>JAKSZU010000002.1:84192974-84792974 GCA_026018925.1 Tupaia tana
GTTGTAGGTAAATGCCTTATATAAATTAAAAGTTTATTCTTGTCTGTTACTTTGTAGTTCACCAAAACAAAACAAAAAAAGCCTGTTGTAATTTAAAAGAAGCGTTTCTTATGAACAGCTACAGCTATAAAGTAAGCAAATGTGAGTCTCTGTCAACAGCAGTCCAGTCTGTCCGCCGTTAGGCGTGACGTGCAGTACAGCTACCAGTGAAATGTCCACACCCTCTGGTAACAAGAGGTTTTGTTAAAAGTGTACATTTCGATCTTAAGAAAATAAAATTTAAACTGCCAATACAAATGTTATAAATTGTAAGTTATTAACCAATTTGCTTTAGAACATATGCATGAAGGAATATACTCATTCTTTCCCAGAACTAGCTCCTTTGAGTAATGAAAAACATAAACGCTAGAGATGTCTGTCTCTAGTCCAGGTCAAGACTATACAGTGTATGAGAAAGTAAAATGTCTGGATTTCAGACAAAATGGAATACCAAAGCTAGAATACTGCCAGCTTTCCACTGTGCAAGGTCAAACTTAGTTGATAATTCTGTTTTCATACTTCATGAAGCTCAATGTGTTTTTAGGAATTCAAAACTACTATTTCTCATTACTGGAAATACACATTCTGGTTATTTATTTAGTAAAAGATTAAATGAAACAACTTAAATAGCCAGTGTCTTGCTTTTGTGAACTCCTCATATACTTTTATTTTTTTAAATTGGATTGTCTTTCTCTCTCCATGCTTAAATATTGTAAGACCAAGGAAAATTGGTCATCATTAAACCATTATTATGTTTCTGAAATATTCTTAGCTACTATCATAGCAAAATGGAAAAAAGTTTATCTATTGAAATTATATAATGATACGACATTAGTGGAAATACAGAGGTATTCTAATTAATTAGTATAGTATCACAAGCAAAAATGGTATTCCTTAGAGAGTTAAAGTTTACTGATGAGTCTAAACCAAAGAGCTTTTCCTTTATTCTCACTTCAAATTCCTTCTAGCATGGTGAATTGTCTCTCCTTTCACTGGTAATGCAAGAAATGGGAATTGTTTATGACAATGAAGGGACTTGCAGTGACCTTTTGTGTTGTCGGTACAGGTCGATGCTGATAAAAAACACTGACTTTGTCACACTGATGTCTGTAGCAAAGGCTGTCAAACTGTAGGAAGTTTCATAGATTTCCCAGGTCAGCCGTTGTACCCCGAAGCCTCGTTGGTCCTTGGTAGGCTTGCCTTCGTGATTTGTACAAATGACTGCCAGAGGAGAAGTTGCTTTAATGAAGAACCTTTCTTAGGTGCCTTGCGAAGCACGCATTTGTTCTACATTGGTGGAGCCAAAATTACTATAAGCAATTTTCATTATTGTCCAGGAGTGTGTTATCTTTCCCAGATTTTAAGATCTATTACAGATATACTTAGTATGAACCACTTCAGGTTGTCAAATATTTTCCTTCCACTATCACTGTAAAAAGAAGTTGGAAATATTCTTGTTAATGAACTGTGGATATTGTTTCTTAAACAAACAAAAATGCTTGAAGATTATCTTTCAGTGTAAGAGCTCCCTTTCAGAGAGGGAGAGTTAGTGTGTACTGTTAAAAAATAAGATCCTTGGGACCAGCAGTTAGTGTAATGGCTATGTCGCTGGACTCCCATGTAGTCGACCATGGTTCACGTCCCAGACCCGGTGGCTTAAAACTCATGCCGGGTGCGTGTGCATGCGTGCCCAAGATCCCGAGAGGAGAATGGAGGAGAAGGGATTGCGGTGTGGCCATCCCCCCGGGGGGTGATTTCTCGCTTTCTATCTCTCTGTCTCTCTCTGTCTGGCTGGAGAGAGCATGCACCCTATAGCAAAAACCTCTCTAAATAAATAAATAAATAAATAAATAAATAAATAAATAAAAGATCCTTGTTCAATGAAAGTTGGAAAAAAATGCACATTCTGCCTCAGGTAGTTAAAGATATGCTAAATAGCATTTATTTTTACATGGAAACTTCTCAGAATGTCTTACAGAAAGTTCTCTAAAATGTGACAAATGTTATGTGGTGCTAAAATTCAGTTGAAAAATTCTTAAAATTTATATGATGCTTCACAGAGTTTTCAATGACTTTTTCACTAAAGCAATTTCATACTCCTACCCCTGAAAACATCTTGTACCTCTAATAGCAACCCTCAACTGAGACCAGTATTTTATTTATATTTCAGTATAAAATACTACCTAAATGTCCATGCATTGTACTAATAAATAGCAACAAAAGGCAGAAGATGTTTATTGGTGATGTAGTTTGCACTTAACAGATCTAATTTTTTTTCAATTTAATTTAACATATCATACAATGTCATGCTATTAGAGAAATCTGTGGGAGATTATAATGGCTAGGGTGGGTTATGCAACTATAATATGTATATTCCAAAATACATAATAGCAAAAACATACAGATTTTTTTCTTGCTCAGATGAAAGGTGAGTGTATTTATGCTGTTTTTGTGTTTGTTTTTGTTTTTTTCAGAGGGCACATGTGCTCACTAAAGAGAGAGAGGGAGAAAGGGGGAAAGCACCCTATTCGTGGGGAATGGTCAGGCTGCAACTCCTTCCCCTTCATCTCTCCCTCCATTCAGGATTTTGGCCATGAACGCACACACACATACCCAGCATGTTGTTTTTCAAGCCACTGAGCCTGGGACTCATACTGCATAGTCAGCCAAGTGGGATCCAGCTCCTCAACCACCAGGCCATGGCTGGTCCAGCTATGGTTTTGAAGTTGCCTTCAAAACTCATGTTGTAATTTAAATGCCATTGTGATAACATTAAGAGGTGGCCCTTTAAGAAGTGTAAAAGAACCCTCTTGAATGGATTAATACCATTATTTCAGGAGTGAGTTTGTTATCATGGGATTGAGCTTCTGATTTAAAAGGTAAGTTTGAGGGCCAGCAGGTGGCATGATGGTTTTAAGGTGCTGGAATCCCACATGGCTGACTATGGTTCAAGTACCAGACCTGATGGCTTGCTTTCTCGCTTTACCTCTCTCTCTCCTTCTCTCTCTGTCTTTCTCTAGTTAAATTAAAAAAAAAAAAAAAAAAAAACAAGAATGATGAATAAAGTTAAATAAAATAATTCTTGAAGGAATAAGGTAAGGTAAGTTTGGCCCTCATTTTCTCTCTGCCTTTCACAACTTATTCTGACTCTTGCCTTTCTACTGTAGAATGGCCTTCGGCAGAGTAGCACCATGCTCTTGGACTTCCCAGCCTCCAGAGTTGTAAACTAAATAGATGTCTGTTCTTTATAGGTTATCCAGTCAGTAATGTTCTGTTATAGCAGCAAAACACAAACTAAGACAACCTGGACAGTGGGTGCTCTCTTGCAGGTGATGACTGATGGAATCGGGCTCCTTCTATCTCGTGGTTCCACCATTTCCCAGAGCCTTTTTATCAAACAAATCCATAGGAGGAAAAGAAAAAGAATATAGAGCTGGTATACTACCTCCTTAAAGCCTTTCCCCAGTTGTGCGTATCCCTTCCACTCAAATTTCACTAGAAAGAAATAGTCATATATGGCCATACCTAACTGCAAAGGATGTTGGTAATGTAGCATAGCGCTATGCCCAGGAATAAGAAGAATCAGAGTTTGTGAACAAGCTCTGCATGGAGTCATTTCTAGTGTTCATATCATTTAGGTAGATAATCATGTTTATGAAATATAGAGCTTCTTCTCTTAGAAAAAAGATCATTCATTTTTTTTTCTCTTTTTTTTTTTTTTTTTGGAGAGGTTTTTCGCTATAGGGCGCGTGCGCTCGCCAGACAGACAGAGAGAAACATAGAGACAGAAAGCGAGAAATCACCCCCCAGGGGGGATGGTCACGCTGCAATCCCTTCTCCTCCATTCTCCTTTCGGGATCTTGGGCACGCACGCACACGCGCCCGGCGTGAGTTGTAAGCCACCGGGTCCGAGACGCGAACCACGGTCGACTACGTGGGAGTCCAGCGACATAGTCATTACACTAACTGCTAGTTCCCCAAGATCATTCATTTTCAGTGGGAGAAAATTCAAATACTGTGGGAAAGATAAAAGTGAAAAATTCTCATAACTCCGAGATAATCACTGTGAGCATTTTAATAAACATGTTTCATTTCTATGTGTTACATATTAATTAAATAAAATTTTACATCATGTAATAATGCACTCATGGTTATTTACATTTAGCAATATCTTACATATTTTTATGGCAACACTATAAAACTGCATCACCAATTTTTATGCAACATAGTATTCAGTTTTATGTATACACTATAATTAATCTTTTTCCTTTCTTCCATTATTAACTATTATATAAACATATTTGTGGATATAGCCTTTGGTATTTGTGTGGTTATTAGTTTTGTGACAAATTTATGTAAGTGAGATTGCTAGATTAAAAAATTTAAGTATTTCTATTTTTAAATATTGGGTGGTTGGAAAAGTCATGATGTATTTTTTTTCATGTTTTTCTATGCAAAAATGTGTCATGACTTTTTGGATGCCCCAATACATTGTCTGTCTGCTCCGCAAGAAGGTTATACCAAGTTACAGTCTTACCGAAGGCATGTGATGGAGCCTGTTTTTGAATACCCTGTACACTGAAGATCTTGTATTATTTATACTTTTACTTTTTCAATATGACAAGAAGTATATTTCATTTTAGTTGACATTTCCATTACTATTCATGAAGTTATTTTCAGTTCTTTTGGAGCCATTTGTCTTATATGATTTATGAATTCTCTGTTACTCTTTATTGCCAATTATTCTTTGTAGTTTCAGTTTTATTATATTAATTTGCATATACTCTTTGCATAAAGGTATCAATTCTTTATTTTTCATATATATTATAATTTGTATTTTATACTTGTACATGGCTATATTAAGAAAATATTTAAATTTCAGAAGTAAATTTTTTTGGATTGTTGATAAGTTTTGTGATGTGTTTAGAAGCTCTCCATAGAGATTACATATTTAATTTTTCAATATTTAAATTTAGTTTTTTTAAAAAATAACAAGAGATCTCAGAGCTCACTCTTCATGTTGTTTCAGAAATGAACCTTTGTGAAACAAAGACTAAGGCCAGAAGTTAGTTTATTACATTAATCTTGGGGAAACTCTAGCAGGGCTGACAAGGTTTTACACAGTTTGCTGCCCTTTTTCTTCTTCTTCTTTTCTTCTTCTTCTTTTTTTTTTTTTTTTTTGCTATGGTGCATCTATGCATACCAGAGAAAGAGAGAGAGAGGAAAAAGTGAGTAATAAACCTTTCCCAGGCGAGAGGCGAGGGGAGGGGGTAGTTTCACCACAATCCCTTCTCCTCTAGAGATTTCGGGCACGCACACACACACATGCCCAGTGTATCCGCTAAGCTGCTAGATCAGGGACTATGCCACAGCTGGCCATGTGGTATCCAGGCACCTCAACCAGCACACTCCCTTGATGGCCCACAATTTGCTGCTTTTATCATAAGATCAAACATCTAGTTCATTTTTTATTTTCTTTGAGCTCATCAAGTATTTAATTGTGAAATAAAATAGTTTTTGTATTTTTTTTAAGTTGAGTCTGCAGTTTGCTGCTTGAAGGAAAGTTATTTAAGTCTTTGGGCCTCAATTTTTTCAGCTGTCAATGCGAATAAATAACGTGCTTATACTTAAAATGCTTAGCTCAGCTGCTGCATAGACTGATGTTCAATGAAGTCAGTGTAATTATGCTATTCAAAGTTTTATCCACTCATATATTCTATATTCACATTCATTTTGATAGAGCAGTTTTCAGTGACACAAAGAAACAAATAATAGTCTGAATACTATTCTTGACATACATTTTATTAATGTCTACATGCAGAGGTTTCTCCAGATCTAAATATAGAGCATAGTCTGCACTGCCCACTAAGCAGCCTAAAGGAGTTTGGTTTTTGTTTTTTGGAGAGATTTTTGCTATAGGGTATGTGTAATCACCAGATGGAAAGACAGAAAGTGAGAACCCCCCCGCCCCCAGGAGGAATAGCCATGCCACAATCCCTTCTCCTTCATTCTCCTCTCAGGATTTTAGGCATGCACTCACATGTGCCCATTGGAGTTTCAAGCGTCTGGGTTGGAGTGCAACAACATAACCATTATGCCATCTGCTGGCCCCAAGCACCCAAAAGGAATGTAAACAACTTTTTTCCTGAGGTTACAATTCTACTAGGCCCATCAGAAAATATGTATTGGGGTAGCACAGTGGCAAAGTGTGGTGCGAACAAGGCAATCCCACATGGAAGGTTCCGGGTTCACATGCAGAGATCTCTTTGAATATGACCATCATGCCTGTGCCCATAATATGGTGTTGGCTGAGGCTGGAGGTGAATTGAGCCATCAAGACCCTGTTGGGGATGCAATTTCTCTCTCTCTTCTCTCTCTCTTTTTCTCTCTAGTTCTCTCAGTCATGGGAGAAATTTAAAAAAATTGTTTTTTCACTAAATAAATAAGAGGGCTCAGTTTGTCTCTCTCTGTATCTCACATTTTCTCACTCATGGAAGAAATAAACAAGTGAAACCTTTCATTAAATAAATAAAGCTTTCACTATGCAGAAAAACCATCAAACCAGGCATAGAATGTAAAGTGTTGGCATATAATGGAAATTTAAATTATAACAGATGCAAAACTTGTTATTCTAACTGGTAAGGGCTCACATGAAAGAGGATAAAAGGATAAACATGCAGTAAAGGCAGAGCACTTGTTCTTGAAGGAAAAAACGCAATGAATGTAGGCTCTAGGAATATATATTCTCAAAGCTTATAAATCAAATTTTAACTTAGATGGAATACTTGCTAGATGCAGGAAGTAATGAAGTAAAACCCAAGAGAATCAGCTCAAACACTGCTATGTAGGAAGCTCTAAGGGACTCGGTTGGAAAGGAAGGCCAGGCCTCCTTGCCTTAAAGCTTTGTTTACTTATCACTCATGGTATATACTGATTGGGGTGGCGTTGGTGATAGGAGAGGAATTATGGCAAATGTTTAAACACAGCCTCTATCCACCCCTCTCACCAAATGACCCTTTAGTAGCATCTTTGAAATCTGGGTTTTAGAATTGGTGTTATACTTATGTTTGTGATAACTTTTGTTCTTTGAATGTACACTGAGTCTTTTATAGGCACTGTACCAAATACCAGGACTAGGACTTGTCTTTTTCCAAGGCACACGATCTATTCTATGGAACTAGAGTCTGGAAAACAAGTGCATATATCCATGCCATATGCAGCCATCTGAACTTCTTTTTTGGAGAGGTTTTAGCTATAGGGCGCGTGCGCTCACCAGACAGAGAGAGACAGAGAGACAGAAGCAAGAAATCACCCCCTCAGGGGGGATGGTCATGCCACAATCCCTTCTCCTCCATTCTCCTCTAGGAATCTTGGGCACGCACACACACGCGCCCGGTATGAGTTTTAAGCCACCAGGTCCAGGATGCGAACCGCAGTCTACTACATGGGAGTCCAGCGGCATAGCCATTAGGCTAACTGCTGGTCCCCAGCCATCTGAACTTCTAAGAAGGATAGGAATCATGTTTCCATTTAGAGAAGGCAAGGTAATCTTCTCAAAACTAGGTTGTTGAAAATAAAATCTGAAGGAAATCTCTATGGCATGATTTCTGTAATAGAAAATATTTATTTTTGTGTGTACATGTGGCCCAGGAGTAAAACGTGAAGCTCTGAGATGCAGAACATATGGGAAGGTTACCGGTTTGTATCCTGAGACCTTCCAGAGTACATCACGCAAGCATGTTCCCATCATCTGGGCTAGCTGGAGCTGGGTAAATCGTGGCGTCAGCATTCTTTCAGGGGTGGGGTGTACTGTATCTTCATCTATCTCTATCTCTCTCTATTTCTCTCTCGCTATCTCACTCATGAAATAAACTTTTTAAAATGTTTATTTTCAAAATTCATATTTTTAAATTATTTTTAATGAATTTTGTTTATTATTAATATTATTTTTTATTTCATCAGAGAAAGAGAGAGAGAGGGAAAGTGAGAAAGCAAGCCGCCAGATCCAGGATTCAAACCACAGTCAGCCATATGGGAGTCCAGCGTCTGAACCACCACACCACCTGCTGGCCCCCCAAATTCATATTCTTTAAAAGCTTTAAAACAACTCAAAGTACAAAGATTTGCATATAACTGTCCTAAAGAACTCACAGACAGAAAAAAAATCACTAGAGCTTTAACATTACATTGGGAGAAAAAGAAAGATACTTTGGTGGCTCATAGCTAATTCAATTCATCATACCCAATGATGGGTAAGCCTTATGTTATAGGATGCTGAAATTACTGTGTAATTACCGTGAGCCAAAGATAGTACTGGGTGATTTATATAGAATTCATCCAAATAGTTCTTAAATAAATTTATATCTTAACTCCATGAATTACTTTTCCCACTAATAGTTGTTATTTTAATTATTTAATTTTATTTATTTATTATTATTCTTATTAGTAGTAGTAGTAGTAGTAATAGTATTTTAATTTGTAGTAGGGCATGTACACTCAAGAGAGAGAAAGAGAAAGAGAGAGGAGAGAGAGAGAGAGAAAGCAAGCGTCAGGTCTAAGACCCAAACTGTGGTTGCCCATGTGAGAGTCTAGTGCCTTAACCACCACACCACCTGCTAGCCCCCTCACTAATAGTTTTGATTTCTAGATCTATTTTTTCTTTCTTCTACTCTCATACCAGGAAGGACAGTTTGGAAAGCAAGATCCTAAAGGCTTTTCTTTTTGTTTTTGTCTATGTGGGATCACAAATATTTAGAATTGACAGCTTCTATTATATCACACTTTAAATGAGTAAAGTTCTTGACTTGCTTTCTCACTTTTCCTCTCTCTTTCTCTGTTTCTCTCTCTCTCTCTCTCTCTCTGGTCAAGTTGAAAAAAAATAACAAAATTAAATGAACAGTAATAAGTTTTATTGTAATTTCTAATTTACATATAATAGTTAAACATCTTTGTGGGAATACAGTGTGGTTTTTTGAAGCACAGTAATAAAAGTTGGAGATGTGTTGTGTACGTCTAAGGCTCCTCTAACTCTGTATGCTAAAACTGAATTCCTTTTATTTACAAACTTCACCCTGAAAGATGTAGAACATTATTCCTTATTCCTTAAGTGTGTGCTGTACATAATAACTTCTGTCCAAAGAGTATGGTAGAAAAGGGGATAGGAGTACTTTACAATGGAGAAACCTGACAAAATTAACTAGGTGATCAAGCTCAAATCAACAATGACAAACCCTGCTGATAGCATGTACCCTTAACGTGATGTGATGAAAATAGCACTTTTCCTTTGTGATCTTTCTTTAGAACCTATAACCTGGACTAATCCTGAGAAAACATGAGCTAAATCCCACTTAAGGAATTGAGAATGGCTGTCATCGTAATATTTCCACCACTCTTCCCTCCACCTAGTTCTCATTAATTCACCCCTTCTCATCTATCAAAAGATTCTTTCTTTCTTTCTTTCTTTCTTTCTTTCTTTCTTTCTTTCTTTCTTTCTTTCTTTCTTTCTTTCTTTCTCTCTCTCTCTCTCTCTCTCTCTCTCTCTCTTTCTTTCTTTCTTTCTTTCTTTCTTTCTTCTTCCTTTTTTTTTTTTTTTTTTTTTTTGGAGAGGTTTTTGCTATAGGGCACGTGCGATCGCCAGAAAGACAGAGAGAGACAGAGATCCAGAAAGCAAGAAATCACACACACACACACACACACACACACACACACACACCCCGGGGGGGGATGGCCACGCCGCAACCCCTTCTCCATTCTCCTCTCGGGATCTTGGGCATGCACACACGCGCGCCTGGCGTGAGTTTAAGCTGCTGAGTCTGGGACTCAAAACATGGTCGACTACATGGGAGTCCAGTGACATAGTGATTATGCCAACTGCTGGTCCCTCAATAGATTATTTTCTGTAAGAGTCTAACTGATTCCACTGCCTGAAGTGGCCCCTCCTTCAGTTTCTTCCAGACCTTCTTTTCTTAGATTAGGAACATGAACCTTGGAATGTTGTAAACCTGAGATCAAATTCTACTTCTGCATTTGCTAGTGTGTGAAACTGAGCAAGTTTTATTTATTTTTTTTTAAGAATTATTTTATTGGAAAAAGCAGTTAGCGTAATAGCTGTGTCGCTGAACTCCCATGTAGTCTACTGCAGTTCAAGTCCTGGACCCGGTGGCTTAAACTCATGCAGGGCGCGTGTGCGTGCGTGCCCAAGATCCCGAGAGGAGAAAGGAGGAGAAGGGATTGCGGCGTGGCCATCCCCCCAGGGGCTGATTTCTCGCTTTCTGTCTCTCTGTCTCTCTGTCTTTCTGGTGAGTGCACGTGCCCTATAGCAAGGAAAAAAAAAAACTGTCCAACAAAAAAAAGAATTATTTTATTTAACTTTATTTATTTATTTAAATTTGACCAGAGAAAGACAGAGTGAGAGAGAGCGAGAGGGAAGGTGAGAAAGCAAACTGCCAGGCCCAGGACTCAGACTTCACTCAGCCATGTGGGAGTCCAGTACCCTTAACCATCATGCCACCTGCTGGCCCCAAAACTGAGCAAGTTTTAAGCCTAAGCTTCTTCAACCATATAAGGATGACATGAGTTCAAAATAAGATAATATATGTAGAAAGTTTCCCTTAGCGTCTACTTGGTGTAAGCGGTGCTAATGGCTGCCAGTATTGCTATTATGATACTCAGAAGCCTAAAATGTTTCATGGCTGAGAGACATTGAGGGCAGGGTAAGCTCCAGAGAAGTGTAGTGTGGAGAAAGACCAGGAACACGGGTGTGGGGGCAGGCAGCACAGTGGTCACAAGTAGTTAGGTGGAACAGACAGGATCAGGGAGATAGGGAGAGAAGTGGTAGGGAGGTGGGCTACAGAGGTCAAATCCTATCTCAGGGCTAACAATTTGTATTGTATAGGCATTAAATACGTTTTTGCTTTATACAAACAATAAAGTTGTGTGGATAATATGAGTGTCAGTGTGTGTGTGTGTGTGTGTGTGTGTCTGTGTGTGTGAATTATAAAAATAAAAGTTAAAGAACATTTAAAAGGCAGAAAAAGTGAATGGTTCTGCCTGTTAAATACGGCTACATTTTTTTGAATATTTCCTTCAGACTTTATCAGAGATAAATTCTCACAGTGAATTTTAAGTATTATAATCTCCCTATCCCATTCTGTTAATCAATCACAAATGTTTTAATTCTTTTTAAACTTTAGTTTGAGCTATGCAATAAACTTCTGCCTTTAAATAGTTTACACTTAGCAAAAGAAAAAGAAAAAGAAAAACAGAAATGTATTAAGACCCAAGAGAAAGAAAGAAATTATCAACAAATTTGGGGGTGGGCCAGGTAGCATGGCAGTTAAGGCAGTTGGATCTCACATAGCCGATTGTACAGTTCAAGTCCTGAATCTGGCAGCTTGGAAAGCATGCCAGGTGTGTATGTGTGCACCCAAAATCCTAAGTGGAGAATGGAGGAAAAAAGGATTGTGATGTGGCCCCTGGTGAGTGATTTCTCATTTTACCTCTCTTTCTCCAGTGAGTACATTTGCCTATAGTAAACAAACAAAAAAATAAATAAAAGAAAGAAAAAAGAAAAGAAAGAAAGGAAAAGAAAAAGACTAAGAGTTAGAAAACCTAGTGATAAAATCTAAAGGATGAGTGTGATGAGAAGAAAACCTAGTCAAGCAAAATGGTAATAAATAACCTTATATAACTATAATTTCTATTTAATAAGTGACCCCGCTCTCATACACAAATAACATAAAGAGGAGTAAAACATAAAGTTAGGCAAATAAGACTGAATCTGTTTTATCTTCAGAAACAGGTATAATTCTTTAAAAAAAAAAAAAAAAGAAAGAAAAGGTAAGTTTGGCCTCCATTTTCTTTCTGCCTCTCACAACTTCTTCTTTGATGAACTTGGCTACCCTGATAGTCATGTTGGCAAGAATTCCAATTCAGGTCTTCAGATGACTAATTGCCAAACTCTTAGCAGAACAAAGATGTGGCTTATTGTATCAGCTCCTGTTCTTTTGTTTGTTTTTGGTTTTGTTAATAGGGCACATGCCCTTGTCAGAGAGAGACAGAAAAAGAGAGGGAAAGGGAGAAATCATACCCCAGGGAAGATGGCCATGACACAATCCCTTCTCCTCTATTCTCCTCTTGGGATTTTGGGCACGCACTCATAAGTGCCCAGTGTGATTCTCCGGCTGCCAGTTCTGGGTCTTGAATTGCAAATCTGGCCATGTGGGATCCAAGCGTCTTGCCCTCCACCCCACCTGTTGCCACCAGCTCCTGTTCTTAACACATAATTGGCCTTCTGTAAGCTGATCAAACTGAACTAAACCGAATATCTGAGAATGACAGAATATGAGCTCTTGCCGTGGGGTTAGGTTGACTTTTCACCAGCCTTCAAAAGGTGATTTGTATTCTTCTCCCTTGGCTAAACACCTGGCTTGTAGAACTAGTTGAGTCAAGTCTTATACAATTTTAAATTCTAAGTTTTATGTTATTTTTCCTCCCTTACTGACCCTTCAGTGTAAAGACTTTTTTTTTTTTATCATGCCTTTTAAATTAAGCTCAATGTTTCGATTGTTTCTTTCTATGTAGGTTATCAGGGCTTGCACAAAACGGGCCAGTACTAGTCCTAGAATAGCAATATTAAAAGATTGATCCTATTACCTCCATTATCCTTCCTATGAGTTCTTTCCTAAGAAACCATCGGATGTTCTGCAAGGAGTTCTAATGTTAATGGAGAAAACAAAGGGTTAAGACTGATGGATTAATTGTCACAAAAATCTGAATATAAGGGAATCTAAAAATTCACGAAAAATGTGCATCATGAGAAAAACCATACATGGATTTCTAAATTGTTTTGCACCAAAATAAACTCATACTTCAATTCTGTTTTTTTTTTTTTTTCATGAACTTTTGAAGTCCCTTCACAATGTTCTGTGTCCTTTACCCATGTGCTTTGGGCTATTAATGACCCACTTCAGTGTAACAAAAAAAACAGGACCTTAGCTCCCAGAAGATGAGCATTCTTTAAACCTTTATGGTGTGCTTGAATTACAGCTATTAATAGTGAACTCATGGAAGAATGAGTAAGACATTCCTACTCATTAAAGTTCTCCCAGATGATACATTCAAAACTTTAAGTCCCTGAAGTGGTTGAAACTTTCCATTAATACTGAAGAAAGTTTCCTTGTTTTAAAATTTCTAGGAAATGGAGCATGGAAATACATCTACTCTTTTTAAAAGGTCAATTAATTTGTTTTGAATTGTCTATTTTTCTCTTTTCTTCTCTATCTCCTTCTATTGAGGTGGAAGACAGATTGTGAGTACATACTATATTCCTAGATCATTCCAGGAGGTTATGTGGATCAGTTAAAAATTATGTTAAGAATTCAAGAATCTGGGCCCAACCCTGGAGGTGTAATACTCTGCAATGCTGGAATCCACATGGATGATCAGGGTTCAGCTCCCAGGTTAATGGCTTATACAGAGTAGATGTGTTTACATGTGGCAGTGATCCTGGCTGGCTGGGGGGATTTGGGGAGATTGGGAGGAGGACACAGCTTAAGATGTTGAGGGTATTTGTCTTTCTCTCTCTTTCTCTCATCAAAGACAGAGGAAAGAAACTTTAAAAAATTGGAAAAGTCTGAAGATGTTTAAAAAATGTGTAATTTATTATTTACATTTCTTTGTTACTGGTATCACCCTGCTAACTTTTATTTCACCTGTTAACTCTCCATATCCAGCCAGTCCTTTTATCCTGCTCAAAAGTTTTAGCTTCTATCAATTCCCAGTTGCTAAATATCAGACACATATCAGAAGTTCTCTTTAAATTAAGCTGGAAGCAAAAATAAAGAATAAAGAAGGAGAAGGAAAGCTATTGCACTCCTTGAAGAGCAATCAAACATGTCTTTGGAACTTCTTTGTCCCAGGAGGACTCTGATTGCCTGGATCTTTCACAAGCCAAGTTTTTGGGTTGAAAAGCAATTGTATATTTTAATTGTATAAATATATTCATTAATAAATCTGAAATAGCTTTTTCACTGAGATGAAAGTTTTGGATTTTTGGCTTGTTTAAGACTTCAGATTTTCTAATCTACTCAGGCCTTCAATGAGCCTGCTTCAATTTGTTTTGTTGTATTTTATTGTGCTTGGTTTTTCTTCATGCTCCTGAGATTCTCTAAAGTTAAAGTGGGACTAATATTGAGGTAAAATTTTAATTGGGATTGAGAATTTTCCGTTTTTATTTCTACTCGAACTCCTGATTAAGCTTCAGCAATAACCTGAGAGAAGGAGAGAGGGAGGAGGTAAAGTTGGCTACTGTGTAGGTTGTGAGAATTCTGCCGGGGAATTGAGTAAAAATCAGAGACAAGCCAAATCCGCATGTTTTCTAGACACTAGACCCCCTGAACCTTAAACATATAAAACATGTGGGAAAAAAGGAATCAAGTAGCTATAAATTCCATAATGAAGTTTTCCAATGGGAATAGGCAATAAGGCCATAAAAGTAAGCCACGACAGGCATTCCCGATGGTGGAAAACATTACAGATAACTTGCAAGCTGGCGAGAAATGACAACCAATAAGTGGGTTCTAAGAATAATAAACTGGAAAAGGGAAACTACCTACTATAAATAATTTCCAAAGGAAATTCCAATTCTTAGAAAAAGACCAACAAAAGAGGAGGAGATGGCCTGTGTTCCCGCATGCAGGCCTCTACTTCTCTACACTGGCTGGAGAGAAAGAAAACACGATGTGATCTATTACTAATATATTTCTGAACTAAAAATTGTTTAATATGTGTTAAGCACTATTTTTAGCTCTTTACATATATGAAGGTCTTCAAAATGCCCATGGAAAACACATATTATGAAAACAACCAGATGTAGATTTCAAACATTTTTTGCATCAAGATAAACTTGTACTTCAATTCCATTTTTCTGAGGACTTTCTGGAGTCCTTTCATATAAATCGATTATTTCAACAACTGTATGAGGTAATTATTATTATAATTATTTTATTATTATTATTATGTAGAGAGATTATTGCTCTAGGTGTGTGCTTGCCGGAGAGACAGAGAGAAACAGAGAGACAGAAAAAACGAGAAATGAGCCACCAGGGAGCATGGCCATGCTGCAATCTCTTCTCCACTCTCCTCTCGGGATCTGGGGCATGCATGTACATGCACCCAGTGATGTAATCAATACGCCATCTGCTGGTCCTGATATTACTAATCCTGCTTTACAAATGAGGAAACTGAGACCCAGAGAAATCAGATAACAGAGTTAGGATTCAAACCTTGGAACCTGGCTCCCAGCAGAGGATTTAGCAGGAAGGTAAGGAAGCTTAACTTTTGAGACTTCTCATTTGCAAGGAAGGACCAAACCAAGGCTCTGGGTGGGGCCCCAGTAATAACTTCATGTGTGCATATATTCCTGTAAACTTTGCAAAAATGAAATATTTTAGCCCATTGGTTAAGGATATTCTCCCTTTCTTTCTTAACCTCAGATGATCCTCCATGTTTCCCCCTTACCAGATAAGGTTGGAATAATCAAGTCCTTTTTAAAATACAACTAAGCATTAGCCAAGTTGACAATATGTTTGGTTTGGGTTCAGTGAGATGCAATTTGTAGTCATTCCCACATCTGTGTTGGTTATTGCTAGGAAGATTTCCCAGGCTGAATCCAGATGTTTCTCAGACTCTATTGAAAATTCTCCTGGTCACACATTGACTTTTATATGTTTAGTAATACACAAACAATTGTTTAATTTTTTAACTTAAAGGCATGATAGTGTACCTCAGCCACCAAACAACATTTGACAATATTTCCCACATCCTACCTGGTTTTAATACATCTCCTAGCTTATGCCCTTCTCCAGCTCTCCCAGTGCACCATGCTCCAACCCAAGGACAGTCCTTCCTTTGCTAGGCTGTGCCTTTTCCTCATGCTTGGGCTTTGATTACTTATCTTCTGACTTGACATGAAATCTGATATTAGTGAAGATAGTAGAAACTCCAAATATAACAGGAAAAGATATCAGTAAAAAACCAGTCAATGGGTGTTGGCAATTCATCCAGCATTTAAACGATGTCACTAGGGTCCCACAGGTGGTATGGTGATTAAGGTGCTGGACTACCAAATGGCTGACCATGGTTCGAGTCCCAGACCTGGCAGCTTGCTTTCTCACTTTTCCTTTCTCTCTCTCTCTCTGTCTCTGGTGAGCACACATGCCCTGTAGCAAACTAAAAAACAATAATAAACAAAATTAAATAAATAATTCAATAATTATATGTAATAAAATATGTTACTAGGTTAAAAAAAAAACAAAAACCCTGAAATGTCCAGAATTCTACAGCTACATAAGAAAAAAAGTGCTAGAGCTTCTCCAGATTCGGTAAGAAACTTGAACATTTATATGGCATTACCAATATAAGGATTAGTATCCCTAAACGGAAATGTTTGAGAACAGAAGTGCTTGGATTTCAGGGTTTTTTTTTTTTTTTTTTTTTTAGATTTTTGAGATATTTGCATATACCCGATAAGATTTATTAGGGATGGGGCCCACGTCTAAACATGAAATTGATTTATGTTTTATATACCTTGTAGCTGGAAGGTAATTTTCTACAATATTTTTGTATTGCAATGTTTTGACGGCAACCCAGCACATGAACTCATGTGTAGAAATTTGTACTTTTTAGATCAAGAGCCTAGAACATTTCTTACAAAAATTGTAACAAAAGATACACACGGATTTCCCAGTATGATCTGAAGACAAAGCATAGTCAAACCAATGGCTACTGAGAGGTGGGAGTGTTCCAATCAAAGCAGAAGTAGACTGACCAGTCAAAAGCAAACACGGCAGCAATTGTTTGGAATGTTCACGGTCTTTTGATTTTTGATTTTCTGGAGCCAAAGAATGATAGTATCACTTAGTATGTGAACATTTTGAAAAAGAAATACAAAGCATTGGTAGAAAAGTGCCCAGGAAACCTCCCCAGAGTCCTTCATGACAATTCTATTTATTCCTGTCACAAACAAGGGCAATTTTGTGAGTTTTACTGAGAAATCATTAAGCATCCAACTTACAGTTCTAATTGGGTTCTACTGACCTCATTTTGTCCCCTAATCTTAAAAAAATCTTTAAAGGGAGGCCAGCAGGTGACATAATGATTAAGGCACTGGACTCCCATGTGGCTAACCATGGTTCAAGTCCCAGACTCAGCGACTTAAAACTAACCCAGTCACGTGTATGTGCATGCTCAAAATCTTTAGAGGAAAATGGAGAGAAAAAGGAATTGCAGCATAGTCATCTCCCCCCTCCCCCCCCCCAGGTAGTCATTCCTTGCTCTCTGTTTTTTTCTGTCTCTGGAAAGTGCATGCATCCTATAGCAAAATCTCTCAAGAAAAAAAAAATCTTTAAAAGAACCCATGTTTCCTCATTGAATAATGTAAATAAGACTGTATTGACACAGTCAAATTTCCAGGGACTTCAGTTCTTTAGGGATAGATTTAATGTCTGGTATAATTTTTTAAATTGGCTCAAAAATTGATAAAGTTTATGTGAAAAAGTAAAGTTTATTTAAAAAAATCTTTTAGTTCCCATTTTCTACAAACTTTTTGAAGTCTTCCTATATATATATATATATATATATATATATATATATATATATATATATATAAAAGTTTTAGAAGTTTAAAACATGTTCTGGATAATTTTACCACTATGAATAAAACATAATATAAACTAGAAATAGGCAACAATGTTTCGTATATACTATGTATGAAAGACACAAGAACCAGTTACATGTACATGTGTAGAAAAAAACTGTAGTCTTGGGACCAGCAGATGGCATAATGGTTACATCACTGGACTCCCAGATAGTCAACTGCAGTTCAAGTCCTGGACCTGGTGGCTTAAAACTCACACTGTGGATGTGTGCATGCATGCCCAAAATCCCGAGAGGAGAATAGAGACGGGATTGAGGCATGGCCATCCCTCCTGAGGGGTGATTTCTTGCTTTCTGTCTCTCTGTATCTCTTTGTCTCTCCAACGAGAGCACGCATCCTGTAGCAGAAATCTCACTCAATAAAAAAAAAGAAAAGAAAAAAAACTGTAGTCTTAAAAACTAACATGAGGAAAAGGATGGAAAACAATGAATACTAAAGAACTCACACTTTAGAAAAAGTCAAATTCAAACATAGAAGAAGAAAATATTGATAAGAATGAGGGGCCAGCAGATGGTATAGCTGTTACATCACTGGACTCCCACATGGCCCACCACAGTTCAATTCCTGGACCTAGTGGCTTCAAAATTCATGACAAGCATGTGTGCATACCTGCCCAAAATCCCAAGAGGAGAAGGGATTGTGGCATGGCCATCCCCCCTGGAAAATGATTTTTCACTTTCCCTCTCACTATTTCTGTCTCCCTTTCTCTACCCCTGGTGAGCGCATGCATCCTAAGTCAAAAACTGGTAGAGTGAGAAACAAACACACCTCGAAAACAAAAAACAAAAACAAAAGAAAACAATATACATAAGATTAACAAGTGCAGTGTTGTCTAAAATCAACAAATCTCTTGTAAGAGTAGTCAAGAACAAATGATATGGTAAGGGGAACAGTATATTACAATGGAGATTTTTTAAATTACAAAATACCACATGAATTGTTTTATGGTTAATAAACTTGAACACAGATAAAATTAATGAGCTTTTAGAAAAATACAATATTAACTTCAACTTAGAAAACTAAATTTGTATTTTTATATCTATCCATGATTAACAAAGAATAAATTTCCTGAAAAATGCCAGGCCACAGTCTTACTTGGCCCCTTAGATGTGATCTTCAGGCAATATAATATATTATTTGTCTGAAAAAATTGTTCTGGAGGATAAAAATATAGCAAATTTCACAACTAATATCATGGAGTTAGGGGAGAGTAAGGAATGAGTAGATAAAGTTTAACATTCCAAAGATCTCATTGGGGTAAGAAGGAAACGTAAAAAAAAAAAAAAAAAAAAAAGTGAAAGTTTTCTTTTTTTTTTTGGAGAGGTTTTTGCTATAGGGCGCGTGCGCTCGCCAGACAGACAGAGAGACACAGAGACAGAAAGCAAGAAATCACCCCCCACGCTGCAATCCCTTCTCCTCCATTCTCCTCTCGGGATCTTGGGCACGCACGCACACGTGCCCGGCGTGAGTTTAAGCCACCGGGTCCGGGACGCAAACTGTGGTCGACTACGTGGGAGTCCAGCGACACAGCCATTACGCTAACTGCTGGTCCCAGTTTTTTAATGCTCTTAAACTACTGGGATAGCAGAAAAGTAAGAGAAAAATAGAACATGATGTTAAGTAAACTGAAATTCAGTGCATACATGTTTGGGTTATTTGTGATTGATTGTGTGATCAAAGAAAGGGAAGTTAACCATTAATGAAATGGAAAAATACAGTAGAAATTCCAAAACAGGAATTCAGGAAAAAGTACGGTGAATAAAAATTTTATCAACCCACAGAAATAATAAGCAAAAAATATGAAAAAAACTAAAATAAGTAATAAAATAAGCTAGAAGGAATAAATTAAGAATGCCTGTCATCATATTAAATGTAAATGAAATGCATTTCATTCTTCTAGTAAAGAGAGTGTGTCAGTTTACACTCTACAGGAGGTTCAGAAAGTTAGGAAATATAGGATAAATTTATTTTTAAGCCACATGATAGTTATAATTTCAAAATTATCTTCAATATGCTTTAAAATATTCCAATAAATTTTGAATGAAGTACCTCTAGATTTAAAACATTGACTGTAATTTTAAATATGAACTGTCCAAAAGTCTGGGGGGGGGGGGAACTTTCATGTATTTATTGTTCTTTTATCCAGATTAACAATAGAAACTTAGAGGCTAACTATAAAATAAGAACACGTTTGTAAGAAAATCTGAAAGTATTACATACAGGGGTAGTCAGGAATTCTTCTTAACCACTAGTGGAAACTTGACATTTTGTAATAGTTTAAAAATTAAAAGCTTTTATGTGACTAAAATGTTATTAAAAAAATCAGGACGTAATGATATTTGTAATGTAGATATTAAAGAATTAATGCATATGCTATTATGCAAGAGCTATTCAAAATTGACAAGAAAATGACAAACCAAGAGCTTATACAACACCATAGCCTAGGAGTAAATAAATCACAGAGGAATTTATATAAATGGTTAAGAAACACTTGAAAGAAATGTTCATTTAGGGGCTGGCAGGTGGCATGGTGGTTAAAGGCGCTGGATTCCCACCTGGCCGACCGTGGTTCAAGTCCTGGACCTGGCAGCTTACTTTCTCCCTTTCTCGTTCTCTCTCTCTCTGCTCAAATTTTAAAAATAATTAAAAAATGAAATTAAATTTAAAAATTCTTTTAAAAAGTTTAAAAAAATGTTCATTTTTTAAAAAATGGTCGTACAAGCAGGAAGATATCACTTTGCACCCATCAAGCTAATAAAATAATGAGGTCTAACACCTATGGTTGGCAGAATGAAGGGAGAGATTTCTTTCACTTATTATCATTAGAAATGTAATGTGTTCCATACAACCCCTTTAAAGGAAGATAATCTGTCAAACTGTACTAAAATGAAAAGTAAATACTTAATTTGGCCTGACTAGCTCTCATCTAGGACTCTTATCTCAATGAAATAGAAGTACCAACACGTAGGGAGAGACATCTAAAACTATTTTTCTTATGGGGCGAGAACATAAGCAAAATGTTCTTACCCATTAACAGAGAAGTGGATGAAATAATTGCAGAAAATACTTGCTTAGTGTCCTGCCAGCACTGCTTTTATTCGTGAACACTTGTTCATAAAATATCATTCAGCCATTAAAAATGATCACTAAATTGTTCACTTGGAGGCATTTCCATGATATATTGTTGCACAGAAAAAGAAACAAGATACAGGAAGTGTAAATATAAATATATAAGATCTCAAGTTTATGGTAAAACAATGATATTTTTATAAACTGCATATACCATGTAAATATAGAAAAGTTCAGTTTCTTAGCCTTCTTTTCTAGTCCAGCAGTCTATTATAAAATGGGAATATGGGGACCATATTGGTGTAATGGCTATGTCGCTGGACTCCCATGTAGTTGACCACTGTTCAAGTCCCGGACCCAGTGGCTTAAACTCACACCAGGCACATGTGTGTGTGTGCCCAAGATCCTGAGAGAAGAGAATGGAGAAGGGATTGCGTCATGGCCATCGCCCCTTAGTGGGGGGGGGATGATTTCTGGCTTTCTGTCTCTTTGTCTCTGTCTTTCTGGCAAACGCGTGCACCCTATAGCAAAAACCTCTCCAAAAAAATAAATAGATAAAATGGGAATATGGTATTTTCTAGATGACATGGGCATTACAGTAGGCATTACAGATCAGTTAAAAAAAAAAAAGAAGAAAAAAAAAGTGAGCATGGGGCCAGCAGATGGCATGGTAATTAAGGCAAGGGACTCCTACATGGTCCAGTGGAACTCAAGTCCCTGACCCAGTGGACTTGAAAATCAAGCCAGATTCAAAATCCAAGGGGAAGAATGGAGAAGGGATTGAGGGAGGTCATAACCCCTGGGGAATGATTTCTCACTTTCCTTCTCTCTGTTTTTTTCTCTGTCTCTCTCTGGTGAACACAAGCATCCTATGCCAAAGTAAAACAAAACAAAAAGAATGTTTGATAAGTGGTTCTGGGACTCTTAACTGTGGGAGAAAAAATGATAAATTTTTTCTGCTTAGAAAAGCAAAGTACTTAAAGGAAAAACATTAATAAAACAGCTTATCTTATTTATTTATTTATTTATTTATTTATTTATTTATTTTTGAAAACAGTTTTTGCCAGAGCACATGTGCACTCACTGGAGAGAGACAAAGAGAAAAAGTGAGAAAGTAATCCCTGTGGGTAATGTCCATGCCACAATAGCCTTAACCTTCACACCATCTGCAGGTCCTGGATTCTTTGATGTTTTTTATTCATTGTTTTTTACTTTGTTTTTGTCTTTTTGTTTGCTTTGTCTGCATTATCAAGTTGTGTTTCTTATAAACCTTAGATATTGACCCTTATCTCCGGTGTGATTAACTAATATTTTCTCCAATGCTACAGATTTTGGATGTATATAAATAAACGAAAAGAAACTCAACCTCAGCTTTCAATGAATTATGAATTAACAGAATAATAAGACACAAAATGTTTAAAAGAAGAAGGCAAAGACTTGAGAATAGAGTTAGCTAGATTGTAAGGGACTGCTTAAATCAAATAGTTGACAACTTAAATTATTAAAACCACACAGAGGGGCCAGCAGGTGATATGGCACTTGAGGCACTGGACTCCTTACATGGCTGACCATAGTTCCAGCTCCAGACTTGGTGGCTTGCTTTCTCATTTTCCCTCTCTCTTGCTATCTCTCTAGTGCCCTATAGCATGTTAAAAAATAATAATCATTAATTAATTTAATTAATTAATTTTTAAAAAATACACACGGAAAGTAAAAATGAAGATGTCCATTCCCTACGATATAGTAATTCTATATCTAAATGGATTATCTTATATGTGCACAAAGACACAGTTCAAGAATGTTCATTCATAACCTAGTTTGTAACATCTAGGATGTGACGATACTCATCAATAATGCTGGGAAAAAATGTGCATGAATGTGAAACACATAACTTGAGGAGAATGATTACCTTAGGCAAGTGTGCTGGGGAACAATTTGGCCTACCAACCCACACCTCAAAACAGACTACAATTCACTGCCTTTTGATAAATTAATAGTTCCATGTAAATAACATTGCAGCGAATTTTGCAAAACTTCAAAGTAAGCAACAGAGCCTTTATTTTGTTATTCTGTTTCATCAATTCAACAATCTTCAAGAAAGGGGATTTATTATACAGGACTGAATTTTCCATTTTATTCACACTGTCTTCCTGGATGAATGTTCCCAGTAACATAAGTAAAGGACTTCTGCTCCTGAAAAACTGTATTGATCCTGCTCTACTTTTTATTCAGAATGTATTTGTTTATTGGGTTTCTATTGTGCAAATTGTAGTATGGCAGAGGCTGGAAGTTTATTAAGGTTCAAAAGTCAATTCTATTGAGATCCACTGAGGGTCAAAGTCTAGTCGGAAAAGTAGATACGCAAATAAGTTGTTACAGAATGGGCTTAGTTCCTTCAGCATAAAGTTGACTCTGGGTTAGAAAGATAGTGGAAGATGAGAAGGAAGAACAAACTTTTGCCTTAATAAAGCCATAGAGAGTAAAACATCTCAAGAGCAGGCAGAGAGAAAAGTAACATTCAGGATGGTTTCCACCCCACTCTGAGAAGTAAGAATTTTACCTTTAGTGTCTACTATCATCCTGAAAGTCCATCTAGGATGACCTCGACATTTTGTTCTCTTTTCAGTTATATAAGAATCTATTGTAGTATAGAGTAGACATCCAAATATTTTTGGAATTAATTACTGAGTAAATGTATGCCCTCCCCCCTCCAACCTGTAAGCCCAAATTTTTTCAGGAACCACCTAGAATACTATTCTCTTGAACTTGCAACTCACTCCCCATATTTAGGGCCAGACATCTGAAACTCTGTGAGAACAGAGCTGAAGGTCTCTTTAAAACCCATTGAAAGATGACTACCTTTAGCTTCTTAACAATTTATTTGTTTTCTTATTCTATCTCTCAAAGCCAGATGTTTCCCATCTTCCATAGAAAGTTATAGTATCTGATGTACTGATTTATGATAGGCAAAGAGAAGGGAACAGGAAAAGAGGAGAAAGTCCTTGGACTGCCATGCAAGTTTAACTCCTTGAAGGAAAGGGTAAAGGGGAGAAGACTGGGTAGGGAAGTTGAGACACATAGCTCTAAGATTTCGTCAGGGCCATGGAGAGTCATTGAGACAAAGTTACTCATCAAGGAAACCCAAGTCAAATGAGGATGACCTGGAATTCTCCTGTAGTGCTGAGACATTGGCTGGGAGTGGGAAGGGTGGCTTCACAGCTTCCAGACTCTCCTCTTGCCTTCCTTTTTGCTTCTCAGGCTTTTTCCTTTCTTGGCACATATAAGAAATGATTAATATATTGACAGAACATTGTGATAAACAGAAGGGACTCTTTGTAGGCAGAGGGACTCAAGCAATCAGAGAACTGTTGGGATCAATATCTCAGAGCTCTCTTAATCCATGTGAAGCACCCTATAACGAAGTTAATATCTACCCCATTAGTTATTTTACAGGACGATTTTCTCTATGTAGTAATTTTCAATTCTGGCTGTATATTAGAATCACATGGAGGGCTTTCTAAAAATAATAAATGCCCTGATACATACCTGATGACTCACAATCTCAGGAGTGGACCCCAGACTCTGATATATTGATATTTTTACATATAAAGTTGAGAACCTGGGACCAGCAGATGGTGTAATGGTAATGTCACTGGACTCCCACACAGCCATAATGGTTCTAGTCCCAGACCTGGTGGCTTGAAACTTATGCTGGGCATGTGTATGTGCATGCCCCAAATCCAAGAGGATAATGGAGGAGAAGGAATTGTGGTATGGCTATCCCCTCTAGGGGGTGATTTCTCCCTTTCTGTCTCTCTGTCTCTGTCTCTCTGGAAAGCACACACACTCTGTAACAAAAATCTCTCTTTTTAAAAAAAAAAAACAGATTTGAGAACCTTTGTTCTAGTGTTTTCTCACTCTCTCTTTTTTTAAGACTTATTTTTATTTAAGTCTCTTTTTATTTATTTATTTATTTATTTATTTATTTATTTATTTATTTTAATTTGACCAGAGAGGGACAGAGTGAGAGAGAGAGAAAGTGAAAAAGCAAGCCGCCAGGTCCAGGACTCGAACCACGGTCAGCCATGTGGGAGTCCAGTGCTCCCAACCACCATGCCACCTGCCAGTGTCTTGTTCCAGCATTTTCTACCATGACAGGACAGTGGAATAGAGTCCTTGGAGAAGCAGATCTTTAAAGCACACATCTTTGATGCTAATTAAAAGTGGCTTTTTCAAGGTTGATGGAATAATGGCTAAGGGTATTAGAACAGTGCTAGCTGTTGTTCCTGTTCCTCTTGGCTTCTAGAAGCTGGGAGATGTGTATAAGGTTGGGTTTCATAGCTAGACCTGCACAGCCCATCTCTCAGTGTTGTAGTACAGAGTTGATATGGAAAAACAAAAGATACAAACTAGTCTACATAATGCTGAAGAAGTTTTATAAATATTTATACTATATAAATACTACAAATCATTATGTTTCCCCAGATTGTCTGTTTGATAGACAATCCCTGCTCTTCAGTAGTTTTAAGTTTTAGATTTTTCCTACCAACTGGAACTTATTTTTCTTTGCAATTTATTTGCAGCAGACACCTGATGATTATTTTTGCTAATTATAGCACATAGTTGTGTGGTTTAACATGTACTGCCTATAAATAAGTAGCATAGTCACATTCAATTTTTAAAATTATTTTATTTAACCTTTATTTATTTATCTATTTATTTTAATTTGACCAGAGTGAGAGGGAGAGAAAGGGAGAAAGCAAGCCACCAGGTCCAGGACTCAAATCACAATTCCCCATGTGGGAGTCCAGTGCCCTTAACCACAACACCACCTGTCGGCCTCCCAGATTCAATTTTTGTTTTTGAAGACTATTTTGTTTGTATTACATTTATTATTCTGTATGTGTGTGTGTGTGTGTGTGTGTGTGTGTGTAATGTTAACAACCATTGACATGTGAGATCAAAATGAACTAATTTGGGACCAGCAGATGGTGCCACAGTTATGTTGCTGAACTCCCATGTAGTCAACTGCAGCTTGAGTTTCAGACCCTGTGGCTTAAAACTCATGTCAGGCACACATGCATGCATGCCCAAAATCCTGGGAGGAGAATGGAGGAGACAGGATTGCAATGTGGCTATCCTCCCCGGAGTGGGATGGAGGGTGGGGTGTGACTTCCCACTTTCTGTCTCTCTGTTTCTCCAGCAAACACATGCATCCTATAGCAAGAAATCTCTTAATAAATAAATAAATAATCAATTAATTCATCATGGATTACAATATCCGTTTTTGTTTTTGTTTTCATTGTTTAACTGAAACACATCTATAAAGAGAAACTTCTCTTATCTTCAATGTAGCTGCACAGTGCCATAGTTTTAAAAGAATGAACACTTGTTTGATTTTTTTCTTTTATATATCAGTTCTCAAAATAACCAGTTAGTTCCACAGCATCTTCTAATAGCAACTATTACATGGTTGATTTATTTGTTTATTTGGTATTAGTAGCATTCATAGATATGACCATATATCTTTTTTTTTTTTTTTAATGTCCCATCTTTGGCTGGTTGGGATCATTTTAGGTTGGATCCTGAGAATTTCTTGATACAATTCTAGTCTTTGATATATTTGTTGCCATCTGGTACGGTCAAATGTTCCAAGCTCGTCTTGTACATTCCTTATCCTGAACCTTGAAATTATTGATAAACAGCATTCAATACACTTTTTTTTAGTGATGTTTTTTGCTACAGGGCACATGCACTTGCCAGTGAGACAGAGAAACAGAAAGTGAAAAATCATCCCCTAGGGGTATGATCACACTATAATCCCTTCTCCTCCATTCTCCTCTCAGAATTTGACCACGGATGCACACACACCCGGTGTGAGTTTCAAGCCTCTGGGTCTGGGGCAAACTGCAGTTGGCCGTGTAGGAGTCCAGCGATATAACCATTATGCTATCTGCTGGTCCCAGCATTCAATACACTCTTTAATTTGCTTTGACGGCTTCAATCTTGGAGATTGCTCTGTAGTAGGATATAGAGATATTGCCTGTTTCTTTTCTTCCATCTTCATAACACTGTTGTGTTTTATATTGGGTTATCAGAGAAGTCATGATGTATTTTTCTGTGTTTTTCCCATGCAAAAATGCATCATGACTTTTCCAATGACTCAATATTTTATTCAACTAGTGTCTTTTGATGGACATCTGGGGTGTTTCCAGTGTTTTGTTGTAACAATAGCCTGCAAAAACTACGCTTGAATGTATGTTCTTGTATTCCTAGCAGTGTAGCTATTGGATAAGTAACTATAATAGTAGAATAACTGATGTAAGAGATATACAAATGTGTGATTTGCTAGGCTTTCCAAACTCTCCTACTCTATAATTGTACCATTTTGTACTTCCACTTAAAGTGTGTAAATTTCTGCTTCTCCACACTCTATCCAACCACCTAGAATATCAAGCCAAGAAATTGTATGTCAGGTGAGTTCTAGTTTTTATGGCTCTTATTATGAAAAAGTTCATGTACCTTTTAATCTAGTCAAGAGACATACCTAATTCTTTCTGTCTTTCTTTTTTTGAGAGCTTTTTGTCTTAGGGCACATGCGGTTGCCAAAGAGAGAATAAGAGACAGAGACAATAAGGGGGAAAGTGAGAAATCACCCCCAAGGGAAGATGGCCATACTGCAATCTCTTTCCAGGATCTTGAGCATGCAGGTACATGCACCTGGTGTGATTTTCAAGCCACCAGGTCCAGGACTCAAACTGCAGGTGGACATGTGGGAGTCCGGTGACATAAGCACTACTTCATATGCTGGCCTGAGGCATACTAATTTGTGGGAGAGTGAACTATTTATTTTACTAGCCACCATTTTTAAAATAGCACCAGCTTTCTAAATTTTTAGAATCTATATATTTTAAAACATTTCTCTGTTATATAGATGGAATGAAAATAGGATTGAGCGATATGGAGAAATATAAACCCAATTATAATTTGGTCAAGGATAATGAATGAAGCACAGAACAGCTTTCTCAATGGGGCTATGGATTTTATCAAACCATCTCCAACCTATCAACAACAATTAAATAAATACCATGGAGTCCTTGACATAGATAAATCTCTGAGTCCCTGTCAAAGTCTATAAAATTTCACTCCAGTGATCCAAGATATAAAATACTTAAAAATTGTATTATCTTACATATTTTCTTACTTTTATTATTATTTTATATCTACTGAGTGAAAATACTACTCTACAAGGCATCCCTTCTCAACCTTTTTCAACTCATGATCCAAACAATTATAATATTTATATAGCACACTGAGATAAGGTGTAGATAGTTTGGGTATGTTTATATGCAATCTGCTGAAACTATCTTTATATTACTTAATTATTGAAAAGTCCAAATAATTAAAGAGGGCATTAAATGTTGGGTTTGTATACAAATCAAAATTAAAATATTTTAATTGACTAATGGGAAACTTATGCTTACTTTTGTGAATATAACTTTTAAAGTCACTTTGAAATAACAATGTGGAATTCCTTTCTTTTTTCATTTTTTTGGAAAGGTTTTGGCTATAGGGTGCGTGCACTCACCAGAAAGACAGAGAGAGACAGAGAGATAGAAAGCAAGAAATCACTCCCCAAGGGAGATGGCCATGCCTCAATCCCTTCTTCTCCATTCTCCTCTCGGGATCTTGGGCACACATGCACATGAGCCCGACGTGAGTTTATGTCACCGGATCCGGGACTCGAACCGCGTTCGACTACGTGGGAGTCCAGCGACATAGCCATTACACTAACTGCTGGTCCCAGAATTCCTTTCTTTTAAAAAAATAATTGTTTATTTAATTTTACTTATTATTATTTTTTAATTTGACCAGAAAGAGAGGGAAAGTAAGAAAGCAAGCTGCCAGGTCTAGTACTCAGACTTTAGTCAGCCATGTGAGAATCTAGCACCTTCACCACACCACCCGCCAGCCCTGGAATTCCTAATCTTTAATGAAGAAATACTTTGTTCACAACATGAAGTGATAAAATATTAGGATCTTTTGTTTTAAGCATCCGATATTTACAATTACATTTAAAAAATGAATGTTTGAGTCTGCTCCATGACTCCTGAGATCTAGACATGCTGGGAGAAAGGAAGATGTCCCACTCCTAACTGGGCCTCCAGCATACAAAACCCACGTGAACAGCCCTTCTTCAAGAGACAGTCTGCTCTTGGGACCAGCAGTTAGCGTAATGGCTATGTCGCTGGACTCCCACATAGTCGACCGCGGTTCGAGTCCCGGACCCGGCGGCTTAAACTCACGCCGGGCACGTGTGCGTGCGTGCCCAAGATCCCGAGAGGAGAATGGAGGAGAAGGGATTGCGGTGTGGCCATCCCCCCTGGGGGGTGATTTCCTGCTTTCTATCTCTCTGTCTCTCTCTGTCTGTCTGGCGAGCGCACGCGCCCTATAGCAAAAAACAAAACAAACAAACAAAAAAAAAAAAACCTCTCCAAGAGACAGTCTGCTCCATGGCTCCTGAGATCTAGACATGCTGGGAGAAAGGAAGATGTCCCACTCCTAACTGGGCCTCCAGCATACAAAACCCACGTGAACAGCCCTTCTTCAAGAGACAGTCTGCTCCATGGCTCCTGAGATCTAGACATGCTGGGAGAAAGGAAGATGTCCCACTCCTAACTGGGCCTCCAGCATACAAAACCCACGTGGTAGGAAAACCCCTTTCATATCTCCTGTCTCTGAATCAATCTTTGTCTCTCTCTACCTCTCTCTCTCTCTCTCTCTCTCTGTCTGTCTGTCTGTCTTTTTTTTTTAATTTTTGCTTTTTAGAATTTTTTAAGGTGAGGCGTCTTACAGGGCCCTTTGGCCCCTCCCTCCTAGGCCTTTGTTTTGTTAATAATCCCCTCTGCTCCTCCCAGAACAGCCCTTCTTCAAGAGACAGTCTGCTCCATGGCTCCTGAGATCTAGACATTTCCGCACCACGCGGTTTTCTAATTTTTGATTTTTATTGAAATTTTTTTAATATTAATTTTTCTTTTTTAGATTTATTCCAAAGCTTTTCTCTTCTTTTTCTCTGTTTCTTGTCTGTTTTTTTTTTTTTTGTTGTTGTTGTTGGTATTGTTTCCCTCTCTCTGCTTCCTTTTCTGCACACTTCCCAACCCTCATATTAAACTTCAAAAGTTTGGGAAGAAACCGACCATCCACCAGATGACTAGAAATCGCTGCAGGACCACAAGAAATATGAAGAAGCAGGAAAATGCCTCTCCTCCAATTGAAATGGATAGCTCCTCTTCATCCACACACAGTTCAAGGGAATTCATGGAAATGTCTGATAAACAATTCAGATCATTCATAATGGCAAAGCTAACAGAGATCGAAGAGAAGAGAGACAAGGAACTGCTGAAGGGGAAGGAGAAAGGAGTTGAAGAGTTCTAGGAGGTGAAGAAATTCATGCAAGATCTAAAAGAGGAGTTTCACACTTTACAAAAGAATCAGATGGAGCTGTTAGAGATGAAGGCTATAATACAAGAAGTCAAAATCTCCCTTGAAAGTATTAAAAGCAGACTAGATCATTCAGAAAATGGAATCTCTAATGTAGAAGAGAAAATGGCTGGCCTAGAAAGGTCCACCATAAAGACTGAGAAAATGGCCCAAAACTTTGAGAATAATATGCAAGAAGTACTAGATACAATTAAACGTCCAGGGGCGGCCGGCGGGGGCTCCGCTCCGCGTGCCGGCACGCTTGGGTGGGGAGGCGGGCGCGGGGGCTCCACTCCACGTGCTGGGGTGCGGGGTCAGGGCACGGGGGCTCTGCTCCACGTGCCCTGTCTGGAGGTCCGGCCCGACTGGGGCTCTGCCCCGCGTGCCATGGCCGGGACTCTGTCCCGCGTGCCGTGGCCAGGGTCTGCCCCGCCTGCCGTGGCCAGGGTCTGCCCCGCGTGCCTTGGCCGGGGTCTGTCCCGCGTGCCGTGGCCGGGGCTCTGCCCCATGTGCCGTGGCCGGGGTCTGCCCCGCGTGCCTTGGCCACGTGCCTTGGCCATCCGGGGTCTGCCCCGCGTGCCGTGGCCGGGGCTCTGACCCTGTGTGCCGTGGCCGGGGTCTGCCCCCGCGTGCCGTGGCCGGGGCTCTGCTCCGCATGCCCTATCCGGAGGTCCGGCCCGACCGGGGCTCTGCCCCGCATGCTGTGGCCGGGGCTCTAACCCCGCGTGCCGTGGCCAGGGTCTGCCCCGCGTGCCGTGGCCGGGGTCTGCCCCGCGTGCCTTGGCCGGGGTCTGCCCCGCGTGCCTTGGCCGGGGTCTGCCCCGCATGCCTTGGCCGGGGTCTGACCCGCGTGCCGTGGCCAGGGCTCTGCCCCGCGTGCCCTATCCGGAGGTCTGGCCCGACCGGGGCTCTGCCCCGCGTGCCATGGCCGGGGCTCTGCCCCCACGTGCCGTGGCCGGGGTCTGCCCCGCGTGCCGTGGCCGGGGCTCTGCCCCGCGTGCCGTGGCCGGGGCTCTGTCCCGCATGCCGTGGCCGGGGTCTGCCCCCGCGTGCCGTGGCCGGGCTCTGCCCCCGCGTGCCGTGGCCAGGGCTCTGCCCCACGGGCCGTGGCCAGGGTCTGCCCCGCATGCCGCATCAGCTGATGGCCATCTCTGCTTTCCTGAGCCACGTTCCTGAAACTGTGTTCCATGGAGATTCACCTACATTTGCGGGGCTGCACGAGACCCACCCTTGGTCCAGCCCTGAGTGGAGTCTACGTTCCCTATTGTTGGGAACTTTATGATCTGATAATTGGGAAAAAAAATCATGTTTATCATAAAAAAATAATTAGAATAATAATAATAATGTTTAGGGGAAACATAGGAAAGATATTGAATGTTGAGGCGGGGAGATTAATGTCTCTGTACTGACTGACATGCATGGCATTCCCTTTTGAAAAAGCAATGTAATACACTGTAAAGTTATATGTAATTCAATGTAATAAAAAAATAGATAAAAAAAAATGAATGTTTCTTCCTCTCTCATCGATGAATGTCATATAAATATTTCATGGGATTTGTGAAAATACAGGCTTGGAGTCATCATCACATGCTGCCGCTACTGCACTGGACCTGGTCTAGCCTCTTTAGGACAGCTAACCTTGGCGTACAGGCCTTTTCCTAGGACATCTGAAAAGTCCCAAACTTCTCCCATGGCTCCCCCCAGGAGAGGAACACAACAGATTAATAGCACTGGATAAGCCCAGTTGCTAAAGAATTCCAGGTGACATATCACTAACTTGGCTTCATCAATCACATCACCAAGGAGAGGAAAGTACTATATGTGCCTCATCATGCTTGCCACTTGCAAGGAGAGCTTAAAGGACACTATTGAACCTGTGACACTAGCTACCTTCTGAGGAGCTCCTTAATAACCTTCTCTTGGTCAGAAATGACCATCTTCAGGACTCAGCTGCTCTGAGAGCTGTAGGGATCAGTATCTATTGGCACACGGGTAATCCAGTTGAGAAGAGCTGCTGTCATGTACTATGAATGTAGCACATCTGAGAGGAAATGCCACTTCTAAATCCTTTCCTTACCACTCCATGGTGAGTGACAGTAAGGAAACAAGGGTTTTAAATGGAATGTTTGTGAATTTTAAAAACAAAATGAGCAGCAATCCTACTGTATATTTTATCTGTTCCATTTGAGTGGAAAAGAGTTTTTAAGATTACTTCACACTTTGTGAATCATCTCTACTTGAGTGAGCATGACTATCTCAAGTGACATCCTCAGAATGCAAAACTCATCATGGTTTTCCCTGACATTAAACTCACTACATCAGACTAGGATAAAAATTTTAGAGGAAGAAAAAGCAACATCATCTTAACAAATGTGAGTTTCTCTCTTTGATAATAAGTGGTAATATTGTCTACAATGTTTTAATCTTAGAAGAGGGGTCTTACAGGGTCACCATGTACATGTACTTTATTGTAAGTTGGCTCATAGGCACCTCAGCTCTGTCAAACTATTAAAGACTGTGTGACTTAACATTCTTGCATGTTTCAATAGATATAAAGAATAATATAAAGAATTGTGAATGTGTTTATGTGTAAGAAGAAGTCCAATACAATGAGAGAATGGTGGGAGAGGAGAGAGAGTAATGACAGAGAGAAAGGGCAGAGAGAGGAAAGGACTAAATCATAAGGATAGAGGAATAAAAAAAAATATGACAGGAGCCAGCAGATGGCATGGTGATTAAAGCCCTGGACTTCTACCTAGCCAACTACAGTTCAAGCCCCAGATCTGGCCACTTGAAACTCATGCTGGGCATGTGTGTGTGTGTGTGTGTGTGTGTGTGTGTGTGTGTATGCCCAAAACCCCAGGAGGAGAATGGAGGAGAAGGGATTGGGATTGCAGCATGGCCATCCCCCCTGGGGAGTAATTTCTCACTTTCCTTCTCTCTGTGTCTCTCGTCAATGTGCATACCCTATGGCAAAAATCTTTTCTTTGTTAAATTTCAAAAAGATATGAGATAGATAGAGATTGTCGTTATATGCACAGAATGCCCAGTTATTAAATTATTACCTAATTCTGTAAAAATGTATTAAGTGCCAACTATACAAAAATATATTAAGTGCCAGCTATACTGAGCTGGGATACAACACTGGACAAACCAGATGTAACCCCTCCCATTCATAGTTTGCATTCTAGTAGGTTCAATGCAGCTGCCCAAACTACATAAATAACTACCCTATAATACTGGGGAATTCCTATGAACCATATGTCTAGGCCCAGCTGCAGAGGTGCAGATTGTAGGACAGTGCTTTGCAGTGTTGGAGCCACTTGGAAAACTGCAGTTCAGATCCCAAGGCAAATGAAGCATGCTGGGTTAAGTTGTACATTTCACCATCAGTCTCTAGTCTCCTTTTTCTGTTTACAATAGCTATTTTGTAAGGTCTGCATTTTTAGAAAACTCATTTTCATGTTTCTCCCTAATCTCGTGAGAAATTCCTTCATAAACTGAGGTTTACAAAAGAGGTAGGCAAATTTTATTCCCCTTTCATGACATTTCAGGGAACTTCCCCATTTTTCCTGAGGCCCTGACCTACACCTAGCTAGACTAAATAGACATTTCTCCTCAGACCCTAATCTATACCTTGCTAGACTAAAGAAGGAAGGCTATCACATAACTCTGCGGTGAGTGCCAGAAGTCTTACTGGCATAAAGTAGGACCAGCCAAGTTATGAGGGGTGAGAGGGGACTCCCTCCTGAAGCTATTTAATGCACAAGATTTCAGGAAGGGCCATTACCTGCCACTCCTTATGAATATATACAGGCCCTCAAAGAACTTATGGCCTAATTGTATATCCATTCCTCATCAAACAAAAACCAGATGGAACTACCCAATCATTACCTCAAACCTCACGGAAGAAAAAGTCCACCACGGGGTAGCGACAGGCAAAGGGAGTAGGGCCAGAGAAAGGCCAGGGCACTGTGATACCCACACATGTGCACAATCCCTTGGACTCCCCAGATAAGATCTTTCTGTCCTGCCAGCCACTGAGGATATGGTTGAAAGGTTTCACAAATATGTATTATTAATATTACTGCTGCTGCTGTTGTCATTGCTAAGGCAACAGACTAAACAGAAGGCTGCCTCCCACATGCTTTGCATGTTGTCAATGCCCACCCTTAAGATTCAGGGCTGTTGCTTCCATATTTCATTATAAAATGGCACCAGGATCCTCGTTGATGTCGTGTAGTAGCTGCCTACGCCCATTTCATCATGCCTATGGGAAGCAGGCAGGGAAGTAGCCAAGTGGTTGACTGCGGCTCGAGTCCTGGACCTGGTGGCTTAAAACTCATGCCTGGTGCATGTGTGTGCATGCTCAAAATCCCGAGAGAAGAATGGAGAAGAAGGGATTGTAACATGGCCATCCTCCCCTGAAGGAGGGGGGTGATTTCTTGCTTCCTGTCTTTCCAGTGAGCACACGCACCTTATAGCAAAAATCTCACTTTTAAATAAATAACCAAAAATTTTACTTTTCTCATTTAATCCCAGAAATAATACTGCATATTATTATTTTTATTACCCTTAGTTGACAAGTAAGCAAACAGAGGTTGAGGAAAGATACACGATTATATAATGTCACATTCACTGACAAGTGGTGAAAATAGAATCAAAATCAAATCCACCCAATGTCAGAGACTCAATACTTTATACTATATATTTTTTCCAAAACCTGTTGTTTTCTTAATTGAGTGTGAAGTATATGGATGAAATTTTCTCTTTGGAGTCAGATCTAGATTTAAGAACTGGTTTCATCACTTTTCAGTCATACGATTTTAGCCTAAATTTTCTCATCTGTATAACGGGGATGGTAACAATATCTACTCAGTAACTGTGAGGGGATTAATGAAATAATGTACTTAAAATCATGGCACAGTTTATCACACAAGAACTGCAGTGGCTGGGTGAGTCTGTTTGTGATGGCACATACCTAGGTCAAGGCATTATTGTTAGATGTCATTGCCATAGGCACTCATTCTGATTTAAAAACAAAACAAAACAAAACAGGGACCAGTAGTTGGTATAATGGCTATGTCGCTGGACTCCCATGTAGTTGACAGGGGTTTGAGACCCGAACCCAGTGGCTTAAATTCATAGGGGGCGCGTGTGTATGTGTGCTCAAGATCCTAAGAAGAGAATGAAGGAGAAGGGATTGTGGCATGGCCATCCCACCTGGGGAGTGATTTCTTGCTTTCTGTCTTTGTCTCTCTCTTTCGTTCTGGCAAGCACATGCACCCTATAGCAAAAGCCTCTTAAAAAAAAAAAAAAGTTAAAAAAAAACCTTTCCTACTCCTCTCTCTGTTCATAAGGTCATAATTTTCCTATAGACGGCTCTGTCTCGTCTGGAAAAGATAATTTCCTCTAAATAACAGTCCTGTAAGGACTTCATGCTATTCTAATCTTAGCCATATAAAAAATGTTTTTGTAGACTGTAATGGTAACTCTCCATCTCCATTTTCCATGGTGAATTTTTTAAAATCCTTTCTTCTTCAGCCAGGCCACCAAAAACATAAAAGCTCTTAGCTGTAGGTGTTGATCAAATATGTGTCAGGCATCTTTAAAAAGTGTATTTCTCTAAAAAAACATGGCTCTGTTTTGAATGCTAAGGCCTGGGAAGAACTCGGTTTCTAATCAGGAAAGTGCTTTGGGTGACATTTTTAACCAGCCACAGCCTTCTTTTCTAAATATTTTGGTGAGCTTGAGTGGATTTGTATGTAATGTCATCTAATGCAGAGATTTTCAATTACAAATTTCAAAGTTCAGCCCCAATGATGCCTTTCCAGAGTAGAAACGGAGTCCCAGACGCCAGTATTTCCATGTGAGATGTGGACAGTTGGGGACATGAGAAGGTGACTGCCAGATGTGCAGAAAGTCAACCTGATGTGGGAGGAAATAGATCAAAGGACTGCCTGCAACTCTTCCACCCTGAAAATCCAGTGACCTCGCCTTTAAGAAACTTCCAAGCTGTGTATTCAGTATTCTAATGGACATGTGTTTCCTGGGCTCTTTACACCGCAGGGCTAAATCCATAGTGGACATGCTGAACAGATCTTTTACTTGTTGCCTGTGTGTTCCCAGCGGTCTACTAAATAAGCTGGAGGCTAGGTAAAAAAAAAAAAAAAAAAAAAAGAGAGAGAGAGAGAGAGAGAGAGAGAGAGAGAGAAGTTGAAGGCATAGTCTCTGCCTTAGGGGTTTATACTCCTGTTGAATAGAATTGAGATAACTTATTAGGAATTATAGGGATTGCAAGGATATCCCCCCAAGAACAAAGAGTTTATAGTTCCTACAAAGCAAGATCATTTAGATGGCTGCATGATAAAATGTGGGCAAGAGAAAGGAGATTCACTCACACAGATTTGAAATCAGGAGACCTGGGTGTTTAGTCCTCGTTTGTCTCAAACTTCGTAGGCCATCTATTCCAGGCTATTTATTATTCTAACCTTTGATTTCTTTGTTGCTAAAGTCTGGAGTAAATAATGCTTAAGGTCTAGCAACCATAATGTGTCCTGGACACTGCTACTTGGCAGGCTGAGGCTATATGGAGGGCCTGGGTTTGATTCTTGACCTGTCCTAAAATGCTGGGTGTGACGGTTCATGACTGTCATCCCAGTTCCTCAGTAGGTTGAGGTAAAAGGATTGTGAACTCACAATCAGTGAGGGCAACAGGGCAAGATCTGTTGGAAATAGGTACCACATGCCTACGGTCTCAGCCACTTGGAAGCCAGAGGCAGGAGGGACATAACAACCAGACCCTAAAACATACAGACAAACAAACAAAACCAAACCAAACCCATGCTCACAAAAAGCCTTGAGTCTCCTTCAGCAATAGGTGTCTGCAATTCTAAGTGAGGATTTCAAAAAGCGAAAAATGAAACTCATCAGGAACTGCTAGGTGCGGTGCATGTGCTCACTGCTGAGGAAGGCTGGGGTGGGGTGAGTGAGCCACAGGCCTCCCAGATAAGGACCTACGTTTTGTGGGGGAGCCTAGATGTCCATCCAGTTGTTGTGACTATGCAACACAGTGAACTGATGCTTAACAAAGGTCCAAGAAAAATGAAAGAGAAGCATCTAAATGCATTCATTGACTATTTTTCTATTTTATTTTCTAAGACGCTGTGAAAGTCAAAGACCTCCCAGACCAGCCTGAAAATGTCCCCCTAGTTTGAAGCACTATTTGTTATTATTTCAGTCTATATATGGGTATCTTTTTCTCTCTCATGCACTCACACACACTTATAAACACACACGCATATACATACAGCAATGAACCTCATCCACAAACTGTATTTAAATCATTTTTTAAAATAGTTTTTTGTATCACCTTCTCTCCTAGAGGCCCTAGGAAAACTGGTACATTCATCCAGATTCTCCAGTTGCAAGCCATGAAAATGGACTCTGGATAACGGAAGCAAAAGGGAGTTTCTTGTGAATTTCTGAGTGAGATCATAGAGTGGAAGGGGAAGAATGAAAACCAGGATGAAAAAGTTCGTAAAATAGCTAGTTTCAGGGGATTTGGTGGTAACCAAAACTCTCTGGATTTTACCAACAAACTTTCAGAGCTAGAAGGTATGAGTTCAACCATGTTTTGTGACGTTAGGCTTAAGATTTGAAATCCATGGAAGAGAAAGTCTAACTAATTTACAGGCTTTATGCTGTCCTCTTGGCAAGTTGAGGGGAGGCTCTTTGGTTTTAGGTGCTTTGAAATTGCGTGTGAGGCAGGAGGCAGGCAAACAGGAGATGTAAATGCTAAAAGCAAAGAAGGCCTGGCACTGAGTAGTCAACACCAACAGACATCCATTACAGCTACTGGAAGAGAGCCTGAGTTTTTCTTCAAAGAGAAATCTTCCTTAAAGTCTTTCTGAAAGGCTAAATTTTGGTTCATTTCTAATTTACTTTTAAAGTTAAGATTATTTTTAATAGGTCTGTGATTTTTTTTAGAGGTTGTTTCTGGGGATAAACTTAATATTCCAGGAATATACACCATGCTTATCCTTTGGCTGTAAGTAACCCCTGACACCTCCTATGACACTGCAGAGAAAGATTCAGACCGTACTAGAAAGAGCCAGTGATAGTGTCAGGGAATCTTTTTAAAGTAAATCAAGCTTGAAAATGTCTCTGAATATTTTAGTTTGATCTGTTTGCGGAGCAGAAATCAGAGTAGATGCATATTCCATATAATTATGTTTTGCTTCAGAAACATGGAGACTTCCATGACCTTCCAGTATAATCTCTAATATGCTTTCAGCATCTCCAAGGAGAGGCTGCATCTTCAATAGCTCTGGGACAACTCGCACTTTCCTTTTGTTCTTGGGAGCTTTAGAGCAGCAGTAGCAGTCAGAGATCAGATTCCTTACTTTAACTCATCAGGGAAGTTAAGACAATGTATTCCAGGAAAACAAAAATGCAAATAGAGGACCATGGGTTTCCGTCTTTGTTTTCAGGAAGCACTATACTCCAGTTCATGGTTCTTAGTTTCAAAAGCAAGTTCAATACATCAGTCTACTTCCTTCAGTAATTCATTTCACTGATTAACAAATTGACCTCAATGCCATTTTATGCTTTCTTCCATCACCTTCTGTTGTATTTGTTTACATTTTAAACTAAACCCATAACAAGTCTGTGCTGAGGCTTATTAAGTTGACTTTATTTCTGATGTAGAAGCTCCCTGCCAATAGGAGTCTTTACATATTTTTATCTCTGACATACACGAGTGTTTTCCACAAGGATCTTTGCAAGTTTCTCTGGTTTCCATTGTGACCACTACATTGTACTGACCACCCACCAGTTCCTTGTTTTTCATGCATAATAAATATTGAAACCACATATTTCAAGCCAGCATTTCTGGTAGAAACTTCTACCTCAAGAGGAGGAAATTAGGTATTCTTTTGATTTATTAATTGACCATGAGACATAGGCATTTACGTGCGTGCAGAGAAACAAGTGCCGCAATGAAGTCCAGGTGCTCAAAGAATAAAAAATTTCCTGTAAACAAAATAGAATGAAAAATAAAAGATGCCCCAGAGAAACCCCATGTAGAGAGCTTTCAGAGGACATATCTTTATTCGCCTTAAGCATAAAGACAGAACAAAAATTTCCAGTGGAATTCTGGGTTCTTATCAAACTATTCTCCCCATTAAACCAAGAGGATATTTCAAGAGGAATTTAATAACGACTTGGCATGACATGTGTGCTGCAGGGCCTCTAATTTCATATTCAGGTTTCTCAAAGGTTCGACTATCAAGTGTCTGCGATTTACATTATTCTACACCTTGAAAGAACATAAATGAGAGTCTCCTTTCATGACTATTCTCCCCAGACACAATTCAAGGAAAGCCTTCTCTAGTCATTTTCGTATCCTCTTACAATTTTTTAAGATTTTGTTCTAAGATTGCTCTGTTGCACGATAACAAGGTGCTACTCTTTTGATCTTTTAAAAGAGGACCGAGAAAAGGAGCACATTCCAGTTACCATTCTGCTATTTTTCTGATTCATACTTTAAATTGTAGCACAGATCAGGGGTCATTTAAAATCGATAGTCAGGGTCGATTTCCCAAATGCTGACAAAAGTCTTTTCCTAATAATGACCTTTACTGCTTTTGCAAATTCCTGAAATTCTACCACTAGATATTTATTAATTTTGTTCCCTGCATATTAACCTACAAACACCAAGTGAAGAAAGTAACTGTCACAGTCCCACCTCTAACACTTATTTAGTGCTTTCTCAACTTTTTAGTCAGTAGCCTATTTTGATGGGGAGTAGAGAGGAGAGAAACACAAAGGAGTGTGAGGAATGCTGGAAGGGTAAGAAGATTTAAAAGGGGAGGGATTTAAAAGAGAAGTTAGGCTTAAAGAATCACATTTTCAAGAGTAAATTTAATGTCACTTTCTCCTTGAAGGCTGCCTGCCCTGTGCGTCCCAGTCAGAAGTAAGGACATTTGCTCGTCCCTTGCAACCCTAATAGGATTCAGCACACATACCATCATGTTCCCACATGCTACCTTGTATCGTGCCAGTTTTTATAATTGTTTAAACTCTTGTTTTATGCATAAACATCTTGTATAAATTTCTCTATGTCTTTTCCTCCCTACTAATTCTTAAGCAAATTTGTTTAAACCTGGGGGTCAGTAGTTTTATACAGTGGTTAATTCCGGAGTGAGGTGAGGAAGCAAGCCGAACAAGGACTGTCCTCTTTCATGAGAACGCACAATGTTCCTCTGAACCATGACCTATGAGAACCCTGTGGACACATAGAGACTGCCTTTGGCTATAGGAAAAGCATGCTCTAAATGCAGATAAAAGCCTATCTTAAGCAAATAATCTGTGTGAATAGAGTATATGTTATTTGAATAACAGTAACATTGGTGTTTGCATAGGTTATCTTTATGGTGTACAACAATTCTGTAATTCTAATGGCAGGCTTTTGCTAATTTCTTTCTCTCTTTATCTCTCTCAAACACACACACACACACACACATACACACACACACACACATTTTTAGTCTCAAATAGAGGTAAGTCATGTAAAGCTAAGAGAAGTTAAATGACTTCCCAATAGAGCAGAAAGTTTCAGCATTCAGAATACTGTATCCAGAAGGGAAAAAGCTGGATCACTACGCTGTACATAAATGCCTTCGTAATCCTTTTCTAGAAAAGAAGGCTTACATTTTCTTCTTTAATCTTGTTTTAGAATTACCATCTTTATGTTCCTCCAGAAACGAACTTCAGACCCATTTTATTTCCTTCTTAATCTTCGAAATTGAAGTTCTCGCAATTCTACTTTTTTGTTGTTATTCTTCAAAATATTCCAACATGTTTTAAATACTCAACTATTTTCTGTACTGTCAGAGTACTCTTCTCAAAGTTTTGAATATTTCACTACCTGATGGGTATAGAATGAAATATACATTGTACTTAGAATGACTTTCAAAAGATGGTCTCTTTTTTTTTTATCTTAATACTCCATTCTTGCAATTCATATCCAGTCATCCAGGGAAAGAGAAATCTTAGTCGTCCCTAAAATATCCCTGTGTCTTTCTAGTTCTGTGCTTTTCTATTAATTCTTTTCTCAACATAAAATAGATACCTAAAATTGTTGAGCTTGTTCAATGCCTTTGGTTCTATTTTAAGCAATGTGTGTACATTGCCTCACTTATTCCTCCCAGTGACCCCTTAAGATGAATATTCTTCTTCCCATTTTATAACTCATACCTAGAAATGTAGTAACCTTCCACTGTTACAAAGTAAGCTGAAACAATCTGCATCTGCATTCTTCTGACTTTAATCACAAAGTACTTTCTCCTTATTGAGAATTTTCCCATCTTTATGTTTCATATCAATGCAAATATTTTGTTCTTACATTCTTTGTGTCATGATGCATTTAATTTGCTAATGTAACATGAAGGGTTTTTGCAGCTATGTTTTGAGGAATGTTGGTCTGTAATGTTCCTGTATTGGATTTTTTTTTCTTTCTAATTTTTGTATAAAGATATCATTGACCTCATAAAATGAGTTGGAGAGTATGTTTTGTTTTTTTTCATTTTGTTTTATTTTATTTTTAGTCTCCGTTTTCTGATAGAATTCACATAGTATTGATGATATGGTTTTGTTTTGTTTTTGTTTTTTTTGTTTTTTAATATTTGACAGAATTTATCAATCAAGCCAACTGGACCCAGAATTTTCTCTGTAAAAATCATTTTCAATATGAATTCAACTTTTAATTGGCATATAGCTATTCAAATTATATGTTATTCTTGAGTCAGATTTTTGTAGTTTCTTTTAAGGCACTTGTCCAATTAGTTTAAGTATTGAATTTATTGGCACAAGAGTTTTCATCTCTTAATATCTTTAGGGCTCTCTCATTCTTGATATTGGCAATTTGTGTTTTTTTCTCTTTTTTAATTGGCCAGACTAACTACAGTTTTAGCAGTTGGTAAGTATTCCACATAGTTGTGTGGTGTTTTCTGTACATATCCGTTATTTGGTTGATTATATCAAGTCTTCTGTATTTTTTTCAAATATTAAATACTGAGAGAGAGGTATTAATATCTTCTATTTAGATCTTTAATTGTTCTCTTTTCACTTCTGTTGATTTAGAACCCCTGTTATTAGGTGAATAAACATTTATAATTCTTATATCTTCTTGTAGCAACCTTGCTAATGTTATAAATGTTTCATACTTTCTGTTGTAGTATTCTTCTGTTGTAGTATTATTGTTGATCTAGCTGAGGCTAGATGTTTATTTTGTCTTGTAACTCTAACATTCTTGTACCTATCGTCTGAATATATTAAAATATTGCTTCCTTTCTTTTTTCTTTCAACCTATTTGTGTCTTTTTTCCCTCTTTTTGAATTGATTTACAGTCAATCACTATGTATCATTACAGCATACCATTGAATTTTCTCATCATGAATGCCTTATGTATTGGTTCAGTCAAAGATATTACCATACACATTATTATTGACAGATAACTTTCTATTTTTGTGTCTCTTAAATGTTTTGCTTCTTTCTTTCCCCTCTTGATGCCCTCCCTCTCACCCTTCCCCATTTGTGTCTTTTGTATTTAATGTGTGTCTCTTTCAGGTGGCATAGAGTTAAGTCCAGCATTTAAATCCAGTTTGAAAATCTCTGCCTTTTATTTTGTATTTAGTTAACTCCACATTTAATAGTTATTTATACTAGAGTTTTTGTTTCATTTCTGTTCTGTTCTTCTATCCCTCTTTTCTTGCCTTTTTATTGTATTAAGCAAATATTTTGCATTATTATAAATTCTTTCTTAATTTAATTTTATTTATTCACTCATTTATTTTAATTTTACCAGAGAGAGACACACATACACACACACACAGAGTGAAAGAGACAGAGAGAGAGAGAGAGGAGAGAGGAAGTGAGAAAGCAAGCCACCAGGTCTGGGACTCAAACCATGGTTAGCCATGTGGGAGTGTCCATCGCCTAAACCACCACACCATCTGCTGGTCCCATATTTTGCATCATTAGAAATTCTATCTGACATTTTAATGTATGGTTTTTCAGTTTACTGGTGTTTGTTCTAAGGATTATAACATGCAACTTTAATTTATCAAAATCTATTTAATTAGTATTGAATTATTTTCAGTTAAATATAGAAAACTTTCAACAGTACAGTTCTGTTTATCCCTCCACTCTTTGCATTGTTTTAATCTGCATACATTATAATCTGCACCAAGTATTAGTATAAATTTTGCTTTAAATATGTATATATTTCTTAAAGAAGTCAAAAAAGGAAAATAGATGTATATTTATAATACCTTGCATATTTATAATACCTCATTCTTTTTTTTTTTTTTAAATTATTTTATTTTTATTTATTCAATCATTTATTTTTTTAATTTGACCAGAGATAGACAGAGAGTGAGAATGAGAGAGAGGGGAAGTGAGAAAGCAAGCCACCAGATTCAGGACTCGAACCCTGGTCGGCCATGTGGGAGTGTCCAGCGCCTTAACCACCACGCCACCCGCTGGTCCCAATACCTCATTCTTTTTATTTCTTCTTTTAAATCTCAATTATCATCTGGTGCAATTATACTTGGTTTTAAAAACTCTATAGCTTTTTAAACAGTGTAGTTCTGTTGGCATTAAATCTCCTAATTATTTTAATCTAAAAGTACATTTATTTAAGCTTTAAAGAATAATTTTTCTTACTATAGAAATCTTAAATAGTTTTATTTTCTCTGTAGCATGTTGAATATAATATCCCAATATATTCTGGACTGCATTGCTTCTGATAACAAAACAAACATTAATCATACTGTTAGCCCTCTCTGTGCAATATGCCATTTTTCTCTAGCTACGTTCTTATTTCCTGTTTATTATTGAATTTCATTAGTATAGAATTGACATGCTTGAATATGATATCTTTCTGTTTTTCTTATACTTGAATTTCACAAAGCTTCTTGGATTTGTAATCTTAAATTCATCAACAAATTTAAAAACATTTAGGCCATTATTTATTTTGAAAATTTTTATTTAAATTTTTTCCTGCCCAGTTCTTTCAGTCTTCTTCTGAGACTCTAATTAAATATCTGCTGCACCATTTAATATTGTTGCAAAAGTTTTCATTTTCTTCAATCTTTTCTTTCTCTCTGTTTATCAGGTAGTACACATTTCACTGTTTTATCTTCAACTACACTAATATTTTTTATGTTATTGAAAAAAAGTTTTTGAGTTTTTGCTATAGGGTGCGTGTGCTCTCTAGAAAGACAGAGAGAAACAGACAGAAAGCAAGAAATCACACCCCAGGAAGGATGGCCACCCTGCAATCCCTTCTCCTCCATTCTCCTCTCGGGATCTTAGATATGCACGCACTCGGGCCTGGAGTGAGTTTAAGCCACCGGGTCTGAGACTCGAACTGCAGTCGACTACATGGGAGTCCAGCGACATAGCCATTACGCCAACCGTTGATCCTTTAGTTTTTTGTTGTTGTTGTGAATTTTTGAGAGAGAGCTATTGAAAATTTTTTATATATCAGTTATAATGCTTTTTAGATTTAGAATTTTCAGTTAAATAATCCTCATTTCACCATTGATATCACAATATATTTATTCATTAATATGATAGCTTTTAAAATTATTTAGCAAATTTTCTTAGATTTTTTGAAAATATTTATGGTACTCATTTGAAGGTTATACTGTTATGTTCAATCTCTGGGCCCACTTCACATTAGTTTCTATTGACAGCTTTGATCCCTAATTTTTTGCTTAACTGTGGCTTTTTTAATAACTAATAAATTGTGGTTGAAAATTAGACATGGTAGCCACTATACTATAGAAGCTGTTTTGCTCTTCTGGGATTTGGGCATTTTTGTCTAATAGTCTATAACTTGCCTGGACTTAAACTGTGAAACCTGTCTCCACATATTACATAGTAACTGATATCACTACTGTTTTTTGATTTTTAGTTGCTAGGGTTTTATTTTAACTGGCATTTTATTTTAACTGGCATTTCTCCTATGTCTTTATTTTGTATGATGAAAATGGACAGTTGGGAGATTTTTAATGTTTCTTCATCATAAGGCCAGGCCATTGGGTTGTTTCTGACAAAGATAGCATGTTTTTACATTTTCCTTTTTAGTCCCCTTCCAGATCATGAAGCCAATGGAGGGCTGCAGAGATCTTCCAGTTGGCCCCACTCTTGTTGTCCCAAACAATAGATTATATTATATAATAGTTATGACCTTATGTTATATAGTTTTGACATAGATAATAGATTACATAATAGTTTTGACTTCAGGGGTTTCTACTTACCTTCAACTTTGAAGAACTTTGTGTTCTGTTAACTCTGCCTGGGATCTTTTCTTTGCATTCTCTCTAACAGTGGCAGAGATTTTACCACACTTGGGAGCCTTTTATTTCTTATGGTCTAACATTATAAGTGTTAAACCTTGAACCTACTGTCATCAATAGTAGAATTTTTTCTCCTGACATTTTAAAACCCCCCTGAAATCTTAACACAACTTAAATCAGAAGAAGAGTCAAATAATAACAAACATTTGTTCAACACTTTGCTATTTTAAGGCTTTTGTTTGCTTGTTTGTTTTGTTTCATTTTGTTTTTGTTTTGCTATAGGGCAAGTGTGTTTGCCAGAGAGAGAGAAGTAAAGTGAGAAATGATCTCCAGTCTCCTCTGGAGACTCTGGGTGCATGCACACTCCTGGAGTGATTTTCAAGTCACTGTATCCAGGAATTGAACCATATAGGCAGCCATGTAGGATCTAGCACCTTAACCTCCATGCCACCTGATGGCCCAAGGCATCTATTTTCTAACATCATCCACACAATATGTACAGTAGATATTGCTATGATTCTAATTTTACCAGAAGTCTCTCAGATAGCAGATATGATGTGTAGTTACAGAATTCATGAGAGGACCCTTCTTTAAAAACCATACGTCACTTAGCTAGCTTCCCTGGAACTATGGCAAGAGTTCATAGCCTTTTTCACTCCAAAATAAATGTTTGCTTCATTTATGCTCGGGTTCCATGGCTGTAATGCCAGAGGACTAATAAAAGTTAGGTTCTGAGTGTGAGCTTTAAAAATATAGTGAACAACTCAATCTGAAAGTCAAATCATGAGAAAATATATTCTAAAATTTTACATTAATATATAATTACAGAGATTATAACTTACACTATATAGGATATAGTACTATATTAAGCAACAATATTAATTTCAGCATATCACTATTTGCTAAATGAACAATAAGAAAAATATGTCATAAATTATGAGCTTATAATATAAATAAAGTGAAATATGGTCAAACAAAGAAAAAGTGACTATATTAATAAATTATGTATAATGTCAGGTAGTAATTCAGGGTTAAATTTGGTTTAAAGAAAGAAGGTCTAGTCCACATGGATCCTGACCTTCAGCTCTGAACTAGTGCTTTCAGAGACTTAAAATCAAGATTTTCTGCTGAGAAGTCTTCTTCACTTTTTTCTAGTGGGTAGTGTTACCTGTCTCATTGTCTCCAGTTCTCTCCGTCTCTCTGTGTCTCCCTGAGTCTTTTAATTTTTAATTTTTTTTAAAGGTAAAGTATTCTCTGGGCTTTCAAGCCCCTTTATTTTGTTAATAGGTGCCTCTCCCCTTCTGTTTAGGAAAGGCACAAACCCAGGCCCCCTCCACATGGATCCTGAACTTCAGCTGTGAACTAGTGCTTTTGCGCGGTGCGCTTGTGCTCCGCGTGGTTTTGAATTTTTGCATTTTAATATTAAAATGTATAGTTTTTTTATTATCCTTTTTTGTTTTTATTTTATGTTTTTTTTCTTTCCTTTTCGTTAATTCTGTTCTTTTTTTTTTTTTTTTAATCTTTACTCATTTGCTTCTCATCCTCTGTTCACTAAGTGTCTATACAGATCCAAGTGAACAGAATCTACACATCTAAATACAGTTAGGGTCAGAATATTCCTCTATTCCCACTGATTCTGATGCACAAAAAGTGAGAACAGTACAGAAAAGAGATTGCAGATCACCTCCTCCTGTACACCTCTGAACACTCAGACTGAACTTCAAAAATTAGAAGTGACGCACCAGCCATCTGATGACTAGAAATCAACAGAGGGTCAGAAGAAATATGGTAAAACAAGAAAATACCTCTCCTCCAAGGAAAAAGAAGTTCTCTTCATCCTTGGACAATATGATGAAATTCATGGAAATGTCTGATAAAGAATTTAGAATTTTCATGGTGATAAAGCTCACAGAGAAGAGAGACAAGGAACTGTCGAAGAGGCAGGGGAAAGAAGCTGACAAGCTTCAGGAGGTGAGGAAATTCTTGTAAGATCTAAAAGAGGAATTGAACCCTTTAAAAAGGAATCAAATGGACCTGTTAGAGATGAAGACTATAATACAGGAAGTGAACTTCCCTTGAAAGTATTCAAAGCAGACTAGATCAAACTGAAAATCGAAACTCAGTTGTAGAAGATAGAATTACTGGCCTAGAAAAATCCACCCCGAAGACTGAGAAAATTGTCCAAAACCATGAGAATACTATATGAGAAATACTAGATACCATCAAAACATCCAAACATCCAGATAATTGGTATCCCAGAAGGGGTGGAGACCCCTAAGGGCATTGACAATCTATTCCATGAAATCCTGGAAGAAAACTTTCCAAACCTAGAGAAGCATTCAAAGATCCAATCCCAAGAAATACAAAGGACCCCAAATAGAATCAACCTAAGAACATCTTCTCCAAGACACATTATACAGATTGAGCAAAATCACAGACAAAGAAGATACTGAGATTGGCAAGAGAGAAATGGCAAGTTATCTACAAAGGATATCCCATAAAGCTGACAGCAGATCTCTCATCAGAAACCATGTGAATGAGGAAAGAATGGGAAAATATATTCGAAGTGTTAAGGGAAAAGCAATTGCAACCATGGATACTATACCCGGCAAGATTATCCTTCATATGGGAAGAAAAACAAGAACATTCTCAGATAAACAAAATCTGAAAGAATTTACCAACACCAGACCAGATCTCCAAGAAATTCTGTAGGGAGTGCTATACCAGAAAAATTAAATAGTCACAGAAAAATAAGACTTCAAAAACTATGAAAATGGCCAGCTTAACCATGGGGACAAGTCAGGAGTTGAATATCATATCCCAGAATTTAATTGGAAAAATTGAATCACAAAAAAAGATGAAGTACATGAGACTGAACTGGTGAAAAAAAATTTTACAACTTTTGACTAAAACATTGTTGATTTTTTTCTATGCTTTGTTTTCCAATTTTAAGGATTTTTGTCTTGTCTTTTTTGTCTTGTCTTGAGCTGCCGATAGATTCATGTACCTGCTATTTGAACAGAATCCCAATCTGCTTCCTGGCTTTACGTTTTAAGCATATTTCCTTAAAATTTCTTTGATTTATTAAAGTTAAATATTCTTTTCTTGAAATTGAAAAATATAGTAAAAAATACATAATTAATGACCATAGTAAACTATATAGCATCAGCTAGGTGCTACCTTATAATATATTCATTTTATTCAGAGTTTCATACCTTAAGTCAGACATGTATTCATAGTTAGGTATATATCAGCAGAGCTTGGTATTGAAAGTAGTTAGATTATTTAAGAAATTTTGTGAATCAATTAAATGTGGGGGGAAAAATGGAAAAGAACTGTGGACACCTGAGATAGTGTGGGAAGAGTGTGGGAAATGGCAAAGGGTGAGAAATAGGGAGAATATATATATACACATATATATGTGTGTGAGTATATATATATGTGTGTGTGTGTATGTGTGTGTGTGTATATATATATATATCATATATATGTGTGTGAGTATATATATATGTGTGTGTGTGTGTGTGTATGTGTGTGTGTGTGTATATATATATATGTATATATATATATACACTCACACACATATATATGAAACTAGAAATGGAAAATTATTGTCAATAACATGTATGATTAAGCTACTATGCAGCATCTTCTGGATGGGAAATTACATTTTGTATGCTGTGACAATGCTCAGTGAATAAATGTAAATTAATTAAAAATAAATAAATTTTAAAAAAAGAAAGAAAGAAGGTTTACCTTTTTAGAAAGAAGTATAAATGTAGGGACCAGCAGATGACATAATGGTTATGTCACTGGACTCCAATGTAGTCAACCATGGTTCGAGTCCCAGATCTGGCAGCTTAAATCTCAGGCTGGCAAGTGTGTGTGTGCGCCCAAAATCCTGAGAGGAGAGTGGAGAAGGGATTGTGGAGTGGCCATTCCCCCCGGGAGAGTGATTTCTCGCTTTCTGTCTCTCTGGTGAGCACTTGTGTCCTACAGCAAAATCTCTCTTAAAGAAAAAAAGAAAGAAATGTAAGTGCATGATAGAATGAGAAACTTATAAAAACACTGTAGTAAATAATTTATTTTAATTACAGACACTTGTGATTAGAAGACAAAAAATTGCAAAATTAATAATTATAATAGTTTTATTAATAATGGTAATTACTGGGACCAACTGATAGCATAATGATTATGTCACTGGACTTCACATGGCTAACACTTTTTGAATCCTGGACCCAGTGGCTTGAAAAATCATGCTGCACATGTGTGTGCGTGTGTTTGAACCCAAGATCCAAGGAGGAGAATAGAGGAAAAGGGATTATGACGTGGCCATTCCCTGGGGGTGTGATTTCTCACTTTCCCTCTCACTGTGTCTGTCTCTTTCTCTCTCCGGTGAGCTCAAGTACTCTAAGGCAAAAATCTCTAAAAAGACAAGAAAAGTGTTTACTATAATTTTTTATACCTATTCTTTGTCAGGCTGCATAACTAGCAGAGGTTTTATGTACGTAACTCCTTTCAGTTAGAGCTGAAAAAGAAAAGTTTATTACATTATTCAAAGACAGACTGATGAACAAAGTTGAATATTGGTTTTAATCATGAGCATACACGCCAAAGAAAAGGGTCTTTCTTTCATGAATTATTATTCCACTATCTATGAAATCTCACATAATACCTTTTACTAAGCTCTATATACCTTAGAAAATCAGCAAATACTAGTTTGCTAATAATTAGACTTACGAGATTCCCAGTTTCTTTGCTAATGTACCTCCAAGAGCCAAAAACAAAAGTTCAGCAAATCATTTTATATCCTCTTGCTTATTTTTAGAAGTTTATTCATTTTATATTGTTAGAGAAACAGAAAAAGAGAGGAACAGACATGCCAGACAGGGTCGCAGCACACGGCAGTCCTCTCCCTCTAGCTAGTCGGGATCTGGGGCTCTCATGCTGGCATGCTGCAAGACCACTGAGGATCTGAACTTGTGGCTTCTAGCATTGCCGACCAGTTATGCTAGCACTTATACTCCATGGCTGCACCTTCTTGCCTATTTTTACAATGATTCACTGAAAGAGAAATGGCTTCTTTAAGAGAGAGTAGACACTTCAAGTATGTCTTGAGGAATAAATTTAGTCACTACAGATTTATTCCTCAATACAACTTTGTATTTGTTAACTGAGTTAGTGTGATATAAGAGACAGCCAACAATGTCCACCTGGAACAGAAGAATATCTCTCAAGTTGTAATGCAATCTGTTCTTACCCAAAGCAGTGGCCTATGGCATGGTTATAAGAGTAAGAGTTTATTGAGTCTAGGGATCAGCAGATGGTATAATGATTATGTCACTGGACTCCCACATAGTTGACCATGGTTCTAGTCCCGGACCTGGTGGCTTAACACTCATGCTGGGCAGTGTACATGTGTGCCCAAAATCCCAAGAGGAGAATAGAAGAAGAAGGGATCGTGGCATGACCATTCCCTCTGGGGGGTGATTTCTCACTTTCTGTTTCTCTATCTCTCTGATGAGCACATGTGTCCTATAGAAGAAACTCTCTTTAAAAAGAGAGTTTATTGAGTCTAGCTGACATGAGAAAGTAAAATCCATGAATTTATTTCACTTGGAGAAACCATAAAAATAATCATCTCCTCATGAACATGAACGATATTAATTTTAGCAAAGATTTTCACTTAAATCAATGACTATCTATAAAAATAGAAATAAACTAATGGTGCAATGCCATAGATCATAAGTGGTATTTGGTGTTTAAATAGTTAACTATAGATTCTCTGAGAAGATTCCTCATGGATACTGGGAACTAGATATTTCAGGGCACAGGAGAAATGAAGATTTTCTACTCATAATTCAGCCTCCAGCAAGCAAAGCTAGTGTGCGATCACAACAGAATGGCAATCAGATTCTAGAACACCTCTGTCTGCTTGCTCCTAAACATTGAGGCTTAACTTCAAGAATTTGAAAGAAACACGCCATTCATCAGATGACAAGAAATCACCGTCGGATCACGAGAAATATGGGAAAACGAGAAAATACCTCTCCTCCAATGGAAAAGAGTAACTCTCCTTCATCCACAAGCAGTTCGGTGAAAGTCATGGAAATGTCTGATAAGGAATTTAGAACATTCGTAATGTCGAAGCTAACAGAGATGGAAGAAAAGAGAGATAATGAACTGCTAAAGAGAAAGGAGAAAGAAGTTGCCGAGTTCCAGGAGATGAGGAAATTCTTGCAAGATCTAAAAGAGGAATTACACACTTTACAAAAGACTCAAACGGAACTGCTAGAGATGAAGTCTATAATACAAGAAGTCAAAATCTCCCTTGAAAGTATTAAAAGCAGACTAGATCATTCAGAAAATAGAATCTCAGATGTAGAAGAGAAAATGGCTGGCTTAGAAAAGTCCACCACGAAGACTGAGAAAATGGCTCAAAAATTTGAGAATGATATGCGAGAAGTACTGGATACCATCAAACGTCCAAATATCTGGATAATTGGCATTCCAGAAGGTGAAGAGACCCATAAGGGCATTGATAATCTATTCCATGAAATCCTGCAAGAAAACTTTCCAAACCTAGAGAGGCATTCGAAGATCCAGTCCCAGGAAATACAAAGGACCCCAAATAGAATCAACCCAAGAAGATCTTCTCCAAGACACATTATAGCCAGGTTGACCAAAACCGCAGACAAAGACAAGATACTAAGATTGGCAAGAGAGAAACATCAAGTTACCTACAAAGGACATCCCATCAGGCTAACAGCAGATCTCTCATCGGAAACAATGCGAGCGAGGAGAGAATGGGAAAATATATTCAAAGTGTTACGAGAGAAGCAATTTCAGCCAAGAATACTATACCCGGCAAGATTATCTTTCAGGTGGGAAGAAAAGACAAGAACATTCTCAGATAAACAAAACCTGAAAGAATTTACCAGCACCAGACCAGATCTCCAAGAAGTTCTCAAGGGTATGCTGTATCAAGAAAATTAAACACAGACACACGGAAATAAGAGTCAAAAAACTATGAAAGTGGCCAACTTAATCAGAGGGACAAGTCTGGAGTTGAATATTATATCCCAAAATTTAATCAGGAAAATTGAACCAGAACAGAAGATAAAAGTACATGAGACTGATAGGTTCATGCACCTTCCATTTGAACAGAATCCTAACTTGTTTCCTGGCTTTAAGCAAAGTTCCTTGGCATTTCTTTGAGTTAAGTTAAAACTGGTTTTCTTAGTAGTAATGAGTGAACTCACCATTGAAAGTAGTTAGATTATGTAGGAAATTGTGTGATCAATGCAACGTGGGTGGGAAGGGAATGAAGGACAATTGTAGACACCGGAGGTGGTGTGAGAGGAGGGTGGGAAGGGACAGAGGGTCAGAAAGAGGGGTGGAAGTAATTCTAGGAACTAGTAATGGAAAATTTTTTGTAATGTGCATGATTGTATCACTATGCAGTGTGTACTGGATGGGAGATTGCATTTTGTATGCTGTGATGAAGCTTAGGGAAGGAATGTAAATTGAGTTACAAAAAAAAAAAAGTTTCAGAAAAAAAAATATATATCTATTCAATGACTGCAGTAGGATATGTAGCCACAGCTAGGTGCTACTTTATAGGATGCATAAAGTAAGATTTGTGTTCATGGAAATGTGGGTATCACCTGTGTTTGCTATGAGGGTATTTGGATTGATTAGGGTCTTTGGTGTTACAATAAAATGTGAGGAGAAAACAGTATAGAAAGCAAACATAGATACCAGAGACTGTGGGAGGAGAGTGGGAGATGGCAGAGGGTAAGAGATAGAGAATCTAGGATGGGAGGAAAAAAGCAAAACATACAGAAGACAAGAAATGGAAGATCATTTGCTGACAATAACATGTTTGTTGATGTGCTTGATTGAGACAATATATAGTGTAATTTGGATGGAAAATCTCATTTTGTATGCTGTAATGATGTTCAGAGAATGAATGCAAATAAATAAATTTAAAAAAAAATTTAAAAATAGTTAACTATATTAAATTTAATGTATCATATGTGGTTATGATAAAATAAAACAAAATATTTATTTGTGGCATGATGATTTCTTTAATACCAGTCATAATTTTTACAACAGGTAATGGGACATAGATTGTAATATAATAATATACTAATACAGTATAGAAATAATTAAGAAAAGTCAGTATGAGTGTTATTTAATATGCTTCTTTAAAAATCCTTTCCATGACATTCCTTTTTTAAAAATAATTTTATTGGTTGAATCAGTTTGGATTCTAGGCATAGCTGCCCATGCCCAAATGCACTAGCATTTTCCATGTCAAAATATTTTTTTTCCTGAAAGTACCTAACTATTAGCAGCTGTCTGTGTGAAAATAGAGGGAGGATTGTTTTCCCTTCACTTAAAGATTAATAATATTTTATGGCTTCAAAAGAAATGTTCAGTTCTGGCTTTCATGGCAGGACCTCCTTCTTGTCTCCTTTAACTTCATTGCTACTTTTTAAAACATAATTATTCATTCTGTGGCATATTAAAATAGTCTACAAAGCACAAGTTTTCACTGGAAGTAAATGCTTGCTGTTAAGTCTGCAGAATTCCACTCTTGTCTCTTTCGTTTACCAGGTAGCATTGTAATAATTCCAATCATTCTTTCTGTTTTCACTCAAATATTTAATGCTGGCAAATAAAGATAGGAAAAAAGACAGAAGAAGGGAGGTTGAATTTGCCATATACTTTTTTCAGATTGTGTACTTTTTGAGTCTCCAGAAAAGAGGTAAAAAAATTTCAATACTCTAAATGAAGTTCTGCAATGGTGAAATTATTATCCGCAGCCCCAATTCTGTGACCCACTATCAGAACTGAAAATAAAAGCACAGGAATCGTAAGCTTATATTGGAACTGAGGCTGGCTTCCACCAGGTCTGTCCTGTTTCTGATCACCCTCTCTCACTCCATTTTAGAAGTTCTGGGCTTACATAATGGCCACATTTTAAGATGTGTGTGAATCCAGCCTCCAAACTCTGAGAACTGAACTTTTTAAAAATATATTCAACTGGGGCCAACAGTTGGTGTGGTGGTTAAGGCACTGGATGGACTCCCACATGGCTGACTGCAGTTCAAGTCCTGGACCTGGTGACTTGCTTTTTTACTTTCTCTCTCTGTCTCTGTCTCTGGTGAGCACACGTGTCCTAGATCAAACTTAAAAAAATAACGATAATAATAATAAATAAAATAAAATAAATAAATAATTTAACAAATATATATTTAACATACCTTTAAAAGAATGGAATTCTGTTACAATCTATAATATGGATGAACCTTGAAGACATTATGCTAAGTGAAATAAACCAAACACAAAAGGCCAAATATTGCACATCATTTATACAAGGTACCTAGAATAGAGAAATTCATAGATACAAAGTAGAATAGGGATTTGAGAAGAAGAAATTGGTGAGTCATTGCTTGATGGATATGGAGTTTCTGTTTGGAATGATGAAAAAGTTCTGGAGATAGTGATGATGGTTGATAATATGTGAATCTACTTAATTCTACTGACTGTACACTTGGAAATTGTTAAAATGATAAATTCATATTATTTGAATTGTACTACAATTTTAAAAGCTTTAATATACAATTTTAACTATAATTCAAAAATGTATTATGGAGTATTCCAACAAAATAAGAAACTACAAAAAATTACATGTAACACAAATTACAAATGTACAATTAGCCTGTTAGAGAAATCATCAGAAAAAGAGTCTTCATTTCTTATTAGTCACAAACAGGGCCATTTATGTAGAATTCAAAAAATGTAGTTTCCCATGATGGTATCATTCACAAAATTATTATGCCGTAAGGGTTTCAATTCAAATGCACTGAATATCCAGTTTACCTGGCTTGGTTTTTCATATTTGTAAATATGGAAATACAAAGCTATCAAAAGCCAGTCTGAACTTTAGTCATCACCTACATAGTCCAAGATCTGAGTCCTTATTCCATTGCAGATCAGTCAAACCATGAAAATTTCAGATACCAGAATCTGTTATTGCACAATTAAAGGAATGCTGACTATAAATAATTTCCAGGTTGGGGATATATAGACACTAAACAGAGTCACACAATCTAACTTATTCAACTAATTTTGGCTATTTATTCTATTAATGAATCTTGCCTCCTTTATTGAGATTTTAGTTTTGTAATAGAAAAATCCAAATCTACTTTAAAATTATGATTAATAATAATAGTTCCTATCATTTTAAGCTTCAACTCTGCCAGATAGTTTTCAAATACCTCCTCTAAGATTAACAGCAATTAACACAACTGCACATTATTTATTCTAGTTTATAGATATGGAATCAGATCCAGAGAGGCCAAATGTTGCCCAAAGCCAGCTAATGAATGTGTGGTAGAATCTGTGTGTGCACCTCTGCTTCTGTGGGTCTCAAGCTGTGTTTTTCCATCACACGCTGAGTTCTAGCAGAACCCAAAGGTCATTGCTCACTCTGCTGGGCCTAATGTCTAGAACTTTTTGATTTCTTACTCTGAGACCTCTACACCAAGGTTAAGTTCTATGAGTAGCTATTCTTTGTGCACCTATTTAATGGAATTTGATTCCTCGTAGCTTTTTCTAACAGTTCTCATTTTTGGTCTAAGAGGCATAACTTATTTGTAATTGTATTTCTCGGCCTGGGATTATTCTCTCTTACCATTTATTAGAATTCTGCAAGATAGCTCCAACTAACCATGAAATTAGCTTTTCAAGACAGAAGAAAGAAGATACAATTAAAAGTACAATCATAAAAAGGGAGAAGTCCACACTCTGACAATATTTCACACCAGTTATCACCCACTAATAAATGAAGAATCAATAATCTAGTCAGAAGTTAAGCATGCATACATTTTTAGAAAAAATATATTTTTACGATGTCAAATCCTATTTTTTCCAACAGTTAAAAATTTTTAAATAGTTTTCACTTTGCTGAGGAAAATGTGAACTTTAAGATAATACATCACTTTTTTTCTCTCTGAACTCAACTGTATTGACTGTATATGGGACTCAGACCTCTACTGTTTCTTCTCTAAACCCTGAGAGAAGAATTTTGTAAACTACATATGTTTTGATGGGTCATTTTTTTTTAGTGTGAAATATGTTTATGTTTCTAGAAATATAAACAACTTCCTGGTTTTGTTGGTTTTAAAGTTTATGACACAAAACTTGACACAAATCTTGGTTATTTCATTTAGTAGCATTGCATACAACTTAGTAAGATATTATAGCTATCCCTGAAAAACAGCGTTGGAAATACTAGATACCATTGTCACTGGAATCTCATCTATTTATGCATAAACTGAGACAAGATTATGGCATATAAATATGCTAAATGAAGAATGTGAAATTTATTTCAGAGATGTTAGGAAATTTTACTGATTTAAAAGCTATGGCATGGTAAATATATTTATCTCCGAGTCTAAATTCAATTAGTTCAGAATAATGAGGATCACACAGACTCTGAAACTTTAAGTGTAGCTTAGTTTTCTAACACCATCTTTGAAAAATCAGAACAAATATACTAAGCTCCAATATTTTTAGAAATTGATGAATACTCAATAAACCTGCTCAATTTTATAAAGTAGCTTTCAGTTCTTGAAGGACTATTTTCACCCTCTAATGTACCATTTAGCATGTTTTGTTTTGTTTTGTTTCTGTGATCTTGCCTGTCTGTTGTCAAACAAACACCTCAGATAACTCTTGGATCATATGTAACTCTGAAAGTTAGTATATGAATCCAGAATCCTAGTGGAGGAAAGGAGAATGATTTAGCAAAGCGAAGTCTCTCTTGAATGTTTGCTGAGGTAGAGACCAATAGCAAGCAAGGAGAACTGCTCATCTCAACCCCGAAAGCTCAGAAATTGGAGATACAAAATTCCTTTGCCAAGAGTAAGGAAAGGCAACTAACTGCCAAGGGGATCTCTCTAAGAGAGCAATGAGGCCCAAAGTCTAGTCTAAAAACACAAGTTAAGCAAACACTCTCCTCCATTTGGTAGGAAATGAGAATATCCTCTGGGGAAATTAAAGCACAAAGGATCTGGATTCCATCCTCTAGGCCTGAAGGAATGCAGGTAACAGTAAAAAAAAAAGTAATAGAATGACAAATATCTGCATTAAAGTCTCAAATTCTCCAGGCCGTTCCCTTCACCCCCAGCTCTAAAAGCCCAAATTTAGGATTACTAAAACTGTGAAAAGAAAATAATAACAATAATAATACTGACCCAGTTAGTACTTTTGATATTCATAGCAAAGCAAATGAATAGTTAGTAGAATTCCTGTCTGGGGCTCACCACAATAAGAACGGAGTGAAAGTTCTCTTAATGATAAATCAGTTAAGGATGCTGTAAAGATCCGGATGAGCCTGGGATGCTTTCATGGTATACTACAAATTGTCTTTTACTTTGTGTCTGGGGTGCATTCAAGCACAGAACAGTTACTGTGACAAGGGAAGGAGTCCATCTTCCATGCTATTTCCATAGGTCATTCCTAATACCCTCCTCTACAAGTACTGAGTCATTCCTTCCCAGTCAAGGCAAGAGACACGTGGCCATGATTAATCACCAATGAGTAGAATTTGAACCTAGTTTTACCAATGTGTATTATCTACCTTCCGTTTTTCCAGCTCACTTGCTTTTTCATATTAATTTAAATAATTCTTCAATCTTCTGAAAGATTTTCAATAGACTGTTTAACTACCCATTAGTCCCACCATGAGTTCATTTTCTTGCTTGGTGCTGGTGATTCAAGATGATCATGATCCAGCAGCCACTATCTTGCAAATAGTATGGTGAAACATAATAGAATTCAAGTCTTCCTATGTACTCTGGATTCTTCCACTACTCCCTTTTGCTTGTCAAGAATATCACTCCTATACTGACCTCTACCTCAAGTCATCAGTGTCTTCTTTCTAGAATAACTTCTGACAGTCAACGAATAGACGTTTTCTTTTTATTATTTTAAATTTATTTATTTTACATTCATTCACTATACATCATTACAGTATATAAAATAAGATTTCCCATCCAAAATATACTGTATATTAGCTCAATCAAGGATATTACCACATATGTTATCATCAACAAATAATTTCCCAGTTTTTCTTTCTTACATATTTTGCTTCTTTTCTTCCCCCTTCACTCTTTATTCCCTACCTCTCACCCTCTGCCGTTTTCTACACCACCCCCCCACTTTCTCTGGTTTCTATAGTTGCTTTCCATGACCTTTTATTTCCCACATTTTATCAATTCACAAACAATCTTAATTAATCTAAATACCTTCAATAGCAAACACAGCTGATATATTTCTATTTGTGAACACATGCCTGACTTTAGACATAAACCTCAGTGAGTAGAATGAACATACTATAAAGTAGAGCCAAGCTGAGACTACATGGCTTACTGTGGTCATTAAATAGTTATTTTTAATGCATTTTTTTAAAATTTCAATAAACATAGTTTTCATTTTAATAGATAAAAATAAAAAATGTTAAGAGAAATTTACTTAAGACTTAAAACCAGGAAAAAGATTAAAATTCAGTTAATCAACAGTTCAAGAGAAGATAAAAATCCTTCTATCTGGAAAACAAAGCATAGAAGAAAATCTGTAATATTTTAGTCAAAAGTCATAAAATTCTATTTCAGTTAAGTCTCATATCATTACTCTCTTCTGTTGAATTTGCATTGTTACCATGGTCTGATTTTTTCTTTTAAGTTCTGGAAATTAACATTAAATGTTATTGATCTATCCATACTTGTTCCTATCATTAATTTGACCATTCTCTTGGCTGTTTTTGTACTCTTGTTTCTGTGTGTCTGACTTTAGCTTTCCTGGTATAGCACTCCCTTCTGAACTTTTTGGAGATCTGGTTTGGTGTTGGTAAGTTTTTTCAGGTTTTGTTTATCTGAGAATGTTTTTTCTTCCCATATGAAGGATAAGCTTGCCAGGTATAGTATTCTTGGTTGAAATTGTTGCTCACTTAACACTTTGAATATATTTTCTCATTCTTTCCTTGCTTTCATTTTTTCTGATGAGAGATCTGATGTTAGCCTGATGGGATATCCTTTGAAAGTAACTTGATGTTTCTCTCTTACCAATTTTAGTATCTTGCCTCTGTCTGTGGTTTTGACCAATTTGGCTATAATGTGCCTTGGAGAAGATCTTGGGTTGATTCTGTTGGAGTCTTTTGTATTTCCTGTGTCTGGATATTTGAATGCCTCCCTAGGTTTGGAATGTTTTCTTCCAGGATTTTATAGAATAGATTATCAATGCCCTTATGAGTTTCTTCACCTCTGGGAAAACGATTATCTGGATGTTTGGGTGTTAAATGGTATCTAGTATTATTCTCATATTGTTCTCATCTCATCGTCTTTTTGTTGAATTTTTCTAGGTCAGAGGTTCTTTCTTCTACACCTGAGATTCGATTTTGTGCATGATATAATCTATCTTTAATACTTTCAAGGGAGGTTTTGATTTCCTGTATTACAGTCTTCATCTCTAACAATTCCACTTGATTCTTTTTTTATGGTGTATATTTTCTCCTTCAGATCTTGGAAGAGCTTCCTCTCCTCCTGGAATTCATTGTTTCTTCTTTCTTGCATCCTCTGGAGTTCGTTGTCTTTCTTCTCTTGCATCTCTGTTAGCTATGTCACTTTGAATATCCTAAATTCTTTATCTGACATTTCCACAAGTTCCGTTGTATTGTCTGTGGAGGATGAGAAATTATTCTTTTCCCTTGGGAGAGAGATATTTTCTTGTCTTATATTTCTTGTGCTTTGTAGTGGGTTTTGGTCATCTGATGAATTATGTATTTTTTCCTAATTATTAGAGTTAAATTTGAGCCTTCAGAGGTGTGCAGGAGGAGGTGATTTGCAATCTCTCTGTAGTACTGTTTTTCTCCCTTTGTACAGCAGATTCCGGTTCTTGGGGTCAGAAGGGTGAAGTCTGCGCAGAAAATCTCCAGTTATCTTAGTACCTGAAAGGGGCCACTCAGAGCTCCCAAATAGACATTTTCATCTCCATTTGAAAAGAAAGGCATCTCTAAAACACCCTTTTCAAGAATAATATATGTCATTATTCTATTTCAGTTCAGATTTAAATTTCTTATGAAAGTTGAATATGACTAATTGCTTATCTTTTTTTCCTTTTATACCCCTAAGACTTATTTGCCAGAAGGTATATACACTCTCTGGAGAGAGAAAGAGAGGGAAAATGAGAAATCACCCTCCCCTCCCCAGGGTATTGACCATGTTATAATCCCTTCTCCTCTATTTTCTTCTCAGGATTTTAGGCACACCTGCACTTACCTGAAGTGTTTTTCAAGCTGCCAGGTCCAGGACCTGAATCGTGGAGTCGGCCATGTGGGATCCAGCACCTTATCTTCTTATTAAAATTTAAAAAATTTAAATTTTATTTGATTTACAATAATAATTATACACATTATGGGGTACAATGAAACGTTTTGATATACAAGGAATTTTTAAAAAGGTTATGCAAAATGAGTATTATAAAATACTATACATGAATTTCAATATTTTAGACCAAAATAAACTTGTTTTTAATTTCGTTTTTCTGATCAGTTTTAAATTCTCTTATATGTATGTATTGTAGAACTATTATATCAGGCTAATTAATGTATCCATCATTGTACAGACATGTAAGTTTTTTTAATGAGAACATTTAAAAATCTATTCTTTTTAGAAAGTTTGAAATTATTGGATACATTATTATGAAAAATGACCAACACACTGTGCAAAAGTCTTAAAAACATATTCATCAGGGACAGCAGTGGTGTGGTGGTAAGTCACTGGACTCCTATATTGCCAGCGGTTCTAGTACCAGACCTGGTGGTTCCTCTTCTCTTTCTCCCTCCTTTTCCCTCTGTCTCTAGTAGTTTTGTGCAAATTAAATAATAATAATAAATAAAAATTAAATAAATAATTCTTTTTTAAAAAAACATATTCATTTTGTCTAACTAAAACTTCATACTTTTAGCTAATATCTCTATTCTTCTCTCAACCATATCATCCTTATATTATCACAATTCTACTCTCTAATACTATAAATTTAACATTTCTTAGTTTCTAAATATAAATGAGATCATGTGGCTTTTGTCTTTTTAAGAAAAGAAAGCACTTCTGTTATTTGCAATAACGTGGATGGATCTGGAGGATAATATGCTATATAAGTAAGCCAAGCTCATCTTCTTTTTTCAGGCGATTTCATTATGGTTTTTGGCCCCACCATTCTACCGACACTACTCCTGTCAGATTAATTAGAAAACTCTATATTGCTAAGTCCAAGTGTCTAATCTTTATCTCTCATCAACCTAATTGTGTTGAACTCTCCTTGAAAAACCTATTCTTTTGATTTCTGACATCACATTTATCTACTTTTGTTCTATTTTGCTAGCCACTCCCTTTCAGTCTTCTTTGCTATCTTCTCTTTCCCTTTAGATGTCACTGTAGTTTGTTGCAGGGAGAGTCTGGGCTCCCTTCTCTTCTCTATTTGTTTCTCTGGGTAGGAGTCTGATTTATTCTCAGATCATTAAAGGTCACCTGGAGGCAGATGGTTCCCAATCTGTTCCCAACTCTAGAGGTATGTGCTAATGATCATTTTGTTATCTCTGCATAGACTGCTACATGCGTCTCATACTTGGTGAATTCCCTTTCCTTCCAAACTACATTCTTCAGTGTCAGCTTTCACCAGTCCCTGTCCATGTAGCTGTGTAAGCCTAAAACCTGAGTGTCTTCCTCAATCCCATTTCACCCTCATTCTTCCACATTCAAACCATCATAAATCCCACCATCTCAATCTCAAAAATTTATCCTGAGTTTGTCTATTTCTCTCTTCATCTTAACTACCAACCCTAATCCAGGCTACCATTACTTCTCATTCAGACCACTGTAATATTCACATAAATAGTTTACCATGTATATTACTCAAGGTTCTTCATAGAAACAGAACTAACAAGATTGTGTGTGTGTGTGTGTGTGTGTGTGTGTGTGTGTGTAAATGATTTATTATAAGGAATTGGTTCATGTGAGTTTGGAGGTCAGCAACTTCAAAATCTGTAGGGTGGACTGGTGAACTAGAGCCCCAGAAGAGCCAACATTTCAGTTAAAGTCTGAAGAACTAAGTCTTCTATAGAGCCAATGTTGCGGATAAAATTTAATGGTAGTCTGCTAGGGATTTCTCTTTGCTCTTTCAGAGAAAGGCCAGACTTTTTGTTCTATTTACGCTTTCAACTGATCACAAGAGGCCCACCTTGATTATAAAGAACAATTTGTTTTCCTCAAAGTCTGCCAATCTAAGTATTAATCTTATCAAAAAAAATCTAAAAACAAAAAACAAAAAACAAACAAAAAAACCTTCACAGAAATGTCCTCCAGAATAATGTTTGAGCTGAGCTGATAGCTGGACATCTTCTAGCCCAACTTAGTTTACACATAAAACTAACTTCACACTATCCTTTCATTATTTCCCCTCTAGTCCTTCCATCTCTCCTTGCAGAAATCTCTGCTGCAGTGCATTCCGATTACTTTTCTCCAACATTGCTTTCATTATGTGACTTCCTCTCCAACAAGCTAAACACAACAAAAGACCATTACAAAGAAATTTGATTGGCTCTGTATGTCCTTTAAAATTAAAAATCAGTGTTTTATAAATACACATAAAGCAGAAATTTTAGTTTGAGAAAAGTCACAACCTGATTCCGGTTTTAAAACTGTCTTGTTAAGGCTTTATACATGGTACTACAACTTCTAGAAAGCTAGTAATTTGTTGGAATGTTGTCTCATCATGGAATACCATAAATAATTAAAAATTCTATAAAAAACTTTACCATGCTACAATTTAGTTAATAAGATGGTATATACTCTTATTCCTGAAAATACAAAACAATTTAATCAGGGCCTTTTGATGTATCTGATGTTTTTGATTCTTTTGGCAAGAAATTACTTTTGTTTTTTTCATGGATCCCAGTAAGGCAAAAAAAAATTATGAAATTTATAGAAATTATTTGGGATGACTGGAAAAATCAATCTATTCATAACAAAAGAATAAAGACTTTCTAGAAAGTTAAAAAAAAAAAAAATTAAACCACACTCCTTAGGCTGACCTGAACCTCTCACAATCTACCACTTTCATCCTTTCTCTCTCCATCAGACTAAGGCATCTACCACGGAAGCCAGACTATTTACTCACTTTCCCTCAAATATGCTTCATCTTTTTCTACGTTTTTGCTAAAAAAGGTTTACTGATTCAAATTTTCACACACACTTCATTCAGATTCCAACTCACCCTGAAAGTTTGCTGTGTAAACAATCTCCTAGAAAACTTGACATTGACCTGAGTCAAAATGTTAGAATGCAATGCTTGCTTAACTAATGAATAACTTTTATCAAGCACCTAATAAGCTCCAGGGAGTGAGAGAGTTGCATGTATTAGAATGTCCAATAGCTATCTCAAAATTACAGTGTCCATAACTAAACTCCTGATTTTCCCTCCCAAACCTGCTTCTCCCCACTCTTTACCAACTCAGTTTTTAACCCATCCATTCATTCAGTTGTGTAAGTGAAAAACCTGAGTACTCCTTGTCTCTGCTTTCTGTCCTTCTCAATATCCAGTAATTATCAGATCACTTTCCAAATAGCCCAAATTCAATTACTCTCACCACGTCTAGTTCTACCACCCTAGTTTATACTACCCAACATTCTCGCTTACCTGGAACATGTAAGAGCCTGCCAACTAGTCTTCCTGCTCCTACTTTTGAGCTCCCCAGGGTCTACTTTTCCCATTAATGTGATAATTCTCTTATCTGGTCAGAAACCTCCCCTGACTGCTGTAGGAGAGAATATAAATATTTTTTGAGAGAGAGAGAGATTTTTGCTCTAGGGTGCGTGTGCTCGCCAGAGAGATAGAAAGCAAGAAATCACCCTCCGGTGGAGATGGCTATGCTGCAATCTCTTCTCCTCCATTCTCTTCTCAGGATTTTGGGCATGCACACACATGTGCCCAGTGTGTTTCAAGCCTTTAGGTTCAGGACTTGAACCATGGTTGGCCATGTTCCAGGCAACTTAACCATTATGCCATCTGCAGGCCCTAAACACAAAGCATTTTTTGATTGATGTGCTCATCAGAGAGACAGAGAGAAACAGAGAGACAGAAAGTGAGAAATCACCACCCAGGGAGTGATGGTCATAACACAATCCTCTTCCATTCTCCTCTTAGGAATTTTGGCACAGATGATGAATATGTGCTTGTGTAAGTTTTAAGTCACTGGGTCTGGGATTTTAATTGTGTTCAATTACGTGGGACTCCAGCAACATAACCCTTATGCCATCTGCTGGTCCCCGAACATATATTATCTATCCTCGGGTTCAGTAGTGCAAGTCTATCAATTAGACTTTTTTAATTTTTTGCCCTGGGGCACATGTGCTCAAAGGAGAGAGAGAGAGAAAAAAACTATGAAAGAGAAATTGAGAAATCATCCCCCAGTGGGGATGGCCATACTGCAATCTCTCTCCTGGGACTTTGGGCATGCACACACATGTACCCATGTGTGAGTTTCAAGTTGCCCGGTCTGGGACTCGAGTCATGGTCAGTCATGTAGCATCTCAACCAACATCCACCTGCTGACCCCTGTGAATTAGATCTTTAAAAAGAGAGATTAAAAGGGGGAGAAAGAGCCCCCAGATTTATTTATGCATGCAATGCACATGTACATGGGAAAATACAATGATAATTAACCTAAGAGGTGGTTAGATTTAAGGGCTTATCTACCATATTAACAAAGGGGGTTAAATTTGGAGAACTGACAAGACATAAGAAAAGGAGTTTAAGCTTCTAGGGCAAGTAAATTGTGGATGTTATATATACATGTGGGAAGCCAATGGAAGAAAAGCTGTTTTTTGTTTGTTTGTTTTTTAGTAATGTTTGTTTGTTTAGACCAATCTTTTTGCTGATTTTCCATTTCCAGACACAATGGTTGTTTTCCTCTTCTTGCTATGGGGAAAGGGGTGGGGACCATCCTTACAAAAGGAGATTTATATTTTGACTTTAGAAAATAAAGGGAGGACAGAGAGTGCTTTCTGTGTTTGCTGCTTTCTACTTGCCTTTAGCTCAGAATAGTCCTTATGCCAAAGTAGCATATTCGGGGGCAGCATATTCTGATCTCTTTTACTAATTTATCTTTCACTAAAATGCCAATCCTGTTCTATTGTCTATAAGGCACATGACTTGACCTTTGTTCTCCGGAACTCTCACTCCTGCTGTCTTCCCTCAAGCCTAGCTTCTCTGCTCCCTTTGCTCTTGCAGGCAGGCCACACCCATACTGCCTCGGGGCATTTGCACTTGCTTGTCTTTGGAACACTCTTCCTTTCCATCACTGTCAGGATCTAACCCCCTAAACTGCAGTCTCTTCTTCAATGACATTTTATGAGAGAGATTTCCCTGACCACTCTGTAGGAAATAGCACCTGTCATCTCCATCTTACACTTTCTTGCTTTGCTCTTTCATGGAACTTAGAGCTGCCTGTAAGCAATTTATTTATTTATTTTTTAGTTGTTTTAGGTTTTTGCCATAGGGTGAGTGTGCTTGCCAGAGAAAGAGAAAGACAGAGAGAAGGAAAGTGAGAAATCATCTCCAGGTGGGATGGCCATGCAGTAGTCCCTTCTCCTTCATTCTCCTCTCAGGGTTTGGGGTATACATGCACACATGAAAATCATACCAGCATGATTTTCAACCCACCAGGTCCAGGATTCCAAAGCATAACATTGGAGCTGTGGTCAACCAGCGCTTTAACCACCATGTCACCTGCTGGCCCCAACAATCTATTTTTTTAAATTATTTTTTAATTTAACTTTATTTATTTATTTTTTATTTCATTTGACCAGGGAGAGAGGGAGAGAGAGAGAGAAAGAGAGAGAGAGAGAGAGAGAGAGAGAGAGAGAGAGAGAAAGCAAGCCACCAGGTCCAGACCTGGAACCAAGGTTGGCTATATGGGAGCTCAGTGCCTTAACCACCATGCTACCTGCCAGCCCCCGCCAACAATCTATTTTTTATCAGGTTACTATCTACCTTCCTACACACCCCATGTGGAATATGAGCTTAATTCCAGCATGGACTGCTACAGTAACAATACCTAGAACATTACTTGCCATGCATCAGCTACTCAATATATTTATCAAATGCATGAATGACTAAAGGAGAAATTAATAATTGGGCAACTTGAGTTCTCATTTTTGCATTTCTTCTCAAGAAAATACTATATTTGAATTTTTAATACAATCACAAATATTTCCCAATTTTGAGACTATAAAGTTTATAAAAGCGATGTATATATGCACAGATTCTCAGAAACATTAATTTATGTCCTTTTAGCTGGTAAGAATCAGGGTAATGAAACAGTGAAAAAAAACCTGTGTGCTTATGTTTCCTTTTCCCATGTCTTTTTTTCCTTGTATTTCTTTGCCCAGACTTTACATTAGAACCTGTGTGTAAGTGTTACAGGCAAGTACAATTCTATGCTAATTGGTTATTTAGAAGTTTGCATGTTGTGGCTAAAAAAACTGAGTTTAAATTCTGATTGCTGGGGGCCAGCAGGTGACATGGTGGTTATGGCACTGGACTCTCACATGGTCAACCGCAGTTTGAGTCCTGGACTTAATGACTTGCTTTCTCACTTTCTCTTTCTCTTCATCTCTCTCTAGTGAGTACATGTCCCCTATAGAAAATTTAAAAGTCATTATAATAAATAAAGTTAAATAAATAATTATTTTTAAAAAGTAGATAAAAAAATTCTGATTGCAAAAAATAAATTTTGTGGGTCACATATTCACGTCTGTATAGTTGGTGTAAAGATTAAAGGAGTATTTCATATAATTACCTTAATAAAGTGTTATATACCTAGGCATAGAATGGTGGTTATTATCGTCAATGTTAGTATTTATATAATGTTAAACTTTAGTTTTCTATGTGATCCCTGGAAGATTAAAGAGCTTCTAGTATATGAAAAAAGTTCAGTGCATGAAGCTTGTAGAGGCCTACATTTATTACCAAACTGTAAGAACTGTACCCATCCATCATGTCAACTTTAAAAATAATAATACATTATTTGTTCTGATTTTCTCATGGGAAAGGAAGATCTGTGGGAAGAGGAATCAAAACAAAAGATGGCTTTCAAGCCCTTCAAATAATGAAGTGAATACTGAGAACCAGTAGGAGCTGATCAAGAAAAAGCCATGTCCTCAAACTTGGGTTCTGAGTTGGGAACTAGAGTGTTTAGATTAGGAGATCAAGAGGGTATAAAAGCCATGTGAGTTTCTTGATTTATACAAGCTTCTGTGATATTTTGGAGACTCTATTTAGGACAAAAATATATGATATGAGTATAAGACAAGATAGATTAGCAAGAAATGTGTGCCCATCAGGTTGATTCTCAATAGTTCAGTGTAGTTAGAAACAGGCCTCTTGAAGTAGGAAGGTCAATACTATTCATTATGACCCAAATACAGGAAACAATACTATTAAAGTTCATGTAACAAAAATATTTTAAAAAATTATTAATAAAATTATTGAAGGAGGGGCTGGCAAGTGGCGTGGTGGTTAAAGGCACTGGATTCCCATATGATTGACTATGGGTCAAGTCCTGGTAGCTTTTTTTATCACTTTCCCTCTCTCTCTCTGTTTCTCTTTGGTCACATTAAAATAATACTAACAATAAAAAATAAAATTAAATGAAAAAGATTTTTTTAATTATTGGAGGAAGAAATCTCAGACTGATTTCTGTGAACCAATACACTGGACCAAGTGGAACAAATCCTGACAGGATTCAGATCACTTATGCATTAGTCAGGATGAGATCTTTGACTTGGTGACAGTTCAGTAAGACGTTTTGGGGCCAACAGTAACAAAAGGCCATGAAGGAAAAGCATAACATTGGAAGTCACTCAGACTTTAGTGTAGGTTCTACTACTCCTTGCTACACTTGCATGATTTGGGGTAAATCAGACATTTTGAACTTCAATTTCCATTCTTTAAAATAGTAATGTTAATTACTTGCAAAAATTTTAATATGTAAAAATGTGACTTTTTTAGATATTACATTTGGTTTTCTTTTTTATTTTGTGTATTTCCCCTTTTCCTTCCCCTGGTTTAGCTTTTAGCTGGTGTATGCTCATAGCTCCTGTGAATGGTGAGGCAGAAGAGAGAACAGAAGGCATTCAGAACATCTGGACTTCTTTTTTTCTTATCTTTAAGCTAGGGAACCAAGGGGGCTTGAAGTGCGAATAACTGTTGAGATACTACATAGGAAGAGAAGCTACTTCCCCTCCTTTGGGTTAGAAGAAAGAAGAAAAAAGTGAGTGGAGTGGGGAGAAAGTGTTTGTGAGAATAGGAAGATAAGTGGCTTCCAAGAGGGCCCCTGTACCCTGCCTCTCAGATAGAGACCCAGAGAGGAGGCAAGGTTACAGAGAGAGAAAGACTTGGAGGGTCCAGGCTGATGAAAATAGTGACAGCTATCAAGGGAGTCGAAAGTCTGGAGGAGTCTCACTGACCAGACAGATATCCCATGGACCTGTGGCCAGTGACCAGACAGGCTGATGTCTACTGACATAGGTAAGTCAAAGACCATACTTCCACCTGCCCTGCTGAAGAAAGTAGTAAGTCTGGTGAAAGGGAGGACTTGGATTAATTAAAGAAGAATGGGAGACTTATGTAGAAATTTCCAGTTGGATTGAATTATTTAGAAATAAAGATGTATTTCTTCGGACCAGCAGTTGGTGTAACGGCTATGTTGCTGGACTCCCATGTAGTTGACCATGGTTCGAGTCCTGGACCCGGTGGTATAAACTCACACCAGGCATATGTGTGTGCAGGCCCAAGATCCCTAGAAGAGAATGGAGGAGAAGGGATTATGGCGTGGCTATCTCCGTGTGTGGGGGGAGGTGATTTCTCGCTTTCAGTCTCTCTGTCTCTCTCTTTCTGGTGAGCGTATGCGCCCTACAGCAAAACGAAACAAAACAAAACAAAACACCTCTCAAAAAAAATAGAGAAATAAAGATATATTTCTTTCTTTCTTTTTGGTTATAGGGCATGTGTGCTTGCTGGAGAGAGTCAGAGGAGAGAGACAAAGAGAGGGAAAGTAAGAAATCACTCCGTTCGGGGGGTATGACCAGACAGCAATCCCTTCTCTTCCATCCTCCTCTTGGGATTTGAACACACATGCACACATGCCCAGTGTGATTTTCTTTTCTTTCTTTTTTTTTAAGAATTATTTTATTTAACTCTATTTATCTATATATTTATTTATTTATTTTTAAATTTGACCAGAGAGGAACAGAGTGAGAGAGAGAAAGAAGGAAAGTGAGAAAGCAAGAGGTCAGGTCCGGGACTTGAACCATGGTTGGCCATGTAGGAGTGCAGTGCACTTAATCACCACGCCATCTGCCGGCCTCCCCAGGGTGATTTTCAAGCCACCAGGTTCAAAACTTGAACCATGGTCGGCCATGTGAAAATCCAGTGTTGTAACCAGCATACCATCTGCTGGCCCAAGACCTATTTCCTTTTATTTTTTTGGAGAGGATTTTGCTATAGGGCGCATGCGCTCGCCTGACAGAGAGAGAGAGAGAGAGAGACAAAGAGATAGAAAGCGAGAAATCACCCCCCCGGGGGGATGGCCACGCAGCAATCCCTTCTCCTCCATTCTCCTCTTGGGATCTTGGGCATGCATGCACACGCGCCCAGTGTGAGTTTAAGCCACTGGGCCCGGGACGCGAATCGCAGTCGACTACATGGGAGTTCAGTGACATAGCCATTACGCTAACTGCTGGTCTCCCAAGACCTATTTCTTAAATAATTTGATTTGTAGAATAAAATGTATATATTTCCTGGCACGCAGAAAAAGACCAATTTATTGTAACAACTTCTATTTCTACTATAAATATTTTATGTGATTCCACAAAAAATATTATTTACACCAGACTAACAGTAATTTCAGGAGCAGTTATGGATCCTGTTATCAAGTGAGGTGTGGACCCCACTTCTGGCACATTATAAAGAAGGCTGATGTTGGCTCAGGTGTAAATAGAGAAGAGTAAATCACACGTGCACTGAGGAGTCAGACACTGAATGGTTAAAATAATTAGGACTGTGAAAACTTAAGGGAAGGCTGGGGGAGAGAGGATGGCTATCTTCAGATATTTGAAAGGCTTATTGTGGGAGATAGAATGTTCTTGTTCTGAGTGGAAGTTGTCTGCATGAATGTGTGATTCAATCAGCAGAAAGAGGAAGTTTCTCATAATTGAGTGTCCATCAGTGTTCAAAGAGTCAACAGATGTTAAATATTCACTTTGTCTGGAATGCGGTCAGAGGATTCCTGTATGCAGAGGAATGTGATCCTGGTACTTTCAGTTTTAGGATGATATGCTTTGTGGGGCGGGCAGAGGCAACTGATAACCAAATTCCAGGAAATTCACTCACTGTTCTATATTAGTAGTTCATTGAATCTGCCTAATGCTCTGTAAGTTAAACATTAGAATGATTTCTATATTCATTTTACAGACCAGGCTTACTTCAGAGTGCTGGTTAATTGAAGAATTGAGTTTTGAACCCAAATCTACTGCACTAAAAGACTGTACTTTCCACCATTCACTACTTTTCCCTAACATGCACTTTCAAAGAAATGAATGAATCCTTAGGTTGAGGACAGATTGTCAAAATGCACAGATTTTATTAACATACTGAATAACAGGCATTGGCTCATTGAAACACTTCGGCGGAACCAGCAGTTGGAGTAACGGCTATGTTGCTGGACTCCCATGTAGTCGACTGCAGTTTGAGTCCCAGAACCGGTGGCTTAAACTCACGCCGGGCATTGTGTGTGTGTGTGTGTGTGTGTGTGTGTGTGTGTGTGTGTGTGTTCCCCCAAGATCCCGAGAAGGGAAGGGAGGAAAAGGGATTGTGGCGTGGCCATCCCCCATGGGGGTGATTTCTCACTTTCTGTCTCTCTGTCTCTCTGATTTCTGGCGAGTGTATGCGCCCTATAGTAAAAACCTCTCAAAAAAATATTTTGGCTATGATTCATGTGATTATATAGAAATATAAATGTATAAATTATGAACATTTAACATCCAATAGCACATGTAACTAATAACTATTCTGTCTCCTAGATACATGTCCATTTGTTTTAGTTAATTTTATGTGTTAATGTGGCTTGCCCATGGTTAGCCAGGTATTTGGTCAAAAGTTATTCTGGATGTTTCTCTGAAAGCATTTTTGGATGAGATTAACATTTCAGTTAATGGACTTCATGTAATGTGTTCCAGGTTCATCCATGTCCTCACAAATGACAGAATTTTCTTCTTCTTTAAGGTTGAATAACATTCCATTGTGTATATATTCCACATTTTCTTTACTCATCAATGGGCTGATGAAATCAGTGCCTGATCGCACTTATATGTGAAATCTAAAACAATAAAACTCTTAGAACTAGAATATAGTTACCAGAAGCTGGGAATCAAGGTGGGAATAGGGAGATGTTGCAAAGGATATAGTTTCAGTTTGACCAAAGTAGTAAGTTTTTAAGATCTTTAATAGGATGAGTATAAATGATGATAATATGGCATATACACTGACTGTATGTACATTTCAAAATTGCTAAGAGTAAATTTCAAATGTTCTTACCACAAAAATTTAGAACATTAATTCACTTGATGTAATCAACTTACACTGTTCAACTTACATTGAAACACCACATTATATTCTGTGTGTGTGTGTGTATAATTATAATTTGTCAATTAAAATGTGAAAATAGGGTAGGCTCTGTGGCCTGGTGACTGAAGCAGCTAGATTCCACATGACTGACCCCATGGTTCAAATCTCAAACCCATTGGTTCAAATATAGCATGTCAGGCACACTTGTGGACCCTCAATCCTGACTGGATGGAGAAAGGGAGGTGAAGAGATTGTGGTATGACTATTCCCCATATGGGGTACTTTCTTAATTTTCCTCTTTTGTCTTTTTCTGTCTTTCTACTGCATGCACATGCCTTCTGGGAAAGACTGAGAAATTTTTAAAAAATCTTAATGAAAACTATTTTAAAAATCAGTGTATTTTAAATAAAGCAGATTATTCCCCATTATGTGGGTGGGAATCCTTTAATCAGTTGAAGGCCTTAACAAAGATTATCCCCAAGCAGAAGAAATGCTCCCAGCCCGTTGACTCTGGACTCAGACCGCAGCCCTTCCCTGAGGCTGCCAGCCTCCCCTGTGGATTTTGGACTGGTACGTTCACCATTACATGAGCCAATTCCTTAAAATAAATCTCTCCGTATGCACATACATACCCAGTTGGTTCTATTTTTCTGGAGAGCCTTGGCTAATGAAGTTATTTATATTTCTTTGTATGCCTTTATATTTCCTGATTCCCTTTTCCTGATAAAATTCTGCCAATGGAACAACTATATGGATAAGCTTAGGGACAGGTCATTCCCCAGTCAAGCCTTCAGATGAGACCACAGCCTCAGGCACCACTTGATTGCAGTTTTGTGAGTGAGCTAAGCTACACTGATTCCTGATCCAAAACTACAAAATAATAAATATTGTTGCTTAAAACTTCTATGGTTGAAACTTAGATTTCCTTGGGATAACCTGGGGTACCTCAATTGACAATCTGAGGACTGGGATCCTAGCCCTTGTTACCTCTAGCCAGTTTGTGCAGACTTCTAATCTCTGGGTGTTACTTCCCTACCTGGAATATGAGAGGGCTGGGCAGGGGAATTTTAGTCTCCTTAAACGCTACAAGTCAAGGTCTTTATTAATCATTCTGTTTACTCATCAAAATAAATACTGATAAAGTCACAAGTGAACACACCCTGATGTTCAAGGCTCTGGAATTGGTGGCAGCGTTCCAGCTTCCTTTCTGCCTATAACTTTCTTTGCTCAAGTCCCACATTACCTTATTACTATTATTATTATTTTAATTTCCATCTCAACAGTTCCCGATTGCTAGCCACATAAGGTTAAATGCTTTTTCATGCCACGTCTGCCTGTAGCCTGTGCGTGAGTGCACGGAGCACACTGGGTTACTCAGGCTCTGGGGCGGTTCTGCGTGTGCGTACAGCTCTGGCACTCCAAGACTTGCCTGCAGCACTTTGTGGACTAAACGCTGGCAGCACACAGTGAGGCGGGAGCCTCGCCCCAAGTGGAAGCCCTTTTCCCCCTTTTCTCTCTGATCTCCAGAGTGGTGTGTCCTGATCCCTCTGCCAGGAGCTACTTTTCAGAGTCTGGCAGCGGACTTTCCCCAGGAGTACCTAGATTTGCATTTGCAAATCAATCCCGATCTAGAAAATCTTAGCGGAACATCTGCCCAGTCTCCTGTTAATGCCACTTCATTGTTTATGAGGTGGGGAGAGGGAGAGTGAAAGGGAAAGGACATTAAATCAAAGAAAAGAAGTGAAGTAAGGCAATGCCCTGGGGCGAACGCTGGGACCTGGCGCGGAGACTCTAGTGGGCTGGGAGCGCCGGCTCGCCGCGGGCGGGGAGGCGATGCCCACACTAGCGCCTCGTTCCGATCTTCCCATTTCCTGCACGAGGGTCTCCCGGGGTCAGCGCCCGCGGCTTTCGGGTCACCTCCGGGTCTTCTCTCTCCCCTCCCCGCCCGGGAGCTGCGGCCAGTTCTGCGTCAACCTCCCACCCCCAGCCGGCCCAGCCACTTTCTCCTCGCTGCCGGCGCCCTGAGCGCCTGTCCCGCCCCGCTGGGCGACTTCTCCCTCTCTGCCCTCGGGTTGACGGTCCTGGGTGGGGCAGCTGCTCCTTCAGGACTTCCCCGGCTGCGCAACGCAGAGCCTAGGGCAGCCTGAGGGTCGCACGGAGCGGGCCAGACGCCCCACGCCGCGGCCGGGGCAGCCGCACCTGAGTCCCCCAGCTCCAAGCGGCAGCGCCGGAAGCGCGGGCGGGTCGCCGGCCGGGACAGCGGTCTGGGGCATCGCAGGGGACTGGAGCCACAGAGGGGTGACCAAGTTCCGCTTCGCGCCAGCGGACTGGGGACCTGCCAGTCGCACCCCTCCGCCCCCGCACCCCACGGCGTGCGGCCGGAGCAGAGGCAGCTCTGTCCGGGCGCTCTAACTCTGCTGAAACTTCTGGACCGGGAGGAACCTGCTGCGCGCCCGCCCCCTGGCCACGGCCGCGCACTTGAACTCCGCGGCGCGGGATCCACCTAACGCCGCCCTGAGCGCGGGCGTGGAGCTGCCGGGAAACCCCGATGAACCCTGCGGACCCGGCGTGAAGGAGGGTCGACCGCCGCACCAGGCCCAGGAGCCAGCGGGCAGCCCTTTGCGGGGCTCCGAGCAGCACAGCTGGGAAATTAGTGGAGAATGACCGTGTGGCCTCGGAAGATCTCAGCGCAGTAATGTCAACATGTAAGTCGCACCTTTCAGCCAAGAACGCCTTCGTACCTTTATCTCTGTCCACGCCCCCCACCCCTGCACCGCCTCCTCCCCCGACAACTAAATGATTTTTTAAGGACTTCACCTGCTTTGACAGAATAAACCGGTTTGTCTTCAGTTGGGCCCTTGAGGCAGCGAGGCCCGAGGTGTGCCAAACAGAGCTGTGGTATGTGTGCGCTCCCCCCCCCCCCCCCCCCCCCCGCCCCAGCGAGGTGCACTTCACTTTGGGGCGGTGTAAAGCATAATGAAAAAGGGCAGGGCTTCAAGAATGGGAAAACGTTTTCGATTCAAATTAAACAAGGAGTAACAGACATCATCGCTCCTCCATCCAGGAGCTTGCGCTGCCAAGAAAGCGCTCTGCGGGATCAGCACCCGGGGGCTTGGAAGGTATTGGTATGCCGGCAAAATGTTGACTTTACACATTGTCACCGTCGACTGTAGAAGTTATTCTTGGATCTTCGGGGCGTTTGAGTAAAGTTTGTTGTTTTTCTTTTTAGAGCGCAGAAAAGGCCTTCAGTGTTCTTTTGTAAATTAAAAAGTAATTAAGGAACGTGGCGCTTTCCATGGATAGGGTATCTGAGGGGATGGCTATAGAACTGCAAGTCGCGTGGCGGGGGCGATGTGGAGCGCTGAAGCGGTAGGAGAAACTCAGGATTTTGCTTCTGTGCAATTGTCATCGCAGCGGTAAGGGGAGTCCATGCATCCTGGAAAAGCGCTCTTGAGAACCACGTGGCCTTCCAGAATGGAAAGGACAAACGTTCTCAAAAGCGCCAAGCTTCTTTTTGTGGTCAACTAAAAAGTTCCTTCTTGTAATAGATAATTCCCTTTCTGATGTTTTATTGTATCATGGGCAAAAACCCTGACGTTTTCCTCACTTCCACTAACGTGTGATTTTCTAGAAATCAATTTTCATCCTCTCTCCCCCTACTATTGACAGATCTCTATTTACTTGCACTTACATTTCCTCTTTAGTTTTAATACTTGGAGAAGACCTGCCCCTTACCTTAGGCTATCTTTCCCCCCTGCACTGTCCACTCCCTCCAATGTGTATTGTGGAACACACATCTTTAAAACAGGAGAAAGGGTAGTACCCGCACCCTTGCACTCTGTCGCTCTGTTTTGGTAGTGTGCTCTAGAAAATTAGAAATGAACGCCTCGGTTTTATTAAAACAGTCTGTGAAGTAATTCCACACCTGGGAGTTTTAAAGTTTCATTTATGCCCGTGGAATCCACAAAGTATAACTTGAAAGAATTTATTTTGGGATAGAGCCAACAGTCTCATATGACTTGTTCTTTTGTAGCAGCAACACCTTTTGAATGAATATGAGTTTGTTTTCAACTTTGTTTTTTTCCTAAAAATATAGCAGGGTTTTTAACCACAGATGTTTATCCAGCTTCCTTTCAGCTTCCCTAGGTATTTAGAGCCTATGGGAAAGAAGCATATTAGACATAAAAAATATGAACACCAGTTTTGAAAATAAAAGATGTGAAACTGATTGACAGGTAATGTAACTATTTCCTGATTAGGAAATTAAGTTGTGTGATTCACTTGAATTCTGTGTTGTTTCAAAGATTATATATTACTACAGGGTAAAAGCATGACTATTTCATCACATAGAATACAGGGCTTAGTGCCTTGATTTGAATTTCTTTATTGAGCTATTGATTTTTGAAAATTTTCCCACTTCTTGTGAGGCTATAACTATATATTTTTATTTTGCTATTTACATTTTATAAGGAATAGTTTAAGATAGCTGATTCTTTTTAGACATTGATATGTTAGACTATATAAAAATAATACCAACCTTTCCACAGTCAATATTCCTACTATCTTGTTAAATCAGGGAACATGAGCTACAGTATCTTTGAAATTTTAATTTTAGTAGATTCGAAATCACACACTAGTTGAGTGTATTTTCTGCCTACTCCTTGTGGTAAAAGAGTATGTGCATATTGTCACATTCAAGTTTTGAAATGCTCGACTTATAAAATATATTTACGCGTCGGAGTGACTGGGCATTTTTCGTACTCTAAGAAATGTAATAGATTTAGCAAGACTTGCATTAATTGGTCTCGAGCTGCATGAAGCTACTGTTCCATTTATGGCTTATATAAATTACATGACATTGTGCTTCTCCAGTGTCAGTGGTGAATGAGGCTATTGTCTCTTGGCTTATGGGAAATATTAGGAGCCTGTAGTTTTGCTGCCTAACTGACACGTCACTCTGATTTCTGGAAATAGTGATCTGAAAGAGAATCAGTTTACATATTAAAAATAAACTGACAACCACTTCCTTAAACCTGACTATTTTCTCTCACTGCCCATATATCTGCCAGAGCTTACGTTTCTGATGGAATGACTAAAAGTTTCTAGAGATGATTTAGAATTTAGACTAAACAGAAAAAGACTTTGTTCCATGTGTGTGGTATGCATGGGCCAAAACTATTTCTTTCCATTTTCATTTCTAATTGGATGACATCATTACGTTATCTACATCGGGTGGCATTAGTCCATGCTAGTGGACAGAGAGGAGGGGTGATAACATTTATGGGATGTATCAATTGCAGCTAAAAATGTCAGTAATGAGCATGGTCACCTGAATATCTTCTCACTTTTCTTTGTGAGTATGACTCAGGATGAACTTGCTTGGAATGTCTTCTTTAAAAAAATTGAGATTAATATATTTAAAACCGAACAAATATGATACAGGCTTAACATATTTAATGTAGAACTGGTTTAAAAAAATCATGAGTCAGGAAGAAAAATATTTATCTTGTAATAGAAAACCATATAAATGACTTGAACATGCCAATCCAAATAAAGGAAATCCAAATGTGATGCTATGTCTTTTATCAGACAATGATTAAAGCATTTCTGCTCAATACTGAGGAGTATTGAGTATAAACACCAATATACTTCAGTGTAAACATATATGTAAATTTTAAAGAAATAATCCAAACCAACAGGAAGGTAGTGAGGATAAAAGTAATACAGGGCTCTGGGAACCAGGTAATGGCTATGTCGCTGGACTCCCACGTAGTCGACCGCGGTTCGCGTCTCGGACCCGGTGGCTTACAACTCACGCCGGGCACGTGTGCGTGCGTGCCCAAGATCCCGAGAGGAGAATGGAGGAGAAGGGATTGCGGCGTGACCATCCCCCCTGGGGGGTGATTTCTCGCTTTCTGTCTCTATGTCTCTCTCTGTCTGTCTGGCGAGCGCACGCGCCCTATAGCAAAAAACCTCTCCAAAAAAAAAAAAAAAAAAAAAAAAAAAAAAAAAAAAAAAAAAAAAAAAAGTAATACAGGGCTCTTGTATACCCTTTACCCAGAATTCTCTCTCATAAATATTGAACCAACTTGTTTTATCCATTCTCTTTCCCCACCACACACACACAGAGGTCTTTTTTTTTTTTTTTTTTTTTTTTTCCTAAACATCCTGAGAACAAGTTATATACATTAGGCATTCAGGGTTTACAGTTTTAGCTGAAAATTTAAAGATATTTGTAGATTCAAATGCAGTTGGAAAAAATAAGAGATCCAGCAGACCCTTTACCCAGTTCCTCAATGGCAACATTTTGCGGGACTGTAGTACAATATCAAAATCAGGATATTCATAGACTCTACCTCTCTTTTTCAGATTTCTCAGATTTAACATGTACTTGTGTGTATGTGTGTGTAAATCTCAAGGTTGGCTTTTAACCTACCCTATGGTACAAGGCAGTTATGCATGTTACTGTGCTAATAAGGTTTAAGATTAGTGCCAATGTGAAGGATAAATCAGTCTCTTTGAAGTGCAGGTGAACCTAATTTAATCAAAAGACTTAAATTGAGTAATAGAATAGCACTTTCTTTTTTATATATTGTTTGGACGCAGGAACATAATCTTTAACCAGAAGAAATACTATTATGAACAGACTTTAAAAAAACAAATTGCCCTTCTTTTCACTCTGGAAGAATTAAGGTATTCTGTCTGCCACTCCCTAAACACCTTTAGAAAAAGATTTGTCATAGCAATATCATTGGGATATGGGGAAGAAAGTTATTTCTCAATATTGCTGGTATTTTTTCTTAATTCAAATTTCTTTCTTTCATAGTGAGAGACATTGAGAGAGAGACAGAGAGAGAGAAAGAGAGGGCTGCTAACAGAGTCTTCACACTGCATTCTCCCAGCCTCAACCAGCTCCAGATCCTAGACACACACTTGTCCAGGGTACCCAGTGGGGTCTCTGAACATGAACCTGAAACCTACTGCCGTGAGTCGGCCTTGCCGAGCATTGCATTTTGTAATACCACTATGCTGTATCCAGCTTCTATTGCTGGTGTGAGTACGATCTAGTACTGTATCGAGTCTTCTAATAATCCCAAAATTTCTTCACTAATTTAAATGATGAATTTTGGGGGGCTGACCGGTGGCATGGTGATTAAGGGCGTTGGACTCCCACAAGGCCATCCATGGTTCGAGTCCTAGACCTGGTGAGTGGCTTTCTTGGTCTCTCTCTGTCTCTCTCTTCTTATCTGTCTCTGGTCAAATTAAAATAAATAAAAATGAATAAGTGAATAAATAAAGTTAAATAAAATACTTCTTTTTTAAAAATGTGACTTTTGGGGAAACCACGAGAGAGATGGAAAACGGTAGATTTTTAGATTATTTTACTAATGCATTTAGGTCAAATCATGTCTACAGGGGTCATAGTTATTGGTTCATCAGAAAAGTCATGATGCCTTTTTGCATAGAAAAACACGTCATGACTTTTCCTACAGCTAATATATTTAAAACGATTCCTATGAAAGAGCCACACTCTAAAGCTTCCTGAAACAGAACTCGAGCATATTGTATTTTGTAGCCTGTACTGATTGAAAAGTGGAACGAGTTTGCAAGAGGTAGCTTGGTGCTCAGAGAGGACATCTGCATCGGTAGACAGGTGACACCATTGGGTTCTGGGCTCTGCCACCACTGATTATGTGATCTTGTCAAGTTGGTTAACATTTTAGTTTTTTCACATATTGGCTAATGTTTAGGTTCCTTTATGTTATACTGACCTGTGACTCTTTTACTTAAAAATATCCCTGCTCTCTTCACAAGAACTTTAAGGCCACTATCCTAGTAGTACAAGACTGTACTTTATTTTTATAGTTCCTATTTAGAACTTTAGTGACCCTGTTAGATTTTCCGTTCTTCTGAGAAAGTTGTTTAAATCTCAGGGATGTGTCTTTGCTAAGTGATCCCTTGAGAAGACATACAGTGCTTTCCTTCCTCTGTTCTATTCTTAATTTATGTGTTTCTCTTCTTCAGTCAACAGTAAAGTGGACGAAAGTTGGCATGTCACGTGGCTTATGTTTGGTTACAAATGCTTGTCCTGTCCTGGGTTCTTTTTCTGTCTAAAGTGATGGAGTCTTAGAACTGGGATGTCATCATTTGTAGCTAATTACCTGATAGGATTACAGTCAGCTTTGGTAAAAACAACTTCGGGGTTGGAATATGGAATCTCTTAAGGTTAGAACTTTTCAAAGCGAAGGAGAAGATATGTGAGCACATGAAATGAACAGTGTTGAGTGCAGCCAAGCTAATGACCGTGATTCCTTTAGTAGTGAGTAGTGAGAGCGTGAAATTAAGAGGGGGTCGTTATTCACATATTGATAAAAGAGAATTGTCATGTGTCACAGAGTGAGCAGCTGGGAGTTCTCTTGGACTGATACTTCTGTCTGTTAATATAATTTGTAAGGCTGGCATTGGGCTAGGTGGTGGCACAGCAGTAATGCTACTGGGCCCACGTGAGAAGGTCCCTGGATCATAGCCCAAGGCCTCCCTCTACTTGCTAGAGCACACACATGCTCATGATCTGGGTTGGCGGATGCTGGGGGTGGATTGCAGCTTGACTCTGTTAAAAGAGTTTGTGTGTGTGCATGCATGTGTGTGTCTATGTGTGTGTGTGTCTATGTGCCTGTTTCTTTCTCTCATGAGAGAAATAGATGGATATACTTAAATATATTTGTCTGTATGTGTGTGTATATATATGTGTGTGTGTGTGTGTGTGTGTGTGTGTGTGTGTATACACACACACACACACACACACACACACACACACACACATATATATGTAAGTTTAGAAGCTGGGTTTAATTTGTCTGCCCCTTTATTTTTCCAGACCTGAGTTTCCTCTTCTGTGAAACGAAAAGGTTAGTGTTCATTTTTGGTCTTTCCAGCTCTAAACATCATTGAATATATAATTGTGTTTTTGTTTTAGAAATGTACTCATTCATCCAGCATCAATAGGAAGTGGGCTGTTTCTTTCAGATGAGTGAACTCTCTATGTGACAGACGTTTATCGCCTACCCTTTTAAAAGTTCCTACTTGTTGCATGCACTGTTTATTTCTAGTTATTTTCGGTGGATAATATCCTATTTACCGAAGAGGAAATAGGCTCAGAGTTTTAAGTACTTGTCCTCCAAACCACATTATTGACAGAGGAACCAGATGTGTGTCTATGTCATTCCACAATCCATACCCATTATCATTATCATTCTCATTACTTACTAAAACAGGTTTCTAATAGCAGTAACTGCTTTAAATTAAAAATATTTTGGATGGATGTATTTGAAAACATGCTTTTTGTACAAAAAAAGTACTCTTCAGCTCTGAACTTTTTCCTAGTTTAGAATTTACATCAGGCGTGTGATTCTGGAACTTCTAGTTTGGTAAATACAGAAATGTGGCCTGAGTTTCACACACTGTAATTTCACACCAGATAGGAATAACCAATTTCATTTTTGTTCCCAAATGATTGCAGAAGTGACTCCAGGGACCAGCAGTTGCCGTAATGGCTATGTCGCTGGACTCCTATGTAGTCGACCACAGTTCAAGTCCTAGATCTGGTGGCTTAAACTCACACCGGGTGTGTGCATGCGTGCCCAAGATCCCAAGAGGAGAATGGAGGAGAAGGGATTGCAGCATGGCCATCCCCCCTGGGGGGTAATTTCTCACTTTCTGTCTTTCTATCTCTCTCTGACTTTCTGGTGAGTGCATGTGCCCTGTAGCAAAAACCTCTCAAAAAAAAAAAAAGTGACTCCAAAGCCAATATATTGGTGTTGGCATATGAGATTAATCTTATTGTCCATTCTTGTTTAAGCCTTTTCCATTGATTTCACTATAGAAGAATGGCCACACTTGATATTAGAATGCCTGGGGTCATTATAACAACAACTAATACTTACTGAGTGCTTTCTGAGTGTCAAGCACATCTGTTTCATCAACCACCTTTCTGCCTCATGATTCACTCACCAATCCACTAACGTTCCCTTTTGGCGACCGATTTAGCCTTGCTGCCCTCTTCTCAGGCTTGCCTCTACTGGTGCCGTTTAGTGAAATGCATCATCCTTCTGCTTCGGGCCAGAGCATTGCAGATGTTCTTTTCTAAATCACTATAAATATAATTTTCAGTTTGAAAAAGAATTCATTGTGCAGAAAGATTATCTAAGTTTTCAAAGCACCACCCTTCTATCTAATGTCATATACTAATTTCTTTAATACTTGGTCTTTTCCAGCCATTTAAAAATATTCATAGCTATTATCATATATAAAAAAATTTAATCTTTTTACAATGTTAATGCTTCAGTGCTACTTTTTATGCCATGAAAGAGAGTTTGGGTTATTTAATTTATATATATATGTGTGTATATATATATATATATATATAAATTAAACCATGGCCTAGTGGTTAAAAAAGCTAGATCCCACATGGCTGATTGAGATTCAAATCTCAACTCGGAAGGCCTAAGAAACAAGCTGAGTGAATGTGCATGCATGCCCCTAATAGTGAGTGACAGGATGAAGTGGAGAAGGGGTTGTGGTGTGACCACGCCCTATTGACCTGTTGAAGGGTGCTTTCTCCCTTTCTCCCATCTCTTTCTATCTCACTCTGGTGAGCGCACAAACCATATGACCATTAAAATTTTTTTTAGTTTGTTAAACGGCAGACATTATAACATGAAAACATTTCTTTAAAGTCTAAATTTGGGATAATAAAAGGAGAGATTGTTAAAAACATTCTCCTGCTACCCAGAGGGGCGCGTGTCTGGTGAGGCTGAGAAAGCTGAAGCTAAACTTGTTTTATTATTTCTTTTAAATAAATTTTTTTCATGACTTTTCTGAATTCTTACCTGTCTGTATTCAAAAACTACTCATTACTTCTATTTTAATAAGGAAGGTACCACCAAATGGCAAACAAAAGAGCGTTTTTATTTTTTTCTTTTGCTAATTAGCTTCGAGGGATGATTAGCTCATCATCATCATCATCTTTATTTGGAAACAAGGCTGAAAAAAGGCAGTTTTCCAGTCCCTGCTGGAAAACTATACTCTTACTTTGATTCTGCAGCTTTCCTGCAGGTTCCTACCCTGATGGCTCCCTTGTTTCATTGCAGGATGTTTCGCTCAGGAGGAACGTGGAGCTGCCATTGGAAATGGAAGCCCAGTGCTCCTCTGTCCTTACTGCTCTTGTCTGTCATGTGGATCCCTCACCCAGGTGAGTTACTCTCATGCTTCAAATTTAATAATGATTACACTGTCTTCACTATAAGTGTGCTACAAGTTACCTGAACTTCATCTGTTGCCATTTTGTGTGAATACTATTCCTTTGATCGTTTTTTTTTTTTTTTTTTTTAATGAGTTTAGGTCTTTAATCTTTGCTGTCATTCTTTTCGTTTTATTTATTTATTTAGCCCATATTGAATGATGAGATAACTACATAACTGACATTTTAAAAGTGCTAGCTGTTTGTTCTGCTAGTGAATAAATAAATATCCAACACGTGGTTTTCTTTTCAAGTTTTTATGTAGTTATTTATGCGAAGAACAAACTTTGCCGTTTTTATTCATCCTGATTCTATTAGCATGTTGCAGTGTGAAATAGGGATACATTTTTAGATTATATAGTTTACCTAGTTTGCATGACATGAAACAGCTAACTTTAATTATAGTGTTTTGGGAATTAAAATAGGGGTGCCTAATATTTAATCTAAAAATTCAAAATCCAAATGCTCCAAAATTCAAGTTTTAAAGTGCCAATGTGGTGTTCCAAGTGGAAAATTCTATACCTGACCTCCTGTAATGTGTCACATTCAAAACACTGCAATACAAACTATTGTGAAAAATTACCTTCACCCTATGTGTATATGGCAATATGAAATATAAAAGAATTTTATGTTTAGATTTAGAACTTAACCCAATATATTTCATTATGAACATGCAAATATTCCAAAAATAATAAAAACATTAAAAGTCTGCAACGCTTCTGGTCCCAACCATTTCAAATAAGAAGTATTCAATCTGTATTTATTTTTTGTAATTGTAGTGTTTTCTGAACTTTGAAATAAGATTCTTTTAGGTATTGAAAACTAAATTTTCAGGACCAGCAGATGGTGTAATGGTTATGTCGCTGGAGTCCCACATGGCTTACTGAAGTTTGAATCCTGGACCGGCAGCTTGAAATGCACCTTGGGCATGTATGCATGTGTGCCCAAACTCCTGAGAGGGACATGGAGGAGAAGGGATTGCTGTGTAGCCATTCCCTCCCACCCCCGGCCCCGGGGGAGGGGCGGGCTATTTCTTGCTTTCTGTCTAACTGTGGTTGGCTATGTGGGAGTCCAGTGCTGTAACCATTACGCCATCTGCTGGCTCCCCATTCTCTTTCATTCTTTACCTTTTCTTTCTGCATTTATGCAATTTATTATATTTTCATTTAGAATACAACTAAAATACTAAAAAATATTATTTTTGACGTTTTAATCAAGATTCATAAATTTCATATTTATATATTACTATTAATAATATATTTATGAAAAGCATGGAAATAGATTATCTGCTAAAATTGCTTATTCATGGCTCAAGAAAATCAACTTGCATTTAATACGTGAATACTTTTCTCCAAGCCACTAAATATTTTAAGAGTTTTACTTGGAAAATCCCTGGCACTTGTTTAATGGTTTCAAAACAAAATCGATCTTTGAGTGAATTTTTCATGTGTATTTCTTAGAATGTCACTATAAAGTCAGTCTTTCTGGTACTAAGTCATTGCCAAAAAAAGGAAACAAGCCTGTAAAGAGACCTGAAAATGAAACCTAGCTTGGATTTTTATGATGTACAACATTGAACTGTTTCTTAACTTTCTAAAGTGATCCTGCAAGAACCAAGTATGTGAGGTAAGATAGAATACAAGATTAAAATTCATTGAGGTCTGTTTACCTGCCTTTTCGTTAGGTCATTCATTTGTAAATCTTTAAGTTTTTTTTTAAACTATGGCACCTCAAATTGGGACTTTGTATTTTGGATGTTAGTATTTTAATTGATATATGCACATTCCTGAATTATCACCATTTGAATAAATAAAATGAAGCACATGGTCTTAGGAGAATTAAGAAGAATCATCCAGACTGGGCGAGGCTAGTGAAAGAAGCATCTAAGGTGAAGTGTTAAGAGCCAATCGTTACCTTTTAACACACGATTTTCTTCCTTTCCTTCCTTTTTTTTTAAATTTAGCTCATTGTATATCTATCGCTCTCTAATCATGAGTCAACTTAAAATGTCAGTATCTCACACATCTGAATTCTCAGAACACTTTAGAGTTTATTATTTTAATATAACATTTTAATATGAAAATTTTACCTCACAAGATAACTCAACATGGGGTTCCTTAAAATGAGCTTACAAGCCATTGAAAATAGTGCATATTACAATTTTAGACATATGTAACTTTTAAAGTCTCATCTTTTGCATAAATCGTACTATAATACTGCTATGTTTTTAGAGACTACTAATGCTTTACTGTCATGTTCCGTCTCTATAAACACACTCCGTGATTGTTTTTTTTTCACTTTGCTGGATAACCCCTAGGTGATCTCCAGTCCACTGGGTTTAAATGGAATTTGGAACCAGTGTTTCCTAAATCCGTGTCATCATTCCTAACCCTTTCCTGGACTTTAGAGTCGCCTCTTGGGTTATCAGTCCTCATCTATCTTTGCCTATATATAATGACTTAACCATTACACGTGCAAGAAGGACTCTTGGTTTCTACTTCCTATCCCCAAATCTCTCTCAATCTCTACAGTCCATCCTATTATCCTAAGTTTCTCTTCACTCTCACTATTTAGACACACTGGCTTTTCTGTTCCCTATGCCTTTCTAGAATCTTCTTTAATGTACATATGCCTGGTTCTTTTTGACGCTCAGAGAATTATTTAATTATTACCACTTGAGATAACTCTTCCATGTCTACCTATTCAAATGTGCTACAAGGGCTCTATCTTAATACCCTCAGTAATAAACTGAATAGATTTTTGTTCCTCTTGTCATTTTTTTTTAAAGAGATTTTTTTTTTGCTATAGAGTGTGTGTGCTCACCAGAGAGATGGAGACAGAAAGTGAGAAATCACCCCCTGGGGGTATGGTCACACCACAGTCCCTTCTCCTCCAATCTCCTCTCAGGATTTTGGGCATGCATGCACATGTGCCAGGTGTGAGTTTTAAGGTGCCAGGTCCAGGACTCGAACCATGTCAACTACATGGGAGTCCACCAACGTAACCATTACACTATCTGCTAGTCTCCTATTGTTAATGTTTTGTTTCTCTGACTGTGATAGCTAGATAGGAAGTCTGGTAACTTTCTTTAGACTGTTAAAAAATTGACACTTCATTTTGATTAGTAAACATTAGAATTCTGTAGTTTAATTCAGAAAACATCCATATTTAAATTCATATAATAGAATTGCAATGTTAAGTTTCCTGGTATGTGAATTAACCTTTGTGTTTATAAGGGATACTCACAAAAATAGTGTATAAGACTTGTTGCCGTTCAGGACTTTAAAAATGTTACATAGAAAAATACTTAATTGTCTTTTGACAAGTGATAAATATAATTTTTTTAAAAATCACAACAAAATAGCAATTGATATTTAAATTGGTCCCACAAAAGTGTAAATTAAAACAACAGTACATGATTATTTTTGACCCACCATTGCTTGACGCTGTTTAGAAAAGTTAATAATATCCAGTCTAGGTGAAGATGTTGGGAAATGTGCATACCCTGACATTGTTGGCACTATCTTTTGGGAGAGTAATTGAGCAACATGTTTGTAAAATGAAGAATGTTTGCCCTGTTTGACATATCACTCCTAGAGATAGGCATCTATCCTAAGAAATAAAAACATAATAAATATGTAGGAAAATATGTAACATTGTAACAACAATCTATTGAGAATGACTAATTGTTCATCAACAGAGGAATGACTGTATAAACCATTTGACATTCATACCAGGAAATACTGGTTTGCCCCTCAAAACAATGTGTTAACAGTGTATATTGGCTTGGAATGCTGTCTATTATAGTATGGAAAGCAAACTGCAAAGCAAATTGTTGAACAATGTAAGATTATCCCAGACTTGTATTAAGTTCTATTACAAAACTGGGATTGGGGCCAGCAGGTGAGGTGGCGTGGTGGGTGGTTAAGGATGCTGGATTCCCACATGGCTGACGATGGTTTGAGCCCTGCACCTGGTGGCTTGCTTTCTCACTTTCTCTCCCTCCTCCCCCCTTTTCAAATAAGATAAAATAAATAAGTAAAGATAAATAAAACAATTCTTTCTAAAAGCCCTGGGATATATTATACATATATATTTGTATAAGATTAGAAAAACATATTAATAGAACATGGAATGATACATGACGGCTTTTAAACCAGTTTATCTCAGAAGCGTGGATTTGAGAGAGGAAAGGAACAATGGTACTCCATACACTTCTGGATTCTTTGCCTTGTTACAATCGGCGTGTATTGTTTTATTAATTTGAAAAAAGGGACAAATTTCTTTGGTTTCCAGCAAAAGACATGTTTTAAAAATGGCCAGAGTCCCTTGATGTCTTGAACACTTTAGTTTTCTGTAAGTCACTTAACTATACTCTAGCTCTTTCTTCATTTGATAAGAATCTCTAAAAGTATTTCAAATAAAAATCTCTTTTGATGTGGCATGATGGTCTGTAACTCTGAGGATGAGTGATGATCTCTCAAGCAGACAGAGAGTTCTGGCTTAGAGTGGGAAGCAAATAGGCAAGGGCCAATACATTCCTAAACAACCAGGTGCCTCTTCCCATGGATAGCCTTAGTCATGAGCACTGAGGGAAGAACGTCCCTTTTCTCTGGAAAATCACTGACATCAGCAGATTGTTTCAAAGTTCAGTGTTATTCTGATTATCTATGAGACAACAACAGGTAAAAGGGGAAATGTTTCTGAAAGTGCAATCTGGCCTGAATTCTGCACTTTCTAGTCCAGAGTACAGAATAGGTCTGGGCAGGAGGAACTATTATTGGACAGGAGTCTCGTGGTTTTTGAGTGTGCTGAGTGCGTGAGCATGCTAATTTTTCTCATAATCATGAGATAAGCAATTGTTATCTAGTACCAATTATAGTCTGTATTTAAGTAATAAATATATGAGTTTATCATGTACTTATAATTTGATCCAAAGTCTTTCAAATGCCTAGAAAAAAATCCTTTTATTAATCTGCAAGGATCTTCTTCAGCTACTTTGTATTAATGTGTACTTAAAATTATTATATGTATCTAAAAGGTTAAATAAGACTCTAATCGTACAAATATTTTGCATGTAATGATAAATGTGTGTGTGCGTGCATGCGCGCATGTGTGTGTGCGAGAGAGTGTGTGTTTCCAATAGGGTCAAAATGCTTTAAATTTCTGTCTAACACTTTCAGTTAAAGGGCTGTTTTCTCACTCATTCCAGACCTCAGAATAAAGAACCAATGTGTTGTAAGAAAGCCTAAAATGTTGTACTGAGATATTACTTTGAAGCACTTTTCAGAAAATTTCCTTTGTGTACCTTCAGGTGATCTGAATTTGACGTGTTAAATGTGAAATCCTATTTGAGGGGTCATGAAGTCAGTTTATACAAATGTAGAATAGGAGTGACATACCTTGTCACCACTGTGACCATCTCAAGTGACCAAGTTGAGCCACTAGTCAAACTGATACAACTTAGGTCATTTTAGGAAGAGAGAAAGCAACATGGAGACCTAGTCTTTATTTTCAAATCACAGTTGTGGTCAGAATTGATGAACAGAAAAGATCTAGACCAGCAGGACGGGATGGTGATGAGTCAAACATTCTAAGGAAAGTTTCAGAGCAAGCTTTGCTTCACTAAATTATGTGAAGCCTCTTTGGGGTAGGTTACAATTGAAGACACCATTTCTTTGCATAAGTCAAAGGGACATTGTTCTTTTAGAGGATTTTTTAAGTAAAACTGTTGCTGAATTAAATAATAATTTGGAGAAATGACACATTTCTCTGGAATACTTTGGAGTAAAGAAATCTTCTTCAGTAGAAATAAGATACTGGTCTTCCAGTATTTGAAGAGTGGTCAGTTGAAAGTGATAACAGACTTATTCTAAATAGCGCTAAGACATAAGACCAGTGAGTTGATGCGCTAAGTAGCAAACAACTCTTCTAAGAATCAGTAGCATAAAAATGAAGCTAGTTGTCCTCCCAATTCCTTGTCACTGGCAATGGAGACATAAGGGAACCTTGCTATAGAGATGGGATTTATATTAGAAATCTTGTAGGCCTCCTCAGTCTACAGTTTTATCATACACATATTTTTCTGTAATATACACACAATTTTAATTGGTTTACCTCAAAAGTTTCTTCTGTTAGCATTTTTAGTTTAGCAGCTAATTTTTATATTGAACTAGAGATTGGGCAGAAAACTTTCTTGGGCAAGATAATCCTGGACATTCTAGACTTTGCAGAGTTCCTATCAACCCAGAGACTATAGCAGGTAAAAACTTTTATACTACTACATAGGTCCCATGGCCTAGTGGTTAAGAGAGCCAGAGCCTCCATAGCAGACCACAGTTCAAATATCAAGCCTGGAGGCTTGACAGACTCACTGGGTGCGTGTATGTGTTTATGCCCCAAATCACAACATGATGGAGAAATGAGGAAGAAGGGAGGGCAATATGTATGACCAGGCCCCACTGGCAGTGCTCCTCTTTCTCAGGCAAGTGCATGTGCACTCTGGCATTAGAAATCTTTTTCCTTTTACTTTCAAATGACTCCCCTTTTGAAAGGGGAGTTTCCTCTCATTTTCAGTAATAAGAATACGTACTTTTTGACACTTTCCTTACCAAAGTTGTAGTATCATAGTATCCTGTAAAGAATGTGGAAAAGAATAAAACAGAGAAGAATCGATGAAAAAAAAAATCTTAAACATATTTTCAATTTAATGAGTAAATATGGTTTATAGGGTAGGGCGCCAGGGTGAGGAAAGTGTGGAAGTTAGATGAGAAAATATATTAATCCCTTGATAAGCATGAAGTCACATAAACATATTTTCTGCTCCATTGAACTGAGATGATTAAACACCTGAAAAGAAATAAAAGCATTTGCCAACACACAGGTGGTAGCTATCACCAGCTCAGGTTAACCTTCTCAAACATCTCCAAACAAAACAAACCCCAAACTTTCAGTGGGGAATAAAGTATCCCAAGTGGCTTGGATTAAGAATACCTAACTCAGGCCTGCCAGTGGCATGGTAATTAGGGTGGCTAGAGCCCACATGGCTGATCTTGCAGTTGGAGTCTCAGACCCAGCATCTTGAAAAGCAAGCTGGGGGGAACCAGCAGTTAGCGTAATGGCTATGTCGCTGGACTCCCACGTAGTCGACCGCGGTTCGCGTCTCGGACCCGGTGGCTTACAACTCACGCCGGGCGCGTGTGCGTGCGTGCCCAGGATCCCGAGAGGAGAATGGAAGAGAAGGGATTGCGGCGTGACCATCCCCCCGGGGGGTGATTTCTCGCTTTCTGTCTCTATGTCTCTCTCTGTCTGTCTGGCGAGCGCACGCGCCCTATAGCGAAAAAACACTCCAAAAAAAAAAAAAAAAAAAAAAAAAGCAAGCTGGGCATGTATGCACGCCTGCCCAGATCCTGACAGGAAAATGGAAGGAAAGGATTGCAGTGTGACTATTCTTTCCAGGAAAGGTGAGGTGTTTTCTCACTTTGTGGTCTATTACTACCGTATTTCATAATTAAAATGAATGATCTTGCTTAAAGAAAAACTAGCACAAATGTTTACAGATAATCTTTCGAATGAGGTTTTTCTCAGGAATATAGTTTGATTTATGATACATTTCATGTCAGCTTTATCTTCAATTTGTGTTTTAGAAATGACATGCTGTTTAAAAAATTACAATTGTTTTCTCAATAACTCCACCTTTTATGAGTCAAAAGAGATGCCCCTGTCTAATAATCATACCTTCTATCCCCAGCTTAGAACTGCTAGTTTAGATAAAAGAGAGAAGGTATTGGCACTAGAACCCAGATGAAAGATTGTGTCAACATATTTAAAAACCAAGATCTTATTAATTATAAAATTATACTACTCACTGTTACTGATTTGGACAAACTACAAGAATGAACAAATATTCATAATTCTTGCAAAGTCCTAAACAGTAGGGCATTTTTAGGTGACTTTTTACCTGGTTGAAGCTTTAAAGAGTATTATTAAGTATTATTGAAGTAAAATACAGTTCTGGAAAAAGAAACTGTATGGGATATTAATCACAGCTTTTATGTATACCCACCATTCTTTTTCTGGCCTTCTTTCCTTCATCTTATGCCTGAAATATATGTTCATAATACTGCATTAGGTGTAGTTGATAGTCCTGTTGAGTATAAGGAATGGTTTTGTTGGATTACTGGCTTTACTGAACAGGATTTTAAGGCAGAAGATGAAAGTTTCTGACCACAGTGATTTCATATTTCAGGGGCTGTAGTAATGCTTTGGGGTGGGGAGAACTAAACTTTTGAAGATAGTTGCCTTGGTTTTAGATTTTTCTAGAAGATGAGTCCAACTATGCAAACAAAGGTTGCAAACACCTTACCCTCTCCGGAATTCTCTCTTTCTTTCTTTTTTCTTTCTTTCTTTTTTTTTTTTTTTAGAGGTATTTGCTATAGGGTGCATGCACTCGCCAGAAAGACAGAGAGAGACAGAGAGACAGAAAGTGAGAAATCACCCTCCAGGGGGGATGGCCACACCTCAATTCCTTCTCCTCCATTCTCCTTGCAGGATCCTGAGCACACACGCACACGCACCCGGCGTGACTTTAAGCCACTGGGTCTGGGACTCGAACCGCAGTCGACTACATGGGAGTCCAGTCACTAGCCATTATGCCCTCTGCTGGTCCCCCCTCTCCAGAATTCCCGTAATCAGATTGTGTACACCAGTTTTCTCCTGGCTGGCTCATCAGAGGTCCACATTAGCTTTTTGTGTGGACTGCTAATCTCCTCTCTAGAATGATATCCTGAAAATTTGTTACTTGTAGGAAGCTTATGACCACAGGATTTTTGTTTCAATGCTGCTGAAAAGCTAATGCTTCGATAAACAATAAGGCTTGTGGTTTTCCTCTCCGAGTCTTGACTAAGTTGACATGGGGCTTTTTCCTCCTGTGGGGTAAGCCCTGATGCCTTAGTCGGTGTTTGGTTAGGGACTCTTATTCTTTCTTGTCATCTGACTTGCTTACCTCTCTTACATACACATGTCTGTGAGAATTGCCTCTTGATTTTTAACCTTTCAGAAGAATGTTCTCTCTGAATTTTAAGCAATTTCCTATATTTCAGGTGCTGTCCATTTCAAACATGATCGCCCTGTGTTACCACAGAAGACGTGTTCAATAAGTGTGTAGTGAATACCTTGATTTGTTTCAAGTTGCCCTTCTAAGATGTTGGATTTCACTTAGCAAGGCTAGTCCAGCTGATGTAAGAATTAGGCAGTCCTTTTATTTTATTTTTAAAATTAATTGATTAAGTAAAAAATTTGCTATGGGACACATGTACTCACCAGAGAGAGAGAGAATGTGAGGAAACACCCACACCCCCAGCCAGGGGGGCTGGTCACACTGCAGCCCCTTCTCCTCCATTCTCTTGTCAGATTTCTGGACGGGCACGCACATATGTCCAGCTCGGTTTTTTTTGTTTTTTTTTTTTTTTTGCTATAGGGTGCGTGCGCTCACCAGACAGACAGAGAGAGACAAAGAGACAGAAAGTGATGGCCACGCTGCAATCCCTTCTTCTCTATTCTCCTCTCAGGATCTTGGGCACGCACACCCACGCGCCCAGCATGAGTTTTAAGCCACCGGGTCTGGGATGCGAACCGCGGTCGACTATGTGGGAGTCCAGCGACATAGTCATTATGCTAACTGCTGGTCCCCCAGCTTGTTTTTTAAGTTGCCTGGTCCAGGATTTAAACCATAAGATTGATCACGTGAGATCCAGCCAATCCAGCCCCATGCCACTGGTGAGCCTGAGTTAGGCATTCTTTTATTTATTTATTTTTTTTCTTGAGAGAGTTTTGCTGTAGGGCGTGTGTGCTCGCTGGAGAGACAGAGAAACAGAAAGTGAGAAATCACACTCCCCCCCCAAGGCGAGTAGCCACTCTGCAGTCCTCTCTCTTCTATTCTCCTTTCTGGATTTTGGGCACACATGCACATGTTCCTGCGTGAGTTTAAGCCACGAGATCTGGGACGTGAACCATGGTCGACTACTTAGGAGTCCAATGATGTAACCAGAGTTATGTCTGGTCCCAGAGTTAGGCATTCTTAATCAGAGCTTCTCCTTCCCCCTGCTATTACTAATGTCTGTCCAACATCTACGAAAACGTTGTAGTACTTAAAGGAGTTACAGAGAATAAGGGTCATGTCACACCAATATTAAAATATCTGAGCATTATGTGTGCATCTGTATCTCTGTCTAATGACAGCCTCTTTTAAAGTCTTGATTATGCAAAGCTAAATCATGGTTCTTAAAATGTCAAGGAATTTTAGTGTTAATGGGAAGACTGACCTGAAACAAAAAAAATAAGATGCAGTGTGATATGTGATTCACTAAAACTGTAAACTCTCAAATGATAACAGGAGAGAGTTCAGGAAAATTGTCACGGAGGAGATAGTGTTAGAGCTGTTTTCTAGAAGGTTAATGACACAATATTTAACAGCTAGTGAGACTTCATCATTGACCTTTTGAACAGATTTCCCTGGAATCAAATTAGATGACTAAGTGTAAAATTGATGAAGCTGTTTTGCACTCAGTGAGTATCGGTCTTGTTGATAACAGAAGGCAAGAAGTTGGTAAATGGGTATGGACATGGAGAAGGACGATCTAGGCAAAGAAGGGGAGAAGGGTAAGGGCCGAAATACAGAGGGACTGAACATGATTTTGTAGAAGCATTAATACTTCTCGTTACTAGACTACAGGGCCTCTGCAGAAGAGAAGGGATGAGGCTAGACAAGTAGGTGGGAGGCTAGACTGGGCGATGTCATATGAGAGGTGATGGTGGCAAAGCTCAATGAGGCTTCTGACCACTAGCCAGCATTCAGTAAACTGTGAGAGATCAAAGGCGAAAACTGAAGGGCAGAGTTAAGAACCTAGACCATGGTTAGGTTACTCAGTGGTGGAAATGGTGGTTTATCCAGTCTGCTCTTTATACTTTTTCTCTATCATACCCCTTTGCCTCAGAAATGGCAGACTTGGTTCCCTCATTGTGAACATCATTGTTTACACATATTGAAAAGCTAGAGGCAGTAATAGAATTTCAGTTACCCTATTTTAAAAATTCATGGTACAGCACTTGTGTGTGCATGTGAGCATGAGAGAGAGACAGAGAGAGACGAGCAGCCCCCACAGGTTCTGGTCCTGCTGTGAACTCTGTCCTCCAGTCCTCCAGTCTGTTAGATCTTAGGCACTTGTGCACGTCTGTTGTGTTTCGGGCTGACCAGGCTGGAGTTTGAACTGTAGTTCCCATGTGGAATCTATTTTTTTCCCGGGCAGCTGTGCCAGGTACCTGGCCCTTCAGTCACCTTTGATCCCTTCACTTTCTTGCTCAGATCCATATTAGTTGTGACTGAGGGCTGCTGGATCTAGGTCAGAAATGACGTCTTTATCTTTATATCTACGGTATCTAAGGCTCTTATCTCCACTAGGTTTATTGTAAGAGCTCCTATATAATCTCTCTGCATCCAGTGTTTCTGAGGAACCAGGGTTGGAATCAGGTTACTATCTTGGTTCATTCCTTGGAAGGTTCTAACTATCCATAGGATAAAGTCCACATGATTAACTGATGTGACTTATGTACTCTCGAGACTCAATAGCTTTGTTATGTCCTACCAACTTCCTGCCAAATAGCAAGATATCAATTAAATATCTATTGATTGCAGAAATTAAATAATTTGGTTTTGCTTAGCAAAAATGAGATTGGCATAGATATTCAATGATTTTTTTAAGAAGTTTTTGCTTTAGGGCATGTGCACTCTCCAGAGAGAGAGAGAGACAGCGAGAGGAAAAGTGACAGGTCAACACTCCCTCCCCACCCCCCACCGGGGTGGATGTCCACATTACAATTCCTTCCCTATTTTCCTCCTGGGTCTTGAGGACTCACGCACATGCACCTGGTGTGATTTTCAACCCACTGGGTCTGGGACTCGAACTGCACTCAGCCATGTGGGAGTCCAGCGATGTAACTGCTACACCATCTGTTGGTCCCCTCAATAATATTTTTTTTTAAGTATTTGATATTGGGCATATGTACTTGCCAAAGAGAGACAGAGAGAGAGGAAGTAAGAAATCACCTGCTAGGAGAGAAAGACCATGCCCCAATCCCTTCTCTTCCATTCTCCATTATCTTGGGCACACAAACACAGGCGCCAGTAGCCACCAGGCTTAGGACTTGAACTGCAGTGGACATTGTGGGAATGCAGAGCCTTAACCACTATATGACCTTCTGGTCCTAAAAATATACACTTAGAAAAATATCTATTGAAAAAAAAAAACAAACAGTGATTTCTTAAAATTCTTTGACCTGTTTCCCACTTCATTCCCCCTCAGTGGTCTTTTTCACAGTTATCCCACAATCCCACAATCACCTATATCTTTAACTTTTTCTGTTGGCTTATACCTTTCCCAGTTTAGCCCACAAAAATATTCAGTTCTTTTCAAAACAAACAAAAATTTCCCACCTCTCCTCAACCTTTTTATTCTTTCAGGCTATCATTTTCAATCCTCATTTCCCAATGTCTTTAAAAAGAGGTCTATATTTGGATTTATTCTCTTTTAAAAAAAATAATTATTTTATTTGACTTTCTTTCTTTCTTTCTTTCTTTCTTTCTTTCTTTCTTTCTTTCTTTCTTTCTTTCTTTCTTTCTTTTTTTCTTTCTTTCTTCCCTCCTTTCTTTTCCTTTCCTTTCCTTTCCTTTCCTTTCCTTTCCTTTCCTTTCCTTTCCTTTCCTTTCCTTTCCTTCTCTCTCTCTCCCTCCCTCCCTCCCTCCCTCCCTCCCTCCCTCCCTCCCTTCCTTCCTTCCTTCCTTCCTTCCTTCCTTCCTTTCTCTCTTTCTCTCTTTCTCTCTTTCTATTTGACCAGACAGGGACAGAGTGAGAGAGAGAGGGAAATAGAGAGAAGCGTGAGAAAGCAAGCTGCCAGGTCCAGGACTTGAACCATAGTTGGCCATGTGAGAGTCCAGCGCCCTTAACCACCATGCCACCTGCCAGCCCCAAGATTTATTCTCCTCTTTAAAAAATAGTTTATTCTGTTTTGGAGATGCATTGAGAAGTATCGGTTTGTGAGTACATATGTGTATATGCAAACAATTATGTTACAGTTTGCTAAAACTCCAAATATTTCCTGAGTACTCTAAACTGCTCAAAATTTTCTTTTAATTAAGAAAACATTTTTTTAGTAAAGGAACACATTTGCTGCAAGAATGTTTGTTATTAATAGGACCAAAACAAACCCTTCTTTATTAAAAGTTTGACCAAGGATAAATTTGTGTCTCGATATGAGATGACTAATGATTGAGAATTTAGTTTATTTACATTCAGCTTTTGAGAGCATATTGTGTTTGCTTGAAGTTTTCATATTCTCCACATTGTTCCTTTAGGTGCCTCTGGCTTCCTGGCAGCTTATATGACTTCTTTCCTCATTTAAATCAGAGTATAACCTGATTTGCCGAGCTATTCCAGGTTAAGAATACAAGTGAGTCTTGGATTTTTTGAGAGGAAAATTGCTGTTGAGAGCCTATTTTTACAAATTTAGACCTACATTCAATTTTGTTTAAATTTGAACTACTTATACCAAGAATCAGTAATTTTTGATGCGTCTATGATAATACTGGGAGTGGAATATTAATAGTTGCTTTTGCTATGAAAAACATGCTAGCTTGGCACTCAGAAACGTGAATTGAAATGCTAACTCTGAAGTGTAGTGTTGCAAAGATGTTCTTTCACAGACGTACTTTCTCAATGTATTCTGAAACTCATGAACTAGAGATAGGAGGATGAAGTTAATATAGATAGTGAGGGGCTGGCAGGTGGCATGGTAGTTAAGGGCACTGGACTCCCACATGGCTGATCTGGTTCGAATCCTGGACCTGGCAGCTTGCTTTCTCACTTTCCCTCTGTCTCTCTTTCTCTCTCTCCCACTCTGTCTTTCTCTGGTCAAATTAAAATAAATAAATAAAGTTAAAATTATTTTTTTCAAAAAAATAAACATTGTGAAGACTGTGTCCTTGATCTTTTAGCTTCAATTTCTAGCAAAATCAGGCAGAGGGTTTTTAAAGTGGTTATATTAAATGGCTGATTTCTGCTTTTTTTTTTCTTTCCCTAGCTGCATAGCCCAGATGGACTTGATCAAAAAGTAGCTTTAGTCCTTATTTATTTCATAGATGAATGGGATGCAGTGCTATTTGAACTACTCAAATAAGTTATGAAAGGAACTTGCAAATTGATTTGTTATTTTATGCTCTACTTTTTCTGTAAGTCTATATCAGAGTAGCAGGGCATGTTCAAAAAGCTAATATGTTTTATCATATCAGTCAAGTCTTTTCAAACTCTGACCAGTAGGCATCTATGTGTAACAACACATAGGTAGAATCATTTCAGAAATATTATAATTAAATATTGATTATAATATTTATGTATAAGAGAGCTTCTATGAGAATGACGTAACTTCATTAATGATAATAACCCCAAAATGGAAAAAACTCAAATGTCTGGTATATTTATAAAATAGAATATTATTCACTTCCAAAGGAATGAGCTACTGATACATGCAACAGTATGAGTGGGGGGGTTTCTATGACATGTTGAACAAAGGCAGGGACAGAGAGTGCATAGCTTAGATCCTGTTTTAATGGAGTTATGAGATAGGCACAACTAAGCTATAATGATAAAAATCAGGAGGGTTAATGCCTTCAAGGAACACCTGACTGAAAGAGACATAGTAAGATATGTTGTGTTGGTAGAAGTATTTCAAATTTTGATTGGGATGTATTTACACAAGGGTATACTTTATCAAAATTCATCAAACAATTCTTAAAATATAAATTTTATTATATAAAAATTATATCTCAATCGAAAAAGTTAATCTAATTAAAAAAAGAATACCAGCAATAGTTTTAGGACACAATAACACAATTCTAGCACCCCAGATCTATTAGGTTTTGACCGTGTCAAGAAATAATTATAACAGAATGGGGTTATTGTCAGTTGATGATAATGTGTTTAGTATCCTCAACTGGACTGGTGTGATCTATATTCATGATGTGTAAATTCACGAACAAGCAAAATGATGTACAGTGATTAAATGTATAAAATTAAAAAATCATAAAAAAAGAAAAAAATGAGGGAATAAAGCAAAAATTAAATAATACCTTTCAAAACACAACTTATTTGTTATATTTTCTGGAATGTGTTTTTTCCAGCAGGAAAGGAATATTTAACTTTACTATCTTTGTATTATTTATGTTTATTTAGAGATTTTCTTTTTTTAAAAGTTATTTTATTCAACTTTATTTACTTATTTTTTAATTTGAACAGAGAGGGACAGATTGAGAGAGAAAGAGAGGGAAAGTGAAAAAGCAAGCCACCACGTCCAGGACTCAAACTGCGGTCAGCCATGTGGGAGTCCAGCGCCTTAACTACCATGCTACCTGCCAGCCCCATATTCAGAGATTTTCAATAGTTAATAATAATTTTTTTTTAGTAACACTTTTCTGCAAAGGGATATTAACTTTATCTAGCTCTAGTAAAAATTTTCATTTTTTCTTTCTTTAGCTGCAATTTATAGTCAAACGTTCAGTTTACTGTTAGATCTTTGCCTGGCAACTCTTTTTTTGAGAGCGCTTCCTCCATTTAGTAAAAATGAATTCAGCAGTCAGTGTATCATTCTTCTATTAGTTATATTTTTCATACATATTTTGGATTTTGCTTTATAACTAGAACCTTGTGGGAGACTTACTGATATTTTTGGCTTGTCACCATTAGTAAAAATTAAAGATAAAAAAATGGATTACTCAGGAAAAGTCATTCTCTTGTCATTTATTATATGAGTATTTGTCTTTTTCTCTAAGAGAGCAGTCTATCATTTATGTACTATAAAGTGATTTATCCTCATTTCATAAACTCATAACCTCTTTGAAAAGTTCCACAAATCTCTTTGGGAATTTGCTTGCTTAGCAAGTACAAAGAATGGCTGAGAAAGTAAATTTAATCAAACACTTGAAAATTCTGAACTAGAGTAGAGCCTGCACCTGGTGAGCAGTTTATGAGGGGTATTCGTTCTGCCCTGCTTGTTGACTTGAGCGGCTGCATGTAAGTATTGACTTGAAAGCATCAGTCAAGACAGTCTCATTTCTGAAGAAGCACCTGGCGTGAGAGTACCTCTGGGTAAAGGTCGTTTTCTTTTACCTATGACGGATGTAATGAGAATGGGGCTATTGATTGAAACAAAATGATAGGACCCATAATCATCAACTGTTAATATGAAGATCCCAGATGATTCACAGTTTATACAAAAACATCTGATGAAAGTGAGAATGTATTCCTACTGGATGGCTCATTTAAAAAAGCACTGTGTGTAATTCAGCCAATTCAAAAGGTAGGAAGTCACATAATTTTGAACTTTAATGAATATTACAGAAAGTTGAGGTTTGGACCAGCAAGTGTTGTGGTGTTTAGAGTGCTGTATCCCGCAGGGCTGACTACACAGTTTGAGTCCCCATCTGGGCAGATTGAGAAGTATGCTGGGTACTTGTGTGTACATGCTCAGAATCCCTAGAGGAAAATGGAGGGAAAAGGACTGTGGTGTGGCCATCCCCCCCTGCATAAATAAAACTAATACAAAGATAGATAGTTCCCTCTCTCTGACTCTTATCTATCTCTCTCCAGAGTGCATGCACCCCGTGATAAAAATCTAAAAATAAAAAAAGTGTAATTCTAGCTACATTTCTGAGTTTCACACAACTTTAAAATTAAGTTGACTTTGGGGGACCAGCAGGTGGCATTGTGGTTAAGGTGCTGGACACTCCCACATGGCTGACCACAGTTCGAGTCCCGGACCTGGCGGCTTCCTTTCTCCCTTTCTCTCTCTCTCTCTCTCTCTCTCTCTCTGTCTCTCTCTGGTCAAATTAAAATAAATGAATGAATAAATAAAATTAAATAAATAATAATTAAAAAAAAATTAAGTTGACTTAGATGTTTTGCTGTAAAGAACCTATGATAATATAGTATCATGGGCTGTTGTCATCGACTAGGGCATATATTTTCTTAAAACACTGTAAATTTTATGACGATACTGGTAATACCTTGAACTAAGCCCATGTGGTAGTAGATCAGGGAAATTTTTAGGGTCTTTCATTTTGAAAAGCCGCTGCTCTCTTTTTGGGCTCTGGTGAAGAGTTGGAAATGCTGTCAGACAGAACGCCAGAATAAATATAGTGCTTGTCTTCTGTGTTTCTTTTCTGTTAACAATCAGAGTTTTGTTCTGTCAGTTTTCCCATGTCTGAAAATACCTGGTTCACTTTTATTGTTGCTTTTGATAGAAGGGTAAGTATGACACTTGTTACTTAATCATGGCCAGAGCCAGAAACCCTGCATTGGTATTTGAACTCAAAATGCAAGTTTACTTTTATTTACCAATTGCTATGGTTTTGGTGTCCCCCGAAATTTATGTGTTGAGCCATTGTAATGGGACTAAGAGAGTGAAAACTTGACCCAATTATTGTGTTGAAAGCTGAGGTGATAGTGATTGGGTAATTAGAATGGAGCTGACATGCTTAAGTCTTTTTTTTTTTTTTTTTTTTTTTTTTTTTTTTTTTTTTTTTTTTTTATCTAAAGAGATGTTTTTGCTATAGGGCATGTGATGTGCTCTCTCGCTAGAGAGAGAGAGAGACAGAGTGACAGAAAGTGAGAAATCACCCCCGGGGGGATGGCCATGCCACATTCTCCATTCTCCTCTCATGCACATGCACTTGGTGTGAGTTTAAGCCACTGGGTCTGCAACTCAAACTGCAGTCAACTATATGGGTGTCCAGCGACGTAACCATTACACCATCTACTGGTTTCCCTCATGAGTTTTTAGGGAGAGGAAATGAGGCAGGTGGAGATCACACGGAGTACAGACCATGATCTCTGTGCACACACCCGCCATCCTCTCTGCTTCTCCTGGCCGTGTTGTGATATAACTGACATGATGCCTGACTCATGCCTTTTGACTTTCCAGCCACTGGAAACGTGAGTCAAGTAAACCTTTTCTTATACATCACCCAGTCTCTGGTATTTCTGTAAGCAACACAAAAATGGACTGAGAAAGCAAACATTTGATGTAAAGCCAAATCCTTTTCTTTGAGGATAGACCTATTATTTGGAGCTCACTGCTGTCTTTTGTGAATACATGATATGTCATTAGTGATTTTTAATCTTCATTCCATTACAGTGGAGAGAGATTGCTTGTGAAGTGATCTGAATGTAGAATCCTTATTTTTAAGAGTTGTACCACCAATCATTACAGGTGATTTTACCTATATCTGACTGAGCAGCTACTTTTTTTATAAAAATTTTCCTAGCCATTCAAATTAGTTTCTTTTTTTTTAAGAGAGATTTTTGTAATAGGGCACGTGTGCTTGACAGAGAGACAGAGAGACAGAGAGACAGAAAGTGAGAAATTACTTTCTCTGCCCCAAGGGGGATGGCCACACTGCAATCCCTTCTTCTTCAGTCTCTTCTCATGATTTTGGGCATGCATGCACATGCACCCTGCGTGAGTTTTAACCCACTGGGTCCAGTACTTGAATCACTGTTGACTGAGTGGGAGTCCAATGATGTAACCATCTGAGGGACACCATCTGCTGGTCCCTCAAATTAGTTTTTGTAGTATTATATATTGTTTTACCTTATTTTTTAATTGGTTTATGTAACTATGAGAATATTTTTAACTGTAATGTGAAGCACAACTAGCAAATATAAGTTTGGGAGCAAACACAATCTGTTAAGGATACAACTCAGCTAGCAGGAGCAGAGCTCCACAGGACTATTAGCTGTTAATACTCAGTTTTCTGTGAGTATCATTCAGTATCCTCAATGGAGAAAGTCATAAGAATAGGTTAATCTAAGGAATCAGTTCATTGCAAATTGGTTAGGAGAGCTTCTCATAGACTTCTGTGTAGTATTCCAAGCTCTTCTTCAATCTAAGCTCCTTTGTCCTGGTTTCAGAGTGTTTTATAATATCACCATTTTTCTTCCTTCCAGAATCAAATGCAAAGATATCTTTGACTACTTCTTAGCAAGATGTCTCTGAGATCTGACCCATTGCTAAATGTGGTAGCATCTCTTGTATACCTGTGTTTTTTGATCCAATATTTCCACTTCTCCCTTGTATATAATCTAAAAAATCAACAAATTGAAAAACACTTCTTTTCTCTGATATCCCATGTACTTCCCTGCCTCCATACCACTTCTTTAACTTGAAACTCCATTCTCCTTTGTTACCAAATAAATGCTCTCTCGTCTTAAGCCCCATCTCATAGGCCTTTTTTTGTAGGGGGAATATGAAATAAGGCTAGAAAGATGAGTAGTTTTTTACCCCTTAGTTTTATGTATATGTGTACCCATGTGACTGGTAGACTGCATTTTAAAGGTAGAAATGTTGTAGCAAATTATTTTCTAAATCTCTCACTTTTCTCTGTTTTGCCTTTGGAATTCTATAACAATTTGTACTTACTCTATGTTTTGTTACCACATCGTGGTTCATGATTATTAATACGTTTGCATTTTCTCTTTTATGGATTATTAGTAATTAAAAGTAGGGACTATGTCTTTATTTTTGTATTCCGCAGAAACCATGTTAGCATAGGTATTGCAATAAGACTGAATTAGGGCCAACAGGTGGTGTGGAGGTTAAGGCCCTGGGACCCACATGGCTGGGTATGCGGTTCGAGTCCTGGACCTAGTGGTTTGAAAATCACGCTGGGTATATGTGCATTTGTGCCCAATGTCCTGAGAGAAGAATAGAGGTTAAGGGATTACAACATGGCCATCTCCCCGGTGGGGGGGATGATTTCTCACTTTCTCTCTTCCTCTGGTGAGCTTATAGACCCAATAGGAAAAAGAAAAAAAGAATTACAGAACATTATTTAAAGGGAGACATTTGTAGTTAGGGTAACTAACGCACTGCACAGGTTTCATGTGGAGGATGGGGAAGCTCTGTGGTGAGCACATAGAACAAGGCACACCATCCAGTTTAGTTAAACCAGGAGCTGGTTTACTTGAGTTATTCAGAGTACTGCAAATCCTGGTAACTCATTCTGCATTTTAGTCATTTTATGTCTGTCGATATATGTTTAAAATTACATAGACCTTAGAAAAACTTTCCAAGCCATTGGTAACCTAATACTGGACTTACAGACAGCATATGTAAAAGGCCAAAAAAATATACTCTTTCTTGTTTTTTTTTTTGACTGAACAATCCTTGTGGTCATTTTATGCTTCCAGCATATCCCTGCTTTGTGTTTGACCTTCCTATCCCTTTCCATAGGAGAAGTACCAGGGCTTCCCCTAGCTCCACCTCAAGTCTTTATGTCTCCCATGGCACTCATAGTTGAGCAGAACCTTGGGCTGTGGCTCCATGGTATAAAGTAGATTTGGGAGCTGGGGCTGCTATTAATTTCATTTTAGTTATGTTATGAGTTGGCCTGGGATTTTAACTGAATTTTATAATGTTATTTCTTAGGAAAAGAATTCTAAAATCTAAACAACCAACTTGGAACTTAATATTTGCAACATAATGATTTAGTACACTTCAGACTGAGGACTTTTTAACTTTTTTTCTTTTCCTTTTTAAATTTGCCAGAGGGCAAGTGCACTTGCTGAAGAGAGAGACAGAAGAGGGAAAGAAGGAAGGCACCCCCTACTCTCCTTCCTGGGGAATGGTCACACCACAATCCCTTCCTCTGTATTTCTCCCTCCTTTTGGGATTTTAGACATGCACACATGGGCCCAGTGTGTTTTTCAAGCTGCCAGGTCTGGAAATCAAACTGGGAAGTAAACCATGTGGGATTCAATTCATGTAACCACTAGGTCATGGGCTGGCCCATGTGACTTTAAAATAAAAAAAAAAATCAAATATTTTTATATTTATTGTATCTGTGCCTTTTCCTTGTTTTTTTTTTTTTTTTTTTTTTTTAATAGATTTTTTTTCTATAGGGTACGCGTGCTTGCTGGAGGAACAGAGAGAGACAGAGAGACGGAAAGCGAGAAATCATCCCCACCACTAGGGTGATGGCCATGCCACAATCCCTTCTCCTCCATTCTCCTCTTGGGATCTTGGGCACGCACGCACACGCACCTGGCGTGAATTTAAGCCACCAGGTCCAAGATGCGAACTGTGGTCTACTACATGGGAGTCCAGCGACATAGCCATTACACCGACTGCTGGTCCCTCAAATAATATTCTTATCTATAGTCAATGAATTATTTAGAAACACGATATGGTTAGTGTTTCATACTTTTATTAGTTTATCTGATAAGCTCCTTCTTAAATCATTATATATAGATTTTTTTCGGTTTAACTTCACATTTTACTTAAAGTCCCAATCATGATCTATACAACATATACATATTTTTCCAACAAAGAAATGTATAATTTTCCATCTGTCAGGTGTTTCCCCCCCACACCTCACACCCACCCTTTACCACCCACTCTCTAAGTTTCACTCTCCGTGCTTACAGTCTCCAGCGTCTACACCCATCCTCTCCACATCTTCAGATCCCTCAACCTCTGCCCCAGAATGCAAACACTTGGTACAAACTGGGTAGGGAGACACAATGTGGATCTTTCAAAGTCTGGCTCACTTCAGTCAACATGAAGTCTTCTGTATTCATCCACTTTGAGTCAAACGATAGGATCTCACTGTTTTACAGCTGAGTAATATTCCATGGTAGGTATGTGCCACAGTTTTTCCACCCAGTCGTCATTTTTGGGACACATGGGTTGGTTCTGTGTTTCAGTAATTATGAATAATGCTCCAATAAACATGGATGTGGAGGTGTCTTTCTGATTGATTGTATATGCAGATTTTCAGAAGGATTGTCTCTTATAATTAGTGAGTTGATTACACTAAAATTAAGTGTAGATGTTTGATTTTTACAGAATATGCTGAATTCATTCAGAAAGCTGATATTGTACCTTTTGGTTCGTTACTAGGAGATTTACTGAAGAACGTCATTTAATAAAAACAAAGGCTTTACAAATGAAAATGTTTACTTAATCCTATGTATGGTAAAAAGACCAAAATAGCACCTAAAATTTTATTGACTGCAATTACAATGTAGAAATACATACCAGATCAGTATAATTAACAAAATATCACTACTATATGAATATTGGGTATATGATGCTTTCAAACTAAACATATGTGTAGATGGCTTAAAAGTAATACATGATATTACAAGAGGAGTAGAGCCAAAGAATAACAGCACTTATTATTTTTTAAAATGTGTCTTAAAAAATTTAATTTGATTTTAAACAAGTTGCTTCTGGGACAATAATGCAGGCAAATTTAAAGCCATATACATCAAAGGATAGGCCCCAGGGCACAGCAGTTAGGAGCTGTGCAGAAGAAACCAGATCCATGTGGTTGACCAGGTTTTGAATCCTGGCCCCTTTGGGTACTGGGTGGGTACACCGGCATGCTCAGGATCCTGGCAGGATTGAGAATTGGAGGAAAAAGATGTGACCATGTCTTGTTGGTGTACTTTCTCTTTCTTTCCATACCCCTCATGCATATATACATGCTATCATGAGTAAATAAATACACTTAAAAAAAAGATGACATGTCAAGATAAATTCAAAACTATAGTGTTTGTTTCTCTGCACTCTTCTCTAACAAAAAAGATTATTCTTAATAAGTTGTTCCCAGTTGTTGTATTTCCCCTTCCCTTTATTGCTGCAAATTTGTGAATTTGTGAAACTCCCATGCAAAAAGAAATGAAAAAATATAATTAGTCTTTTACAAACACAACTGGCATCTCTCATAGGGCCTAATTAACTTACAATGTACAATGTGATTATAATTTCTCAGATTCTTGGCTTTAGTATGATTATTATTGTGTTTGGTCTGGATTATAGTTAAGGATGAGTGTCATGCTGATTTCTGACTCCTTGTACAGAACACAGTTGTTTTGTTCTTATGTACCCCTTGACTGTTCACTGTTCTTTTAAATTAGTGGTGCAAGAACAAACTCATTCTATGAGACTGAGATCATCTGTTATCAAAAGTCTGCTCTTAGGTGGAGACAGAGACCTCGTGGCTGAAGTGATCACACAAGCATCTGCAGGAAGGGTCACACAATCAAGCTGTGTGATGGTGAGGGTGTGTGCATGTGTGTGTGTTGAAGGGGTGACTAGTTGTCTGCGAACACTTTTTGTAGACTTATGGGATTTGTATGTGCATGCATTTGCTTTTTATTTAAAAATCTTTTCACTTTAAGAATCTCTTTTAGACCAGTTGACATAGATCATGCTTTCAGAAACTGATAGCTTCCAGAAAAATCTTAGTACATTATTTAATGATTCAGTACCAAGTCATGGGTATTGTGAAAGTATAATTTCTCATCTTGGTCTGATTATAAAGGACTAGTATCCCATCTTGCTCTAATACTTTGTTTGAGGATTTATACTTTATTAATTAAGTTGTTTTCAGATGTAATGCAGTTGTCAATGGGATATTGTGACTTTTCTAAAGTGTTTTAATTTTCAGAGCCTCATAACATCCAGGGTGAGACAAGTGAACCATAGCGTTAAGTAAAATAATGATATACAAAATGAGAAAAGAACAATTTAGGTTTTCTTTTCTTTTTTTTTTTCCCAATAACTTTTTTGAAAAACAGGAGGAACTAGAAGTACCATAACAATAATTTTCTATGTAAACTGAAAAATCCCTTCAGTCATACTTAACAGAGGAAGTCCGCCTTATATACTAGGAAATGTTGATTTTAACACAGTATGAGGATAAATACTAATAAGAAAAAGAGTTTAATTAGTACAGACATAGAATAATCTTCTAAAGCTGAATACTGTAAGTCAATTCAATTTGAAAACAAGCAACTAAATGTTTGTAGGAAATATGTACTATCTATTCCATAATTGTGCAAAATAAAATTTTTTTTTTACCAGAACCTATTAATAAATATTAACATCTTACCTATCACCTTTTCTTTTATTGCCTTTTTCTACAGAAGGTTACATTGGTTATATGTATATTCATCTTATTTTTCAAAAGTCAGTTATTGGGACCAGCAGATGGTATAATGATTACTTCACTGGGCTCCCACATAGTTGACTGTGGTTCAAGTCCCGGACATGATGGCTTAAAACTCCTGCTGAGGGGACCAGCAGTTAGCGTAATGGCTATGTGACTGAACTCCCATGTAGTCGACCGTGGTTCAAGTCCCGGACCTGGTGGCTTAAACTCACTCCAGGCACGTGTGCGTGCGTGCCCAAGATCTCAAGAAGAGAATGGAGGAGAAAAGATTGCAGCATGGCCATCCTCCCTGCGGGGGTGATTTCTCGCTTTCTGTCTCTCTGGCAAGCACACGCACCCTATAGCAAAAACCTCTAAAACAAACAAACAAAACTCCTACTGGGCGTGTGTACATGTATGCCCAAAACCCATAAAGGCAGAATGGAGGAGCAGGGATTCTGGTGTGGCCAAGCTCCCCGGGGTGGGGGGGTGATTTCTCACTTTCTGTCTCTTCGTCTCTCCGGCAAACACCCATGTCCTATGGCAAAAATCCCTTTTAAACAAAAAGTCAATTATTCCTGTAAAGGGTAAACTCTTTATCAATTTTCCTCACTTAATTCCTTTTAATTTCCTTCTCCAACTCTCTAGGAAATTTTCAAGTTAAAGTATACCTCTAATCATAACTCCCAATAATAATTGATAATCATAAAATGGAATAAAACTTAATTTTCTTAAAAGAAAACATGTCCTATAATTTGAAATAAAATCAAATTTGATCAGAATCATAGTAATGACACTTTTTGTATATTGACTTTTAGTATATAAAATAAATTTATTCAGTTTATCAGATTCTTATAATCCTCCTCGCCCCTTCTTCATCCCAAAAGGCAAGGGAATCTTTTTTTTTCTTTTTTTTTCTGTTACAGATGAGGAGACTGAATTTAGGAATAGATAAATGACAACTGCTTAGAGTAAGAACCAGAACCCAGTTCTAATGACTCCAAGTCTTTCATTATGCTAGAAATAAATGTCTATGGGGCCCACTAATAGCAAGCAAAGGCTAAATAGGCTCAGGCACTTTCATGTCCTTGTTATTTTCTGATTAAAGGTACTTTATCTTGATAACTAGGAGTCAAGGGGCATTTTAAAACCTATTTTTAATTCAGCCATTTTACTCAACCACATTTCTTCTGTTCTGTTCCAGTTGTGTTATCAGAGTTCAAAGAAGGCTCTGGGCTTGGGTCCAATAGTACAATATCACCTGTAGTTTGGTAGACGTGCAGATTAGTGGGCACCATTTCCTACCTACTGATGCCAAGACTCTGGGGTAGAACCAAGAATCTCAGTTTTCATAGGCCCTCCAGGGAATTCCGGTGCATCGCAAAGCTGGAGAATCACTGTTTTATATTCTCAATCATTGTCGTTGAAATTCAGTCTAATTATAGTTTAACATTTGTCCTTAGATACCCGAGGAGCATTTGTATTGTATAGATATCTCTGGCATTTGTAGTACTTTTCTTGTCTGTATCCCCGGCTTGGCCACCTGCAGTGTTAGAGGACGGTGTTCTGTGTGTGAGCTCTGAAGACAAGCTATGACTTGGAGTACTGGTCTTCTTAACATATCTATAACACTGGCTTGGGAAAAGTTACTTCTCTGTCAAATAAGGTCATGACATTTCTACCTCCTGGAATTATTGTGAAAATTAAATAAGAGGATCCGTATAATGTTTTTAGCAGAGCTTAATCTGGTAGAAAAGCACCTCTGAATGTTAGCTATGATTGTTATTAGTAGGCAGCACAGCGATTTGCACAGCTAATAACCAAATAATTCACTTGGTTGGCGAATTATAACCAGTCAGCCCCATAGCACAGAAGTTCAGTGCTGTGCTGTGTATGGGGAATTGGATTGCATGTGGATGACTGTGGTTGGCATCACAGTCCTGGTGACTTGAAAACCATATTGGGTATGTGTGCATTGGTGCCCAAAATCCTGAGGAGACAGAGAAATGGAGGAAAAAGTATTGTAGCACGACCACACCCTATTAGGTGGTGCTTTCTCTCTCTGGCAATTACAAAAAAAAGTTGTTTTGGAAAATGATATTTTAAGTTTTTCCCAAGGACCTTGAAAATAAACTTTTGGGGAGGAAACAACCAATTTTTAAGACTCTTCAAGGGTAGCACATAATGTTCATGACTCATTAGCAGTTTATTTTTTTTCTTGCTATTTGTCTGTAATTTCAATTATTTCTTTATTTTTTATTTCTCTCTCTTTCTTTCTCTCTCTCTCTCTCTTTTCTTTTTCCTAGAGGGTACATGTACTTGCCAGAGAGAGAAAGCAGCCCCTTGTGGAGTATGGTCACACCACCATCCCTACTCCTGCATCTCTTTTTCCTTTTGAGATTTCGGGCATGCACATGCATACACCTGTTGTCTGTCTTTCTTTCTTTCTTTCTTTTTTTTTTTTTGCATTCAGGTCTTAAGTTTATTTACAAACATATTCAGTATACTATGATTTTAAGAGTTTGATCCATTTTCCAGAGATTGTGACTGCGCCTCTTAAAATGTTCTTCATATCTATTAAATGGATGAATTAAAACATCCTTATTTCTTAAGTAGTTGGTGTCTTACTATAAAGAAAGGTGCAACAAATCCAGATCCAAAGTACAAAGTAATCATAATAAGTAACCGTCACTTGTTTTCCACTGAAAATGGCAGATTCTTCCCCGGACCCTCCTCATAGTGGCTCCTGCGGACCACGGAGGTCGTGAACCTCCGGATGCTCCGTCCCAGCATGGTGCTGCTGGAAGCCCTGCGAGAGTGCAGAGTCCGAAGACGGTAGAAATGGCCGCACGGCCCCAAGCCCTTCCTTTCTCACGACTCTGTTCTCTAGCTGCAAGGACCGAAAGGGCACCTGTTGTCTTTCTAAAGCTGTTGAATCTGGGACTCAAACCATGATTGGTCATGAGGAATCCAGCTGCCTTAACCACCAGGCCACTGAGATGGTCCTGTATAGTCATCTTTTTTTTTTTTTTTTTTTTTTTTTTTTTTTTTTGCTATAGGGGACGTGCGCTCACCAGACAGACAGACAGACAGAAAGCGAGAAATCACCCCCCAGGGGGGATGGCCACGCCACAATCCCTTCTCCTCCATTCTCCTCTCGGGATCTTGGGCACACACGCACACGCGCCCGGCGTGAGTTTTAAGCCACCGGGTCCGGGATGCGAACCGCAGTTGACTACATGGGAGTCCAGTGATATAGCCATTACGCTAACTGTTGATCCCTATTCATCTTAACAAATACTTCATTAATAACTGAAAGTCATCATAAAGAAGACATTTATGCCTTTTAATTATTTATACCCCCTAATCATTTTCTCACTTCTCCCTCTAATATTTTAACTCTTGAAAGGAAAGGAAATAATTACCTAAGCATTAGCCATCTTCTGTAACCTTTAATATCTACTTTTTTAAAAAGAATTATTTATATTCAATTTTATTTGTTATTATTATATTTGAGCAGAGAGAGACAGAAAGAGAGAGAGACATGGAGCATGAGAAAGCAACGTGCCAGGTCTGAAACTTGAACCATGGTCAGCCAGGTGGGAGGCTAGTGTCTTAACCACCATGCCACTTGTCGACCCAGCATCTACTTTTATTAACGTGTGAGATTATCATGATCTTTACTAAAAACAAAACAAAATTCTTACAAAATGAATTGAATAGACAACTTGTAGCATTCCCTACTTTCTTCTGTAGACAATCAGTGTGTAGAAAAAGTACCCAGCATTGAGTCATGGCTTGTTATTGATCCACACCAAGGTAAATGAAAAGACCGATGAATAGGTGTTTGTACACTGAGGGTTTCTTTTCATTTAAACATTGATCTTGGTAGTTAAGGCATTCCCAGTTACTCAAGATTTCCTGTTCCTCTCCTGAGTTTGCCTAAATACAGTGCAATGAAAACAGTCACTTAGGAAGGGATTTTAACACGTTCATGGAAGATGCATATTATGAAAAAACTATGTATGGATTTCAAAATTGTTTTGCACCAAAATAGTCTTACACTTTAATTCCATTATTTCCCCACAAACTCTTTGAAGTCCTCTTGTTTCTGCCACTTGTCACAGGAAGAGGTTAGGGAGGAAGGTGGCCAGGGATGACAACTGTGTCAAGGGTAGATATGTGAGTGCAGTGGGTGAGCTTTACTCTCTTGCAGTCCCCCGCTCAAAGCTGTTTACTCCTTTACTCTAATAGGCTTTGGCAAGAAAAAGATACAAGTTCTGCTGGAAGATGTTTTTCATTTGTCACTGCTTTTTTTTTAAGCAAAAAAAATGGTGGGAGGGAGTTAAGGATTAGGAGGTAAAAATATTTTATTCTGGATGGTATTTTCAGCCAAAGGGGCTTATACAAGCCAGAAAGATGTGAGCATAAATCTGGTAATGCCGTTCATTAATCATGAAAACCATATTAAGAAAAGGGCTTCCCCTAACCAGGATAATAAGTTGGGTCGCCAGAATCATATTAGGATTCAGAGATTTCTAGTTCTTGTTCAAAATCAAGGAAGAGATGACACATCAGAGTCTTGATATCTGGCCTTTCCCTTCAGGAAAAGAAAGAAAAGAAAATGTTAAAAAATGCTTGAGAAGAAGACAGATTTGAGTTACTATCACCTTGCAGTACTGAATGAATTTAGTGGACTAAAACTTGAAAATATTTTATATGCCTTTTTCCCTAATGGTCATTCACTTGGGGTTTGGAGGAGGAGAAATTTACAACTTGCTCTTTCCATTTTCCATATGAGAGTATAAAAACATGCTCTTTCTAGCTTAAAAATAAATTTTTAATGTATTAAACATCAGAAGAACTACAGTCCAGTGTTTCTTAAAGTACAGGATTCTTGCCCATGTTAAAAAAAAATCGGGATTGTTTTGTAAAAAGCTTCTTAAACCTTCATTTATAAAACTGGGCTGGATCTGCAGCTTTGACTGTGGGAGTTCAGATGCAAACTTGTCTTTGTCTGGAAGTCTCAGATGGGGCTGTGGGAGGTCAAATCTCCTTTGGAGCTGGGGCCAGAAATGTCTGTAAATGACATGGATATTCTATAGAATATAGCAGATACAAAATGGAAAAGAGTGAAATCTATCAGACCAATGTTTTGAATTGTCCTGGACCTCGCAGTGTTTCCCCACCGAGATCTAACCTTTGCCATCCTATGTCTAATACTGAGAAGATATACGGCCTCTTCTTTTTCTTCCTCCCGTCATTGCTCCCCACACCCTCCCTTGAGTCTTATGGCTCCTTTAAAGTGTGTAGTTCAAAGAAAAGCCACAGTGAAAAGGGCTGTGTCTTTTTAGGCCCAGTGAGACATGTCCTGTAGCCCATGGGCTTTGTGTGAGGCTTTCTGTGATCTCATCTTGCAGAGTTAGAAAGAAAAGAGATTCTTCTGTTCTGTGTGTGGCGGTATAGTCATCACCCTGTATGACGAAAAGACAGTGGCAATCCAGCAAGATAGGACCCTCTGAGAGCATCCTCTGAAAAGGACGGCAATCGCAACTTTTTAGACATGTTAATTTGATCTCATTTGGTTTTTCCTTGATGAAAATCATCCTGAAGCACAGAGTATTTACAGAATATAAATTCAGATTCTTATCAACAGTTACTATGGGCAGAATGCATGAGATGAATAGTTGTTGAAAACTATTACTCTCCTCTTTTTTGTGTAACCTCTTTTTTAAAAAAAATGTAATTATGAATAAGTGGGAAAAAATGTGTCACTGCTTTCCAACCCCCTCCTCACTGATTAATCATCTTAATTCACAACTTGTGGATTTTGGCATGTTTTCATGTTCGTGTTTTTGTCTAGTCGTTTGGCCGTTTTTTCACGAGATGCAAAGAAATGTTACCTCAGCCAAGTTAAATGGATTTTTAGAATTCAGTAGTATGTTGATATCTAACGGTAATAAGAGAGTTATAATTGGACATGTAAATAAACATTTTTAGATCCTTCAAATAAAGTGCTGTCAAATCTAAAATGCATATTACTGGTAGTTTAGAAAAAAAAGAAAGCATATGGAAATAGATGTATGGCCTGCACTTCTTAAAACAGATGGAATAGAATTTACTATTACAATGTGGGTGGCCACCCATTCTTGATTACTTTAGCAGAACAATGTATCTCTTTAATATACAATAGGTCCCTATCCTTGTGAAAGATTCAGATATGGAACTTTTGTAGCACAGAAGTTCTACTGTTATACTTGCCAACATAGCGAGGACTAGGTAGAGTGTCTTAAAATATGTGTTATATCTCTGCTAATTCAATTCAGAGAGAAACTTGTAGGTTACGTATTAGATACTACTACTTAGACAGTGCAGGGTTTCCATTTTTAATAAAAGTATATTTTGCAAACTATTGGTTTGATGACCTTTATTGGCTCTGTTCTCCACTGAACTAGAATGTTTTTCACCAGCATGTTTTTTGCCTCCTTTGTGAAGGAAGTCTGGGTTAAGCAGAGTTGACATTCTGCTGGCTGAGATAATGAACCACCTCATTCCAAGGCTGTTTCTCTAGGAAATGATTCCTTTTCCTTATAAATCTTGCTGTGGGGCTTGGATGTCATATGGACATAAAACATTATTTACCAAGCCAAGAACGATAGCTTTGGCAAAGAGGCAGAAAAGAAAAAAAAGATGATGCTAATTTTATATACATCTATTTTATTTATCCATGAAGTTTTAAAGTTATGTGAATATCCCTGAGCCTCTACTTTCCCAGAGAAACAAGGAACAGACTATAATATGGGCTGAGGATTGTGGTGCAAAGAGCAGACCAGTAGGAGTTCTTGAACCTTCTGTTCAAGAAAAGCTTCTGTTTGGATGCCTGGAAAGTTAAGCATACAGCAGGGCCAGTGTGTCTTCTAGTTATCCATCCTAGGCTTGCTATCCTAGGAAACTTATTGCGCATAAGAATATCCTGGCATTTACCTTACTGACTGAGAAGTGTTTAAAGTGATTTAAAAGCTAGAGAGTGGAATGATCATAGTCTTTTACCACCCAAATGGTAATAATAGTAGAAAAGTATAATCCTGTCATGTGCCTCAAATTTCAGAGTCAGTGAGTCAGCATTTTCATGATCACTCCCATCCAGGTAATCATTTTAGACAGAATGGAAGAGCTAGCTCGTTAGAAACAGAGCACTGTATGTTGACTGACTTGCTTTCATTCACAAAGCATATTTCTTGGCTTGTCAGGGTTATATTCCCACTAAGTCATTTTACTATTCTCTGTCTGCATATGTCCACAAAATCCTAAAGTATGCCAGAGAGTCTTTGACTATCATCTTCCTCCTTTTAGTGTGTGGCTTACTGAAGAATAGGTGTTAGGAGTCAGGCAGACCGGAGATGTAAGCTTACCTTTTATCACTTTGAAGCTTCAGGCTCTGGGAATTTGAGAAAACTAAATCATGTTCTTATCTCTTAGGGATTGGATTAATAATATCTCTGTCATGCTTTGGTGAGACTGAAATAGTACAGTGGAAATCTCTAGTACATTGTAACTTCTTATTATTGAGAGATGATAAATTAATTAATTTTCTCATCATCACATGAGGATTTAATGGCAAGAGACTTCAATTCGGGCTGTTGTCTCTAGCCCATTGTACTTCACATACTGCCATTGTTCTTAGTTCAAATGGATTTTAGTGAATAAAATCTTTTAGGAGGGGTGCTATGTGGGTAGGCTAATGGTATTTGGTGAAGAGCTGGTATAAATTACCACTAATTAATCACATCACATTGTTGATGAGAGGAGTGGGTATGGAGTCTGTTCTGTGGTAGTTTCTGAATGTTCCTAAGGTGAGTCCCAAAGTATGACAGTCCAACTTGAAATTCTAGATATGCGGTCAATAAATAAAATGAAACATTTCTAGATAAACGATGGTAGAAATATTTAAGGGAAGAAGATAGAAAGAATTACATTTCATGTAAAAAGCAAGGGATCAAAACAGTGAGTTTTCCTAATACACAAACGGATAAAGAGAAGAAAAAGGAAAACTCCACATCGCCAGATTTGTAGCCATGTATTATACTTGCCACAACCAGAGGATCTAGATAACATATACCATCTTTGCCTGTAAAATAATAAAGTGGCTTTACAAACACTGTTAAGTGTAGGCATCTGGTTATCTAATCTCCAGGAACAGCAGAAGCCCAAGTGTTTGTAGAACTGGAGCTGAGACTAATGAGAAGTTACCAGGAAGCATGTCGTGGCCCCCAGTAAGAAGAAACTTAATAACAATACCAACCAATTACGAAATATCTTATTCTTCTTTAGAGTAATGAGCTTCCTCCCACTAGAGTCAGGTAGTTACTAGAAAATTGTCTGACAGAGAGGCTGTTCAGGGTTTCTAGGACTGAGTCAGAATTTGAATCAGATGAACTCAAACGTCCTTTGTCAAGATATCACTGCTTTGTTTTTTGTTTTAGAGGGATTCTTGCTATATAAGGTGTGTGCCTTTGCTGGAGAGACGGAGGGAAAGAGAGAGAGAAAGTGAGAAATCAGCCCTGGGGAATGGCCATGCCACAGTCTCTTCTCTTTCAGTCTCCTCTTGGGAACACCTGATATGCGTTTTAAGCTACCAGATCCAGGACTCGAACCATGGTCAATTATGTGGAAGTCTAGTGACATACCCATTACACCATCTGCTGGTCATTTACTTTTTTGATTAGACCATCCTTTTCTTTCATATTCAAAATTTTACTATTTTTATCTCTTAATATACACAGGGTAGGACTTGGATTTATGAAAGAACAGCAGCTGCAACTATCCTTAGAAAAAAGTAATGAAATGAAATTCAAAATAATGTATGTTAGAGGAAAATAACCAGAATATGAGGTTTTTTTGAAAGTTATAGTATTGTATAAAATCTGTGAGAGTGATTATAAATTTCAATAGAATGATTAAGGGTGACTGGCTGAAGGCAAAAACACATCTAGCAATAAGTTTACTTATTATATTTAGTATTATTCTAAAAGAGGAAAGAGCTTATATGGAGTATGATAATAATAAAAGACAATTACAAAGAATTACAGGTCCACAATCTCCTTTATTATAACTGAATGGGGAATGATACTGAGAAAAAGACAGTAAGGAATAGTGCCAAATCAAGCCAACAGGCAGCTTGATGGCTAAAGGCTCTGGACTCCCACATGGCCGACCACGGTTCAAGTCCCAGACCTGGTGGCTTGCTTTCTCACTTTCTCTCTCTTTCTTTCTTTCTCTGATCAAATTGGAAAGCAATAATAATAACAAGTAAAGTTAAAATTTTTAAAAAAAGAAAATAGTGCCAAGTAATAAAAAAGCTTGAATTTCAGGAGATTTTTGGCTTCTGTGGATACCTGATTTCTTCTGATGGATTTTTGTTTTTTAAGTAGAGCTACGTTAACGTAAACTTTTCTATGCAAATGCTACTTTGGTAGTGGTAGGAAAGAAGGTTTAGAAAAGGAGAGAATTAGAAAGGAAGCATAAGAAATCTAGGTAAGAGGAATGAAAGGGCAGAATGTAAGCACTAAGAACCTAAATGGACCATAGGGACACAGGAGAACCTTTAGGGTTAGAGATGATAAGAATTCATCCTGGAGAAACAGAGTTGCATTTCACTGAAATAGGAAACCACATGGGGGGAAAAGTTGGGGAGGACACTAGTGGGGAAGCAGGTTGTCTTGTCCACTGGGAGTCCCAAATACAGAATTGGTACAGGGGTCAGAGGTAAGGATTTGATACACAGGTTTGGATGTTATTAGAATGAACATGGAAATGAAATTATGAACTCTGATAAAATTCCAAGGGGCAAAGCTATTGAGAGAACAAAGAGAGACCTATGAGTTGAACTGTGGGAATAGCGGAGTTTAGGGGAAAAGAAGGAGAAACTAACCAGAGAAGGTGGTAATAAAGGAGAAGAATCAAGAGAGAGGATTCCTCGAAAATAATGAGATCTATTTAAACTAAATACTATTTGGTTTTAATAGATGAAAAATTAAAAAATAAAAGTTAAAGAGAAATTTGCTTAAAAGCTTAAAGCCAGTTCAACTAGTAGGTAGATGCACCTATCAAGAATTCAAGATGGGACCATCAGTTAGTGTAATGGCTATGTCGCTGGACTCCCATGTAGTCGACCGCGGTTCGCATCCTGGACCCGGTGGCTTAAAACTCACGCCGGGTGCGTGTGCGTGCATGCCCAAGATCCTGAGAGGAGAATGGAGGAGAAGGGATTGCAGCGTGGCCATCCCCCCCAGGGGGGTGTGATTTCTTGCTTTCTGTCTCTCTGTCTCTCTCTGTCTCTCTGGCAAGCACACGTGCCCTATAGCAAAAACCTCTCAAAAAAAAAAAAAGAAAAAAGAAAAAAATCCTTAAATATGGAAATCAAAGTATCTAAGAAAATTAGTAATGTTTTAGTCTAAAGTCAAAACATTCTATTTCATTAGTTCAGTCTCATGTAATCTCTTGTACTGAATTCACAGTGTTACTGTGGATCAGGATTTTAAGTGTGATGAAATTTGCAGAAAACACAGCCTGGCATGCCCTGCCTGACTCCTTCCTCTTTCCTCGGCACAGCTGCCAACCAAAGGGAGGAGGTATTCTGCATCCTAAACTACCTCCACAGGCTTATTCCTCAAAGTAGGCAGTGGAGGTGGGTTCACAAGTGTTACCTGTGGTCAGAGTGGGTCAGTAGGCCTAGTTTGGGGGTTTAGTTACTAGGTCTAGCTCCATCAGGAATGACTATGGTATTTTACCTTCCATATTTCCTTTTCAATTTTACTTCTCAGTTTATCCTGATCTTGATAAAAAGAAATGGGCTGTCAGGAGACCCCTGTAGACATATATGAAATGAGTATCATTAGTGAGTAGTTAACATTGAATTTAAATATACTTCTTACGGTGAAAAGTGAAAATATATTCTGGCAAGAAATCCTTTTTTTTTTTTTTTTTTTTTTTTTTTTTTTTGGCAGTCTGGAAACAGCCACTGTTTATTTACTGATCAGATTACAGAAATAATCATGGTGGATACCTTAGTTCATCCTTCTAATAAGTCTGTTGATCTGGTCTTCCCTGTTGCCAGCATCTCCACCTTCTACAAAAAGGGTGGTCTTTTTCTTCATTCCACCTCGTGGAGAAGATAATTTGGAGGGCCACAGGAAGTTATTTGCTTCTTTGAAGCGTTTTCCAACAGTATAGATTTCATGAATCAGATCCTCCATGCAGATGATGCCAAATTTACCAAGAGATGAGCAATCAAAGTTATCTGTCAAAGCAATTCGCTTCTTATTGATTTTGCCATAACCACGTTTGTAGATCAGTTCATTTACTGACTTCAGATTCGGGTACCCCATGCAATATATGGTTCCACAATTCTCAGCATGTTAATTGAGGCCTTCTTGAGCTTAACAAAGAAGCTGCAACACCTTTCGAACCTTTGGGCTCACTCCATTGATACCTCTGATCCTGATGACAAACGCCCATTTGGGTTCTGCAGGTACATAGAAGTTGCCAGCTTTTCTTGCCATCCTGGCCGTGCGAATCTCAGTTCTGTACATCTGTCTATATTCCTTATGATAGTGCTTAGCTTTTTCATAGATAAGCTTCCTCCTTGCCTTTCGAAGCATCTTTTGAGCAAACTTCTTTCTCAGGCGCTTGATCTTCAGCTCTGCAAAATTCCTTAGCTTTTTCTTAAGGGTTTCTGGCACAGCAGGAGCCTTTTTCTTGGTTTCTGCCGCAGCAGGAACCTTCTTTTTCTTCTCTTGAACGCCCTCCATGGTTCCAGCTGGAAAAGAGGCAAAAAATCTTTTTTTGTGTCTTATATCTTTGATACTATATTGAAATAAAACATAATGTTGTGTTTTTTTTTTTTTTCTTTTTTTGGAGAGGTTTTTGCTATAGGGCGTGTATGCTCCCCAGACAGAGACATAGAGACAGAGAGATAGAAAGCGAGAAATCACCCCCCAGGGGGAATGGCCACGCCACAATCTCTTCTCCTCCATCCTCCTCTCGGGATCTTGGGCAAGCACGCACACGTGCCCGGCGTGAGTTTAAGCCACCGGGTCCAGGACTCGAACCGTGGTTGACTACATGAGAGTCCAGCGACATAGCCATTACTCCAACTGCTGGTCCCAATGTTTTTCAATTTAATGCTAAAGTGTGCTGGGAATATCTGATTTTCTTCAGTTGTAGTTCAATGATTGCTTTTTTAATGAAGGCTCTAAATGAGAGTATTTATTATAGTTTATATACTTTAGAAATTGAAAAAAAAATTGGTGTTTAATAGCTGATAGCTTTATAGCAATATATCATCAAAGTTCTTTTAGACATAAAACTCTAAATGTACCCAAATTCACTTTCTTTGAAATAATTTTAATACAGAATTCTCAGCAAAAATTAATTACCATTTCATAGTTATAATGTAGTTGACATCATAAGACTTATTATTTTATGATCCTATAAATAATCTAAGGGAGATTAAAAAGAATTCTTAATTGAATTTGATATGTAACTGGACAATTTATTTTTTCTAATTCAAAAAGTAGTATCTATCTTATTTATCAATCTGCCCACCCATCCATTCACCTTGCCCACTATCTTTGATTGGGCCAATGTTCAGTGTGTTCTGGATAGAAAATTCATTTTGTGTGCTGCAATGAAATACAGTGAATGAATATACATTTTTTTAAAATGTGGAAGCAACTCAAATGTATTAGATTGTTGGGGAAAGTCATGATACATTTTTGCATAGAAAATGTTGTAACTTTTCTGACAACCCAGTAAATTGACTTTTCTTTAATTAGGTGACAAATATTTTAGAAATTTGTCACCTCTCCTGTCCACCTCCCAAACGCTCCAGCTTTCACTGCATGTGACTGACACTATCTTAACTAAATGAATGCAAAAATTTTAAGTCTTTATGTTCTTAAATCTTCAAATCTATGATAGTTTTCCTTTTTAACCTGTCATAGCCAGCTATTGTACAAATCTCAGGTATTATTTAAATGTTTATACATATTAATAGCGTTCTTCACATTTCTGAGTCAGAAACCTTGTTGAGGATACAGTGTTGGCCGGGTACAAGCTTTCACAGTCACTTAACCAGAGGTAATAGGTGGCTTTAAGCAGATGCGAGGACCAACCAGGCAGAGAATCCAATCCCTATGCTGTCAGCTCTTCACTGACTTTAGGAAGCGTAATGAGAATAGAAATGCCTCCAGAGAAGCTGGAGACCAGCATGCCGTAGAATCTGGCTTGAGGGACTGTAATTAAGGATTCGGTTTAGGAACCATCAACCGTGCTTCTATCAGGGCTCATCTTAGAGCTTTCTAGAGAACACACTAAAATTAGAACCACTCTGTCCCCTGGAGCCAAGAATGAATACTGATGTAAACTCTGGCTATTTCTTTTTCTGTTTCCACTTTGCTTAAGCATCCAGATTTGACATTACACATTGTTACTAACAGCTGTATGTTAAAGAGCTTGACCTTTCTTGATGTGAAGGGCTAGGTTTATGCAGTGCTCTGCTACATTTGGCAATGATGAGCAGGCTGTCTTCAAGAATACTCAGGCTCAACTGCAGTAGAGTATGCTGGAGACTGCTGCCCAATGTATTGGGAGGCTTCAGTTCAATTCTCCACCCACTTTAAAAGCCAGATGCAGTGGTGTGTGCCTGTAGTCCAGCTACTTGGCAGGCGGATCTCACCATGGTAAGACCCTGTCATGAAAACAAACACGGCAGGACAAGCAGATGGTGTAGTGGTTATATCACTGAACTCCCGCATGGTAAACGCAGTTTAAGTCCTGGACCTGGTGGCTTGAAAATCACTCCAGGCATGTGTGCATGTGTGTGCAAGATATCAGGTAGAAAATGGAGGAGAAGGCATTGCAGTGTGGCCATCTCCCACGAGCTGATATCTCACTTTCCCTTTCACTGTCTCTGTCTCTCTCTCTCTCTGGTGAGCACAAGCACCCTAAGACAAAAACCTCTAAACACAAACAAACAGAACTAGGAGGTGGCATGGCGGTTAAGGAACTGGACTCCCACATAAGCAACTGCCATTCAAGTCTCAGACCTGGCGGCTTGAAAATCACATTGGGTGTGTGTGCATGTGTGTTCAGAATCCCAGGAGGAGAATGGAGGTACTGCAGTGTTGGCCATCCCCCACCCTGGAGGGTGATTTCTCACTTTCTCTCTCTCTTTCTCTCTGGTGAACACACATACCCTATGGCAAAAGCCTTAAAAACCAAACCAAACCAAACAAAACAAAATCCTGCCCCTCAACATAGAGACTACTCTTGTTCCTAGGATGTTTTGACTTTAAGGATTATGTGCTTTACTAGAAGAACAGAATAAAAACCACTATGAAATTACCTGCTTAATCTTTTCATTGCAACTCTTTATACTTAATGCCAGATGATTATTTGGCATTGCCTTACATCACAGAAACTTTAGAAACCAGGTGATTTTTTCCTTTTATTCTAGTGTACTGCTCTTTAACATAATAGGTTAAGTATTCCCTTCTGTGTTCCATTGTTATGCATGTGTATTGCAGGTGTGGTTGGCACTGGAAATTTTGACTCCTGATCTACAGAGGAAAAGCACTTTCAAATATTAAATGAAAAATTAGGTAGAGCGAAGCCATCCCTGCTTAATAAAGTTAACTTCTCATTTTGTTTTATTAATGGTAAATGTTGCGTAATGACAGTGTCTTATGTGCACTGTGGAACCAGACTTTCTCTCCTGTAAGTAATTCTGCATCTGTGGAAAGAGGAACGTTACGCGTGGGTGTTAGCCTAACTGGTGGTATTATGCTGACGTACCAACAACTGCTGCAACTTATTTTGCAAGGATGCAAGGGATACCACATGGAACACAGGTATTCCCAAGAATAAATGTCTGTCTGTAGCACTTTGTACATCACCAAATATTTATTGATGATCTGTGATGTGCAAGTTTTCTTGATCATCAAAAACCTTCTCAATGTGTGGCTTCAACTGTATGAGGTTGTTAAAGTAATAAGGTCACTTGTAAAAATATAGAGGTACACAGGGGCTGGACAGTGGTACAGTAGTGGGACAAGATGATCTGGGAGGCTGTCCACCTGGGAGGATTCCTGGTTCACTTTAGGAGTCCCTTCTGGGTATGCCAGTCACATGCATACCCATGATCTGGGACTGGCTGGAGCAGCAGCTGGGGGTGGATCACAATACTGAGATTCTATTGGGGGGTGTTGTCTCTGTTGCTTTTGCTTATAGAAGGAAAAAATAAGTATATATATAATATACCTATTATATATACCTATTATGTAAATAGGTATATACATCTATTATATGAAATAGATATATAAGATTATAGAGCATATAAACATAAGTATCTATATATTGTATAACTGCATGTGACAAAAACTTGGATGTTCTAAGAAAAAAATCAGCGGACTGTATTATTACTCTTTAGTTAAGAATAAAGTGAGAAGATAAATAGATTTTTGCTGTATCTACTCTGATGCCCTATGGTAGTATATTTTTTCAGAGAGAAAATGAAAGAGAGATTAAAGGATTGCTTAGGTTGTTAACACTATTAATATGCATAGGAAATAATCGTCTCACAAAATATAGGGTAGGAGTTGGTTTAGGAAGTCATTATGAAAGATGTTTTAAAAATTAAAACTTGGAACAGCAGTTAGCGTAATGGCTATGTCGCTGGACTCCCATGTAGTTGAGTCCCGGACCCAGTGACTTAAACTCACACAGGGCGCATGCGCGTGCATGCCGAAGATCTCGAGAGGAGAATGGAGGAGAAGGGATTGCAGCGTGGCCATCCCCCCTGTGTGGTGATTTCTCGCTTTCTGTTTCTCTGTCTCTCTCTGTCTTTTTGGCGAGCACACGTGCCCTATAGCAAAACCTCTCAAAAAAAAATTAAAACTTAAAAAAGACTGTCAGGCTGTGCCTGTAGCATAGTGACTAAGGGAGCCAGGTCCCTCATGAATGAATGTGGTTCGAATCCTTGGGCTACATCTTTCAAAACATGCAGGACACTTGTGCGTGTGTGTCCAAATCTTCATAGGATGGAGATATGGAAGAGAAGCGATTGTGGCATGACTACTCCCTTTTGGAGGCGGGTGCTTTTTCTTTCTCTCTCTTTCTCTTTCTGTCTTCTTCTGGTTAGGGCACATGTCTTCTGGCCATTACAAAAAAGGAACATAATGAGAGTCAGCTTCTTCTTACTGGATATTAAAATAAATGAAATCTTCAAAATGGAGAACGATGGAGTCTAGATTTGACATCTGTATTTCAAAGTATTTAATAATGACGTTTTTAGGGTGTAAAGGGGAGGCAGCAGATGAGGTAGTTATGAAAAGAGACTGTAGGCAGATTCTTTCAGTCTGAATCCTGATTCTGCTGCTTCCATGCTTTGTGACTTTTTTTTTTTGGAGAGGTTTTTCGCTATAGGGCGCGTGCGCTCGCCAGACAGAGAGAGACATAGAGACAGAAAGCGAGAAATCACCCCCCCAGGGGGGATGGTCACGCCGCAATCCCTTCTCCTCCATTCTCCTCTCGGGATCTTGGGCACGCACGCACACGCGACCGGCATGAGTTGTAAGCCACGGGTCTGAGATGCGAACCGCGGTCGACTACGTGGGAGTCCAGCGACATAGCCATTACGCTAACTGCTGGTTCCCTGCTTTGTGGCTTTTGACCTGGACTTTATTAAGTGTTCTTTGGGTTATTGCAGCTTCTGCTAATGAGGCTTCCTAGCTTATTATAAGAACTTCATGACTTTTTTTATGGGAATCAAGATCTTGATTTATTACTTGCTTGGCAATAATTTAATGATAGAGGTTATTGAAGAGCATGATTCTAATCAGTTATGTCACTGAGTAACTGTGTGGCCTTGGACAGATTTAATTCTTTCTAAATTATAAAATGAGACAGTGACCCATAAACTCTAATTTTATTCCCGTTTGAATACTCTAATTCTGGATTTTACTAACAAATAGCCAACTTTTAAAGATTTTGATCAGAAATGGATGATCATCTATCTGTTCATCATAATGTGTATGGTATCTTCAGCTGGACAGGTGTGCAGTTTATTCATGTCAGGCAAACTCACTTTACAAGATGTAGCGATGTATAGTGATTGAGTGTATAAAATGAATTAAAATGAAAAAAAAGATCTTGATCAATCTACGACTCGACTAATTAAAATGCTCCCATACTATGTTGTTTTGTGAATGCAAAAAGTGGAAACTAGAATCAGCCCCTAGGCCTAGAGGACTTGCCGTGTAGAGCTAATCTAGCAAATGCTTTTTGGGTGCTGCTTACCTCAAGATGCCCATAGTCCAGCATTTCTGACGCAGCTGGTTATACGTGCCTGCTGCCAGGAGAACCAGTGTGCAGGGAGGGAAGAAGGCAGAGAGAGCAGAGGAAGACAGAGCAAGTAGAAAGAGTATAACTGAGTGGAAAAACAGCTCTCCAGAGACCGGAGATAACTGTTGAAGGAAAAACATAGGAAACTAAGTTTATCTCAGGGATTCATTCCACAAATCAAATTCCAAAAGAGATACATTTCCACGATGCTTTCCCAATCCACACGTATGCTATGGTGTAGTAATGATGATTCTTCAAAGTAAGAGATGGTGATATCCTGAATAATCAAGGAAAAATGAAAGAGTTTTCATTGTTCCATGGGACATGGTATGTCCTCTTAAAAACTGATTTCAGGAGATATAATTTCTACCATGAAGGCTCACATTTCCTGAGCTTTTTTAGATGCTTTATCTAATAAAACATATATGAGGGTTATCAAAAAGTTCATGAAAAATATGTATTATGAAAATGTGTATTACATGAAATATGAAATGTATGTTGTGGAAAATGGATTTTAAAAAAAATTTGCACTGAAATAAACTCATATTGTAATTCTATTTTTCATGACCTTTTGAGATCTTCAGGTAGAAGTCTTTAAAATTAAATGGCCATTTTAGTTGTGTTTTACCCAGGTCAAAATTAGTAAGTCACAAGACTGGCAGTACTGTTTTTTCCATTGCTCTCTTACGAGTTTTTTGCTTTTTGGTTTTTAGGAGAGATTTTTGCTATAGAGCATGTGCACTCACTGTAGACTTAGCGACAGAGGGGGATAAAGTGAGAAATCACCCCCCAGGGAGAATGGCTACTCTTCTCCTCAGTATTTTGGGCATGCAAGTACACGAGCCCAGCATGTTTCAAGCCGATGGGTCCAGGACTCGAACTGTCGTAGACCATGTAGGAGTCCGTTGCCTTAACCACTATGCCACTTACTGGCCCTTTTATGAGTTTTAAAGAAAACTTTGTTAAACTTATTATTACTGATTTTCCTATGTTTTTATTTGATAATCTTAATGTTACCTAAGTAACTCCCTCTATGTCCTTTATATTTATGCAGAACTTAAAACTTACTTGATTCCTTGAGATAAAGAGAGTACTTGGACAGAAAAAAAAAATAAATATATATATATATTTGGAGAGGTTTTTGCTATAGGACGTGTGCGCTCGCCAGACAGAGAGAGACAGAGAGATAGAAGGTGAGAAATCACCCCCCAGGGGGATGGCCATGCCGCAGTCCCTTCTCCTCCATTCTCCTCTCGGGATCTTGGGCACGCACACACACGTGCCTGGCGTGAGTTTTAAGCCACCGGGTCCAGGACTTGAACCGCGGTCAACTATGTGCTAACTGGAATCCAGTGATATAGCCATTATGCTAACTGCTGGTCCCCCAATATATATATATTTTTTTCTGTCTCTCTGTCTCTCTCTGTCTGTCTGGCGAAAAAGTCAATGGCCAGATACAGTTAACCATCTTTAAACAAATAAATAGTAAGTTCCACTTTGATAATAACATTCAGAACATAAATTTTATTTATGTATTTAATAGAACCAAAAATGGTATTGCATTATTGATTAAAGACTTTTATTCATTATTAATATTTAAATCATTTTTATGATGTCACTTAGTGAAATTGTTTTATAAAAGATAAAATGATGAATAAGATTTAAAGATGCATATCTTCATTATACACAAGTTCAGCATTTTGAGATTACATAATCATAATTTTTCTTAAATTACAGATTTAAAATTTTAGAACAATATAAAAAAGCTACTGAATTAATGTTTTAATTATTATGGGAAAGGAGAGTAAGAGCAACCAAATTAAAATTGCATGTAGTTTTCAAGCATAATAATAACAGTAAGTCATCTATAACTTTCATATTAACCAAATCTTAAGCCTTGAAAGTGTGCAGTATGCTTATTTATATGGAATAAAAAGTCAAAGTCAAGATATTTTTGTGTATGTGCATGTAATTATCTGGCAAAAGAAAAAAAAATGATATCCTCCTGAATTATAACATTAAGATTTATAATAATACCCCATCGTATTTAGTTTGGTATGTTTCTCGTGCACTTGAAGCTTACGACACTGAATTCCTGTTTCTAAAGCTTATCTAAATACTAAATGAGACATATGAAAGATATTTCTATTGAACAATAGTTACAGTTCCTACTGGATTTTCTTTTGGTTAAGAGACTGAAAAGACGCTCAGAGCAAAGCAGAAAGATCTAACTCACATGTGAATACGTGATTTATTATTCTGGATTTATTACTCTGTGAAATGTGAAAAAAAATCCTTCTCTAGATGGTGTCACTGATTGTTTTGTTTCCAAAGGATTAGAGATAAGGACAGTATACTACATGAATTCAAAATTGTAAAAGAAATACATTCTTGAGAAAACAGTCTAACGTGATGATTGTTATAAGTAAGTTTTTCTTTATATTAGAATTTTGTAGTGAAAGGATGTTTGAAGTTCTTTGTTAACACAGTTTGAATATTTAATATGAGCTCATTACATGGAGCTGTTCTAGGTCATGTCTCCTGTTAAATGTACATAACCAAATACCAAACCTTTTTAAAAGAAAAGGTGTGACCTGATTGATCTTTGGAATATATTTAAATTAACTTGACATTTGCTTACAAACATTTTAAAGAAAACAGTGTGGAAGACTATTAAAAGAGCTTTTTGATTGCTGGCACTTAAGGGAGGGAAATTTTTGAGTTCAGGCAATTTATAAAACAACTTCCACAAACTATTTGAATGTGTTCTTTAGACATCTGATACTACAAGATCATATTCTTCCCTTTCCAAAACTGTGTTAAACTCAGTAGGTACCTTAAAGCTAAAGGAAAACTTCTACTTCTATTCTAATTTGTAAGTAAGAGTTTGCAGGAAGGATGCTTAGGAGAGACACAACATACACATACATACTCTTAACATTTTTAGTATAGTGATATTCAATGTGAACCTAGAATTGTAATGATCAAGTTGTCTTTATAATAAAATAGATTGATGACCCTGGAGAGATTTGAACATCTTTTTAAATGTTAGGAATATATGCAAATGAATTGATTCTACTCTCACTTCAAATAATTCCAGATACTCAACGCTAGAATTTAAGAAGAATAGAATGGGGGACTAGGAGAACTGAAATTCTAACCGACTCAGTAAGGTTAAAATGAAGAGTCATTCAGTAATTTGATTGTGACGTACCACTGATTGGGAAAGCCAAAAGAGACTTGAAGAATATTCACTTTATATTTTAAAGTGTTGTAAGGCTGAGAAGTTTCCTACATAGCTGTAAATGAGTAAAGAAATATGTGCTACAGATTCATAGATGAGTTCATAACATCTTTGATATAAAAATGTACTTGTCTTTAATCTTTCCTTAGTTTTCAACTAAGGAAAAACAGAACATTAAACAATACTGTAGTATTTTTGGCAGTCTAAGTGTGGGATGTTCTGTTTATACTTGCATTTGATCACTATAAACATCTATACATAATGAAAATACTAAACTGAAGTTTGGTTTGTAAATGTAAAATTGAACACACTATTAAGCCTCTTGCTTTCTTGTTTAGAGGTTCTTACCATATTATAATCAACTGAGTTTGGCTTTAAAGCAATCTTTCTGGCTTACATATCAGTTAAATGCCTGAATTTTTAGTGGGTGTTTTTGACATGCAGAAGAGAAAGAACAGAATATCATTATTACATTCCCCTCCCCTCCACAGCATATTCTGAATATACCCTCTAAACTAGCTTATTTTCTATTTTATGTAAATTTATGATCAAAGGATCTTCAAAAAGTTTGTGAAAAAGGTATGTTATGAAAAATCAAGTTAGATGTAATTTTTTTGCACTAAAACAAACTTGAACTTGATTTCAATTTTTCCACGAACTGTTTGAAATCCCTTCATATGTTTTCCCAGTGTCATTATGGCTAATAGTTTGGAGCTAAAGCATAACAAATGGAAACAAATTGTTTCATTTATTACTTAGTTAAAGTTAATTATTTCAATAATCATACTTATAACTACTAGCCAGACTTTAATTTGTGGCAAAATTGGCTATTATAATGGTCACTAAATTAGTTGTTATTATGTCTTAGATTTGTGTTAAGAACACAAAGAATGTACAGTTCTTTTTTAAGAAAAGATATGAGTAGATGCTTTTGATTTGGGGAGAGGGTTGAATTCTTCGGGGTTGTTCCATGGCTACTCCTTACTCAGGTCTTGTTGGGGATGTGGGGAGTGGGATGGGATGGGGTGGGGTGTGTGGAATTCCCATTGTGTCTGCAGAGCGGGGTGAGGAGACTAAGCTGCCTGGACAGAAACTGATAAAGCTGTTGACCCGGAGACCTTATGTTAGGTCATTCCTCACCTTGTGATTTGATCTAACCATCAGGCAGCCTTGGAGGCCCAGATCTTGATTATTTATTTGCTTAGATATGCATGTATATTTTTATTTATTTATGAATTCTCAAGGCCAGGGCCGGGTATTATACTAGGCTTCGAAGATACAGTTGTCCCTGTGCTCATGGACTTCATGGTATGAAAATAAAGAAAGATGGTGAACAAGTAAGTGAAAATGTACTCACAAGTTGAGGGAAGTACAGAACTCTAACAGTCAGAGCTGGTAGTCACTTTTTTTTTTTTTTTTTTTTTTTTTTTTTGAGAGATTTTGCTATAGGGCACATACGCTCACCAGAGAGACAGAGGAACAGAAAGCAAGACATCACTTCCCCTCCAGGGGGGCTGGCCATGCTACAATCCCCTCTTCTCCATTCTCCTCTCAGGATCTTGGGCCCCCACACACATGTGCCCAGTGTGTTTTAAGCTGCCAGTTCAGGACTTGAACCATTGTTGACTATGTGGGAGTCCAGCAATGTAACCATTACTCCATCTGCTGGCCCCAATAGTCAGCTGTTTTTAATGGACTGCCATCCCAGCAAACATCTACTCTAATTGGTCAGGAACCTATTTCTAATTGTTACAGTCTACTAAATATTTTTAATATGACTCCTGATTACATCACCATAATGGGGCCCTCTCTATTCTTGAAAAAACATTTTTAAAAGTTTATTCTCTCCCAGTGAGAGAAGGCAGTACCCCCAACAGGATCTTTTTATTTATTTATTTTTTTTGGAGAGGTTTTTGCCGTAGGACGCATGTGCTCACCAGACAGAGAGAGACAGAGAGACAGAAAGCGAGAAATCAGCCCCCGGGGGGATGGCCATGCCACAATTCCTTCTCTTCCATTCTCCTCTCGGGACCCTGGGCACACACGCATGCGCGCCTGGCATGAATTTTAAGCCACTGGGTCCAGACTCGAACCGCGGTCAACTACATGGAAGTCCAGTGACATAGCCATTACGCTAACTGCTGGTCCCCAACAGGATCTTTATATAGTGTTCCACCTTCAACCTCAGCCAGCTTGGGTCATGGGTATACATCCCTGGTGTATACGAGGGAGCCCTCCATGGGAACCTGGAATCTTCCTATGTGGGTCCAGTTGTGTAAGTGCTGCTCCACCATCTGCCTTGGAAAACTAAATTTCAATGATTCAATTTGTTGATTTATAATATCTATCAGAGGATCCAGAAGAGATAATGGTCCACCTATGTAGAAACCAACCAATCTGAGCATGAACTAGAAGACTGATGAATCCAGTATTTAAGCTTCACAAGCTGAATGAGCCTTATGTGTCATCTGATGAGACACTCGAGCTCGTCAGTTGCACAAGGCCTCAGTAATTTTCTGGGTTTTCTTGCTGGCTTAGTATGGTACTTGGATGGATAATACCACTAAGTTCTTGGACTGTTCTCTTATTATTATTTTTTTTAAATTGTACTCAGTTTATTTCTCTACATTTAACTTGGTGACAGTTAAGACTCTTCTCAGAGTTAACATGTAAAGAACAGTCTAATTTCTGACTTTCTGAGGAACTGTTCATCATAACTCACTAGTACTGACACGACTTTCTGTTTGAATAAAGTAGCTAAATATTCCCCTGGATTCCTGTGTTCATTTTTTAATATTCTGGACCAAATTGCCATGTTTTCTCTGGCCAACAGATTTAAAATCTAAACATAAAGGTTTATTTTTCATAAATATGTTTTGAATTTAACCTTCACAAGGAACATTTTAAGTGTTGTAATCAATGAGGTTTCAGGTACCTCTTTACAGAGAACTACTGTGATTATGTTTTTGTGGTTGAATTTTTTGGGGCCCATTAGCTGCATGGTAATGGAGTGGTGGAATTAAGGTTTTGAGAATCATCACACCATCCGCTTACCAGAAATTCAATAAAAAACAAACATGAGTGATAGGTTTATGTTCTAGTACAGTATATTTTTAAAATGGTGTTTGTTAAGCCCTCCAGAGGATACATCAAAGGGACTATGAAAATCTAACTTTAATCAACTGAGCCTTTGTATAATTGGGCTCAGCATCACATGTTCAAAGATCAAATGGAAGAGACAAAATTTAGATATAGGCATGAGATGGGTAATTTTTTTCAGAGAGAACACTGTGTATGTTTAGATTGGTAAAAATACGATAACAGAAAAATGTCATTTCCTGATTCTCTACTTTATTTATACGTATCCCTCCTCTGTTGATCTCTAACACCATTTAATTCTTTAGTGAGATTATACAGTGAGCTTTAGAAACTAAATAACTTCCTCCATGTGCTTTGAAAATATTCATGGGACATGAGTAAAGTAACATTTGAACAGGAAGTTTTACTCTGAAAACTTCACTGCCATCCCACTGAGCATCTACTTGCATTGGTCAGAACTCTCACTCTAGTTACAGATTGTTCAATATTTTTAATATGACTCCTGTTTACATCACTGTGATGGGCCCTCTCTATACTTGGAAAATTATTTTTTTAGCCTTTGTAGGAAAATAAAAGCATTTTCCTAAAAACTGCTTTAAATCTTAATGGGAATATAGATCATTTCAATTATCAGCAATGTACTTTGAGTAATGTTACCCAATGAATGAATGAATTTCCACTTGGTTAGGTTAATACAGAAACTTCTGCTAGGAAAACATCATGATCTTTAATTAGTAATTGTTGGTGTATGGATTTATCGGGAATCAATATTAATTGCTTTTTTCAATACATTTTTTCCTTGGCCTGATATAAATACCAGCACTGTTGGTTCTAAAGAATATTCCAAATGAGGGAAGCAAACTTCTTATCAGAGTGAGGACATCAGGGCCAACGGTGGTGCAGTGTAAAACCATGCTCTGCAAGGCAGACCCACATCGTAAGGTTATCAGTTTTCCACTGGATAACTTTTCCAGTTCTCCAGACACACGTGTGCCCATGATCCTGGCTGGTTGGAGCTTCGTGGTAGAAGGTGTAGATTGTTCCCCATTAGGGTGCTATATCTCTGTCTCTTTTGGTCTCTCCTTCATGGAATACATAAATAAACTTTTAAAAACTTTCTTTTTTTTTTTTTTGGAGAGGTTTTTGCTATAGGGTGCGTGTGCTCGCCAGACAGACAGAGAGAGACAGAGAGACAGAAAGCAGGAAATCACGCCGCAATCCCTTCTCCTCCATTTTCCTCTCGGAATCTTGGGCATGCACACACACGCGCCCGGCGTGAGTTTAAGCCACCAGGTCTGAGACTCGAACCGCAGTCGACTACGTGGGAGTCCGGCGACATAGCCATTATGCTAACTGCTGATTCCTAAAAAACTTTCTTAAACATTTAAAAAAATAAATTATAATGTGATCACAATTTAAAGTATTAAAACTGAGGTATTTGATGGGTGGCATAACCTACTTAGGTAATGAGTGGAATCAGAACTTACTCCTTTTAGTTCTCACTTGAGAATATTTTTGTAGGGCATCACCATGGTTTACATAGAGATTTCTTTATTTAGCATCCTCAAGTGTAAGACAATGAAATAACCACATTGCAGGTTAAGTTCTTGGAATACTAGATGCTGAAATGGAGATTGGAATGCAGGAGGTTTACCAAAGACTACTCATGGACCAAAACCTATGGGGAAAGTGAAGGGAAGATAGGACAGAGAAGGAAGTTAGGCTGTGACACAATGACAAGAATGACATCAGCAGATCAATTTTTCTTTTTTTGTTATTTTTGGAGAGGTTTTTGCTATAGTATGCGTGTGTGCGCTCGCCAGAAAGACAGAGAGACAGAAGGCAAGAAATCACCCCCCATACCGCAATCCCTTCTCTTCCATTCTTGGGATCTTGGGCACACATGCACACGTGCCCAGCATGAGTTTAAGCCACCAGGTTCAGGACTCAAACTGCGGTCGACTACATGGGAGTCCAGCAACATAGCCATTACACCAAGTGCTGGTCCCGCATCAGCAGATCTTACATGTAATTCTGGAGCTAGAAGTACTTCATAGTCACCTAGATGTGATAAGGGGACTGGTCTTTACCCCTACTTTGATCAGTCATTGGATGGAGATTATCATGGGAAGAAGGTATAATTTTGAGTGAGATGTCTCTCTTCAGTTGACAGCAGCCTTCTGAGGGAGGCTCAGTAGTGAACTGCGGATGGCTAACAGTCTCAGCAGCTGAGAGCTTGAGTACAGCCTCAGGGGGATGGGCCAGGGTTTCACAACGTCCACTACACTTCCATGAATTGAATGACTGCATTATGTCAGGCAATGCGTAAGTCAACCATATGGTAACCACAGAAAAATGAGGAGATGTATTCTCTTTTCTAAGAAAAAACAGAGGTTTAGAGAAGTTGAATAACTTGTCCAAGATAATAGATGAATGCAAGTCTGCCTTACTAAAACGTTCATTTTCTTAAGGTACGAGAGATGGTTCCTATAATGTTTCCCCAAATCTTTTGATTTAATTAATTGTTACTATTAATACTGTGACCACCAATACTACCACCATTGCAGATAGATTTAACATATAATGTTGATTAAACCAAGTAAGATATGATCTCTGACTTTTAGAAGCTAACAGACTCAATTTTAGAAGCTAAGTAATTCTGAATGCTGTTGGGAAATCTGTTTTCTAATCAATAAAGTGGTGATAACCTACTTTGTAAGGTGGTTATAAAAATTTAATTGGCATACAGAAAGATAATATTGGCAATGCATGTTTATAACATCTTAGTTACTCTAAAATCTATTTTATTATTTTTTTAGAAAGAGGGTATTTTTTTTTTTTTTGGTAGGGTGTGTGTACTTGCTGGAGAGACAGAGAGAAACAGAGAGACAGAAAGTGAGAAATCATCCCCCACCCCGGGGATGGCCATGCTGCTATCCATTCTCCTCCATTCTCCTCTAGGGATTTTGGGCACACACACACATGTTCCTGGTATGAGTTTTAAGCTGCCAGGTCTGGGACTTGAACTGTGGTGGACTATGTGGGCGTCCATCAGTGTAACCATTACACCATCTTCTGGTCCTCTAACATCTATTTTCTATGTTTAAATTGTGTCAAGCATAGAAAGGATAATGTTTGCAATGACCATAGCTGGGAAGCTGAAATGATTCCCTGTTGCACAAGTCAGCAGGTATCTCTGGACCTTGGCATCCATGTCTGTAAAATGAGGAGCATGAGGTATATGGGTTACGTTTCTACCACCCTACTAAATGTTGTTGATGATAGGGATTCAAGTGGTTAAGATGAAATAATGGATAAAAGCAACAACCGGCCTTAAGTATCATGGCCCTTCTATGTCGGGGAAGCTTATAGCATGGCTGCCGTGGCTTCCTGTCTTCCCACAGTAAATCCTTCTCCTTGATATTGATATTGTGTATTTTTGCACAGCAGAAGCTAAATAGGAACATGTTGACTGGAGTGAGAAAACCATACTATGTGATACCAAAGATAATCTAGTTTTTGCATGAAATTCAGTTTAACTATTATCATACCTCCAGGAGGGAGTTATAAGCAACTCTATCAGTTCTTGTACCATAGAAAAAAATCCTGATTATTTAAATCATTATAACATTTACTTAAACACATATATGTAAGTATGCATGTCGATGTCAATGTTGTATATATTTTAGAACACACACTTTTCTGTCAGTTACTGTATATCTGAGTAGTAAACCTGTGCGGTGTATAAATGCTAAGCACTGGAGGTTTAGAAGTGGATCACACAGACAGAGCCTGACTCCAGAGAAGTCAAGTGTCTGTGTCTTATATGCATCGAGAAAATACACACATTATGTGTATGCATGTAAACGTTCACTTTTTCTCATTCTTTACTTTCTTTTTTAAAGAACGTGACTCATGTAATACTTTGTGGTATTTAATCAAGAAAAATAACTGACAAGAACAGCAAGCAAATAACATCAGATGAAGAGTGCCAAGGAAAATAGTCTTAAATTTCAGAGTGTGTACCACAAGGCATTTAGATCTCCAATACCTCCTTCCCCCTGCTCCCCAGAAGAGAACAGCAAGCTTTCTCCTGTGTGGGATCAAGGAAGTCTGTAACTTGGTGTACTGGCATTACACAATGTCACAGTATGAACTTAAGATAAATGGGTCATCTTAGAGATATCACTGTCTGTTTTCTCTTTTCTCTCTACTTCCATTTTTACTGGATAAAATCCAAAGACTCAAAGAGGAAGTAGGCAGCAAAAGGCTCCCGCCCAAGCTATGTCCAAAATATATTGGATTTTTCTTCTCTTTATTCCTCACCACCAATTATGAAAGATCAAGAGAGGAATGTACTATTTTAATCTACAATAATGCAATTCTAACAAGATCCCACTCACCTTGTAATGATTTAATCATAATTATACCTAACATTCTTAGTACAGATAGTCTCCTTTCCAACCTACCTCTAAAATTTTGGATCAAATCAACTGAGCCTTGATACTACTTTTTATTTAAAACAAAAAAGTTTTTTTTTTCTTTTTTTAAGCCAACGAAACAGGGGTAGGATTACTACATTAATATTACTTGGCTCTTGTACCAAGAGATTTGGAATTGGATGTACTTTTTCATCACTGTTGAAATTCGCCTTTATTAATGGTTTCATTTAAAAGTAGACAAACTTACGAGATTTTTCTTACTAAAGTCTTTTTAAAAAAATATTTCTGAAAGGAATGTGCCCTGGGAGGAGGTTATACATCTTTTTACGTGGCTTCTACATGACTAGAAGCCATATAAAAAAAAAAATCAGACTTTGAAATGAAAGGCTGTACCTAAAAATGACGTCATGAAACAAATTGGTAGGGCTAGATAGGATATAGTGCTGCCTTTGTCTTTTGCTTCAGCAGCTCAAATCTAATTGTTGAATAATGTGCTTTAGAGGACAGTAGTGTCTTTCACTGACTGCTGTGTAAAACGTTCCAGCCAGCCAGTGTGCTATTTCCAGTCAAATATACGGAGACTTTATATGCTGAGATCAGCTGTAGAGATGTTGGGTAGCAGCAGCTTAGAAGCCAGCTCAAATAGAAACTTCAACTCAGATTCAAATAGCTTTTATAAGAGCTTTGGGTGTTAAATTTTCAGCTCTCCTATGAGCAAAGGTTTAAATGTAGTAAACAGAAATGACAAGGTTGGCTGCTTTTTAAGATTTTGCTCTTTTTGTATTCTGTGAAAAGGGTCTTCGCTATTTCTAAGTTGTCAGTGAGCAAATACTATCCTCAGTTTATCGGTGACTCATTAAGTCACATGTGCAATGAGTGATAACATTGTCTTTTATGTTTTGGCCAATGGCCTTGGCCAGAATTTTGAATTTAGTATGATAGATATATTTCTTATTATGTTTGTTATAAGACAAATAGTGAACAAGGAATTTCATCTATAATGTTTACTTTTGAATCATGACTTAAATTCATAGAAAATAAATCTATAAAACATTATAAAATAATATCCATAAAAGGGATGTATTAAAAAAACTATTTTTGATAATTTAAGAAACTGTTCCTTGTAGGAAATTACATATATGTAAACTATTAACTTACTTTTACAAGCAAATGTTAAGTTTTATTAAAATTTCAATTAACTTAATTTATCTTGGCCCATTTCACATAAAAAGGTTAGCTGTCCTTCTCCTTAGAAATTACCATATTAACTGGAGAGTCCTTTAAAAAGATTACCTAATGTTTGCTCATCTTAAAAATTGAAAGTTGACTGATTATATTGGAAGGGGAAGAAAACCGTCTTGATTTCCTTGGGTAGAGATTCAACTCAAATTATCTTAGTAAGTAACACTCAGAAAGATCTTTAATCCAAAAATCTCTTATTTTTATTCGTTAATAAAGAGGAAAAAACTCCGTATTTTTATCTTTCTTAGTTGAGATTTGATATAAAAATGATGTATAGTTTTCCTATTCTTTTTTTAAAGAATTATTTAATTAAATTTATTTATTTTATTTAATTTATTTTTTGAAATCACATACATTTACTGAATAAGCTCACTATCTTCTACTAGCAAGAGTCACGGTGCTCCAAGACAACTAATTCTATAAGATACGATTCTAATGAAAAACTTAAAATATTTTGACAATTATTAAAATGTGATTTAGAGAAATATGAGCTCATGCTATTAGAAAAACGTTACTGATAGACTTGTTCAACACAGGGTTGCCACAAATATTCACTTTGCAAAAGGCTAAATATCTGTGAAGCATAAAGCAAAGCACAATAAAATGAAGGTATGCCTAAGAGTATGTTTCCTGTTTTCTTAATACATTCATTTTTCTTTTTAAATTAATTTTAAAAATTATTATTCATACATTAAAACGCTATACATCATTTAGATTGTGAAGAGACTTTACCCAGCATGAAATACACCTCAGTCCGGCCCAGTTGAGACTATTATACACATCCTCGTCAATAGATATCTGTGTCCCACAAATGTCTTACCTCTCCATTTCCCCCCCAAATTTCCTTTCCTACACTCTTCCCCTCCCACACTCTTTCCACTTTGTCTCTAGTGTCCATTGCAATTTTTAATGCTTTTATGTACTCCAGTCTTTCAGTCTCTACCATAGAGTGCAGTCAGTCAGTATATGTTAAGTAGAGACATACAATGTCTCTCTTTCATAGCCTGACTTGCTTTCCTCAGCAACAAATCTTCCATGTTCATCCACATTCTATCAAATTCCAGGGCCTTGTAGTTTTTTTATGGCATATATGTGCCATAATTTTTCAATCCATTCATCTGTTTGTGTACATTTGTGTTGGTTCCATGTCTTAGCAATCATGAATAATGCTGCAGTGAAGATAGTTGTGCAAGTGTTTTTCCAACTGAGTGCTCTGTCCTTTGGGTAGATACCCAGGAGTGGAATTGGTGGATCATATGGTAGTTCTGTTTGAAGGTCTTTGAGGAACCTCCGTATCATTCTCCACAGTGGCTGGACCAATTTACATTGCCACCAACAGTGTAGGAGTGTCACCCTTTTACCACATCCTCTCCAGCACTTATCATTATTATTTTTTTTAATCTTGGACATTTTGACTGGGGTTAGGTGGTATCTCATTGTGGTTTTGATCTGCATCTCCCTTACAATGAGGGAGATTCTTATTGAGAATTTTTTCATATGCTTTTTTGGCTGTTCATATGTCTTCCTTAGAGAGTTGTTTATTCAGCTCATTTTCCCATCTTTTAATTGGGTTTAACTATATCCTTCTGGGTAAGCTGCTTGAGTTCCCTGTGTATTCTGGTTATCAGTCCCGTATCTGAGGCACAGTTAACAAAAATTCTCTCCCATTCCAAGGGTTGTCGATTCACACTAATTATGGTGTCCTTTGCTGTGCAGAAACTCCTTAATCTGATGTAATCCCACCTGTCTATCTTGGGGATTATTGTCTGTGCTTTGGGGGTCTTACTTAAGAAGTCTTTGCCTACCCCAGTGTCTTCCAGAGTTTCCCCAGTATTTTCCACCAGTAGTTTTCTGGTTTGCGGCCTTAGGTTTAGATTTTTGAATCCACTTTGAGTTGATTTTTGTTAATGGTGACAGGTAGGGGTTCAGATTCATCTTTCTGCAGGTGGATACCCAGTTTTTCCAGCACCATTTGCTAAAGAGTTTTCCCTTTTCCCACTGGATTGACTTGTACCCTTTATCAAAGATGAGTTGGCTGTATGTTTTGGGGTTTATTTCTGGAGTCTCTACTCTGTTGCATTTGGCCCTCATGTCTTTTTTTGTGCCAATACCATGCTGTTTCAATCATCACATGGGAGTCCAGTGACATAGCCATAGTGCTAATTGCTGGTCCTCTGGACAAATGATTGTTTTTTCTAGATCTGTGAAGAATGTCTCTTATAATTTTATAGGAATTGCATTAAACATGTAGATTAATTTGGGTAGGATTGCCATTTTGATTATATTGATTCTGCCAATCCAGGAACATGGGATGTCCTTCCACTTTTGAGTGTTCTTTTCAATTTCCTTTTTAAGGTTTTCATAGTTTTCCTTGTAGAGGTCTTTGACTTCCTTGGTTAGTTTTAGTTCTAAGTATCTTATGCTTCTTGTGGCTATTACAAATGGAATTACTTTCTTCAATTCTGTCTCTACTTGTTGTTTATATACAGAAATGCTATAGATTCTTGTAAGTTAATTTTGTATCCTGCCACTTTACTGTATGCATTTATTACTTCAAAAAAATTTTTGTGGATACTGTTGGGTCTTCTATGTATACAGTCATGAGTCTTGTCATCTGCAAACAGAGATAATTTCAGCTTTTCTTTCCCTATTGGAATGCCTTTTATTTCCTTCTCTTGTTTAATCACATTGGCTAGAACTTCCAGTACGATATTGAATAGGAGCGGAGAAAGTGGGTAGCCTTGTCTTGTATCCGTTTTTAATGTTAGCTGTAGATTTTTCATAAATTGCTTTTATAATGCTGAGAAATGGTCCTTCTATGCCAATTTTTACTGAGAGACTTGATCATAAAGGCTTGTTGTGTTTTGTTGAATGCTTTTTCCACATCGATTGAAATGATCATATGGTTTTTACCTTTCTTTCTGTTAATATGGTATATTACATTTATGGTTTTGCATGTTGGACCACCCTTGCATCCCTGGAATAAAGCCTACCTGGTTGCGATGAATAACCTTTTTTTCATATGCTATTGAATACGGTTAGCAAGTATTTTCTTGAGAATTTTTGCATCTATTTTCATCAGGGATATAGGTCTGTAGTTTTCCTTTTCTGTCATATCCTTATGTTTTGGGAATGAGGGTTATGGAGGCTTCATAGAATGAATTTGGAAGGGTTCCTTCCTTTTGGATCTCTAGAAACAGTGTGAGTAGAATGGGGGTTACCTCTTCTTTAAAAGTTTTGTAAAATTCGTCAGTGAAGCCATGGGGGCCTGGACTTTTCTTTGTTGGGAGGTTATTTATTACTGATTCAATCTCATTGCTTGTTAAAGGTCTATTCAGGCTTTCAATGTCTTCCTGCGTCAATCTTGGTAGACTATATGTGTCCAGGAATTTGTCCATCTCATCCAGGTTTTCTTCTTTGTTGGCATAGGACCCCTCATAGTATCCTCTAATGATGTTTTATATTTCTGTTATGTCTGATGTAATGTTGCCTAATTCGTTGCAAATTTGACTTATCTCGTTCCTTTCTCTCTTCTTCTTAATTAGTCTGGCTAATAGTGTGTCAATCTTGTTTATCTTTTCAAAGAACTAGCTTTTGCTTTCATTTATTTTCTGTATAGTTCACTTATTTTCGATTTCACTTATTTCTGCTTGAATCTTTATTATTTCTTTTCTCCTGTAGTTGTTTGGATTTTTTTGCTGTTGCTTTTCCAATTCTCTGAGGCATGATGTTAGCTGATTCATTTGCCTTCTTTCCATCTTCTTCTTACGTGTGCTAATTGCTATAAACTTCCCTCTTATGACTTGCAGTGACCCAAAGAAACTCACGTCCTTATTGTCATTGATTTCCATAAATCTTTTTATTTCAGTCTTAATTTCTTCAGTTATGTACTTGTTATGTAGTCATTCAGGAGGAGGCTATTTAGTTTCCATGCATTTATGTATTTTTGAAGATTTCTCTTGAAATTAAAATCAAGTTTAATTCCATCATGCTTGATAAGATGCTGGATATAGTTTCTATGCCTTTGAATCTGTAGAGGCTTGCTCTGTACCCTATCATTTAATTTGATCAGAAAGAGACAGAGACAGAGACAGAGAGAGAGAGAGAGAGAGAAAGAGTGAGAAATCCAGCACCCCCAACCACCATGCACCAGTTTTCCTATTCTTTAGATATCTATGAGGGGACATCAAAAAATTTCTGAAAAATGGAATGGAAGTATGGATTTATTTTTGGCACAGAAACTTTTGAAACTCATACATAGTTTTTTTTCATAATATACATTTTTATGCACTTTTTAAAGACCTCTTGTGTATATCATTCTCTAGGGAACAGAGTATGATGGGAAAAACTATGTGCCACACCCTTCCCTATAAGGATAATGTATATGTATCTATAGCTTTGTACCTATACTGGCATCCCAACTTTCTACTGTTCAAAATTCCCTTTTAGTTTTTCTGTGAGACCTCCCTATATATTATAATTTCAGTAATTGCTAGTAGTCTACCTAGTCATCCATGTTATTTTCATGGAGAATAGGGAGACTAAACTGTATTATAGTTTGCATTGAGCCAAAATAATAGTATGCCTATTATTGTTTCAAAATAACTTTCTGAGATTATACCCTACAGAACTTCCCTATTTGAAGTTCTTCATGGAATCACAAACGGAATCTACATTTTATCACAGTATTTCTCTTTCTGTAAAATAATACCACAAAGTCAAATGGTAATAGAGAGCATAGAAGCAATTTTGCAGAAATTTTACTTGAGCATTCTGCACCTCCAATCAGGAGTGAGGCAGATGTATAAACTGAGCACTCCTACACTCTCCAGCAACAGAGAGGTTTGCCACAGTTCAAACCTCCTGGACACTGACAGGCTTCTGTTTTTAGGTTCATGCCTCCAATTGGAAACATGCTTCCCTGTTTGCTCTGCAGACCACCCAGTCCACCCACTTTTGGTGGTTTAGCCTTCTCTCTGGCTTGCCTGCAGGTGTGACCATACTCACCCACCTGGAACGAGTCACTCTACCATTTTTCTGAAGTTTAAAAATATGACTGGCTAAAAGAAGACAGTAAGCAAGTCAATTTTTATACTCTCCTGGAAACTTATAATTATAAAGTTTGGTGAACTTCATGAACTTTTCCAAGTATGTTTTTGCTGCAAACTTGCGATTGATGTGGAGGATTCATAGGGCATAGGTAAAGCAGTTGAAATGTGGAGAAGTAGAGTGGGTTTCCTCCATGTACATAGCCTGCCAGGGGCTGTACAAGGTTAGCACCCACATCGACCTCATCCCCAACTCCGTGCAATTTTAAAATTAGATAAACATTTTGGCAATAGTGTGACAAACCAGAATTCAGCCTTGCTGCTCAATAGGTATATTTATTTACTTTATAAAAGTAATGAACTTTTTTTTTATTATTTTAAAATTTTTTTTTTTTTTTTTAATGAAGGAAGCTGGCAAGCATTAAGAGCACACTAGGAACAGCTACATTAAATAGAAAGGAGGTGATTTTTCTCCTGATGTAACCACACTCTAAATCTTCACAGTCTGTCACAGCATAGTCTATAATTCTAAACCAGCAATATTCAAACTAGCACAATAAATACTGTTAGCAAAATGTGGAAATTTTCTTGAGCAGTAGGAGCCAGGATGTTTGCTGACCGTCAGCTCTACTTGCATTCAACCTGTATTGGCTGTCCTTTAGGGACTCAGACTTATGGCTTAAAAATAGACAAATGAACACAAACAGTCTCATGCTCCCTTAATGTTCCCTTTTGCCTCTAGACTTTGTGAACTGTACTTCAGGATACTCTTTTCCCTAGAGAAACATCAGGTATCTTTCTAACTCTTACGGAAGTTTCTTCCTGCAAAGGGAACGGTTGGAACTGTTGTGTGTGAAGACCTGCATCTATCCCCCATACTAGAGTTTTAGAACCAAAAGAGACTTTTTGTTTTTTTCCTAGTCATATGTGGAAACCAGCATTTCAATGGTTGGTGACTAACTGGAGGTCACATGGTTGGGTAATGGAAGAGTCAAGAAGAGAAGCCAGTATGACCCCATTTGTAATATGGCCAGATATTCACATAAACATGGATTGTTTCAAGAAAACAATTTAGACTTTTCTATCAAGCACAACATTATCACTCACTAAATGCTACTTGTCATAGCTATTTTTATTTTTCTGCATTTCTACATATTGTGTTCTACAATAATAATATGTTTCAAATTTTAAAGAAAGTTCCTTGAAAACTTCAATTTTAAAGCTAGAAAGTCTCTTGAGGACTTACAGCTTAGCTTCATAAGCATATTTTCCTTCCAACAGTGATTTTTTTCCCCCACAATAATGTAAAATTTTTTGATCGGCAAGATGTTATGATTTAGCTAGAAGGTTGTTAGAAGAAAACTTTTTATTCCCCCCAAGAGGATACATGTGTGAGACAGACAAGAGAGGGAGAGAGAGAAAAAGCACCCTCTAGTGATCACGGCACAATTCCTTCTCCATCTCTCTGTTCTGTTGGGATTTGGGACTTGCATGTACTTGTGCGTGGTGTGTTTTTCAGGTCACTGGGGCTGGGACTTGAACTGCAGTCAACTATGTGTGATCTAGCTTCCTTAACCACTAGGCCATGGGGATGGCCCTAGAAGAAAACATTTTAAAGTTAGGTTTTAGAGTTTGGTGAAAATAACTTAATCTGTTTCTCTTCTCTGTCTTTCACACACATGCGCTCTTATAGTATGTTATACTTAAGATCCATGTGATGAGTGAGCAGTATAAAATAAATATTTTGGAAAGTAACTAATTCCATTGATAAATTAATTTAGGGCAGTTAGATGGATAGCATATTTAAGCAAGCTGTTCATATATAAAAAGGACAGTTTCAATGAAAAATCATCTTTAATTTTTAACATCTTGGTTATGGAAATTTATATCAGCTCTTATTGCTAAGATGCTTACATAAAAAATATTCCATAAGGGGGCAAAATTATGCTAGTCGCACCTGTAATTTGCTTTGCTCCAAACCTTGCCTGTATAAACTGCTCCCATTTATGTGTGCAAACCTGAATGGCTTTTTTAAATGCCCTCAAATTAAAGGCTAATTTGGAAAACTTGAGCTAACATGCACACTTATGCTTTTGCTGCCGTCTTCTTCCCAATATACTCTCTCAACTTATTGGGAAGGCAAGTTTGTAAACTCTAAATGTGCTCTAACTATTAATTTTGGCTTCTTCACTTGCACCACATAATATGAAATAAATAGGAAGTAACAACCTTCACTGACATTTAAAGTTTATTTTATTCCCACCTCTTTTAAATACCCTCTGGTAACCATATGTGAAGACATGTAAAAGAAAACTGAAAATGAGTGAAGAGCCCAGGAAGTTGAATGAATAAATGAATGAGTGAATGAATGAGTAAACTGAAATATGGCTGACATGCTTTGCTATTAAATAACCACAGTCACAATGCAAGAAACTATTGCTTTGAACACCTCACTATGAGCCAAGTACAGTTCTAATACGTTTAGTGTATATCTCATTAGGTACATTCGAGAAGTTAACCAGTAATAACTATTTAGCCAGTAATAATGTCATTGCCTTCATGGGTAATAGAACTATAAGCTCTTACGAAGCTAAGGCATTCTCTACTTATGTTGTACTCTTTAGCAATATTTTTCTGGTTAATGCCAACATACGCCAGTTTTACCCTGCAACGCTGTGCAGTTAATCCATATAGAAAAAAACTTCCATGACTTTCTCAATTGAAATGAGCATTAGGCAGGTGTTTATTTTTTGCAATTTTCTCACTTTTTCTTTAGCAGTAAATCACTTAAGATAAAAATAAGACAGATCTCTGATGAACACTATGTTGCTTTTATATCCTGCTCAGCAACAAGTTCGCTTCAGTGAGTTCAGTCCTTGTAGAATTAATCTGCCCCACCACTGTGACTGTTATTTTCTTCCCACAAATAAACTGTCAGGGTAGCTTGCTGTCTTTTGTCTTTCTTCTTATCATCTGTCAAGTCCTTGGAGTTAGGCTGTAGTGGTTCTTACAAGGAGCTTTGTTTGCCGGTAGTTTTATGTTGTTTATGTATAAAAGGGTCAAGTTTTTAAAAATATCTGTGCTGAACATAAATCTGATTACATGACTTTTCCGTAATGAAATCATTTTTACTTTTCCTGCTGTTCTTAGTTTAATTTTTCATCTTTTTTAGCATGGTCTGCAACCCCTCCAAAACCTATCTCTGTTATCCTTGTCCTCTTTATCTCTCATTTCTGCCCACATTACACTCTCTGCTCCTGCCGAAGTAACCTCTTAAGTTATTTGAACAATCCATGCTCTCTCCCACCTGCAGGCCTGCACATCTGCCGACCAGACAGGCCCAAACACTCTGTTTTCTACTTCCTCTCTTTGATTGACCCACTTATGTTTTGCATTTTTAGGTCTCAGGTTTTTTTCTCATCTAGAAATGGTACCTGTAGGATCCAGCAGTTCCATTCTTGATTATCTACCCAAAGGACAGGAATGCACTCAGTCAGAAAAACACTCAACACATCCATGTTTCTTAGAGCATTATTCACAACAGCTAAGACTTGGAGTCAACCCAGTCCATGAATAGATGAATGGACTGAAGAAGTATGGCACATATATTGATTGTGGATGGTGTAAATTTAGCTGGTCTGAGGCCCACCTTAGTTGAATAGCAAGGAGTGTAAGGTCAAGTGGAGTAGGGGAAAGGTTCAGAATGCTCAGAGAGTGTTGTCAAGAGGGCAAGAGGAGAACAAGGAGAATGATGGCATTTGAGTGGAGAGACTTAAACAGGGTGTTGTTCAGAGGCATCCAATGATGCAGTTGGTAAGTGAGATTAAAATGGAAGTCACTTTTATCTGAATAATCTGCATGACTTTGTGAATTCTTCTCAGAGCTCAGAAGTTCAAGTGTTAGAGAGCAAGAAGGTCCACAGCAGAGGCAATCCAAAGTAGGGATTTGCACAGAAGAAACAAGGAAGGAAATAAGGACCTTGACTATGTTAACCAGTAGGTAGATTAAATGATAGATCATGCAGTTCAGGTTGTTTCAAATTACCTATTGCCTTTATATTTGCTTTTTTTTTTTTTTTTTAAGAGCTGGGAAAGATTCAACCACTGTGTAAGAGAAAATAGTTAATAGTTTTCCATGAAAATGTGCATATGCTTGCCTATGTGCTTATATGCCTAATCCTCTTACAAGAATAACAGCATGAAACAGGCTAACTCTAAAAAGATTTACAAGAGTTCACTTGCTTGAATCTTCAGAAAGCATTATAATTTGCAGCAAAATATGGAATGCTTTCTTGCCTAGGTGATTATGGAAAGACAGGGATCAAAATGTAAACATTAACAATATTATAGAAGTCAGAGATGTGTTTGAGGGTACAGTACATGTGAATATATTCAGAGATTCAAAAAGTTGTCAAACTTAATGGTGCCTTGTCAAGGAACCTTCAATTCAACCATCTTGTTAGTTTTCTAGCTATGTCAAACTTAATTGAGCTGATTCTATTAAGCCATTGCAGGAGCTTCATATTCATGGTGCTTCCAAAGAACATTTTGAGGGTGAACCCTGACAGAGGAAAGTGAAACAATTACCTGGATTACTCTGGACAAACCAGTGTTTTAGGCAAGTAGGAGTGAACTGAGATCCTTACATGGATGCTTGGAGTTCCAGTAGGAGATTGAGACAACCAGTGTAACCCTGATTTAAAAGTGATCCTCCCCAGTATGGAAATGCCATACTTGAATGCAGAGCTTGAGGAGCAGTGGCGAGGATGGTCGAGGATGCTTTCCAACTCTATCATATTAACAGAATCACAGATGTCCCAGCTGTACAGCCTTCAGATTCTTTGCCATCCTGAAATATCTGCACAGTGGTTTGAAATCACTTAAATTTAAATATCTAACTATGATGAAGTCATCCAGTTCTTTATATTATCAGTTATTTAATACATTCCAGAATCTAGATATTATTTACAGTTCTCATTTCTATGATGTTATATCTAGAAGCAATTACCTTGATTTGGAGAAATGGTAGGTGGCCATCCTTGCTGTTTAATGATTTAGGTAATAGAACTGGTTCTAGAATTCTTGATTGTTGACCCTTAGGTTTAGAAATCTCCAAAACTACTAAATATTTTAAACCTTTTTAAGAAACAAAGAGTTTTAATTCATTGGAACTTAATATGTTTACATAGGAAACTCAAACAATGCCTTTGATATGAACTGAATATTCAGGCAATGTAAGCTAAATTTTTTGAACATAATTTTTACTGACCATCATGAAAAATGATACATTTATTCTCTTCATCATTAAACAGTATAGAAAAAAAAGTTATTCAGTATCATACACAGATATGTTTTGACAGCAGTTTTGTTTTATCTCTTGGGGTTTGAAGTTCCTGTTTTAGAGAAAATTTAAAGCATATGGTACTTAGATTTTATAGAGAAATACTTATAAGAAGGATGGATCCACATCTCTAAGATAAAAACCTCATAAGATATTAATAATTAAATTTATATCAAAATGTTTATCAATTAAAGGCTTTGCATGACTAGAAATTTTTCATTATAGATTTGAGTTTGATTAAAGAAGAAGCTTTCATAAAAATATATACAAGTAAATTAATGCCAAACATTTGTAAGTGTGGGCATGGGCCAAGGGTAGAATGTGGTTTGTTGTTCATTTGGATTTTCTGAAAATTTTGCTTTTATAATTTATAGGTGAGACTGTGTTACTACGTATAGATGTGAGCACAACTTGAGTCAAATGCTTTGAGTTGGGTATCTTTAAAAAGTTATGTTGGGACCAGCAGATGGCATAATGGTTACATTGCTGGACTCCCACGTAGTTGAACATGGTTTGAGTCCCAGAACTGGCAACTTAAAACTCACTCCCGAGAGGAGACTGGAGGAGAAGGGATTGCAGCTTGGCTATCTCCACTGGGGGTGATTTCTCGCTTCTTGTCTCTCTGTTTCTCTGTGTCTCTCTGGTGAGTACATGTGTCCTAAAACTTCTCTTAGGAAAAAAAAGTAATATGTTAACCATGGCTTTATCAAAACCTCCTTTAGTAGGTACTTCGGCAGCCATCTTAGTAATTAATCCTGCCTTTAAGAGAAGTGCTTATCTTAGACCAACTCATTGTAGAGGAATTAATCAGCAATGACATTGATTGTCCTAAATGGCCAAAGAACTGTATTCCAGACTCTAGCACTCTTTATCAAAAGATTTCAAAATTTATTTCTTAAAATATATTGATTTTAGGGTGATGGCATGTTTATTAAAAATGTTGTCTTTTAAAATAGTACTTGAGCTCATTTCTTTGGGTTGTGTCCTTTGTTTAATTGTGGCAACTCCTTCCTCCCAAAAAAAAGACATTTGGTCTTGCTGTCTACTTGATGTATAATTTCAAGCAAGTTATATAATCTATATTAGCCTCCTTTATTTTTCTGTAGGTAGAGGTGGTAATAATTATCAGAATTATTATGATGTTAAGTGAGATATGTGTGTAAACCTGTTACTGTGATGTAGAAAAATAAATAAATGAATGTAATACTGTGCTCAGTTTGACATTTCTATTTAGTAGCACTATTTTTAAATGCTATCTGGTCACAGAAGATGAGAATTATACAGAAGAATGCTTTAAATATTTTAATGCATATTTTGGGTATCTTCTTTGTCTCTTCTAACTCAATGAGTGTCTAAGGGAAAAGAGATTCTACTAACTCCATGGACAACTCCCAGAACTTTCCAATATTAACTCATGTAATCCTAATAACCCTTGGAGGTGGGGGCCATTACTCCCACTGGCGTAAAGGTGGTAGAACTGAGGTGTAGAGAAGCTAACTTGTTTAAGATTATATGAGCAGTATTATCAGTCCAATTTAATTTTCCTATACCTTCATTCAGCTTTTAGGGAAGAGATAGCAAAGATAAAGATAAAAGAAGATAAAAGAAGTATCAAGATAAAAGAAGTCAATGAACATTACCTGGGTTTTGGTTACAGAGTGTGGCATTTTGTCTTTGAAAAATGATGTTGCCTGCTTACCTGTTGGGATGATACAGAAATTATTTGTTTTCTTTCATTTACTTTCTTTTTAAATCTCTAATGCTTATTTTTGGGTGGGTTATTATTAATGGACTAGGATTACTTCTCCCTCTTGGGCTTATGGCACAATAACGTGAAACTCAGCCTGGCAGAAAGGCTAAGTCATCTCAATCCTGAATGAGTGAAATAATTGGAAAAAAGAATGCCAGAGAGCCATCCTAAGAGATCACCAGAGTTCATGCACACCATCTTTTTTCATACTTAGACTTTGACTTTGTTTCATATACTGTACTTAGTCACTCTTTAATGCAGGCATGTTGCCCTTCATTTAAGCTACTCATCTATTTGATCATAAATATAACACATTTTACTGAAGTTCTCCCATGCACAAAAATGCTGCGGAGTGTTGGGAATAGAATGGTGAATACTCTCTGCTTGTACATGCCCTCTGCTTGTTGAGTTTACAGACTAGCAGGAGGTGACAGATTAAAAAAAGCAAAAAAATCACACAAATACTGCAACAGCTCTGAAAAGTGCTACAAAATAGAAGAACATGGTACTCCAGGGATGGATAAGAAAAGGCATCTGGCAGACACTGGATGATCATAATTTGTTTTTCCATTTCTGCCTTTGGCCCCATGAAAGATGTCAGAGACTTAGGGAGGATGCACAGGGGAAAGGCAAGTAAAAAAGAATAGTTGGGGAGAAGAACTGGGAAGGCAGTTTCCACAGGGAAAAGAATAAACCCAACTCAAGCACTGTAGCACATCTGAGTCCTTGAATATATCACTACAGCATAGAAAAATAGTACTATTTGCAATAACTGTCATTTATGAGAAAAGTTATTTTATAGACATTCTACTCATCAAAAATCACTTAAATAATTTTGAGTGATTTCATTAACATGGTTAAAGCCTTTCACCTGTCCATTTTATGGCAATTTCTCTATCTAGAATTTTGGGTTAATTGAGATTATTGCCTTCACTTATACAAATAGATATTTCATTATCAGAGGGTATGTTTACTTGCTGAAAGAAGAGAGAAGGAGGAAGTACCCCCTAATGGGCACAGTCATACTGCAGTTCCTTCTCCATTTCTCCTTCCTGTTGGGATTTTGGGGCATATACACACACACACGACAGTGTGTTTTTCAAGCTGCCCAGGCAGGGATCCAGCTCCCTTTGCCACTAGGCTATGGGGCTGGCCCTAGACAAATATTTAAAAACAACACAAACAACACAAATATTATGTGCAAAGGCTTCTGTAGATAGGAAGACAGTAGACTTTGATTTTTGGAAGACAATTGACCAGCTAGTAGCCAGGTCTGGATAAATAATAGTTGGGCAGATCCTAATTGTTTTCATTAGTGAAAATGAGATAATAGCATTTCTCTTTTCTACATAAAAAGGCTCTTGTATGTACATTCATTCTGTTAATATCTATTTTGAATCTGTTTCATACACTGGGGATACAGTGATGAGCAAAGAAGACATGACCCTTGGCCTCAGGGAACTCCCAGTTCAATGGGAGAGACCAGCATTCACTTATAATGGGTCTTTATTTTTGCTGTTCCCTTGACCTACAGTGCTGTTCCCCTAGTATACTCTTGGCATATTCCCTTACTTCAGTTGGGTTTTTGCTCGCATCACCTTTTTGGTGAACCATCTAGTGTCTCCACCTATTCATGTCATTCTCTCTCTATGCTTTGCTTTACTTTTATTTCTACCTCTTATCTTTATCTAACATGGTATTATTTATTTCTTTGGGCCCAACACTGAAATATTAATATCCTTCATATAGAGACTTTATCTTTCCGGTTCATTGATAAATATGATTTAGAATGGTGCTTGGCATATAATAGGCAATCAATAAATATTTACTGAGTGAATGAGAAATTAGAAAATCACACAAGTGTATAATTACAAACCAGGATAAACAAACAGGATAAGTGAAAGTACTTTGAAAGCTATAAATATGTCACACATGAAAGGTGATGTTTTAGGGAAAAAAGTACAATCTGCTAGAAGATAACCTATTTATTTATTTATTTATGTGTTTGCATTGTTAGCTTTCAATGTAAGTATTTATTTACCAAGATTTTCTCTGGTTTGTAATAGTGAGCTCTACCTTTTGATTCCCTAACCTTCTGAACCCCAGTTCAGTTACTTTCTGGAGTAGATATTCTTTTTTTTAATGATTATTTAATTCAATTTGTTATTATTATCATTATTATTATTATTATTATTATTATTATTGAGACCAGACAGAGACAGAGAGAAAGGGAAAGTGAGAAAGCAGGCCACCAGATCTGGGACTTGAACCGTGGTTGGCCACGTGAAAATCCAGTGCCTTTAACCACCGTGCCTCCTGCCAGTCCCTAGAGTAAAGATTCCTAACCAGGCTCAATGAATATTTGTGAAATCCTTCATTGGCTCCTGAGGCCTCATGTACTCCTTGAAACTGTAGCCACATGCAGTGTTGTCTGTGAATTTACCTGGAGAAAATTCCCATCACATTCATCAGATTCTCAAAAGACAATTCTCCCAAATTTAAAAATCATTGCTAAAATTTTATGTATTTTAAAAACATTTTGTTGTTCTACTAGTATCTCTTGTCCTCCTCAAGAAGGTTTTATTTTCCTTTTCATTTTTATGATTGTATTGTGGTATTCTTAAATATTTGCTATTTTATTGTCCCTGGTGTGTGGTATTCTGGGTTTATTGTGTACATCTAATCCCAGTCTTTTCTCTCTCTTTTGTCTGGCCAACAGTGTGGGGCTGTGCCAACTGCAGGGTTGTCCTATCCAGTCCTTCTGGGACCTTTACTTCTCCGTGCTACCCTAACGACTACCCTAATAGCCAGGCTTGCATGTGGACACTCCGAGCCCCCACTGGCTACATCATTCAGATAACGTTCAATGACTTCGACATTGAAGAAGCTCCCAATTGCATTTATGACTCATTATCCCTTGATAATGGAGAGAGCCAGACTAAATTTTGTGGAGCAACTGCCAAAGGCCTATCATTTAACTCGAGTGCGAATGAGATGCATGTGTCCTTTTCAAGTGACTTTAGCATCCAGAAGAAAGGTTTCAACGCCAGCTACATCAGAGGTATGTAAACCAAAGACAGCGCCAACCTTCTGCTTTCATTTAACATGTTCTACAATAAACACAAGAATCAGAAGACAAGTTATGCTCTTTCATTTGAATGTGAATGATTAGGATTGGGATTTAAGGGCAAGAATCTGCTGATCTTCTCTGAGTATTCTCATTGGCAAAATATAATTACCAGATCCCAAGTCTGGATACAATAGAGCTGAATCCTTTTATATTTATATGCAGAACATTTAAAGTCAACTTGGAAAGAACTAGACAGTCCACTGCTAATATTTAAAATTTGTAATTCTAACACCTCTATGCTGAAAAACTAAAACACCCCTATTTAGAAGTCATTTTATTTTAGGCTTTTAGATGTTAACCTTTTAAAGAATTATGCTAGGAAACAAATATAAAAAATTATGTGTAAATTTAAAAAGAGTTTTTAATAACTAATAAACAACATAGCCTGAGGAAAGTCCCCTGAAATGGCTACTTAAAGGATCTTAAATGTATTTTTATAAAAACGTTTCCCGGGGGCCAGTAGGTGGTGTGGGGACTAGTGTGCTGGACTCCCACATGACCAACGACTGTTCGAGTCTCAGACTTACCAACTTGCTTTCTCATTGCCCCTGTCTCCTGACCCCATTGCTCTCTGGTGAGTGTATATGCTCTATAGCAAATTTAAAATAATAATAAATATATGAAATTAAATAAATAATTCTTTTTAAAAATATTTCTCAGATTCTGGTTCATCATAACATTTAAATAATCCTATTCTCTCTAAAACCACTTGTGGCTTAAGGAAACTGAAGCTTCAAGATCATGAGATTTAGTTATACTTTTTTTTTCTACTCTTCTGAGCTTCCTATGTAGATGTCATTTTTCTCGCATGTTTTTTCCATAAGGCACACATGTGCTTGCCAGAGAGAAGAGAGACAAAGGGAGGGAAAGTGGGAAATCTGCCTCCATCCCCTGGAGGGATAATCATGTTGGAATCCCTTCTCCTCTATTTTCTTCTCGTGATCTTGGGCATGCATACATGCCCATGTCCTTGGCGTGATTTTCAGGCCACCAAGTTCAGGACTTGAAGCACGGTTGGCCATGTGAGAATCCAGCCGTTTTAACCACCAGGTCACTGGCTGGCCCAATAGATATTATATATTAAAAAGTAAGTGAAGGGACTGGCAGGTGGCATGGTGGTAAAGGTGCTAGACTCCCACATGGCCGACCGCGGTTCAAGTCCTGGACCTGGTGGCTTCCTTTCTCACTTTCCCTCTCTCTCTTTCTCTGTCTCTCTCTGATCAAACTGGAAAATAATAATAATAAATAAAGTTAAATAAAATAATAGTTTAAAAAAAAAGTAAGTGAAAAAGATAGACTCAGTGGCGCAGGTGGTGGGGCACTACTGCATGACATAGAACCATGAGAGAAGGCCCAGGGTTTAGTTCCTAGGTCAAGCTGAATGTGCTTGACCTACTCATGATTCTGGCTGGCTGGGAGACTAGAGCAGAGGTGGACCATAGCATGACAAGACCCTGCCGGGGTTCCCTGTCTTTCTTTTTCTCACTCTCCTTCACCCTCATTTTTTTCTCTCTCTCACATAAAATAAATAAATAAATAATCTTAAAAGCAGACATAACTAAGAAAATTATTAACTCCTATTATTACAGGTACTTTGTTTTAGGAGTTATTCACTATGAGTAATTAATAGTAAGTATATGTATATTCAGCAAAATATGTATACCTTAATTTTTCAAAATATAGGACATTTAGAATAAAAAAGTAAATTAGAATTAACTATATATCCTCTACATTTTTCTAATTTTTAAGTATTTTAGATTTTTGCTATATGGTGTGTGTATTCACTGGAGAAACAGAAATCAACCCCCAGGGGTTGGCCATGCTGCAATCCCTTCTCCTCCATTCTCCTCTTGGAATTTTGGGCACACACACACACACACACACCTGGCATGAATTTTAAGCTGCTAGGTCTAGGTCAACAATGTGGGAGTTCAGTGACATAACCATTACACCATTTGCTGGTCTCACTATATATCCACTACTTACCATAGCCACTAATAAAATGTTAATGGATATATTTCCTTCTAGGCTTTAAATGAATATAGAATACTGAGTTCATATTCTATGCATATTCTTTTTTATAAGTAGATCTATAAATTGCTTTATACTTAAAATTGGCTAAATCCCTAATTCTTTCAAATTATATCATGGATTTTCACTAGAACATATATATATATTTGTTATTGTTATTGGAGAGATTTTCTCTGCTATAGGGCGCGTGCACTCGCCAAAAAGACAAAGAAAGACAGAGAGACAGAAAGTGAGAAATCGCCCCCCAAGGGGGATGGCCACGCCGCAATCCCTTCTCCTCCATTCTTCTCCCGGGATCTTGGGCATGCATGCACACGCACTCGGCGTGAGTTTAAGCCACTGCATCCGAGACGCAAACCGCAGTCGACACATGGGAGTTCAGCGACATAGCCATTACGCTAACTGCTGGTCCCTCACTAGAATATATTAAAAGCATGTTTCTACCACAGAGCTATTCTGGGTGTATATTAAAATATATTCAAGCTACCATTCATGTGAAACCAGTATTAAGTAGTATTTTTGAGGAGGATACTTCTTTCTCAAGTCAATTTCATAATGTTTATTATAGTAGCAAAGGACTAAACCCATTGCTTTACTTAATAATTTCCCATATATCACAAAGTATCTTAAATTAATTATTCATGTAGTAGTAATCACTTGCTGTTTACCACATGGTCTGTCTGTGCTGTGTAGATAGTAACTTCTTTGGCTCTCATTGACCATCTGTGTAAAGGCACCCTTGTCTTTCACTGTACAGTTGAGGGTTCTAAGGTAGAGAGGGATGAAGTAACAAGCCTACAGTCATGTGGTTACCACATGAAAGAACTGAGACATTAAGATCCATATTCTGTCCTTTGCTTTTCATTTCTTTTTTTTTTTTAAGATTTTTTATTTCTTTCTGGAAGAAGAGAAAAAGAAAAAGAGATAGAGATGGACAGAAAGATAGCACCCCCACAGGCTCTTGATGCCACCATACACTCTCAGCTTCTGGGGTTATGGACATGTGTATGCCTGGTGTACTCAGGGAAGTTTCTGGACATGAGCATGGAACCTTTCCGTGGGTCAGCTGCCCAGAGCATTTTGTTCTACAGTGACACCACCATCTAGCCCAATGTAGTCTGTCCTTTAAACACTATTCCTTAGAATCTCTCAAAAACTAGCTCATATACCTGGGTGGAAAAAAAGAAAAAAAAAGAACTAAACCTTCACATTTCATTGTTTTGACTTTTCACTAAACTCCCTCTCCTCAATGGAATTCTTGTTAACTTTTTTCTTAAGTATCTGAAGAGGGAGAGGCTTTAGGGATTTGTGGGAAGAATAAAAGGCAATTGTTAATGAAATATAGAACTATTAGTTAAGTTTGGAATTTTTTTTTTTTTTGAAAAATAACATTTAAAAAAAAATCCTTATGTATAAACAGCCTTCCTGGATCCAATTGCTTCCTTAATTACGTAGTAGTGTTTGTTTTTGTTTTTTTTTTTTTTTTTCAGAATTTTTTGAGAGTTTTTGCTGTAGGACATGTGTGCTTGCTGGAGAGACACAGAGAGAGAGACAGAGAGCTCGATATCTCTTCTTCTCCATTTTCCTTTTGGGATTTTGAGCACACACACAGACACACATGCACACACACCCAGTGTGACTTTCAAGCCACCAGTCTGGGACTTGAACCTTGGTCAACTACATGGTAGTCCAGCAATGTAACCATTACATCATCTGCTGGTCCCCTGTTTTTAATTCAATGTTATAAATTTTCTTTTTCAGAGATTTTTGCTATAGGGCACATGTGCTTGTCAGAAAGATGGAGAGATAGAGAGCAAGAAGTCACCCCCTGGGTGGGGTGGCCACACCTCAATTCCTTCTCCTCCATTCTCCGCTCAGGATTTGGGGCATGTGCACACGTGTGCCCTGCATGAGTTTTAAGCTAGAACTCGAACTGCGGTCAACTGTGTGAGAGTCCAGTGACATAACCATTACACCATCTGCTTGCCCTTCCATTTTATAAAAGTGTTTAGTTCAGAGTTTGAAAAATCTTACCAACCTGATTGACTGTAACTCAAAGGTTCAGATGTGAAGCCAGCTGTGATGCCCTGTGATACTGAGGCCTTATGGGAATGTCTGAGGTTTATGATCAGGGGCCTCCCTGCACATGCTGGGCATATACACATGTCCCTACAATTTTGACAGTCTGGGATGGCTCATAGCACAAAGACCTATGGTCTTTGTGGGGTTGCATGTCTGTCTCTCTTATTGAAGAAAGAAAGAAAAAGAAAGAGAAAGAAAGAAAGAAAGAAACAAACAAACAAACAAACAAACTTAAAAAAGGAGAAAGGTTTAGATGTGAGGTCCAATCATGATTCGAGTTTTTAAAATAGGTGAGATATCTTATTAGTAGTTTAAGACAACTGGTTGTGGGTTGGTGATAGAGGAAGGACAAAGAGGACCAGGGGTGATGGGGCAAAGGGTATAAATAGTTAGTAGAAAGTGGTGGAGGATCTGATTATTCAGACATTTTGCATTTCATTAGGTCATGTTCTGGAGTTAATATGCTTTAACTTTGATGTGTTTTATCCTAGTTGCTGTGTCCTTAAGGAATCAAAAGGTCATTTTACCACCAACACTAGATGCTTACCAGGTATCTGTTGCAAAAAGTGTATCCATTCCAGAGCTGAATGCCTTCACACTCTGCTTTGAGGCAACCAAAGTTGGCAATGAAGACCATGACTGGACAGCTTTCTCCTACTCAGATGCATCCTCCACACACTTACTCAGTTTTGGAAAGGCCCAAAGTGACTACTTTCTATCTATTTCTGACTCCAAATGCCTGCTAAACAGCGTGCTATCAGTCAAGGACAAAGAAGACATTTTTACGGAAAGCTTCGAGCAGCTCTGTATTGTTTGGAATAATTCTGTGGGCTCTGTTGGTGTAAATTTCAAAAAAACCTATGAAACTGTTCCATGTGATTCTACCATTAGTAAAGTTATTCCCGGGAATGGGAAATTGTTGTTGGGCTCCAATCAAAATGAAATTGCCTCTCTGAAAGGGGACATTTATAACTTTCGACTTTGGAATTTCACCATGAATTCCAAAATCCTCTCTAACCTCAGCTGTAATGTGAAGGGGAATGTGGTCGATTGGCAAAATGACTTTTGGACTATCCCAACCCTAGCTCTGAAGGCTGAAAGCAATCTAAGTTGTGGTAAGTCTATTGCATACTTGTTTGTTTAGTTATGTAGTAATGGTCTATGAATATGATTGTCAACACAAATGTGTGTATGTATACACATGTACGTGCTTATACATACATGCACACACACACACACGCATACAATTATTATCAAACAGCTCTTTTAATTTTCAAGTCTTCTGTCCTCAGTCATTCATAGCATACCTTTCATTACAAGCCATCCTTATTCAGTTAAAGCTTCTCATCTTAACTGTTCTTAAATTTCTCATATAACGTAAACATAGAACATAGTTTATTACTAACAACAGCAGTTGTAATTATTGAGTCTCAAATAGAAATGTTAATTCTATGTTTAAAAAAGAAATTAAGAAATAAGTTACTTTTTTAAATAATTATTTAATTTATTATTATTATTGTTTTCTAATTTGACCTGAGAGAGACAGAGAGAGAGAAAGTGAGAAAGCAAGCTGCCAGGTTCAGGACTCGAACCACAGTCATCTAAGTGAGAGTCCAGTTCCTCAATCACCATACCACCTGCTGGCCCCTAAGTTACTGTTTTTATTTTTTTTAATTAAAAATCTTTTTTAAGTAATTAATTTTTGTTGAGATATTTTTACTATAGGGCACGTGTGCTTACCAACGAGACAGAGACAGAAAGTGAGACATCACCTCCCAGAGGGTATAGCCATGTCACAGTCCCCTCTCCTCCATTCTCCTCTTGGGATTTAGGGTACGTATGCACACATGAGTTTCAAGCTACCAGGTCAGGGACTCGAACTGCAGTTGAGCATGTGGGAGTTCAGTAATGTGACCATTATGCTATCTGCTGGTCTCTTAACTTACTGTTTTCAATGACAAAGGTGTTATGGTAATAAGCTGACCTTTATCATCCTAGAATAAAATTTTAATTACCTAAACAACTACCACCTAAGAAAATAGTATTTACTCAGTTGGTATTAAACATAAAAAATCTTAATAATCAGGAGTTACCAATTTTTTTTGAACATTTTCTTTGCTGTTTTAGGATGAGCATTTGCATTCAATAGGTTGTTTAAAGTACTCCTCTCTCTGATCGCTCTTTAAGGGACCTTAAATGAGATATTATTGGAAGTTGAAAAATACAAAATATTTAGGGAAATAATTGGTTGTATCAGAAATTATATTAAAATAGCCTTCCAGTAAATATTCTCGATGTACACAAATTAATTCCGCAAGTCCCTATTTACTTACAGTACTGATTCAAACACAAAAGGTAGAAGGTTCATGATCAGTTTATGTTTCTTTCTTCATGATAGGTTGTGTGCATGTGTGAGTGAGGAGAGGAGAGAGAAAAAGAAAAAGAGAACAAGAAAGAGAGAGAGAGAGAGAGAGAGAGAGAGAGAGAGAGAGAGAGAGAGAGACAGGAGCACTCTCTACAGTGCCTGGCCATGCATGTTCCTCCTGTAGTCCTCTAGGCCATTGGATCTGGAGCACGTGTACAAGTGCTCAGCATGTTCTGGGCTGAGAAGGCCAGAGATTCAAACCATGGTCACCATGTAGAATCCAGCTTTTCTTGAATAGAAAATTACACTGTGCCACAGAGCTGGCCCTCATATCAATTTTAAATGTCATAAACTAAATCTAAGGTATTGATAATGTACACTTTTTTAGTCACAGAGATAACTCTCAATAATGGAGGGGAAAGGCCTGGTATTCAAAAGTAACTTATTTGTATATGAGTTTGTAGGGAATTTTGTCAGGAATTTGTTCTCTGTACTTTAAACAAAGTCAGACTCATTGTGAAGGACTGAGGCCACCTCCCCAAGTTTCCTGTTTGTGCTGGCCCTTCAGCCTGGGATCTCCTGCCACCTGCCTCTGTGTGGGTAACCCACCTCCTGGTGTGATCTCTGACACTCCTTCAGATGGTAGGAGAGCTATCGAGTGATGAAATCCCAGAGAGATATTTTGTGGGTTGTTGGAAAGGGTAATACATGACCTCGTTTCAGAAGGAGACTAGGACTTTATAAGAGCTAATGGTGTTCCCTAAGATTTTCTCTTAGTCTAAGATTAGCTAAAGGACCTTTTACTTGGTGAAGGAATTGAGAAGATCAAGTGTTTATGTTTCGCGTGGATGACAAATAGTGAGAAGAGGGAGGACCAGCAGTTGGAGTAATGGCTATGACGCTGGACTCCCATGTAGTTGACCATGGTCTGAGTCCCCAGTCTGGTGGCTTACGTGTGCATGACTGTCCAAGATCCCAAGAGGAGAATGGAGGAGAAGGGATTGCGGCTTGGCCATCCCTCCAGGGGGTGATTTCTCGCTTTCTGTCTCTCTGTCTCTCTTTCTGGCGAGCACATGTGCCCTATAGCAAAAACCTCTTAAAAAAAAAAAAGAAAGAAAGAAAGAATGAGAAGAGGGAACAGGGAATGGAAAAGGTGTACTTGCCACATTCCCAGCGATTGTCTGCAGTCCAGGGCCTGTTTTCACCATGTTGTTGGCCATTACTAAAAAGTCACAATATAGACCATTCTAATATTTGTCTTTTCAGGGGAATATTTTGTGGACTACAGCAACCCCTCCAAAAATGGCAAAGTATGTTTAATAAGTAATCATTAAATTGTATTTAAAATGAGTGCTGATTATGTACTAGTTAGCATTTGAAGCACTTTACACTTACTGACTCATTTCCTATATTACTATTAAATTTTTTTTTTTTTGGAGAGGTTTTTTCGCTATAGGGCGCGTGCGCTCGCCAGACAGACAGAGAGAGACAGAGAGACAGAAAGCGAGAAATCACCCCCCAGGGGGGATGGTCACGCCGCAATCCCTTCTCCTCCGTTCTCCTCTCGGGATCTTGGGCACGCACGCACACGCGCCCGGCGTGAGTTGTAAGCCCCCGGGTCCGAGACGCGAACCGCGGTCGACTACGTGGGAGTCCAGCGACATAGCCATTACGCTAACTGCTGGTTCCCACTATTAAATTTTTAATAGAGATTTTTACTATATGGTGCATGTGCTCACTGGAGAGACAGAGAGAGATAAAGAGACAGAAAGTGAGAAATCATCCCCCGGGGGGGATGGCCACGCCACAATCCTTTCTCCTCCATTCTTATCTTGGGATTTTGGGCATGCACACACAAATACTTGGCATGAGTTTCAAGCTGCTGGGTCCGGGACTCAAACCAAGGTCAACTACAAGGAAGTCCAGTGATGCAACTATTGTATCATTTGCTGATCCCAATATGTGATCTATTATTGGACCCATTTTGCAGGTAAGGAATCTGAGGCATAAAGAAATTAAACAACTTATCCAATGTCAGTGTCCAAGATAGAATTTAAACCCAGAATATTTGGTTTAGAGCCTTGTTTCCTGACTGGTACAATTAGCATAAGCAGAATTAGAGGATGTCACTTAGAAATGGAGTAGGCAAGGTAAGTGTCACCAAGGGGAGGAATATGAAGGTCCAAGAGTCATTTCTTCTGGCCAGCAGTACATTCTGCAGGAAAGCACTAGGTTTACAGGGTGTTGCAATAGCATTTATTTTGAAAAACTCAGAACTTTATTTTTTTTCTGCCATGCTTTTTTGGATACCTTCGTATGGTAGCTCAACAAGTTTCTGTTATATAATAGATGTAAGGATATGGTATTACAGGGATTTCTAAACTTCTTTATGAAATCCTCTTGGTCAGGGGTTGGCAAACTAGAAGGGCCTCTGGCATGCCACTTGATTTTGTAAATAAAGTTTCATTGGAACACAGCCATGTCCATTCGCTTATGGATTGTCTAAAGCTGCCTCTGTGATTCAGTGGTGGAGCTGACTATTGGGATAGGATAGAGTATGGTCTGCCACCCTGAAATATTGGGTTGTCAGAAAAGTCATGACACATTTTCACATAGAAAAATATGTCATGACTTTTCTTATGACCTAATATTTGTAGAGCTTTTTTTTTTATTTTTTTTTTATGGCTTTTGCTATAGGGTGCATGTGTTCACCAGGCAGAGATGGAGTGATAGAGAGAGACCAGAGAGAGACGGAGAGAGGGAAAGTGAGAAATCACCTCCCAAGGGGGATGGCCATGTTGCAATTCCTTCTCTTCCATTTCCTCTTGGGATTTTGGGCACACACCCACATGTGCCTGGTGTGATATTTCAAGCCATGGGGTCAAGGACTCAAACCAAAGACTCAAGGTCTGTCATGTCAGAATCCATCACTTTAACCACTATGCCACTTCTTGGCCCTACTGTTCAGCTTTGTAAGAGAGAACTCACCAACCCCTTAAACTGGTTCAAAACCTCAAGGGTTCGATATACTGAAGTGCTCATTTTGGACAACACTGGAAAAGACCTGCCAGATCTCCTGAACCTGAGGAGACAAACCCTAAATGCTATTGCAACACCCTGTAAAACAACACCCCGTCATCATCAAGTCAATTTACCACAGACACAGGTGGTGGTGGTAGCATTTATTTGTTCTGGTTTATTCACATTTATAAACATTACATATTACACAATCCTTTTAAACAATGAGTTATTTCCAGCATTACAAAAATCTAGATATTTTATATAAAAATGAACTATTGGGTTCTTCTGAGAAAATAGAAAGCCAACCTGAAGCTCATATTTTCACATGGACACATGTAGAAACACAGCTAGAGCTAAGTGGTGGCTCCTTCTGTGGAAGGGTCTTTGCGTTTGCCACCAGGTCTGGGACTAGAACTGTGGTTGCTATGTGGAAATGTCCAGTGCCTCAACCATCATGCCACCTGCTGTTTAAATTCTTTAAATCAACACAAATTACATCCATTTATGGTGTACAATATGGTGTTTTGTTATATGTATACATTTAGAATGGCTAATTTGGGCTAAGAACATATACCTCATATCCTTACCATTTATTTGTGGTGAGAATGTTTAAATCAACTCTCAACAATTTTCTGTTATATAATACATTGTTATTAACTATAGCACCCTGTAGCACAATAGATCTCTTTTAACTTCCTCCTAACTGAAATTTTGTACGCTTTAAGCAACATTTCCCAAACCTCTGTTCTACCCCCCCCCCCCCCCCCAGGCCCGGGTAAACCACCGTTCTGCTCTCTGCTTCTCTGATTCAGCCTTTTCAGATTCCACATATAAATGAGATCATGCAGGCCTCCTATTTCTTAAACACTGTCTTTGAGACTACTTTCCCAAGCCTTAAGATTACTAGAGTGCATCAGATACATACTCATGTACCTTAGTCATCTATAAAGTTTTCAAAATGATTTCATCAAAGGAGTAGTTAATATATTTGAGTGTCTAACTTTCAGAGCAAAGCTTCTGACATTCCAGGATGATGTTAAACACCCTCATTTCATACACTCAGACACCCTGCCCAGTGTTTCAAGAGTAATGAGGGGAGAGGGAATTTCTTACTGCTTAATCATCAGCTTTGGGAGTTGAAGAATCCCAGTTACTTATTAACTGACAGGAAATACCTGTGATAGAGATTTTATCTAGGTTTGTGAGCTAAGCAAAACTTAAGTAAATAAAAAAAAGTATGTTCTATTAACATTTTAACCTTTCTTTTTTTTTTTTTTCTTTATTCCGGAAAACATTATGACTTGCTGTTTGTGGCTGTTAAAATTTCCAGCTACTGATCAGTACAGTAACCAATGGGAAAATTGAATTTTATCCCTAGCATCCCACTAGAGTTACAGTATCCACTACCTAGGAGCTTTTACTCAAGGATCAACTCGTGACAGAAAGTGAATGGATTTTCTAAGGAGGTATTGCTGAATAAATTTTAGCAGGAAAGTAACATAGTAGAACAGAACTCATTACATGGAACATTAAAATGTCCTGGGGCTGGCAGTTGGTGTGGTGGTTAAGGGCGCTGGACTCCCACATGGCTGACCGTGGTTCAAGTGTCAGACCTGGTGACTTGCTTTCTCACTTTCTCTCTCTCTCTTTGTCCCTCTCTGGTCAAAATAAAATAAATAACTAAATAAAGTTAAATAAAATAATATTTTAAAAATTAAAATAAAAATAAAATGCCCTGTCATTTCATATATAAAACATCCTAGCTTTAACAAAATCAGTATATTATTAATAAGTGTTTCAATAATTTCAGTATTGGACTTTTTATCCCCCTATGCTTTTCTAAGCTCTTATGAGGATTATACCTTAAGAAAATTTCAGGAAGTTTTTTTTTTTTTTTTTTTTTTTTTTTTAAATGCTTAATCTTATTTGTCTTTTCCAAAAAGAAGTATTTCATTTAGCACAATTCTTTTTTGGTTTTCTAGCATCTTTACTTTTCTTAGAGCAATTTTATACACAGTTTTATGACCTCCAAAGACAGATAATTTCCTTAGTGGACTCTTTAATTATAGGTGCAAGTATTTGCCTGTGTTATAATTCAAGTTTGGAGACTGGCTAATGTCCATTAGTTTTCACAAAGAACAGGCAGTACCTTCTCTACCAGCTTTATTTATTTTACTGATTACTGCTCTTTCCTGAGGAGTGTTACAGTGTAGCTAAATGATTAGTCTAAGTTCAAACAAATTACATTTATTTAACAAGCATTTATTAAGCACTTCCATCTATTACCCATTGTCGGTATAGAGATAAAGAACAATTTTGAAGTACCCAACTTTTTTGTTATTCTTTTCTAGGAATTTCTGGATTAATACTGACTTTTATTTTCATTTTCAAAATTTTACACCTTGTTGCATTCCTATCCTTTAATTTTCAAGTATTATAGTTTTCTCCACAGCTGTAAAACTCTAATTCACTATTGGCTCCATCCTTTCATCTCTAAGAAATTATTGAGTTTATCATTTTTGTACTACTAAATCTTTTTTCTTTCTTTCTTTCTTTTTTTTTTTTTTTTTTTTTTTTTTTAGAGAGAGATTTTTGCTTTAGGTCGTGTGCACCAAGAAGAAGGAGAGAGACAGAGAAATAGAAAGTGAGAAATCACCTCCTTGGGAATGGCCATGCTGCAGTATCTTCTCCTCCATTCTCTTGGGATTTTGGGCATGCACGAACATGCACCTGACATGAGTTTTAAGTTGCTGGGTCTGAGACAGGAACTGTGGTCAACTCTGTGGGGGTCCAGCGACATAACCATTATGCCATCTACTGGTCCCACTACTAAATTATTTTTAAATAATATAAACAAGATAACATTATTTTATCTTAATAGAAGATTTTATTTTTTGAGAGTATTCAAATTCTTTATGCACAAAGATGGCTTTCTAGAAATAATTTTATTTTAACGATGTTTATGAAAAGTTGTAAAGTTCATCTGTGTAATGACTCCAAAGAGAAAATTTGGATGGAATTGTTTTTCCATTATTCTTTTCTTTTTTTAAGAAATGTTTGCTGGGACCAGCAGATGGCGTAATGGCTATGTCAATGGACTCCGTGTAGTCAACTATGGTTCAAGTCCTGGACCCAGTGGCTTAAACTCACGCCAGGCATGGGTGCGTGCATGCCCAAGATCCCAAGAAGAGAATGGAGGAAAAGGGATTGTGGAGTAGCCATCCCCCCTGTGGGACGATTTCTCGCTTTCTGTCTTCTGTCTCTCTTTGTCTTTCTGGTGAGCACATGCACCCTATAGCAAAAGCCTCTCTAAAAAAAAAGGTTGGTTTTTTTTTTTTTGCTATTGAGCCCATGTGCTCACTGGAGAGACAGAAAGAGACAGAGAGACAGAAAATGAGAAATCAACCCCTGTGGGGATGGCCATGCAGCAATCACTTCTCCATTCTCCTCTCAGGATCTTGGGTATGCACTCACACATGCCTAGCGTGAGTCCTCTGGGCCCAGGACTCGCACTGCAGTTGGCCATATGGGAATCCAGTGCCTTAACTACTACGCCACCTGCTGGTCTCCCATTATTGCTTCTTCTGTGAAGGTTTGTTCTCATATTATTTGGACTGTCCTTGAGTAGAGTGTGAGATGAGATGTTGGCTAGCCACTGATCTTTACCACAACCTGTGTAGATATGTAGTGCCTCCTTTCAGTAGGAGATTTTGGAAGAACAACAGAAAGAGAAGAAAGAAGAACAGCTTTATAAGTTTTCATCAACTGCCCAATTCCTGTTATTACATTTTTTTCTAGAAAATTGACTCTTCAGCCAGCTCCTGACCTGGTGTTAAGGTGGCTGAATTCCACATGCCCACCAAGTGGTTCAAGCCCTGGATGCCGCCGCTTGTGCAGTTTGAAAAACACGCTGCTTGCTGTCTTAAAAGTGTGTGCCCACTGTCTTAAAAGTAGGGAGGGATGGAAGAGAGGGGATTGCAGCGTGACTGTGCCCCATGGAAAGTAGTTTCTTGTTTTCTTTTACTCTGTCTGTCTCTGGTGAGCACATATGCCTTCTGGCAAAACTTTTTGTTTGTTTTGTTTTGCTTTTCATTTTTTGAGAGATTTTTGCTATAGGGTACATGTGCTCACCAGAGAGAAAGCAGGGGAAATGGCCATGCTGCTATCCCTTCTCCTCCACTATCCTCTTGGGATTTTGGGCACATATGCAAACATGCCTGGCGTAAGTTTCAAGCCACCAGGTTCAGGATTTGAACCATGATTAGCCATGTGGGAGTCCAATGCCTAATCACTACGCCATCAGCTGGCTCCCCAACTTTTAAATTTAGCTCTAAATTTTGCCATTAATCTTAAATGACACCTTTTTTATAGCCTTAAAAATCAGCGCACACATAGATCATATTCTAAAAATAATTTGTTGATGATAAATGTATCACTATCCAGGAAAGAAGATCGTCTCTTCATCATCTCTCAATTTGTGAATCCATCAGCCTAGGAAAATTGACTCCGACATTGACTTTTTCATGCAGTAATACTGAAAATGAAACTGAAAATAAGCTTGTATACACTTTTGTATTTATTTACGTAATTTGGTGTATTCATAATGTAAGATTTCATTTATCAATTCAGTTTCCTTCTAATTAAAATACATTTTTCATTTGTATTTGTACTTTTCACTAAAGCAATTTTCAAAATTTCCATCGCTCTACCAGATTATCATAAAATAGGGTTTATTGAATATTTATAAAGCAGATTGCTAAGTTGGAAATTCACCTAGAAGGAAATCATAAATAAAGTTAGTGAAAAGGAAATGTTACAATTTCCCATGAAAAATGCCACGTGTTGAAATTTGTACTTATTATCATGCAATGGAGTTGATAACATGTCAGAGAATATTGTTAAGTAGATACTCAGATTTCCACTCTCTGCTCTTTCACATATTGTAGTGGAAATGTAGTCAGCCTAAAAACTTCTTTCCCACAACACAGTCCCTTATCTCCCTTTGTCTTCCAAAAATATTGTATCAGTGCCAGCCATGGACCTAAGGAACCTTTGACTGCCAACACTGTGTGTAATTCGAGCACCACGGGAACTCCATCCTGGAGTCTCTGTTGCATGTCACAGTGGAGGAGATTTCATCAGTCACTTGACTCTTAGAGAATTTCTAGTTTTCAGAAGTTCCTTACTAAAACATAAATACCCATAGGGGAAGTGATAGCCTGTCAAAAGTGAGCACACATTGCAAAGGAGAAGAATAATGGGCCAAAAGAGAAAATACCACCTCAGTCCAGACTCAACTTTTACCTCCTCGAGGGCTCTTTTCCCATAGAACACTTACTTCAGTTTGTGTATGTGTGTGGGTGTATGTTTCTTTATTCATCATACTTTTTGATTTTTATTTATTTATTTAAAATTTTACATTTAATCACCATTCATCGTCAGTATTCAAAATTGTTTTTCCTAGCATGCGTACAGTGCATATCACTCAAGTAAAAGGGATTACCATGTACATTAGTGTCAACAGATACACACCTTTTCTTGTTTGTGTTTGATAAATGCTCCTCGTTTTCTCCCCATCTCCTCTCACCTACCCCTCCTAGAGTGTCTCTAGCTTTAGTTTTTAATCTTTAAGACTCACCCTCCCTATTTCTGCTGCTTTTCACAGCCGAGTTCCCGCCTCTTGCATTCATCCTCTAACCTCAGCAATCTAGATTTCATCGTTCCCGCACGGCTGAAGCAGAGTTCTGTAGGGCTGCTTCCAAAATGTCAAAGCAAAATGGAAGGTCTTCTTGGTCTTTATCTTTCTTGGCCTTTCTGGTAACATGATATTGCCACACCCTTTGTTCATTTTTTTTTACTTGAATTATGTGAAATCACCTTCTACGAGTGCTGTTTTTACCTTGTCAAGTCTAGTTTTCTTATATCTGACACATAAGTATAGAAATATTTTTATTCTAGCTGGTTCTCTCTTTCAAATCTCTACTCCAGTGATCTACACAGCTGTAGATTTTGTTGAGTGTTTACTAGCCAGATCTTTTCTAAAAGACACGTACAACTTCTCACGTATCTAGACACCACGCAGTTACCTCAGTGTCCATTACTGGATCTATTGTTTACCCACTTCACCTGTGTTTGCTCTTCTTCTAGTACTTTCTATCGCCTTTTATGAAACTGTCATGTACCAGTTTCTCAAGTGCAAAACCAACAAAACACCTCTTATCTTCCCTTTCTTCTCCATTTTCAATTAGTCACTAAACCCTATACATTATCCACATATTTCTTGTATCTCTCTCTTTCTATCCTCATTATAGTCCTGTCTGTCTATTCTCATTATAGTCCTCATAATAGTCCATCAGGCTGGAATTGTTAGTATTATTCCTGCTTCTCACATTTCTCCTCTTTTGATTGTACAATAAAACCTCAATAATGCTTGTTTACGAGTCTAAATCTGATTTTCTCGCCTACATTTTCTTCATTGTTTTCACTGCCCTTTTTTTCTTTTTCTTTCCTTGTTTTTGAGAGAAATCATGATCCCCCAGGGGGATGGCTGCACCACAATCCCTTCTCCTCTATTCTCCTGTCTGGATTTTGGGCATGCACACCCATGTGCCTAGTATGTTTCAAGCCATCGGGTCTAGGACTGGAACTGTGGACAATTGCATGGGAGTCCAGCACTTTAACCACTAAACCACCTGCTGGCTCCTCCACTGCCTTTCAGCAAATGTTAAAATTTCAGCAGTCACTCATGATGTATTCAGTGCTTATGCGATAAACCTTGAGCATCCACCTGCTATGTGTGTGGGAAGAAAGTACATGGTGTTTACATTCAAGCGGAACCTCCACAAGCTGCCAATTTCTTCTATATCTGTTCATTCCTACTAGTTTTCTGCAATTAACCTACTTTATATGGCAAAGTCCCCTGGTTTCTCAGAATGTTTCAGTGCCCCTTTGGTATATGTTTTGGAAATTCTTTCCTCTAGTAGTATCCATCTCTGCTCTCTTACCCCCAGATCTCCTCAAACCTCATACTGCTTCTTGGGTCTTCTTTGTCATGGATTTCCTGTTTATCTTTCACCTCACTGCTGTGGCCCTTCCTCCTTTGAATCACTGCCACTTTCAAAGCACTTTCATGCCTCTCTCAGAGCATGGACATAGCTTCTCTCCTCTGTACCTCATCTATTGTCACTGTGTGCTGAATAACCGTGCAAACATCTGTGACAGGTTCCCGTTAACATCAAGTCATAGAATTGCCAGTAAAGTTGGGCCTTTCTAAGGTGCCATAATTTCTTCCTTGGACCAGGTGCTTGAAGCAACCAAGAATGATGAAATCATGTCTTTTGAGATGCTGTTCAACTGTTGAGATATTTTCTGCTTATGCACATTATTTTCCTAATATGATCTTTTGTTAGCTCATCCACCTGCTATGCCTTACATATTATTTTCACAGTAGGTTTGGAAAATGTTTAAACATTAGAATGAAATTCCTATTGCATAAGTGTTCCTTAAAAATGAAATATGGTATATGTTTTATATATATGTGTGTGTGTATATGTACATACAGGCACATGCACACAGATGCACATATATGTGTGTGTATTTTTATTTATATATACACATATATAAAAAGAGGGTCTTTAAACCCTTCATGGAAAATGCATATATGAAAAAATAATGCATGAATTTCATTTTTAAGTCCTCTGTGTATAGACTTAGATCTCACATGTATTTATATTTATCCTTGTGTACTTTTTCATGATGCAGTATGCTTTGTGAATAGTTAGACTGTCTTCCTCAGTGCTAACCTGTTGGTAAAAGTTTGCTAATTGTCAGAGGGAGATTTGGTGCAATGGAGAAAAATCCACTCTTTATACTAGAAAAATCAGTTCAAAATCTATTTCCTGTCTAGAATGAGTCAGTAAAATCTTGAAGTGAAAACACAGAGATTGACTTGAAGTTAAAAAAAAAACATACTTTTGGATTTGCAAATAGCATATGCTAGTATCCATGAACCAAAAATATGCATATTATATGTGAGTAATTCATAATGCCCAAGTTTACTTTTGAAATGTGTCCTTACATTTAGATTATTTCATCTGTATGACTTTGTATCACAGCTGTATAATTTATTATGCAAAAATCTTTGAACTTTTCACACAAACTTTAAGAAGTAGTAACATTCATTTCATGTATAGATGGCTGATACATTGAGTTAAAGATTTTGAAGGTGATTTCAGTCCGTCAGTTTTGCATTTGATAAGATTAAGGCACAGAGAGATCGTAAGCAACTTTCTAATACTGGATTATTACTGGTGGACTCTTTCAGGGCTGCTCTGATTACACCAACCATATGACTCATGATATTTTTTTTCCTGGATGATATCAGTAAATCATAACTCAAATTTATGTATCCCGTCTGTGTCAATCAAGGTTCCTACTTGGTTCCACTTCCGGCAGCAGAACTAGCCAACTGTGCAGATCTGGGGACCCTCTGTCAAGGTAGGGAGACAGCGGCGTCCTCTGGAGTTTCTGTACTTCCTGCTTACTATTTTGGATAATGTACTGTTGTTGTCATTGTTTGGATTTTTATCTAATTTTTACTTGGAAAGGCAGAAACCAGCATAACAGAAGAATTTCTGGATGTGTTTGGGTTGTGTGGGTTTGCAGTACATTCAGTGTGGAGAAAGAATGCATTCACCCTCTAGATGACCACATTTACATAAAGGACTTAATTTTTTTTTTCAATGGGAAGGATCATATGCTATTAAATAAGAGTTGATTTAATTTTTCCCTCTCTATTCCTTCTCAAGAATATTGCAAAGGTCCGGTATAAATATAGTCATTTAGCATTTTGAAGAAGTGTTTATGTCTATGAAACAAGGGGAAAAATTAAGTTGAATATTTAGTTAAGTTTAAAATAAAGCCATGAGAATAATTTACAAGTATGATATGCAATAAAACTTAAATCTTAGGAAAAAAATTATTCTACTAAACCAATTTTAATGTAACTATGTTAATTATGATGCTTAATGACTATATCATGGTCTATATTCCAATGACATATTATGTACTAAGTAGTTGCATGCTACTACTTAACGTTACATTTTTAATAATCAAATATGCTTTTGTTTTAATTTTATCATTGCTACTGCTAATTACCCATGACCCTTTTCATCCATTATTCTATTAAATACTTAAATCTGAAGTAGCATGTTCTATGTACCACATTAAGAATCATGGCCATGCCTTTTGTAAAAATTTGATCATTTATTAAGAGGGTCATAGCATAAAGGTGATTGGAGTTAGAAGTGACACTGAATGAGTAGTAATGTAGGCTCTCTTCTGCGGTTTGGTGTGGTGATGGCAGGAAGTAGAAAGGGTTGCAACCCATTTATCTTTGTTTTCCTCTTGGAGAAATTATTTCTCTGTTATTATCATCAATCAATACCCTAGTGAAATGCCTTTTATTCATCACTGTTTAGTAAAGTTACTGGAATCTTTAAACAATTGATTTAATTTAGTCTATATATCTCTTTCTCTTGTTTTTCTTACATTTATATTCTCAGAAGAGAGAGATTTTTTTCTAAGATTTTATGTCCCTGATCTGAGTATATCAGCAGAATGACTTAGTTTAAATAACTTCAAGCTGTAGGTTTGTATAGCCTGCCTGCTATAACCTTTTCTTTTCACCAACTCAGAAAAGTCATTTCTGGAAAGGTTTAGTAACTTGCGTGTGATTACCAGCCTATAATAGAAGGTTGGTTTAGAATCTAAAGGTCCCTTCTCCAGTCCCTTTGTGCCAGATCCCAACCCTCACACACAATCAGGGCACTGAAGGCCATTTAAACTGATTCTTAATGTGCCATAGAAAGCATTGCTTTATTCTATGCATTGTAACCTTGGGGTCTGTTGTGTTTAGTGGCAAGAAATGGTTTCCATTCCTCCTCTGTATATTTTCATGCATTAATTATAGATTACTCATCCATATTAACTGTCATGTACTCTTTGCAAAATTATCTCTTTCTCATCTTTATTACCAGCTACTGTAAATTCTCCTAGTACCACATCACCCACTAACATGCCTGTTACTAATAGAATCGATATACAAACGGATGGTAAGAAATCATTAACTTTTATATTTGTAGTATGTCTAACATAATAGAAAAATGGTTATCTAAGGGTGGGAATAGCTAATGTTTCAGCAAAGTTCTATTACTGCTGTCACTCGGTACATTAGTATATTTGCAAGACTCGTCCAATAAGTGACCATCCCTTGACCCTTTAGAGATCCCCATCCTCATGACCAGTGGAATGGGTTCATTTCCAGTACTTCTTTCTGTACTTTTGGCTACAGTTTCCTTCAAAAGACAACTTAAGAGAAAGGCTCTTATTTAAAGAAATTATTTTGCACTGTAATAAAGAGCTGAGGGAAAAAACCTATTTTTCCATGATATTTTTGTCAGATTATTCTCTTCAGAAAACTAATATTTAAAGGAACAAAAATCTAAGTAATTTTAGGAATTTACTTTTTCAGTAAAGTCAACTGTATATTTATATACCTGTGATACATTAATCAATTTCCATGTACTACTTTGCTCTCTGTTTTTATTTGTTGAAGAATAATGGTTATATTGTGATTAGATATCAATCAAATCATCAATTTTTGAAGAACAAAAATTCAAGTAACTTTCAATACTCCTTGACTTTTTTCTCCACATATATTTTCTATTTATTATATTTGTGGTTTGGAGATAGAATTGTTATAAAGGTAAGAAATGAACAGAGAAAAAAGCCAGGTGAATTGAGTTATTATTTAATCTGCTATCTATGGGTCACATACACAGGCTTTTGGTAATTCAGAGTTAGTGATTTCAGTTTCTTCTAGTAAGGAGAAATTCCAATCAGGTGACCACACTAATGTCTCAAATACAGTAATATTCTCAAATATGAAATATTAGAATCAAAGGAATTTTCTAAACCCCAATCATTTAGCTTATGAGGCCAAGACATCTGTAATATATCACTAGGGACCAAAACCCAGTGAAAAGAAATCCACATAGTTCTTTGATTCTTTTTGGCTTCAGAGGTTATATCAACTTCCTCTGTAAGGACATTTAAGTTGGAAGTATGGAATATTTTACATGGAACATAGATATAAATTTCATTAGGGTTATAAAGACATCGATTCAGGGAAGTGTTTATGGTTATTCTGGTAGTTACACCAAGGAGATTTATGACAGAGCAAAAATTCCAGCAACCCCCAAGAAAGCAAGAGCAGCTGAAGTTTCCAGAACATATTTCACATGGACTCCAGCCAGTGATGGGAATATTATAATTCTCAGCAAGTATTTCACTCTTTGTATGAACATACAAAGAGCCTCTGTGGCATTCTGCCTCTAGGACTGGCACATCCTCTACTGCCCAAGAACACTTATATGGTGTTTCTGAGTCCTCAACTTGGTAGAGTGGAGCTGCATTCACTCAATCATGTCATTTCTGACATTCTTGAAGAAAGCCTTGTTCAGTCCATCTCTCTCTGCGTCATAACTTTCCTTGGAGTTTCAACAAAGCAAGCAAATGTTAGAACCAGTTAAAATGGTTTATTTTGACCACATTCAGGAAGAATCTAATTCAGATGATTTTTATTGAAAATATAATTGCAGCATTTAAAAATATTAAAAAGTCATCATTTGAAAGAGTTTCAAAATTGTATACTCAAAGTTTTATACCATCTTAACAATTTTGACCATATCCTGAAAACCTATACTATTAATATTTACTTAATATGTTTTTTCTCCCAAATTGACACTTTTTTACTTACACACATATTTACATAGGAAAATTAATTTTACTATTGTAAACTGAAACCAGTACTGCTTGTTATAAACAGAAGTGAACTGTGAAAGTAAGTATAACGTAAACAATGTATTTTCAGTTCTCCCTATTATTTTTCCTGTATCCTATCACCCTCTCACAACCCAAAGCCTGAAGTATTTGTTATCTTTTTAAAAAGGAAGAGAAACAAAGTATTAGAGACAGGCTGTAATATAATTAAGTTTTTTTCTGATATAAACACATTTAAAATCATTGAAAAGAGAATTACTATTTCACCTTATGAACAAATGCTATTTTGCCATGTCCGGTACTTTATAAAATCATTCACATGCTATCAACAATTTTTTTCCTTGGGAAACTGATAACAGTAAACATTCTCAGGCTCATGATCTGATATATTAGAGAATTCCATTTTGTTCACTGTAAGAAAGATGGGCACAACTGTCAAATCTATTTCCTACCTTATCCAGCCTTTTAAACTCTGGATCATCAGAAACTTACTGATCACTGATAATGGTATGCCTGTGTGGAAAGGTTATTTGAGAATCAGGTATATGTCCTTATATATCAATGAATTTTGCTTTCTTGGCTTTTGTGAAATGTCCCTATTTATCTATGTAAAATTCTTTCTGTTATTTTCAATAGGTATTATATCTGAGACCTCAGATTATTAGCATCTTATCTTTTAAGCAGCTTTTCACAAATTTCAAAATATCATGGATAATCTAGGTTTTCCAAAAATAATGGACCTTTGTGCCTTTTCCATTACATTCCCAAGAAAAGCTCTTGGACAGATTATTTTCATTCCAAACCATATCTTCTGTGCTTGAGATATTACTGTAGTGCTACTTAATAGAAAACTTTTGTGAGGTTAGCAGAAGCAGCTTCAGTAAGGAATTAACTCCATGAGTAGTTATTGTTTTTTATAGAAATCTAGTTTGCAAGTACAAATTCTTTTTTTTTTTTTTTTGGAGAGGTTTTTCGCTATAGGGCGCGTGCGCTCGCCAGACAGACAGAGAGAGACATAGAGACAGAAAGCGAGAAATCACCCCCCAGGGGGGATGGTCACGCCGCAATCCCTTCTCCTCCATTCTCCTCTCGGGATCTTGGGCACGCACGCACACGCGCCCGGCGTGAGTTGTAAGCCACCGGGTCCGAGACGCGAACCGCGGTCGACTACGTGGGAGTCCAGCGACATAGCCATTACGCTAACTGCTGGTTCCCAGTACAAATTCTTTTTTAAGAATTATTTTATTTAACTTTATTTATCCATTTATTTATTTATTTATTTTAATTCGACTAGAGAGAGCCAGAGAGATAGAAAGAGAGAGAGAAAATGAGGAAGCAAGCCACCATGTCTGGGACTTAAACTACGGTTTGCCATATGGGAGTCCAGTGCCCTTAACCACCATGCCACCTGCAAGTACAAATTCTAACCCTTTCAGTTTCTCACATACATTTAGTTCTTCAAGTAACAGATTCATTCTCAGAGATTTTTGTTTGTTTGTTTGTTTTTGAGAGATTTTTGCTATAGAGCACATGAACTCTACAGAGAGGAAAAGAGAGACAGAGACACAGAAAGCGAGAAATCACTCCCCAGGGGGATGGCCACACTACAATCCTTTCTCCTCCATTCTCCTCTCAGGATTTTGGGTAGGCACGCACATGCACCTGGCATGAGTTTCAAGCTGCTGGGTCCAGGACTCAAATCACGGTCTGCCACTTGATAGTTCAGTACCAATATGCCACCTGCTGTCTCCCATCCTCAGAGTATTTGAATGGTTCCAACAGTCACTCTAGCTTTATATGCCAGATATCTGAAAGAACTTGCATCTGTAGGATCTGCAGGATGCCAGTCAAATTGTAGATGCCGCTATCCTATCATAATCACTTCATTATCAGTTCCAAGAAATCATCTCAAATGTAAAATAATATTTGATTTATTTTTATTGCCAAAGGATGCATGTGTCAGAGAGAAAGAGAGAGAGAGAGAGAGAGAGAGAGAGAGAGAGAGAGAGAGAGAGAGAGAACTCCCCAAAGGAGTACACCCACTCTGCAATCCTTTTTCCTTTATTCCTCCAACCTTTCAGAATTTTGGACAAAGCACCTGGCATGCTTTTCAAGTAACAGGGTCTGGAATTGTCCATGCGAGATCAGCTTCTTATGCACAGGACTTAACTACTGTTCTAAGGGGCGGGCTCAGATTTTTTATTTAGTGTTCATCTTTTCAAATGTATGTTTTCAAATATATATTTTAAACACTTGAATATAGAATAGTGCCCTTGTCTATATCCTCAAAGAAACTGCAAAGAGTCTTAAGTCCAAAAACAGGAAGGATTAATTGGAAAAAAGAATATTATTTGATTTTGACTTTGATTCCACATCTATAATGGCAGACAGCGACTTCTCCATTGAAGTTCTTTGTGGCTGGAAGAGTTACCTAATCAGAAAATGGATATATATATATATATATATATATATATATATATATATAAAATATTATTTATTTATTTTTAGTTTGCTATAGGGTGCATGTGCTCACCAGAAAGAACAAAAGGCACAGCAAGGGAAAATGAGAAATCACCTCTCAGGGGAATGGTCACATGCAATTCCTAATCCTCCATTCTCATCTTGGGATTTGGGGCATGCATGCATACATGTCCAGTGTGTTTTTCAAGCTGCCCGGTCCAAGACTCAAACCATGCAGTTGGCCATGTGGGATCTAGCTGCCTTAACCTCCACACTGGACCCCAAAATAGATGTATTCTTAAAAACTTATTCTGAGAAATGTCTATCATGAATTAATTTGGCCTGGATGTCATTATCAGGATAATACATGCATCCTTTGAAATCTCTGAAACACATGAAGATTTGCAAATAGCTTTTGTGCTGAGACTCCAATGGAGTTGTTACATCTGTACAAAAAGACTTGACTGCTCTAATAGCATGGGAAAGTTTGCACCAGTGTTCCCAAATGGTGTGTGTCCTCCAATGGCATTGTTCAAGCCAATGATTTTGTGTAAACCTAAACCCTTCACAGCTATTCAGTGGGCATTTAAGTTCACTTTGACAGTCCACTGGAGCATTTCTCATGATTGCTTATCTACACTATCACAAAATTTTAAATAAGTATTTTAGGCTCCACTCAGTATTTTTTTTTTTTGGAGAGAGGTTTTTGCTATAGGGTGCGTGCACTCGCCAGACATACAGAGAGCGACAGAGAGACAGAAAGCGAGAAATCACCCCCTAGGGGGAATGGCCACGCTGCAATCACTTCTCCTCCTTTCTCCTCTCGGGATCTTGGGCACGCACTCACGCACCCGGTGTGAGTTTAAGCCACCAGGTCCCGGACTCAAATCGTGACTACATGGGAGTCCAACGACATAGCTATTACGCCGTCTGCTGGTCCCGATGCTAGGTCTTTTGATATAGTAACACATTTCTATGCTATAAGTCATTAAACTCTAGGGAAAGTACTATTTGTAGACTGATATTAGATATCTTTCTCATTTATAAAAACGAAAAACCAAAAACAGTGGGGCAGGAAACATTGAAAAAGTACATAAAAATATATTAAATATATTAAATATTCAGATGTATCCATAAAATTTCAGAAATGTCAGAGATTAAAAGTCCCGATTGTCAGTATTTTGCACTGTTTTTCTAAGAAAGAGAATGATTACTATTCATAACAAAAGCATGCTTCAGGTCTCCATCTAGTGGTAGCTTTTCATATACTCTATAAGCATCAGTGTACAGGGGACATCAAAAAATTCTTGGAAAAATGGAATAGGAGGTTATTTAGGTACAAATGAACTAATTTGCATAGATTTTTCAAAATCTACATTTCTGTAATCTTTTTAGAGACTTCTATGCTCACAGAACGTTTCTAGGTTCCTAAAATAATTCTCAGGCCTCTGCAATTTAAATTTCTTCTCAATCATACAGAATTTCTGTGATTTAATATCTCAAGATTTTGAGTGTCAAAATTTTTTGCCTGATTTACCGTTTTTTTTTTTTTGAGAGTTTTTTGCTATAGGGCGTGTGCGTTCGCCAGACAGAGAGAGACAGAAAGCGAGAAATCACCCCCCAGGGGGGATGGTCATGCCGCAATCCCCTCTCCTCTATTCTCCTCTCGGGATCTTGGGCACGCACGCACACGCGCCCGGCGTGAGTTTTAAGCCACCAGGTCCAGGACGTGAACTGCGGTTGACTACGCGGGAGTCCAGCGACATAGCCATTACGCTAACTGCTGGTCCCCTGATTTACCATTTTTATATGTTCCTTTAAATATTTTTCATCCAGATTTTTTTCAATTATTTAATTTCATTTATCATTATTATCATTTTTAAATTTGCTACAAGACATGGGGAGTCACCAGAGAGAGAGAGAGAAAAAGAGAGAGAGAGAGAGAGAGAGAGAGAGAGGGAGGGAGGGAGGGAGGGTGAGAAAGTAAGCCACTGAGTCCAGGACTCAAACTGCAGTCAGCCTTGTGGAAATCCAGTGCCTTAACTACCACGCCACCTGCTGGCCCCTATATGTATTTATATATGTTATATGGAGAGGTGGCAGTTTCTATTATTTACTTGGATCTATGACTTCTTTACTGGGAAAACAATCATTTAGTAACGGGACTAGAATTTGCATTTTGATATATTTGGAAGCTTCCAGAGGTACATCTTTGTAATTTTTTCTATTGCCTCCCTACAATTTTCTTTCATTGTATTTAACAACATTGTCTTCATCATATAGTTCTAAATTTCTATGCAGAGCTTACTTAAGACATACCTAAGCATAGCATGAAAAAAAAGATGATTGAGGGGCCGGCAGCTGGCTTGGTGGTTAAGAGTGCTGGACTCCCACATGGCTGACTGTGGTTCGAGTCCCGGACCTGGCAGCTTGCTTTCTCTCTCTCTCACTCTATCCCTCTCTGGTCAAATTGAAATAAATAAATGAATAAATAAATAAAGTTAAATAAATGTAAAAACAAAAAAAAACCAAAAACAATAAAAGAAAATAAGCCCTCTTAAAAAAAAAATGATTGAAAACCACGGAGATGTAAACACTTTGAAGTACTTCTAATTGGGTCTTCATGCCGTGATCCACCCCCAGGCTCAGCCAGACTTAACTGTGTGCGTTCATGTCCAGCATATGCCTGGAGGCCTTGAGGACAAACCCAGGACCTTCCTGTATGTGTTAGCACCCTCCCACCAGCTGGCCCACTTGTTTATTACCTTGAGTTCACTTTAGCACATTTGTAGAGAGATTTAGCAAACCTGTGTTGGTGAGTTTGATTTTTATTGGAAAAAAAAAAATCAGGCTACTTTAAAGATTGTCCTCAAAGGAAAAAAGCAAAACCTTTTTCATCCTAGTTTTCTTCCTGAAGCAAGTCATTCCAATGAAAATATACTTGCAAATATTATTTTTCCTCTCTACTGTGGTATAAATGATCATATTTAAGAAATGTTGATGGGACCAGGATTTGGCATAATGGCTATGTCATTGGACTCCCATGTAGTCAACCATGGTTCAAGTCCTGGACCTGGTGGCTTAAACTCACACTGATTGCTTGTGTGTGCGTGCCCAAGATCCCAAGAGGAGAATGGATGAGAAGGGATTGCGGAGTGGCCTTTCCCCCTGGGTGGTGATTTCTAGCTTTCTATCTCTCTGTCTCTCTCTGTCTTTCTGGCGAGCGCACATGCCCTATAGCAAAAACTCCTAAAAAAAAAAAAGAAAAAAGAAAAAAGAAAGAAAGAAAGAGAAAGAAATGTTGATGAGAAATCTGTTGAAATTCAGCCCTACAGTTTTGTAGAAGTAAGTACTTTATTAGGGAGGGAAAAGAGAGGAAAGAGAGAAATGAGGTTAAGGACAGAAAATATGTATATGCCTGTTCTTTTTCAAGTTAATTTCTGCTCATTATCTCATTTAAGTTTTCAGGTCCCAAGATCTTTATCTATCTTTACAACATAGAAAAAACATAATTTCATATTACAAGAAATCAAATTATTTATGGAAAAAACTCACCAGCTTTTGCACTGTAGATATCAGAAATTTATAAACAGTTTACAAAGGAGCATGTGTAAATGATAATTTAGGAGCAATGAATTATCTGTAAGAGTAAACTAATTGATAACTTTCTATAAAGTTGCAAATATCAACAACCTTACCACCAGAATATTTCAGAAATTTTCTGTGCCTGTGTAGAAGGTCCTTCTCTTAACTTCTATAAAATTATGTGATTATAAATTTAAATTGCTTGATCATTAGTTTAAAATACAATTAATGAGTTAATCCTATTTCCAATGGGCAGATGGAATTATCTATAGAATATCCGTAGTGATTCAAAACATCCTTCGTCACTCTGAGGTAAAAGTACAGAGCAAGGTGGCCGAGTGGGTAAGTAAACTTATAAACTTCCTTTTCTGTTTTGAACCTTTAGGTTCTTGAAATATGGAAAAGATTTGGATAATGGATTCTACAGATCATACTGAAACACAGATACCGTTAATTCTAAATGTATGAATAGCTATAAATGAGTCAGGTGCTGTGCATATGCATAGGAAGAGAAGTAATGGATAAAGAATAAGAAACACCCTAGTAGGCTCTCAGTCTGAAATAAGAAAAGTAGCACCCAAATGGAAATAAATATTTGTAGGTACCTTTATTTACTCTTAGACCTATACATATTTTTGTTATATTTTTGTCATTTTTTAATTCAATCACTTTACAACATTGAAAATAAATGTTTTCAACATCAATATCCTGTATGTTAGTCCAGTTAAAGAAAATACCTTACACGAGGCCATCACCAGATAATTTTTTATTTTTTAGTCTGTTGATTTTTTTTTCCCCTTGATCTCCTCCCACACACACATATCCTTCCACTTCTGGTCCTGGTTCCATATTATCTCTGGTATTCATAATTGCTTTGCATGTAACGTAATTGTTATGTTGCTGGACTCCCACGTAGTCAACCACAGTTCATGTACCAAGCTCACTGGCTTAAAACTCAACTTGAGTGCTTGTGTGTGTGTGTGTGTTTGCCCAAAGTCCTGAGAGAACAATAGAGGAAAAGAGATTGTGGTGTGGCCATTCCTTGCCCCCCTCTCCCCATGGGGGATGATTTCTTGTTTTATGTCTCTCTGTCTCTCCTGAGCACATGCACCTTACAGCAAAAATCTCTCTATGCAGAAAAAAGTCTGGTGCTGAGACCTGTAAAGAATGTTAAATAACTGCACAAAAATTAACAGAGTTCCAATAAAGTTGAAGTTGTTTATTGTTTGTTTCTTTAAAAATGCTTTCATGTTGTGAATTAATCATTTTTCTTATTACTAATATTCTCATGGGATAAGGATTACTAGTAAACTTGTTTTATTGCACTTCTGAGTGTTAAATGAAGAGTAGGGAAGGTATTTATTGTGCTAATCTTCTTGAAATATTGATTACAGAGGAAATAATAGTGTTTGCAGACAGACATGCTTGGGCTGACCTCAGGCAAGCCATTTCATCTGTGTGAGATTCTGTTTCCTTCTATGTGAGGCAGTGGGGATTGGAGGGGCCACACCTATCTCACTGGTTGTGAGACCTGAAAAAAAAAATTGTCAAGTTCTTAGCATACAATGACCCAGTAACTGTTATCTTTACCTTTCACCCCTTTAGGTCTCCCAGGATTTTCCCAGGGTCTTATTCCAATAATAACTTATCTTTTGGGAAGGGAGAAACATTCAGATTGAGGGGAAAAAAAGTGTTACAAAAACTCAACCTTTTCTATTGTGTTTTTTAGCTCAATTCAACCTTTCAGAACTGGAACTACACCGTTTATGTGGTTAATATCAGGTAAATGACAGAATGAATGAATTGAGAAAAAGTACCATAATGTCTAATTTAAAGTTACTCTATCTCTGACTATACCTACCCACACATACAAATACACACTTACACGAATATGCCATATTTGTAAATCTTTCTGAAACAACTCTTTATTGTATCGTGTGTTTTTTTTTTTTTTTTTTTTTTTTTTTTTTTTTTTTTTTTTTTTTTTTGTGCAGAAAACTTCAATGCTGCAGCAGTGGTTTTTTTCTTTTTCTTTTTATTGAGAGAGATTTTTGCTATAGGGTGCATGTGCTTGCCAGAGACACAGAAAGAGAGTAAGAGACAGAAAGGGATAAATCACCCCTGGGGAGAATGGCCATGCCACAATCCCTTCTCCTCCAATCTCCTCTAATCTCCTCTTGGGATTTTGGGCATGCATACATATGCACCGGGTGTGAGTTTTAAGCTGCCAGGTCCAGGACTCTGTGGTCGACTATACGGAACTCCAGTGATGCAACCATTATGCCATCCGCTGGTCCCTGCGGCAGTGGTTTTAAACTTTTTTTAATCATGCCTACTAGTCATTTAAAAATAATCAACATGTACTCTCAAATCAATTTTTATGTTTTTAAATAAACTGTGTTTGCATATAGATAGACAGATGTAACTGAATCACTGGATTATGTTATAACGTACTAAAAGTGAAAAAAGAGTAAATACTAACTTTTCTGTACATTGAAAAAGGGTCAAGTTGTCAGGTTCAGAAAGTTGGTTATTCTGCAAAGTGAAGCAGCGTTTTTTATCCGAAAGTCTCAGGTTCTAGGAATACTAATGTGCATTGAGAGTCTTCAAAAGAAAACAAGAACATGCAGAAGGCCAGCTTTGTGTGAGAAACTGGAATCTCACAAGAAGCATTTGGAAATAGTGCTTTAGAATGTCCATTCTAACTCTTTTTTTTTTTATCTTCTCAAATTTTGTCACTGATGCAGTGAATGAGGTTGATAATAACTGTATGTATTTACATTTTTAGTTTTCACCTGAGCACAGGAGAGGACAAGATCAAAGTCAAGAGAAGCATTGTGAATGATCAAAGGTAACACTGACGAAATCTTGCAGAAAGGGTAATGTTCTTCCTCTTGTACACTGCTTTGACTGTCTAAAAGAAAAAGAAAGACAAAAAATTTTGATTGCATAGCCCCTTTAAATGATTTCTCTAGCACTAGTGCATGCTGTTTTTCTTCCTGTAATTAAAACCGTAATGTAACAGATGGGGCAGAAATGTATATCTGACGACAAGTAATTCAGAAGCAGAGTATTTAAAATGGGTGAATTATTGTGTTTAGTATTTCCACTTTTTAAATGATAATTTACTGCACTTATTTGAAAATTTGAAGAGATCTTCAAAGGACATAATTTCATTTTATTTTAAAAAGTGTCTTCTAGTTCTTCTGAGAGAAAGAGAGACAGAAAGACAGGCACCCTTAGCAGGGTCTTCATGCTGCTGTCTACCCTCAACCTCAGCCAGTCAGGATCATGGGCAAACACATGTGTGCCTAGTATGTACAGAAGCAACCTTGGGATGCAAACCTAAAACTTTTCCACATGGTTTCAACATCATCACCATGGCTGACCTGAAAATAGTTTTAAGTGCTCATATATGATAGCATCTAATAAAAGGATAATAGGTGCTAAAACAACTATAGCATTTAAAATCATGAGCTAATTTTCTAAAGTCTTCGTTTTGAAATTTATATTAGAAGATGATTTGACCCTGCAGGTAATTTAATGGATGAGACATCCAGCATATATATTTAACCAGTTGGCCTAAAAGAGCCAGCTATTCAGAATGCCATTAAATGAAAAACAACCTAACCTATTAAATGGGATAAATTTAATTATATTCAGGTAGTATACTACATCCCTATAGATTTTTTTTTCTTTTTTTAAGAGGGATTTTTGCTATAGGGCTCATTGATCCCAGGAAACACAGAGAGAGAGAGAAAGTGAGGAATCATCCCCCCCCCCCCCCGCCCAGGGAGAATGGCATGCTTTGGACATGCATGCACATGTGTTCGGCATGAGTTTAAGCCACTGGGTTCGGACTTGAACTGTGGTTGACAACATGATAGTCCAGCAACATAGCAGTTATGCCATCTGCTGATCACCCTATAGAGTATTTTTAAAAAATTCATTGAAAAGCAAATGTTTTTATAAGTCTAGTTCAGTTTCAATGGACTGAATTGGTGTCATGGATATACAACCCTAGTGATTAGGGTAAACTTTGTTTCAGGTGATATATTCTCTCTATGAGAAGATAAAAATAAAATTTCCTGGGAGAATTGACCAGAGAGTGTTACTTTTTTCTTTTTTCTATTCAGCATTAGAACAAAGGTTGAATAGAAATAACAGAATAAAGACAAATGTTTTTAATGTTACAAGGAAACTCATCATTTTTATATATATTCAACAGACTCAATTGAGCCATCTGATTAGGCAAAGTTGTTTTCATTTTCTAACTGTTCTGTTCAGTTCTTTTTCCTTTATGATCTGAAAATAGAAAGACGTATGTGAATAGTGTATCTTTGAAGGTGACAGGAATTTTTATCCTATATTTAGCGAAAAGGTTATTTTGTAATTGGGAGAGAGAATATGAGAAAATCAAGCACCTCAATTATATCTCACACTGTTATCCCCCCAATCCCACCTTCTGAGCCAACCAGGGTCATGGCACCCATCCAGAATGCGCAGGTTGGCTGGAGAATTAAATGCAGGGTCTGCCATGTGGATTCAACATCATTTGAGCTGTGTAACCACTATGCCACTAAGCCAACCCACAGATAATTTCTTTTCCAACCCTTACTGCTAGATCATATTGAGCTTTCAGTAACAATTTTGTAACAATTTTAATTTCCTTGCTGAGCACTTAGTCTAGCAATTGGGACAATCGTAGCTTGGAGTATCACCAATAGTATACACTCTTGAGGAAGACAGCATCTTTTTAGATTACTTCCTGTAGTAATAGTAAAGTAAGCCATCATTAATATATGAGGATGTCTTGGGAACCAACAGTTAGCGTAATGGCTATGTCGCTGGACTCCCATGTAGTTGACCACGGTTCGCGTCCCGGACCCAGTGGCTTAAAACTCACGCTGGGCGCGTGTGCATGTGTGCCCAAGATCCCGAGAAGAGAATGGAGGAGAAGGGATTGCGGCGTGACCATTCCCCTTGGGGGTGATTTCTCGCTTTCTGTCTCTATGTCTCTCTCTGTCTGTCTGGCGAGCGCACGCGTCCTATAGCAAAAACCTCTCCCCCCCCAAAAAAAAAATATGAAAATGTCTTCAAAAGGTTTATGGAAAATATGTATTATGAAAAAAATTACATGGATTTCAAAAAGTTTGGGACCAAAATAAATGTGTATTTTAATTCAGTTTTCCACAAACTTTTTGAAGTACCCTCATATGTCCGCACCTCAGAAATTCTTGCTTAAAAGACATTTAAATTCCCCAAATCTAGATTTTGTGGCTTGTCAAAGCAATGTGTCATTTCACAGCAAATTGCAGAGAGCATAAGTCAACAAATGTAAGAAAAGTCGCACATGTAGGATTTCTTGTTTGTTTGTGATATAAACTCCTGGCATTGTATTTTTATAGGCCCTCTTTTTCTTCTGTTCTCTCTCCACTGCTTGTATGCTCATTGATGAGCTTTTATAGTCTCTCATAGTTTACCTCAAAACCACATTCTACTAGTTTTACACACATTCTTTTTCCAAACTATTCCTTTCAATTCGATTTTATCACTTAACACAGACCATAGCTTCAGATAATGCTATCATGCCCTATCGCCTAGACAGACAGGAAACCAAAGCCACAGAGACTGGTTTATTCAACTAATGAATGCCTGATAGGGACAATAGATAGAACTTGCCTTTGCAGAACCATAAAATAGTTTCAGTTTTCAGGATGAGAGAGGAAAACAACACAGATAAGACCTGTGAAAGTGCAGGGTTATACTTGAATTGCTGAGTTTGGATATTCAATACCATCCACACTGTATTGTAGTGATTATGCTCTGAATATTCAAAAGATGTGAAACGTCCCATTCCCACCTGAAAAGTTCTCAGTAACTAGAGTGGCAAAAGTTATCTTAAAATAGAAGTTTAATCAAGGGATACTTTTTAATTGAATATTTCAAGAATTATTAGGATATCATAGTTCACATTATATTCACACCTATTATTGCTTCATCCTGAAATATGACTTATATATAAATCTAAAGAAGTTGATAATTTGAGAGATAAATAGCTTTTTTGAGTAAATTATGAGAACAGAAGAGCATTTTTTTTCTTCCTATTAGCACAAATATTCACGGGGGTGGGGGGTAGGAAATAGAGCTATTCTCTAGTTTCATCTAAACTTAAATAGAACATATTTCACATATTTCTTTAATTCTTTAGGACCACAAGTTTATTAGTGCTCTCTTTAAGTTACTAATAGTCACAGAATTTCATAAATAAAATATATCACTCACTTCTCGCTGAGTATTCCATAGTTACTTCAAGCAAAATGAAAAAAAAACAAAAAAACAAAAAACAGTGCTGCAGCTTTGTCTTTGGTGTATAGGCAGTAACTGATCTTGACAATATAATCCTTTATCTTATGTTATATTATCCATTTTCCTCAGATTAGAAAGATGAAGGGTTGTATTACAAACTCAGATATTTTACATATAAGGGAAAATTTTTCCCTTTATCCGAAAAAATAATGTCATTTTATTTTATTCTCATGTTGAATTAATAGTTTTGATTTCTGCTGTTGACCATACCTGTGATTACAATTGGACAAAAATATGTATTACTTGTAAATTGGAAAAACCAAAGATTTTGACAGGGCTATTAAGAATACGTCTGTTTGATTATCATATCTTCTTTTCATGATCTTTAAGATCAACCATTTTATAACCTTTTTCAAAAATATACTGACTAATTACAGAGTATATTTTGAGTACTTACTTTGTAGCTTTTTACCATACAAAGTACTTGCAAATGCTTCATGGAGATATACATTTGTTGATTTTCTGAAGAAATTCTACCACATTTGGAAACAGTAATAGTCTTAATACTCTCCAAAGTCAAATGCTCAGTTGGAATTGTAATGTTTTATTTTCAGCCATAAAGAAACAATGTAGAATTAACTACAAGTATGGTTCTTTTGCGTGTGTATGCTGTAAAATATTAATATTTAACATAATATTAGATAATTAACTGTTTCTGAGAAGAGAGTGAGAGAGTGATATGACAGAATTGTACATGTGATGTCCTATAAAATCTATTCATATTGGAATATTTCTTACACTATATTTTATGCAGCAACAGAGACAGTCCATGAGCATGATGGTTAATCTCTTCAGTCTCAACATTTCATGGTCATCCCTCCTTGTCCCATTGTCCAAGTGTTCTAGTCCTCCCAAATGTTCTAGCTCTGCCACCAAAACACAAATGACCAATTAACACAACAAAAATTATATCTGAAATGTTTCCCTAGGTTGGTGATTTGGGCCCTTTTAGTTTACAACGCTACCAACAATGCCAGCTTAGAAGGAAACACCATTCAGCAGAAACTCTTAAAAAATAACGAGTCCCTGGATGAGGGCTTAATGCTGCATAAAGTGAGTGTAAGGCAAGTAGGTAAGTGGTTCCAAGTTTAATGATATGTCTTTTATATGATTATATATTCAGGTTTAATTGAAAGAAAGAACAGAAATGTTTTTCTTTTATGTATTATTTGTGTATGTGAAAATATTTTCCTGGTGTTGAAGTTCATCATATTGGTGCATTGGTAAAAATGAATGACAAATACACACACACACACACATGCACAAACACATACACACGTGCGTGTGTGTGTTTATATATTTCAGTTTAGTGCTTACTACATATGACTCTGAAGCAATGAAGGAGGCAATGAAGGAGGCAAATTAGAGTTTCTACTTTATTTTAGGTACATATTATGAAAATACCAAGAATATAAGCAAAATGCAAGAATAACCTTGACCATCATTGGCTTTAACTTTAGGGGAAAAGTGTGTTTATATGAGGGCCATCAGGTGGCGTGGTGGCTAAGGTGTTAGATTTCCAAGTTTGAGTCCTGGACTCAGCTTGGGGAATCATGCCAAGCATGTGTGTGTGTGCATGTTCAAAATTCCAAGAGGAGAATGGAGAGGAGGGGATTGCAGCATAGCCATCCCCCCTGAGGGATGATCTCTTGCTTTCCCTTTCTCTGTCTCTCTCCTGCAAGCACATGCACCTTAAGGCAAAAATCTAAAAAAAAAAAAAAAAAAAAAAAGAGTGTTTATATGTCCCACTGGGAACTCTAATGAGGTAAACGTTACAAAAGGCAATTTCTTATTATAAAACATCTACTCTTATGTTCCCTGTCTTCGTTAATGTGTGAGTGTCTTCACTGGAGTAGACCAGCGTTTAGGGAATTACCTTGTACCTAGAATCAATGCTCACCCGGACACCAGTTATATTAAGCTCCAACCACGCATTTGGTACTGCTTGCATTTCCCAGTGGGCCATGCTCTTGTCCACCTTCTCTCTATGTCTTTGCCCCACTGCTCTTCACTCTTCTCTTTGTCCACTAGATTATCACCTACATATTTTCCTATTTGCTATAGGGTGCATGTGCCCAACAGAGAGAGACAGAGAGAAAGCACCTCTCAGTGAAACTTGGTCATACCACAATTCCTTCTCTTCTATTCTCCATTCTGTCAGGATTTTGAACATGCACACACATGTCCTTGGTATGTTTTCCAAGCCTCTGAGTCTGGGATTTGAATCACATGGTCAGTTGTGTAAGATCTGGCCCCCTTAACCACTAGGCTGCAGGGAAAGCCCACCTACATGTTTATAAAGATAGCCTCAAAGTCACCTCTTCTGTGAAAAGCTTTCTGACATTATCATGTATAAATAGATGTCATGCTGAACCTCAGCTCATGCTGTTCAGAAACCTACAGTGTTACACACATTAGCGACTGTAGTATCTAACTAGTTGTATTTAAGTTCTAGGATACGATTTTTTTTAAGAGAGATTTTTGCTGTAGGGTGTGTGTACTCACTGGAGAAACAGAGAGTGACGGAGAGACAGAAAGTGAAAAATCACCCCCTGGGGTGGATGGCCATGCCACAGTCCCTTCCCCTCCATTGTCTTCTCAGGATTTGGGGCATGCACACACATGCGTCTGAGTGAGTTTTAAGCTGCTGGGTCTGGGATTTGAACCGTGGTCGACTAGGAGGGAGTCCAGTGACATAACTATTATACCATCTGCTGGTCCTGATATATAATTTATTTAAATAATAATATCTGATTTGAGATCATATCTTATTTTTCTTTAAACTTTCACTTCCCACCTGCCCCCAGAACCAAGCACATTCCCCAGGACCTGAAGACTTGTTGAGTAAATGAATGAGTGAATCTGTTGGATAAATGAATGAGTAAATGAAGGAGTGAGTGAAGCAAATGTTCAAAAATATGGACAACAAAATATAATTGTTCTAATATAATAATATGGTTATATTAGGTCATCAGGAGAGTGATGCCATAGTTTTCTATGCAACAATGTGTCATGGCTTTCCTGACAACCCAATCCTTATGTTATGATTCAGTACATTAGTAGATATCGGGAGAAAAGGAAACTCGAACACGTTGCCTTATGTGCATTCTGGAGGTTCAAGTGGGGAAGCAGCTGTAGCTCAGCCTATAGGGTGATTCAGACTGAGGCCAGATCACAGAGCAGTAAAGAAGCAGGCACTGCCATTTCTAGGAGGAACCTCCCATCTCTACTGTGTCAACACACACAGTGACAGAGACCTCACACGTGGATCAATGAAAATGCTAATACTCGTAGTCATAATAATTATATTAAATAACTCCCAAGCTTCCTGGTAAATACTTGCTTCCTAGGACTTCTTGGAGAGGGAGAACACAACCTGTTGCTATTTCACACACAGGATTCTCCACTAAGAATGAGCTCGATCAATGGCAGCTTACATCTAACTGAGGAGCCCTGGAGGGACCAGCCCCATAATGAGCTCGATCAATGGCAGCTTACATCTAACTGAGGAGCCCTGGAGGGACCAGCCCCATCTCTGTCCTCAGAGGCTGAGGAATCCCAGGACAGCTATCTCTATCTACCTTGCCATTTAATTTATACCATTTAATTTAAATGATATATTGTATTATTCTTTGCAAGTAGACCTGTGGAGAAAAGTTTCTACCAATTCAAAAAAAAAAAAAAAATGAAAGAAAAGAAAAAAAGATCGGGGAGGAGGGGAGGCAAAGCCCGACAATGTTCAAACTCAGACTGTAGATGGGGCAGTTATTTGAATTTTCGTTTGTTGGCTAAAATACTGGTCCTCAGCAGTCTGGTATAACTTGCTATTTTCCAATACTGAGATGCAAGCTTTTGTTATTTTTTAAAATGTGAAATCTGAATCATTGACATCATGACACTAACCCAGAAAGTTTTCAAACAAAAAGTGGGGGGTGACTTGAGAGTGAAGGACGAGGGCAAGACATGTAGGTGGTGTTGGCTCATAAACGCTTTCCTGCCATTCCCTCACCCCAACAAGCTTCCGGGCAGTAGATGCCCTCAGAGAAGCCAGAAAATTTTCTATGAAATATGTTCACAACTCAGTGATGATGCTATTGATGCATGATTTTTGTAGGTTTTCCACTTTAAAAAATGATAAAATTACATTTTTACGGGAGTGTTTTTCATAGTACATATATAAAACCTGTTTCACTGATATGATCTAAGCCTTTACATTAGAATGGTAATATATAGTATGTAGTTTCTGGTTATAGTCACGGAAGTGTGTGTATTTTATTTGATGGCTTTGTAAGAGGTAATGAATTTTTGATTCTGAAATGTATTAAATGTTTATTCTTCGTAATTTCTAAATTTTTACAAGTTCTGAATATCAAACATTTTAATATTCTAGGAAATAAATGTCTATAAAGTAGGGTTATTATTTTGCTTTTGCACTGTTCACTTGTTGGTTCTTAGTTTCAGTACCGACATGTCCTAAGGAGGAGGAACCCAAAGGCTACAACTGGCCATCCATTACACCTTCTGACTACTCCATTAGCTGTAAAAACAATCCTGCCTTTGTTGTTACACGGACATGGTAAGACTTTCATTGGTCTTTTCCAGCAAAGTTCCATGTTATTTTCCTTTCCAGGGCTGCATGTGACACATAGCAGCTTGCATGCACTACATTGATTAGAAAGAAAGGCTGAAATCCGTTGGTCTAAATCATGCACTCCTGGAGGTGAAATAAGGTAAACAGTTTACCCAGGAGAGACAGTGTCTTCCACTCAGCAACGTGTTAATTGAGCCCTCTCCAAAGGGAATTTCCAAATATCAGAGAGTTTGGAAACCGAGGAGGGCACCGGAACAAAGTCCCTTGTCTGTAGATGACCCAGCACGCTTGCATCTCAGACTGTGCACCCGACAGCCAAGACTTTCTCACTCTATGCAGTGGTTATGTTGGAGATGGGAGAGGAAGCAAGAGGGACAGAAACGGTCATTCCCAGGTCGACCGTCTGCCAATGGAAACTTGTTTTACAGATTTTCCCTAGTTGTTTAACAGAAATCTCAGAAACTGGAGGCGAATCAAATCCAGTTGTTTATCCTCTCCCCGACTTGCAAATAGAGAGCGTTCTTGGGGAGGAGAATTCAGAAAGGCAGCTGCCTGAGTGTAAACACCTTGCAGCTACTGCTTTGCTGGACACTTGGTAAGGAGGAAGAGAGGACTTGAGAGTTCTGTGGACTTGAAGTGTCACTCTAACTTTTCCTGGTTGCAAGGCCTTGGAAAATTCCCTAATTTATCTCAATCTATTTCCTCCTATTAAAAAATGTGGGTTATCATCTGCATTACAGAGTTGTACGAAATCAAAAGCAGATTTTACCTGTAAAGTTTCTTTCTTTCTTTTTTTCTTTTTACGTTTTTGTCACATGCTCTCACCAGAAAGGAGAGAGACAGAGAAATTTAGAGAGGGGGAGGAAAGTGAGAAATCACCCCCAGGAGGGGTGGCCACACCTCAATCACTTCTTCTCCCTTCTCACAGGATTTTGGGCACCTTGCATAATTTTCAAGCCACCTATCTGAGACTCAAACCTTGATAGACCTAGTGGGAGTTCAGCACCTTAACCACTTCGCCACCTGCTGGCCCCACCTGTTAATATCTTAATGTAGCACTTGACCAATATATTTTTGGTTAAGATATTGGCTATTTTCAGTGTCTCGTTTCCATGATACATGCTACTGAGTTTTTTTATTTGAGTTTTATTTATTTATTAAGTGTATGGTAGTTTTCTTTTCATACGAAACCTCCCTAGATATCAAGGGAAATTCTAAAATTTATTATCTCATTTTATCAGTTATAACATAATTTATGCCAACTATTTGAAATATTTTGTTTTGTTTTGCAGTTATCAAAGCCCTAACGACCCTTCTCTCGCCATTTGGGGGCTAGTTGATCTCGCCAACTGCTCAAGTAAGGGAGCAGCTTTTCTTTGGTTCACAAGGGCAGACTGAAATGACCTCATAGTTTATGATTTGTGCTGTCTTCAGACTTATTCTTCTGCTATGTGATTCCATTCTAGTATTAAAAATTAGAAACATGATCATTTCACTTACTAAAAGTAGACAATACTTTTTTTCCTTCTAATTTTCTGTTCATTTTGTAGAAAATTTAAAATAGTAAAATTCTAGAGAGACTGAAATATATAAATTGATATTTGATCAATGTTTTGTATTATTTTTAAATTATAAGCACTAATTCAATGATTGTGGCAAATGATATGTGCTAGTTGATCCTTCAAAATTATTTGTGTCTTACTACATGGAGAAGTTAATCTCTGGCTATAAAGAAGTATTACTGATGCTGGTGGTAGGGGAGTACACACAGGGACTTCCTTATACTATGAATTCCTGGAAATGTATAGATAAAACTTTAATGTTATTTCTTATTTTTTTTAAAGAGAAAGCAAATGAAGCTGCCAATCAGATTTTAAATTTAACTACTGATGGGAAGAACTTAACTTCAGCCAATATTACCAGCATTGTAGAACAAGTCAAAAGAATTGTGAATAATGAAGAAAACATTGATTTAACACTTGGCTCAACTCTAATGAATATATTTTCAAATATCTTAAGCAGTTCAGACAGTGACTTGCTTGAATCTTCTTCTGAGTAAGTATCCCCCCCCCCCCCGAGAGTAAGATTTATTGGACAACTGTGTTGTTATGTAACTTCTCATCTAGCAAAGTATTTTGTGCCCAGCCTTCATAATTCAAATTGCTAGAAGATGTAATGATGTTTTCCGAAGATGTTTACAAAGTAAATGACTTAAAAGTTCTTTATTTATTTATCTTGAGTAATTTAACTCACAAAATGATTAGTGTTATCTGCTAAGATATATAACAAGCCCCAGAAAAGCATAATCAGTATCTCAATTTTATTTGAAAATTCTCAAGTTTTAGTTAGGCAGGGCTCTGTATACCTTCTGTATACTGCAAGTCCACTGCCTTATGAAATATGTCACAGACTGCCACAGCTGCACGATTACTGCACCTTGGAAATGAAAATTCCTGGGCAGGTGAAAATGTCCCTGGCTTTAAACAATTTGCTTTGTACCCAATTTTTTTTATTTCATGTACAAATACTAAAGTGTATATACCTTGTTTCTATTTCCTTCTTTTCAGCCATGTTTCTTTCATGAAAATTTTATATTTATTAAAAAGCATTCTCTAGCTTTGTCTTCTTAATAATAATTACGTTTATTTTTCTAGTGTCTCGCAGTTTACAGAATGTTTTAACAACATTATTTCCTTTGATTCTCACTCAGTGATAAGGTAGAGAGTATACTTTTTCCAGTGGTGAGAGAAAGGCCAAGATAAATGAAAAATGATGTTCAGAATGGTTTAGTTGTTGATTTCCCTTAAAGCAGGTACTTCTCGTGAGGATGCATTCATCGCTGTGAGGTGCTATTTTATTCAGTATTATTGCAGTTTAGTAATTTTGTGGGTATTCGCATTAAGATCAGAAAATTCTGAATAACTTTATTTGGTTTGCGTTTTGGCCTGCAACAAAACGTGTGTGTTCAACTACATAAAACATTTTATTACGTAACAGTGTTGTTACTGTCATTTCTTTAGAGCTTTAAAAACAATAGATGAATTGGCCTTCAAGATAGACCTAACTGACAAACCACATGTGAATATTACAACTCAGAACTTGGCTCTTGGAGTATCACCCCTGATCTCTGGAACAAACGCAACTTCAAATTTTAGCATTGGTTTTCCGAGCAATAATGAACCATATTTCCAGGTAATAAGTCAGTAATTTCTTTGTAATTTCACTTATTAGATGTATAAAAGAAGATCTTAATCCAGGAGGTAGCAAGCAGGTCCAAACATTGGACACATTTACCTGTAGTAATAGCTATAGGGTGTCCTGGAGGCATAGATGAGGTGTATTTCCATAATCTGATTGGGTTGGTTAGCTTACCTTCTCCAAGAGGTGGTCCTGGAACCAAGCATTAAAGCATGAGTAGGGGGGACCAGCAGTTAGCGTAATAGCTATGACGCTGAACTCCCATGTGGTTGACCGCGGTTTGAGTCCCAGATCCGGAGGTTTAAACTCACGTCGGGCATGTGTGCGTGCATGCCCAAGATCCTGAGAGGAGAATGGAGGAGAAGGGATTGTGGTGTGGCCATCCCCCTGGGGGGTGATTTCTCGCTTTCTATCTCTCTCTCTCTCTCTCTCTTTCTGGCGAGCGCACACGCCCTATAGCAAAAACCTCTCCAAAAAAAAGCATGATTAGGGGCTACCATATTATGAGTTGGGGGGAGGATAAGTTCAATCAGAAGTAAGCTTTCTCAGGGGCCCAATGTGGGAAGAAGCAGAGCATAGTTCATTCTCTTTGCCAGGGATTCTCAAATTAAGCATTAGACTTTCCAAGAGGACTTGTTAAAACAGGTTGCTGGAGCCAGCAGGTAGTAGTTAAGACACTGGACTCCTACATGGTCAACCACAGTTTGAGTCCCAGACCCAGTGGCTTAAAATTCATGCAAGGTGCATGTGCCTTTATGACCAAAAATTCCGAGGGGAGAATGGAGAGAAAGGGATTGCAGCATGGCCATCCCTCTGGGGAGTGACTCCTCACTTTCCCTCTCTCTGTTCCTCTGTCTCTCTCTAGCAGGTACACATGCCCTATGGCAAAAACCTAAAAAAGAAAAAAAAAAAAGTGGAATGGATTACTGTGCCCTACCATCAGAGTTTCAAATCATTTACTCGGTTCTTGATAGGTCCCTGAAATTTGCAGTTTTTGCAAGTTCCTAGATATGGCTGATGCTACTGGGAAGGGTCACACTTCAAGAACTGGTAGATTCTGGAAATGGTAGGAGACAGTGAGGCTCAACAAGCATGCTGGGGTCAGATCGATGGAGAGCATTTTGGCATTAATGTGACAATGCAGCAAATAATTCTCAAGTATTGTCAGGCAATGCCAGTCATCAGAACAAACATAATGAACGAACTTTGTTCTTGACCAGGGAAAGCATAAAAGGAGACTTCAAAATTGTGGAAAAATGGAATTAAATATGAGTTTACTTGGATGCAAAATAATTCTAAATCCAAACATACTTTTTTCATAATACATATTTCCCATAAATTTTTTGACGACTCCTCATTTATGTAGAACATAAAACTTCTTTCTTTGGTGGAGGCAGAACAAACTGAAAATAGATAAGTCTGGAATCAGGATAGGGGGAAGATCTTTTCTCTCCTTTAGATTAGGGGCCCTTTGGGGTAATTCTGTTTCACAGTTTAAGAGTGAAAACTCCATCAGCCTCAGTCTCATTCTAGGACCATTTGCAAGAAAGTAGTCTTTGGCCCCAGCTATGGTTTCAGAAAAAAATGATACCCGAAAGTGTTCGTAAATCTTCAGCTGCTGTCTCTTCACAGGGGTCACTCTGTTTCTGTAATCAAAGACATTTTAACTTCAATCTCTTGCCCTCTTGTTGGTAGTTATTATTTTTCACTGTTTTTGAGAAAACCATGACATCTGATAATGCTCAATCTAATTCTTATACCTTGAAATGTGATTGATTTGTAGATTTCTCAGTTAGCTGTAATAAAAATCATTGCATTTTCTTCTTTACCACATGTGCAAAACCTGGAGCAGATCTGTGGTTGTGTCATTAGGGGATTTATCCAGGAGCTGCAGTGACTGCTTAGAAATAAATGTCCAACCACAGTTCAAATCTCAGACCTGGCACTTTGCTTTCGCACTTTCCCTTCCTCTCTCTCTCTCTCTCTCTCTCTGTCTCTCTCTCTCTGTCTCTCACTTTGTCCCTCTCTATTCAAATTAAAATAGTTAAATAAAATAATTCTCTGACAAAAAAGAAATACGAGGAAGCCCCAGACCTAGAAACTTGATACTTGCAGTTGTTCTCTCACCTTATTAAATGTAGAACGTCATCATTACCACTTAATTGCAATTACCTGGCTAATAAATCTCTCCCCGTGTGTGACAGATGGATTTTAAGAGTGGACAAGTGGATCCATTGGCTTCTGTGATTCTGCCTCCAAACTTACTTGAGAATTTGAGTGAAGAAGTATCTGTTTTAGTTAAAAGAGCACAGTTTACTTTCTTCAATAAAACTGGTCTTTTCCAGGTAAGCGTTTACTAAATTATTATTTTTTAAATACAAGTGAAGTTTTCCTGCTCAATGTTAAAAATAATAGTTCAGATTCCTTTGAAGTATATCAGGTGATATAGAAAAATTAATCTACTGCATTTCAAAACTTAAGAATTTTAGTGTAAGTTTACATTTTCATTTCAGATAATAATATGCTTATTAGCAGAATATGTTTATATGTTTTTAAAATAACTCAAATATTAGTCTAAGACTTATAAGCGACAATTAGAAATTGAATCAGTGTAGAAGTTAGTATTTATTATTCCTTTTGTTAAATATTTCATGCTCTCTAGTCACTTAAGCCTTGAGAGAAGAGAAATTGTACACTAAAGGAAAGGATTTTTTTTTTTTTAATTCAGCAGGAAGCACTGTTTACATAATGAGCAGCATTCTTGGCTTTAATCAGTTTTCCCATTAGTATTTCAAGTGACTTTTGACCTTCACACATCCGCAGACTCGGGTGGCATTGTGCTGAGCGCATATTATCATTTTCATTGGCATCATTTCTGAATGCTAGAAGGTCCACAGCCAGCACACAGTGGTGACCTCTGGTTGCCTCTGTAAGTACAACCTGATCCACAGTGATTTTGCTGAACTCTCTCTTTTTTAAATTATTCATTTTATTTTATTTATTTATTATTATTATTTTTAAATTTTCTATAGGGCCCATGCACTCACCAGAGAGAAACAGAAAGAGAAAGAAAGTGAGAAAGCAAGCCACCAGGTCCAGGACCTAAACCATAGTTAGCCATGTGGGAGTCCAGCGCCTTAATCACCACACCATCTGCTGGCCATGCTGATCTCTTTTTTCAAAATGAAATTTATCTATTAAATTAAAGATACCAGCATATATCAAGAAACATGGCCAATGTAAGAGAAAATGGAAGTCTTTGGGCCAGTAGAGGTGTCTGATAGATCTACTTTCTATGTCAAATTTAGAGGAATGGCTAAGTAGGAAAAGAAATGCCATGAAATTGTTCACGGTCATTATTTCCAAACTTCAAAAATGATATTGGCTAGTTTATACTTTATTTAAACATAGTTTATGTATTTTATATAAAAACATGCAATTTATCCTGAAGGACCTTCTACTATGTGAACACATACTACTGCATTTGTTAAAATTACTATAATTTGAGGTTTACTATCATGTCACTTTTAAAAACCATAAAAAATGCAGTAGGTATCATAAAACGTGGATGGTACAGAGGGCTCTGGTTCAGAAGACGTTTAGCTCAATGGGAAGGGTTTGGGTAACTCTTCAAGTTGTGAGGATCTGTCGTCGTAAGGTTTTTCCACAGCATCTTTTACTTCTCCTTTGGCATCTTCCAATCAAAGCTATTAGTGGGAGGCATATGCTCAGTTTTTAAAGTGCACTTGTAACAGAAGGAAAAACACTTTACATCTCTAAGATACTCCCCTCACATAGTGTGCAACATATGAGCATGTTCTAGTAAAACACTGCGAAGTACCAACTAATAGCCCACTTTGTGGCTAGTGGCGGCTACATAAAATTAATAAAAAAAACAATATTCCGGATGCTGAGTTTTACTTGGCATTTAAGAAATCCTGCCGTTATTCGAAGACAACTGATTTGTAAACTGTGATGTAAAGAAACATTTGTGAGGTTCAATAAGAAACACAAGGGAAAAGACTAGAGAAAGACAAACCTGCTAGAGAAGAATACTTTGGACCAGATCATTGTGTAGCACAGACTGACTAATTTGATTAGCACTGAAGGAGAATCTACAGGTACTGGTAAGTATAACAGCAAAGAAGAAAGTAGAAGTTCTGAATGGGACTTTAGTAGAATTCCATTTAAATGTAAGGTGGTAAACACGTCAGGTTGTTGGCATGGATGTGAACAGTGAATTGTCCTTTATTTTTCACACCATATTTCCTTCGTACTTCTCTAAAGGAAAACCACATCTCTTTTCTAGAGCAGGGAAATGATCTAATCGCTTCACAAGCTTTATGAGTTTATATTATTTATGAGTTTGCATTGTTTCAGATGTTAACTGGCTCACATCAGTCACCACAATCAAGAATGCAGTTTTATGAACACTGCCTTCCAATATTGGCTTCTAATGTACCCTCGATGTATTTATTATGCTAAAGGAAATAGCAGAGCTCCTTCAGGAAAGCCAGCAATTTGATGTTATAAACAGGATGTTCTAGACTTGAAGATCTTTATAAAAATTGCTGACCGTTTGCTTATTTTGGAGCACCCATGTAAAATAAAAGTGTGTACTTCTGACTAATGCACGCGATTCTTTATTTTCCTTTCAAAGGATGTAGGGCACCAAAATGAAACCTTAGTGAGTTATGTGATGGCCTGCAGTATTGGAAACATTACTATCCAGGATCTGAAGGATCCTGTCCGAATTACAATCAAACATACAAAGTCTCAGGTAAGAACATGCAACTGGGGCAAACAGAGGCAGGCGAATTCAGAGGATTGTGGGACCTTATTTTCCCCTACGTGATAAGAAGACACTCCCACATGGCCGACCACAGTTCAAGTCCCAGACTTGGTGGATTGCTTTCTCACTTTCTCTCTCTCTTTCTCTCTCTCTCTCTTTAGTCAAATTAAAATAAGTGAGTCAATAAGTAAAATTAAGTAATTCTTTAGGAAAAAATGAAGGAACAGGCAGGTTTTTATTTGTTTGTTTGTTTTTTGTGAGGGGAGAGGCAGTTTTGCAGAAAGGGAGGACAGCTAGCCAGGTAGTGCTCTCTAAAGACACAATAAGTGGGCAGAGCTGTGGGGATTAGCCTGGGACTCAATGACCAAGAAGAAGAGTCAAGGAAATGGCTACTGCGTGGGGCCCTCAAAAAGTTCCTGGAAAATGTGTATCATGAAAAAACCCTACACATTGGGACCAGCAGTTAGCGTAATGGCTGTGTCGCTGGACTCCCAGTCGACTGCAGTTTGAGTCCCGGACTCAGTGGCTTAAACTCACACCGGGCACGTGTGCAAGCGTGCCCAAGATCCCGAGAGGAGAATGGAGGAGAAGGGATTCCGGCGTGGCCATCCCCCCTGGGGGGTGATTTCTCGTTTTCTATCTCTCTGTCTCTATCTCTTTCTGGCAATAAGAAAAACCTCTCCAAAGAAAAACAAAAAAACAAAAAACTACACATTGATGTTAAAATTTCTCTCACTCAAACAAATTTATACTTTCATTCTTTTTGAACCCTTACATTTTTAAAAAGAGACATATATTGCTTTAAATAAATTAGATGCAGTTGCACACTTCTGCCTGTAGAGGTTTCAATTGTTTCTTTTCTTTTTTATTTATTTTAAATCAGTATTTTTGCTAAATTTTATTTATCATTAGTATTATTTTTCAGTTTGCTACAGGGCACATGCACTCACCAGTGAGAGATGAGAGAGAGAGACAAAAAGTGAAAAAGCAAGCTGCCAGGTCCAGGATTCAAACCACTGGTGGCCATGTGGGAGTCTAGCGCCTCAGACACCATACCAGAAAGGCAAAGATAAATGCAACCAGGAGTCAAGGAGGAAACAGGGGAGGCTAGACTTGTTTTGGAGAGGATGGCAGTTGTCTAACGTTGCCTTTCTTGCTTCATTATCCTTGGTATCTTCTTTTGATTTAATGCAATTGGATGAGGCTTCTTACTGTCCTCATGTCCCAGGAATAGGTTTTTCTCACTTTTGTAGAGGGTCCTAGTAGTGATTCTGCCATTCGTTAGACAGCAGGAAGGCAGGCAGGAAGTGAGCAGACAGAGAAGGCTAAGGCTTGGAAGTTAAGTCATCAAACTGGGGCTCCTGTCTCCAACTCTCTGGGGCTGCCTTCTTCTGCCTTTTGGCTCCTTTGTTTCAGTCCTTTATCCACAAAGGAGGACTTATTATTAATTATTATTATTATTATTATTATTAACAAGACAGAGACAGAGAGAGAGAGAAAGAGAAAGCGAGAAAGCAAGCTACCAGGTCCAGGACTTAAACTGCAGTCAGCCATGTGGAAATCCCGTACCTCCAACCACCATGCTACCTGCCAGCCCCAATTTTTTTTTTCATTTTTTAAGCTAGAAAATACTATGTTGATTGTGTGTGTGTGTGTGTGTGTGTGTGTGTATACATATACACCAGATTTTGTTTATCTGTTCTTCCAGAGATGGACACCTGAGTTGGCCCTATTTTTTGGCCATTGTGAATTAAAAGGTGCATGAAAATGGCTGTCCAAATATTTCTTCAAGTCCCCGTGTTCCATTTGCTTATGTACACAGTTATACGTGAAGGAGAATTTTAAGGGTTGTGTGAAATTATAGTGTAAAGAGCACCACTAAATGCACAGAACAATGGTGGCATTGGCATGGCAAGTGGTGAGATGTGTAGTAAACTGTGATTAAATGGGTAATAGGATTCCTCATGAAGTTATAGTTGCTTTTCACTTCAGTCTCTACAAAACAGAAGTTCCTTTAAATGCTTAACATTTTCAGATTGCATTGGCATGACTAAAGCCCATCTATGTCTTTGTAAAGCCCTTAGCACTTTTACTCTTTGGCCATATTTAAATCATATGATGTTGAGGTATTTTAAACAGAATTTCACATGTTTATTCTTATGTTAATACAGAAAAACCATACTCCCATCTGTGCCTTCTGGGATCTGAACAAAAACGGTAAGTTTTAAAATATTGGCTGTCTTAATATAGATAACAACTGAGTTTTAAACATTGTTAGACACCCTCGTTTCCATTTACAACCCTAAAACAGATGAGTCACAATGTAAGTGTAAAGGTAACTGAGCTGCAGAATTTAGTTGAAGTAGCTGGGGAAGTTAGTTCTAATTGCTGTAAGGTTTTAGTTACTGCGAGATAAAATAGCCAGAGTTGACTCTGTTTTCTCTTATTTTTAAATTCAAATACCTTCTTTGACTTCAGTTACTTATAAAATATGGTATACATTTTTACACTTTTGGATTAATGTAGACATATACTTGATCTCATTCTTCTAGGACACATCTGAGGATATTGTCTTGTTTGCAGGAAGCATACAATTTGAAATGCAGCTTTCAGGCTTCAAATTAGAAGGACATGGGGGGAACCAGCAGGTTGTGTAGCAGTTATGTCTCTGGACCCCCACATAGCTAATCATGGACCTGATGGCTTGAAAATCATGCCAGGTGCTGCATACCCAAGACCCCTGGAGGAGAATGAAGGAGAAGGGATTGTGGCCATCTCCCTTGGGGAGTGGCTTCTCACTTTCCCTCTCACTGTCGTCTGTCTCTCACTCTGGAGAGTTCATGCGCCATAAGGCAAAAGCCTCTAAAATAAAAAATTAAACTTGAATCTAACATTTGTGGAACCCCCGAGGCACTTCAGTAGAACACAATTTGAAATTGCTGACTATCTTCCCACCCATCACTAACATTCAGTAATTCCAGAAATCTAAATTAGGCTCTAAATTTAGGTAGCCTTCAGAATGGGATACATTTTACAGATAAACTTTGGAAGGCAGAAGAGATGAATTTTCTCAAAAATGGTCTCATCCATTGTGGGAGAAGACACTGACCTGCTACTATCTTCACATCGTTTGTTGATGCTTCCTACAGAGAGTTTTGGAGGATGGAATACATCCGGATGTATCGTACACCATGATTCCAATGCGAGAGAGACCATTTGCCTGTGTAACCATTTCACACACTTTGGAATTCTGATGGTAAGGGGGTTTCTAAGCTGATTTTAATGTGATGCCATTTGGAAGGTGTTCTTTCTTATAAGTTTGCCTTTTTAGATTATGTAATTTGGAAATTATTTCCTGAGTATTTTTATCTGTACCTTGAATCTTTTCTGTTAATGAAGAATCTAATTAGCCAAGGTCATATGTCAAAAATATGTGGAAGTAATTATAGAAAAGAATTTTATCTTTTTCATAGCATTAGCAGTGATGTGAAATACAAGAGGACTTTAAAGTTTTGTGGACAATAATGGAATTAAAGTATGATTTTATTTTGGTGCAAAAAAAATTTACAAAGAAAACTCCATGTATGTTTTTCCATAATATGCATTATTCATATTTTTTGAAGACTCTCTCATTATCCCAGAAACAAGAAAATCCCCATGAAACCCTTGACTTAATAGAGAAACAGTCAGAAGACAGACATAGAGACTTTGGGAGGGAGAAAGGGAGGTATGGAGCAAAAGTTAAAGGAAAACAATACTTAGTGTTACTAACGTGGAAGGGGTATCATTAGTAATCCAAAGATTTTCTTCCTTATGTTGTCCCTTGATGTTTGACTGTCCCTAGTATATCTTCACAAGGTGGTATTCCTCCTGGAGGCTGCAATCCTTAGGACAGACTAGTGACTAGGTCTCAGTCCTGCAAGATAAGTGATGGGTGTGCTATTTGTCTCACACTTAACTTTTCTATCATTCTTCCACTCCTTCCTTCCTTCCTTCCTTCCTTCCTTCCTTCCTTCCTTCCTTCCTTCCTTCCTTCCTTCCTTCCTTCCTCCCTCCCTCCCTCCCTCCCTCCCTCCCTCCCTTCCTTCCTTCCTTCTTTCTCTCCATGGCCCTGTTTTGTATCTTATTATCCAGCCCTCCCAACAGTTTCAAACAAAAATCAGATCATGTCAATATGTTTTTTCACCTCATCAGATTTTTTTTTTTTTTAGAGGTTTTTGCTATAGGGCGCGTGCGCTCGCCAGACAGACAGAGAGAGACAGAGAGACAGAAAGTGAGAAATCACCCCCCAGGGGGGATGACCACACCACAATCCCTTCTCCTCCATTCTCATCTCGGGATCTTGGGCACGCAAGCACACACGCCCGGCGTGAGTTTTAAGCCACCGGGTCCGGGACGTGAACCGCAGTCGACTACGTGGGAGTCCAGTGACATAGCCATTATGCTAACTGCTGGCCCCTCACCTCATCAGATTTTTAACTCATCTGACATCAACAAATTGTTTGAATTCAACTCCACACGGGTGCCTTTACCTTTTACCTAGTACACTTGGGTTTTCGCTAACAGCTTTTTGGTGTCCAGGGCTCCTGGCAGCATGTCACATTGCCTATTATTTCTGTATAGTTTCCACAAAGGGACCAAACCACATTCATTTTTTAATAGATATGGGAATAATGTAAGCTGCGGACCAAGCCCCGTTGGTTTTGTAGTAAGAGATGGAAGTAATGTAAGCTGGGGCAATAATGCTTTTCGAATTAAAATCACAGGCATCAGGTTGTGCTTATCCTCTCTGCAGATCTCCCACCCTTCCTCCTGTGGGGACCTGGAGGAAGCAGTGGGGATCTGTGGGATGTAGCACTTGGCTCCTGACTCTACTTGGCCTATGTAAATGGCCATTGTCATATGGCAACTCTGCATGTTGTCATTTCCCCCGACAATCCAGTACGCAAATAAATGCTCTAAGGGATAAGAACAAGTCATTCAAACAGGTGACAATTCGTGGAAAATTACTTCTCACTCTCTCAATATATAAATATTTATTTTCTTCACTGCCAGAGCATGAAGATGAACAATTAAATTACAACATGTGTTCGCTTGGTAATTTAAAAAAAAAACTCAGTTTCTGGTTTCTTTTCTTTAAAAGCCATAGTAGACATTCTTTCAGCAAAAAAGGTATTACTCATTTGAGGAGATAAACTTTACCTTAATTGATTTCAATATTTCAACAGTGTGTGTATGTGTGTGTGTGTCTGTGCTTGTGCATGACTGTGTGTCTCGTGAGTTTAATATTAGACAAACAGATAATAGTAATAAAATTCTCTATTCAGAGATGAATTATAGATTGAGTTGTCTGGAAAGTCATAATGCATTTTTGCATAGAAAAATATGTCATGACTTTCCTGACGACCCAATGCAGAGTTGGCTGACTCTTTCTGTAACTGGTCATTCCCCTCACAAATAGCTTAAATTTTATAAGTTATTAAATTTCACCAATTTTATGAGTTTTTAATTACATATTACTTTTCCTGTTGCCATCTGATTAAACAAATAAATGTATATATAAACTATTATATTAAGCATATTAAATATATAAATATATTAAATATAAAAATAGAAATATACATAAATATAAATATATAATTATATATATTTACCTGCTTAATATAATATAATGTATATATGTTAAATATTACATCTATATTAAACTACACTAAACAGGTAAATATATATAAAATTTATAAAATTATAAACAGAAGTACATATATACATATATATATTTCTATTTTTTAATTTTCTAACTTGACTTCTCTTCTAGGACTATTAACTTTTGGTAGAAAAACTTCCCATAATTTATTCTCTTCAGCAATATGCCCATATCCTTTCAGTTTTCCCAGATCATCAACAACTTATCGAGGGAACCAGCAGTTAGCGTAATGGCTATGTCGCTGGACTCCCACGTAGTCGACCGCGGTTCGTGTCCCGGACCCGGTGGCTTAAAAAACTCACGCCGGGCGCATGTGCGTGCGTGCCCAAGATCCCAAGCGGAGAATGGAGAAGGGATTGCGGCGTGACAATCCCCTCTGGGGGGTGATTTCTCGCTTTCTGTCTCTATGTCTCTCTCTGTCTGTCTGGCGAGCGCACGCGCCCTATAGCGAAAACCTCTCAAAAAAAAAGAAACTTATCGAGTTTTTCTTGATTTACAGTTTTTGTTTATACAAGATATTTTTAGAGTCTACATTATCCCATGACACATTCACCAAATAAGAAGTTTTAAAAAGTACTCTGTATCCATAATTATGTCTTCTAATCTGCAAGTGCATGAAGAATTTCATGTTCTCTGCTACATTTCTTTATAGTAAAGCTTTTTGATACCTTTTAACATTAGTACATTTTCATGTTGACTAGTGTCAGGGAGGAAGAAATATTTTTATATTTTCATTCTCTACAAATACAAAATAACGGAAGTATCGTGCAAATGCATATCAGTAAACATTATTTAGTTTAGTTTTTATTTAAGATTTTGTATTTAATTGTGGTTTGCAGGTCAGCCGCCTTACCTAGATAGGAGCCATGGGTTTTTCAAAAGCAGTGACTCTACACTCGGAAGTCCCTCAAGACCATGATTCTTTTCTCTTGGCCTAGTGAAATCCTGGAGTAACTGAAATGTTGGTTAAGAAGCCTACGTGTGAATTGAATGACACTCCCCGGAACCCCGTCCCATTGCAGTCGTCACCCCATGTCCTCCCCGAGTTTTGAGGGATTCCTGGGAGAAGATATAGGAGGAGTCCCCTCTGATTCTAAGCTCCTGCTGAATTCTGCCACTTGTTTAATATTATATGTGCTTTATTTTCATTTTAAAACATGTATGTTTTTGTGTGCCTAAGGATTTTTATACATGGAAGTTTATTAGTAAGTGATTGTTTATTGCTTGAGCTGCTTTGGTAAGGTATTTACTAGCATTAAACTATCAGGATTACATCTTTGTGATTCTGTGTTTCAGTAGGCCTTACCTCCCACTGCACATTATTTTCTCACCAAATTAAATGGGTAAACTTGTGTGGCCCTCTATCCACCTATCCACTCTTTCTATTATTGAATGCCTGCTAAATCTCAGTATCACTTTTACTGTTTATTGAATCACCAACTACAGTATTATACTTGAAGAATTAAAATCCTACAAGATACCGTAACAGAACCAGATGGTGGTGCAGGAGTAAAACGATCACCTCTGCAAGGTAGTCACACATTGCTGAGTTCCCATTATAAACGTGGAGACCTCTCTGAGTACACTGGGCTTTCACTTGCCCGTGCTCCCGGCCTGACCAAAGGCTGGGGTTGGGTCTTAAATCCAAGTTCCTGCTGGAGTTGCTGTCTGTCTGTCTTTCCCATTCTTTGTCTCTCACACACATGCTTGCTCTCGTGCTCTCTCCATAGAAGAAATAAATATATGAACTTTTAAAATTTTTTTTACATTTTTTAGTTTTTACTAGAAAGTGTGTGCACTTGCTGGAGAGAGATGGGGCAGAGGGGGTGGCAAGATAGGGAAAGTGAGAAATCAGCCCTCCTGGCTTGGGGGGGCAATTTCTTCTCCATTTTCCTCTTGTGATTTTGGGCATTCACACACACATACCTGGCATGGTTTTCTTTTGTTTTGTGGAGAGATTTTTGCTATAGGGCGCATGAGTTCACCAGAAAGACAGAGAGAAAGAAAGCAAGAAATTACCCCCCGGGAGGATGGCCACGCCACAATCCCTTCTCTTCCATTCTCATCTCGGGATCTTGGGCATGCATGGACACATGCCCGGTGTAAGTTCAAGCAAATCCAGTACTCAAACTGTGCAGTTGGTCATGTGAGATCCAGCCACCATAACCTCTGTGTACCTGCTGACCCTTAAATAAATCAATTTTTAAAAAACATACCCTTACAAATATTTTTTAAAGAAATAACAAATTACTTTCCAAATAATTCATGGTAATATAGCTACAGTAACTCAAACCAATTTAAACACCAGTGTTGAAATTTACTGAAACAAGTACATGAAAATGTGAATATTCCATTGTTGTAATTACCATTTTGAATGGACTACCTCAGCTAGGAACTGTACACTTGATTTCCATTGTGTTGGACTCTTTCCTAAGTTTAACAACTTGTCATCTCATGTGATTCTAAAAGGCTATACTAATTTAATGTTCTACAGCAACGTGATTGTACAATGGCTATGCTGCTTTTAGAATGTTCTCTTTGTCACAGTTAAAATCAGTGGGGATTACAATTTGAGAAAAAAATACTACCCAATAAGAATGAATGTAGATGGCTAAACGATTCTTACTCAGTGTGCTGTATAATGAAAAAGGGACCTTGTAAATTGTCATATGCCAATAAAATGTCATAAGTGGTAAAAAAAAAAAAAAAAGAATGCTCTTTCTCAGGAACAAGGAGATAAATTTGTTTAAAATGACATTTTCACTCAGAAAATCAAAAAAGAACTCTTCTCCAAGAAGGCTCCATTTCAAACATCTGCATAATAAAGTCACCTCTCTCCCCCAACTAGGACTGAGTGTTTGAATAACATCAAGGTTTATTCCTATCCTGATTCCCCATTTCAGGAATCAAAAAAGATATTCTTATCTTGTCTGCCTCATAATATGCTGGAAAGTGCTGCCTACTTTCTGTTCCACCACAACCCCTAACACTTTAAACTTAGTTTCCTTTTAGATCTAAAGGGATCAAAAAACTATGACCTAAGAACTTAGTGGCTTCTTACTTATGAAAAAATCAATAAGCAATATACATATCAAGCTTTAAAATGGCCATGGTTAGGCGCCTCGACACCACCCCTTAAGCCAGTGCTTGCCTGTCTGGCTCTTCCCTGGTTGGTAAGAAATCTGAGTCTGAGGGCGTGATCATGTGGGTTCTGGTGGCCTCCATTTGCACTTATGCGCCAGCCCAGCAAGTGTTAGAAATGGGCCTGATGGTTTATTATGCAAGGCAACTACCTCCTCTTCAATTCCTATGAGGGGACCTGGGGGTTTCCCTTGTTAGTTATACTGGTGAGCAAAGAGATTGAATAAGAGGCAAATGATTAAAAAAAAAAATGCAACTCCTTTCTGCAACGACACTGCGTTTTTCTTTCATGTAGTGTGTGTTTCTTTCATGTACTATACTTCAAAGAGTACAGTAAATAAAATTTTCAATATTGGTTTACATTTATTTTTAGCCCAAGGTTGAATTGCTGTGATGTTAGCAATGAACATTCTAGTGAACCAAAGCACCGTACTCATGAAAAGGGAGATTCTTACAACTGCTTCCCATATTTTGTATAGGATCTTGCAGATCATGGCCCCGACATGGATGCGAAAAACATGAAAGTCCTCACTTTCATCACCTATATTGGGTGTGGATTATCTGCAATTTTTTCAGCTGCAACTCTCCTGACATATATTGCTTTTGAGTAAGTATTTTTCTATCGGCCAAACCCAGTGCTAACTGTTCCAAATGTGAAAAAGAAAATTGCCTTTTCTTTTAAGACATTTATACACTTTGTGAATCATATAGGTTCAATTTAATGTTCCAGTTTCTCATAAGATATTTTGTGCCACATGCATTTTATAGCTCTAGAATCTTCATTTATAATTATCATGTTTCTGTTTATACAATGCATTAAAATTGTTATTGATGATTAACATTTAAGTAAATGAAAATTGTGTAGAATGCTTTTCTACATTGTAAAAGATGAAGACATTAGCATTAAAAATATCTTATAAGATTGACACTAAGACAGGAAATTTTTAGAAAAGGGATCTTTTTAAAAATCTACTGAAAATCTAGAAACTTCAAAAAGTCTTAGAGAAGATTTGTTTTGGGGTATTTTTTGTTTCTTTATTTTAAAAAATAAGAATGTTCTTATAACTGTATCATTTTTTATTGATTGAAAAAAAAGTCTGTTGAAACCATTTAAGAATTTTGTAAATAACTGGAAAGGGGGACCAGTAGATGGCATAGTGGTTATGTTGCTGGACTCCCCTGTAGTCAACCATGGTTCATGCCCCAGACTCGGCGGCTTAAAACTTGTGCCAGGCTCATGTACATGCATGCCCAAAATCCTGAGAGGAGAACAAAGGAGAACGGATTGCAGCAGGGCTGATTTCTCACTTTCTGTCTCTCTGTCTCTCTCTGCCTTTCTGACAAGCGCACATGCCCTATAGCAGAAATCTCTCTAAATAAATAAATGAAAAAATAACTAGGAACAGTTGTTTTTTTCCCCCCCCCCCCTTGAAGAGGTTTATGCTATAGGGCACGTGCACTCGCCAGAAAGATAGAGACAGAGAGACAGAAAGCGAGAAATTGCCCCCCAGGGGGGATGGCCTCGCTGCAATCCCTTCTCCTTTCTCCTCTCGGGATCTTGGACACGCACACACATGCGCCCGGCATGAGTTTAAGCCACTGGGTCCGGGACTCGAACCACGGTCAACTACATGGGAGTTCAGCGACATAGCCACTATGCTAATTGCTGGTCCCTGGAAACAGTTTTGAAGTCAGATTTTAAGAAGTCCATATAACATAGGACCAGCAAATGGCGTAATGGTTACGTCACTGGACTCACTTAGTCAGCCTTGATTCGAATCCCAGACCTGCTGGTTTAAAACTCACTCCAGGTGTGTGTGAATGCATGTCCAAAATCCCAGGAGAATAGAGGAGAAGGAATAGAGGCATGGCCATCCACTCTGAGGGTTGACTTTTTGTTTTCTCTCTCTCTGTCTCTCTGGCGAGTGCACGCGCCCTATAGCAAAATTCTCTCTCTAAAAATAAATAAATAAATAAAAGTCCTGTAACTTGCCAAATATTTATAAATATCTTTGGTCCTCTGCTTAGTGAATCCATTATCAGAGAGATGGTGCTATCTAGCCTATTGCAGAACTGTATAAGATATAAATTTACTGCCTATGCTTCAAAGATTTATTTGCAGTTTTAGTTGTCATATATATTTCTATTTTTCTTTTTTAGGAAGTTGAGAAGGGATTATCCCTCCAAAATCTTGATGAATCTGTGCACAGCCCTGCTGTTCCTGAATCTTATCTTCCTGCTGGACAGCTGGACCGCCTCCTTTGGCATGGATGTACTTTGCACGGCCATCGCTGCCCTGCTGCACTTCTTCCTTCTGGCAACCTTCACCTGGATGGGGCTAGAAGCAATCCACATGTACATTGCTCTGGTTAAAGTCTTCAACACATACATTCGCCGCTACATTCTAAAATTCTGCATCATTGGCTGGGGTAAGCCTGCTAAAATATTTTGGTTTTGTTTTTCCTATTATGGAAGTTGCCAGATAAGAATATTCTTATTTCTGAAGAATAGTACTGTAAAGGTTCAGATAGTAGCAGAGAAGTACAAAATGACGCTTTGTGGGTAGATTCACGTGGTGCAGGTTCTGGGTTCACGCCCAGTGTCCTGAGTATGCTGGACATGCATGTATACATGATCTGTGCTGACTGTAACGGGGTGATGACTGTGGTATCTGGACTCTGGGGTGGAGGTAGGAGCTGTCTCTCTGGATCTTGCTCTCATGGAAGGAATACGTAAATAAAGAGAACAGTACTATTGAGAGAAACTTTAAAATTGTGAATGCCATCAGTTGCCTGTATGTATCCTAAGGATGGGGCATCTTCACAACGGTATTTTTGAAAACTGTTCAGCAGGACTCACTAAACTCAGGAGTCAAGGAAACACCCCAGCTCCTGAGTCACCACAAGTTTATTTCCTGAGCCCAGAGCCAGCCCACCCAAGTCTGAAGAAGCTGCTGGCAGACAGTGGTGCATTTCCATTATGTTTCAAACTAGAAAGGCCAGCTCAGACTCAGCGCCTCTCATCCCTAGACACGTCTCTGGGTCTTGGAAACCAGAGGAAGAATGTTATTTCTGTGTGAAGAAGAATGCCTACAGGAATCTTGCCTTGAACTTTCTAATGTGAACCTCAGTCAGACACAGATGATTGTGTGAGCTTGTTTGGAATCTTCTCATTGCGCTCATCTCTTTTCTTCTTCTTAATTTTATTACTCTTTTTAAGAGAGAGATTTTTGCTACAGGGCACATGTGCTCGCTGAAGAAATGAAGAGAGACAGAAAGAGAGTGAGTTTTAAGCTGCTGGGTCCAGGACTCAAACCACGGTCAACTACGTAGAAGTCCAGTGACATAACCATTACACCATCTGCTGGTCCCTGGGCTCCTTGCTTCTTCTGAGTTTTATATCAAGCCAGGCATTTTAGAGCTTTCCCACTCAGTGTTTCGGATGGCAGGGTAGCCATGTCAGACATTTCCAAGATACCTACGCCACCTCAGGAAGCCACGAACACATCTTTCAGGAAAGGTGACAACGTCTTTCCTCACTGAAATATACATGGAAATACTCTAGAAAATAGAGAAGACTATAAAGGTTTTATAACTTCATTGTTTTTCCCCCACTTTTTCTAAAGACTTTTCTTTGCATGGAAAAGGGGAAAAAACAGAAAACAAAAAAACTGCAATTACCTTGTCTGCCAGAATGTTGACAGTTCTATAAAGCCACATGTGCTGATACTGAATACAATAAAAATGGAACCACATGTACTGATACTGAATACAATAAAAATCAGGTTCTGGGTTGTTTAGCAGGTATCATCAAGCAAACAGAATATTTAAATATCTGCCATTTGGGGCCAGCAGATGATGATGATTGGGGCACTGAACTCCCACATAGCTGACCTTGGTTCAAGTCTTGGACCTGGCAGCTTGGAAATAATGCTGTGATTAAAGAAAATAAATTAGAAAAAAATAAAGATAATAAGTGAGCTGATCTCAAAAAGAAAAAAGAAAGAGAGAGAAAGAAAGAAAGAAATAGAAAGAAAGAAAATCATGCTGGGTGCATGTGCATGTGTGCCCAAAATCCCAAGAGGAGAATGGAGGGGAGGAGGTTGTGTGGCTCCTCCCTAGGGGATGATTTCTCACTTTCCTTCTGGCTGTCTTAGTGAGTGCTCATGCTCTATGACCAAAAAAAAAAAAAAAAAAAAAAAAGTAAGTAAATAAATATCCATCATTTGAGAGTAGGTTTTGATTGTTGCCAATTGGAGTTTGATGTTCCACACCAAGGAAGGAATTTTATTGTTTTTAGCTAAGTAGCCAGTTCTAAGAAGATACTGAGTGTTTTCTTTCTTTTCTTTTCTTTCCTGTATTTTCCTTGCCATTATCAGACTTACAAAGCATGTCTAGATGCTTCAGAAGAGTTGTTTATGTCATGCTGTTTTTTTTTTTTTTTTTTTTTTTCTTTTTTTTTTTTTTTGGAGAGGTTTTTGCTATAGGGCGCGTGCGCTCGCCAGACAGACAGAGAGAGACAGAGAGATAGAAAGCGAGAAATCACCCCCCAGGGGGGATGGCCACGCCGCAATCCCGTCTCCTCCATTCTCCTCTCGGGATCTTGGGCACGCACGCACACGCGCCCGGCGTGAGTTTAAGCCACCGGGTCCGGGACTCGAACCGCGGTCGACTACGTGGGAGTCCAGCGACATAGCCATTACGCTAACTGCTGGTCCCTGTCATGCTGTTTTGTAACAGGTTTGCCTGCCTTAGTGGTGGCGGTTGTCCTAGCGAGCAGACACCAAAATGAAGTCTATGGAAAAAGAATTTATGGAAAAGAAAAAGGTGATGAATTGTAAGTAATAAAAACTTTTGGGGAATTTATTTGTAATGGGCGTATGTCCTTTGTTTTCTAAAATTTGGTGTAAGTTTCCATATGATACTGAGGCTTTCTTTTTAAAAGGCTGAAGTTCGTTCGCGTGACATTGCCAAGGTCTGTCTCTGCTATTCCACAGATAAATTCAGTTGAATGCCCTGAAATTCTTGAACTGTTTTTCCAGATTAAAATTATACTCTGTCATCTGGGAAAATTCAGAAAAAGCCTAAGATACTATCTTTTAGCCTTAGTAGACCCATTCTATTTGAGGAGCTTCCATAACACTCCCACCTCTTCAAACCCACACACCTCTTTGGGAGAGTTAAACACTGTAGCAGACAGGGAGTGATTCAGTGCCAAAACGAGTGTTACGTAGAAATGTGAGAGTGGAGAAATCATTGAGTTCAGACTATGAGATCAATGAGATTAAGGTTTCACATTGTTCAGTTTGAGCAATTAATTCTCTCATACCCAGCCTGTGTCCATTCCTTCATAGTTTTCACTTCTTTTATATTTCTGAAGTCGTATTCAGCCTAGCTACTTTGGTGCAGGTGGTAGTTTGCTGGTCCATGCAGGAAGTCACATGTCCAGTCATGGGTTTAGCTCTGAGGTTGACCTGAAACACACCAGGTGTATGCACACTCAAGATCCTTACTAGAGGACTAGAGGAAGGGAATAGCGGCAAGGTGAGACCCTGTCAGGGTAACTCCCCTTACTGCCCCCCATCATTCTCTCGCTCAACAAAAGTAAGCTAAGCAGCACCCAGAAGATCCCAGAAGAACTAGGAAAAAATAATGGATGTAGGTCAGGAATTCCAAAATTTTAGAGGAACTTCCCTATGTAAAGAAAAGTTAGCTCCAGGGGACCAGCAGTTGGCATAATGGCTATGTCGCTGGACTCCCATGTAGTCAACCGCAGTTTGAGTCCCGGACCCAGTGGCTTAAGCTCACGCCAGGCGTGTGTGCATGCATGCCCAAGATCCTGAGAGGAGAATGGAGGAGAAGGGATTGCAGTGTGACCATCTCCCCTGAAGGGTGATTTCTCACTTTCTGTCTCTCTGTCTCTCTCTGTCCTCCTGGCAAGCGCTCGTGCCTTATAGCAAAAACCTCTCCAAAAAAAAAAAAAAAAAAAAAAGAGAAAGAAAAGAAAAGAAAAGTTAGCTCCAAGGACAAGCAGTACTATTTTGGGAATCTTTTATAAAATGGTATGTTAGGAGTAGAAACTAAAGTGTAAGTTCTACACAAGGAAATTTAAATATCGTCTTAGGCAACTATTACAGGACTTTAAAGTACTCTTTAGTAAATTACTATGCCACTACTGACAGTTATTGAGTCATTGGGTATGTACTAGAGGTCAGCAATCTAGGTTCCAAGAGTTAATGGGGTTCAAGACAGCTGCTCGTTCTTTCTTTTTCTCTTTCTTCCTTTCTTCTTTCTTTCTTTCTCTTTCCTTCTTTCTTCCTTCCTATTTTTATTCCTTTCGCTTTTTTTCTTCCTGTTTTGTTATAGGGTGCATGCACTTGCCAAAGAGAGATAGAGAGAAGGGGAACTGAGAAATTACCCCCCCCCCCCAGGAGGGTGGCCACACCACAATACCTTCTCCTTCAGTTTCCTTTTGGGATTTTGGGCATGTATTCACATACATGCACCCAGCATGATTTTCTAGCTGCCAGATCTGGGACTTGAACACACAGTTGACCTTGTGGATCCAGTGCCTTAACCTCCATGACATGTGCCAGTCTTCAAGACAGCTTTTGCCTTTGTGAAAGTTATGTTCAACTGTGGAAAACATACTCAGAATGATGACTATTTATGTTAGAATTTTTTAATGAATTTAATCACCTTAAATCCTTCATTTAGTTTTTGAGGTACCTAAGCATTTCCATACCACTAATTACTAACTAAGGCACATGCAAATTGTAGTATTTGTCAACTTTGCCCATAGTATGCTTTGAACATGGCATAGTTTTAATATTTCCTTAATCTCTTATCTGATCTAAATATCATTCTGATTATTAATTATATCGTTCTTTATCTTACAAGGTTTTATAATCAATATAAGCTTTGTAATTATACATGAGAAATATTTGTTTCAGAATCTCATGGGACTATAGTAAGATCTTTCCTCGACTAGACCAATTGTATTAATAGGAATTACTTAGTCTACAGTAGTGAACCCACAATCATGTATGACTTACCTACATAGGACCTTACTTTTCACTCATGACAAGATACATGGAAGTACACACATACTAGCATTGATTTTGTGGCTAAAAATGTCAGGGCCGGGAACCAGCAGTTAGCATAATGGCTATGTCGCTGGACTCCCACGTAGTCGACCACATTTCGCGACCTGGACCCAGTGTCTTAAAACTCACGCTGGGCGCGTGTGTGTGCGTGCCCAAGATCCTGAGAGGAGAATGGAAGAGAAGGGATTACGGCGTGACCATCCCCCCTGGGGGGTGATTTCCTGCTTTCTGTCTCTATGTCTCTCTCTTTCTGTCTGGCGAGCACACACACCCTATAGCAAAAACCTCTCCAAAAAAAAAAAAAAATGTCAGTGCCAACAACTCTACAGCTCTGTTGGCCTCTCTCCCATGGATATAGCACGGCTGCTGCAGCTCCATAGCCACGTTCATGTTAGAAGCAGGAAGGAGATTAGGGCCTTGCTAGTCAAATCTATCAAGAATAACTTTCCCAGATTGCTGAATAGTGTCTCAGCAGTAAAACATGAAGCTCTGCAAGGCTGACCCACATGGAAAGGCTTTAGGTTTGCATCTGGAAACCTCCTTGAGTGTGACAAGAATGTGGGTGCTGTGATTCAAGGCTGGTTGAGGCTGGGAGTGGATTGTGGCATCAAGACCCAGGAAATGGTACTGTCTCTTTGTCTCTGTCATTTATGGAAGAAATAAATGAATAAACCTTAATAAAATAAAAAAAAAGAGGGATCAGCAGTTGGCGTAATGGCTATGTTGCTGGACTCCCATGTAGTCAACCATGGTTCAAGTCCTGGACCCAGTGACTTAAACTCATGCCAGGCAGGTGTGCATGCTTGCCCAAGATCCCGAGAGGAGAATGGAGGAGAAGGGATTGCGGTGTGGCCATCCCTCCTGGGGGGTGATTTCTCACTTTCTGTCTCTCTGTCTCTCTCTGTCTTTCTGGTAAGTGCAAGCGTCCTATAGCAAAAACGTCTCCAAAACAAAAACAAAAAACGTGAAGTGACATTGTAAAGACATTTCAGAGAGTAATTTGCAGGAGTCCAAACTAAGCCAAGAAAAATCTTAGGTAAACAGGATTTGGTAACAAATCTCTCTCTCTTTTCCCCCTCACTTCTTTTTTAAGCTGTTGGATTCAGGATGCAGTCATATTTTATGTGACCTCTGCTGGCTATTTTGGAGTCATGTTCTTTCTGAATGTTGCCATGTTCATTGTGGTAATGGTGCAGATCTGTGGGAGAAATGGCAAGAGAAGCAACCGGACCCTGCGCGAAGAGATCTTGAGGAACTTACGCAGCGTGGTTAGCCTGACGTTTCTGCTGGGCATGACATGGGGTTTTGCTTTCTTTGCCTGGGGACCCTTAAATATCCCTTTCACATACCTCTTCTCCATCTTCAATTCCTTACAAGGTAAGAGAAATGGTGCCTGAGCAAGGTCTACTTCCTAGTTTTGTCATACTTGTAAGCAGCTTTGCTTTTAGACAGATGCCGTGTTAAATTTCTATGTCACTATTTCAAATGCCGAGTGTAGTTTGAGACCCAGAGTGGTCCTGTTAGGGTGTGCACAGTGAAATTGAAGGACACCACATCTAAGGCCAAATTAAAGGAGTCTTTATTCAAAGCTGGTGCTACGAGAGAGGATTCACGTCTCTCAAAAACCTCGAAGCCCTGAAGTGGGGAGAGGGGTTTAAGAAGGCAAAACTGCATCCCACTCCTAGAAGGGGAGGATTGTGCAAGCAGGCTACAGGAACTAAGTTAAGCACGTAAGTATAAGTAATTGTTGAGATTATTGCAGGGGGACATGTGTAGGTGGAGAGAGGACATTCTCCACTCAATCAGTTGCTTGCTGAAAGAATTTTAACAGAGCTTTTAACAGGGCCATAAAATGATGGCATTTTCAGGAGGGTAGTAGTAATGGAGTTGTCTACCTATATCACTTTTGCTACAGTCCTTCACTGAAAAGGTTTGAAGAGAAAAATGAGGGAAAATATCAGGGTTGTTTTGTTTTGTTTTGCTTTCCTAGTGATGTCTCCCAAGTGCCTAGAGCAATACCTGGCAGATAGCAGGTGCTCAATAAATATTTATTATTCATGGATGAATATGGTGCTGGGGGAGGTGTCTAGCTGAGTGCCCAATGAGAAGTTAAATGGGTTGGGTAGACAACCTTTATCATAATGGTTTTGCTAAGTGTTGGTGCTTTTGTAGAAGTAAGTTTCCCATTCACGGCCAGAGAATTTTTAGATTATATGTAGGGACAGAAACAGGTCATCTTGATATTTTTGGATTTCAAAATAAATGCCAACAGTCTAATTTAGAAACTTACCTTTTCGGGACCAGCAGTTGGTATAATGGCTATGTCTCTGGACTCCCATGCAGTCGACCACAGTTTGAGTCCTAGATCCAGTGACTTAAACTCACACCGGGCGCATGTGCGTGCATGCCCAAGATCCTGAGAGGAGAATGGAGGAGAAGAGATTGCAGCCTGGCTATTCCCCCTGGGGGATGATTTCTTGCTTTCTGCCTCTCTGTCTTTCTGGCAAATACATGCGCCCTATAGCAAAAACTTCTCAAAAAAAAAAAAAAATAAATAAATAAAAGAAACTTACCTTTTCACAAGATGTGGCAATGGCCTGCTTTGTAAAAAAAAAAAAAAAAAAAAAAAAAAAAGAAAAAAAAATGAAAAGCTTTCTTCAAGAAGCTTAACACACTTTTCATTCTATATTACATGGCCTGGTGTGTTCTATAATGCAGTTACCTTTATATAAATTCTTTCTGTTTTTAAAATTAAATGACTTTTCTTAAGATATTGTGTATATCCTGTGTTATCGATACAATCCCATATTGTTCAGAAGCATAGTGATGTCAACACTCCGAGAGAAACTAGATGATAAGATGTGAACTGTTTTTGAGTAGAGCAATATTGGGGACTTACCTGAAGCTATTATAGGTGTGTGGCAGAAGCACTGACTAAAGTGTAATAAATCTGAACTGGGGTGGAAAGCAGATTTGTGCTCGTCACCAGATGAGGTATCTAGGTGAGTGATGCTCCCTCCAGGCGTGTTCCCCCAAGGCCCTCCATTAGGTCATTGCCGGGGTCCAGCCTCAGTGGGGATGGGTTGACTCATCGGAGGCGGTGCAGGTGAACAGAAACAAAAATTAGACTAAGACCTCAATGCCTTTTTGCATGTTCTTAGCCGGCCACAGCCAGAGTTAACTCCAGGCTGCCGCGCTAGCAGCCGTCAAACACACATATTTATTGAGGGGTGTCTTACAGGAGTAGGAGGAGTGAGGGGGAAATAAAAGATATACTCTACGAAACAGGGAATTCAAGGCACAGAAACAATAATCATAAAGCATGATGTCTGTCTTATATGATTAGGTATAATCAATTACAGTTCTCAGGATGAAGGCATCTATTTGTCTGTGCATTTTCTTTTTAAATCTTGATTGCCAGACAGGGCCTTTTTGGGTGAGAGGGTCTTGTAGCTCAGGAGACAACACAGGGTGTTTTATTAGCAGTTTTTCATAGTTAACAGCACACTGGGGAGAAACTGCTTGTAATTAGGTGCTATCCCTTGCTTGCCTCGGACCAGATAAGAACTTTCAGCTAAAGTAGTTACTCTTCCTCCTGGAGCCTTCAGGTTTGTTTATCCTGTCTCTGTTAGCCAGATCTGTCCTTCCTCTATTAACCCATGGGTTCCTGTATTTATTTGCTGAATTCTTTGTCTGTTAATCAGTGAATTAGCTTTAACAAGAAGTATTTACATAAAACTAGCCTTAAACTAACTTAGTCTACATATGTTACTAACGCTAATTTGGCTTATACTAACTCAACTTAACATATGTTAATTTTAGTTTAGGACAGGCAGTTGGGTTCAGGTTCCCTGGCCCTTTACCCTTACAGGGTACCATAATAACAGTAAAGCTCACGGCAGAGAAATTGAGTGCAGGCCAGTACAGTGACACAATGGAGGGCTCGTACCAGCTTGTGTTATCTGCATGGCCCTGTCATCTCATGATCTTAAAAAAAAAAGTCATATAATAGAAACTCAGCAAATGTTTATTACCTGCATGGATGCTGGATAAAGCCAGGGAGACCCTTTGGGGATGGCTTAAATCCAATTTGTGACTCTTTTGGTATAAATGCATTATATATTCTACGCCTTAATGAGTTCAGTGAATTTTGTTCAGGTTCATTCTCTCATAAGGGAGGAAGTGTGCAGGTTCATTATCCCTGAGAAGGAGATGCTCAAGTGCATCTCTGCAGGTTGGAAGCTATGTACGCAGCATGCATTTTCATCTTCAGTGGAAGATGGCTCTGTAAAGGGAGTATCCTCTATTTAATCTCTTCTATGATATACAACATAGCAGTGCCTAAATAAATATTGACAAAAGTGTCTGCTAACATCAGATATTCCATGGTTTTATATTTCAGGATTGCACATGAAAGGCACATTGATCTGCCAGCCCAACCTTGGTTTTGCTTTTAGAATTTCCTGGCAGCTTCAGTATCCTTCAACAGCTACAGTTGTCTGTTCAGCTCTGTTTCCATTAATGAGAATTGGGATGTTTTATTTTTCCCAGCATGGGTCTTCTCTTAGTAGGGAAAAATGTTGTAAACCATCATCAAGTCAGTGTTCTTCATAAATCACTGACTTTTAGACTGATTTTATATAAATTCACAACAGATTTCTGCACTTCCAATGATATTAAAAACACCTCCTAAAAAGGAAATTTAAATTAAAAGGCAATGAGACAGAGCATATGAGTCTACCAACAATTGTTTGCCGCCAGCCTTGTACAAAAACATCTCAGGACACTATGGAAAGTCACTTAATATTTTTTGTTGGTGAATCATTCTCTGAACCTTCCAAGAGATGCTTTGTGTTAGAACCTTTGCTAAAAGAAGCATGTAGATTGTGAACAGTTTAAGAAAGGAATCCAGTGAATGCAAAATGAACTCAGGTAGTATGTAGGCAAGTCACATTATGTCATTTGTTTGTTTGTTTGTTTTCTGAAATTCATTTCAGAAAAAAACAGCGGGGTCTCTTTGCTTAGCTGAGATTACATGATAGTGAGGGATACTGATGTTAACCAAATGTATTGTAATATAGAAAAGCACCTCATGGTGTTAAGAACATGATTCCGAAGATATGATGTCTAAACTGAAGGATCTATTGAGTTTATGGAGGTGGAAGGTGGGAGGAGAGGGGAAAAGAATGTTTTAGGTGGGGGGTGTTTATGTGCAAAATCTATGCTTTAGTTGATGATGAGCACATATATTTAACATGAATTAAAAACTTTGTAAAACTTGATAATAGAGAAGGGGCAGACAGTGATGGAGCAGAGTGGTACAAAACAGAGGCAAAGGCTAAATCAGAGGCATATATTCCAGGAAGAACAACAGGAACAACAACAGGAAGTCTTTGAACTATTAGGCTTATGCTGTGATATAATCTGATGTACATTTTGTAAAGATGAAGCTAGACATGATGTGGAGAATGGATTAGAGCAGCCTGAAAGCATCTGCAGGGAGAGAAGATGGGAAGCTCTTGCAGAAGAATAGGATAAAATAGTCCAGGATTTTAAGCTGTGGGGATTGGGGAGCTGGAAAGATGTGTACAGAATCAAAAGAAATTTAGGAAGTATGCTCTATTAAATATTCATCATTGCTTTGGTCATTAAAGTAAACCTGTATTTATCCTGAATGATGAAAGTGAGGGGTCTTATTGCTAATAAAATATTATAGTCAACGGCACTTGGCCTTGTAGCATAGTGGTTAAGGGAGCCAGATCTTACTGAGCCAACCACAGTTCAAATCCTGACTCTAGTGACTTGAGAAGCAGACTGGGCATGTGTGCATATGCGTGCCCCAGATCCCAATTGGATGGAGAAGTAGAGGAGAAGGGATTGCCGTGTGACTATAACTTATTGGGGAGTGCTTTCTTCCTACTTCCTCTATCTCTGTCCCTCTCTGGCCAGTGCATGTGCCACTTGGTAATTAAAAAATAATTATAGTTTATGAATTGAACCATATCATCATAACACTTGGCCATGATTAAAGACTTAGACTGCATCATAAGATTCAGAAAGCTGAAACTAATGTAAACCCGTTTTCATCTCCCTCAGATATGCATGCAGTTCAGTGTTTAAAATCAGCAATCTTTATGACAGACACCACAAGTCACTGTGTGGTGCTATGGAGGTGGTGACCTGTGACACCAGAAGTAGTAGAGATGGGTCTACCGGGGTCTTGGGGCATATACATCAGAGCAGTGGCTTTTGATAGGTTTCTTTTCACATTTGCAAATTTTTCCAACATTTGGTTTGAACATGTAAGAAAATTCATTTTGTCTTTCAAGACTCTTAGAAATAATGTAGATATGGGTGTGTGTACAAACACATATATGGGTGTGTGTAATTATGTGAGGTTCACATAAATGTGCAATTTATATATTAACATTTTATATATACCTTTTTATATTTGTACATTGAATTTGTTTAAGAATTATTTTATTTAACTTTATTTATTTATATTTATTTTTTATTTCTTGTTCTTTTATACATCCAATCATGTTATTTAACTTACAAAGTGAATATTCCAACATGTGCACATTTCTCCCTAGTCCAGTTGATAATACTATAAAATTATCTTCGAGAGGTAATACCACATGTCTTTGTCCCATTAATGCTCTGCCTCTCTATTTTTATTTATTTATTTTTATTTGACCAGAGAGGGACAGAGCGAGCAAGAGAGAGAGAGAGAGAGAGAGAGAGAGAGAGAGAGAATGTGAGAAGGCAAGTTGCCAGGTCTGGGTCTTGAACCATGGTTAGCCATGTGGGAGTCCAGCACCCTTAACCACCTGCCAGCCCTTGTACGTTGAATTTGTATGTTTATTTTTATTTGGTTATTTATTGCTTTTTTTAATTGCCAAAAGGCATGTGCACTCACCAGAGAGAGAAAAAAGAAAAGTTCCCCACAATGAGGCATGTTCGTCCTGCAATTCTTTTTCCTCCATATTTCCATCCCATGAGGATTTGGGGCATGCACACACCCCCCTGGTAAATTTCTCGAGTCTCAGAGTCTGGTATTCAAGCCCTAGTTGGCCAAATGCGATCTGGCTCTCAATGCCTGGTGTTTAACCACTGCCCCACGGAGCCAGCCCTGTACGTTTATTTTAGTATCCAGTTTTTTTTTTTTTTTTTTTTTTTTTTGCTTATTTTCAGTTGTATATGTATTTTTTATTTACACTTATAACTGTATAATTTAATTGCAAAAATCGTGCTAAAATGGGTATGAGAAAATTACTATAATCTGTGTGATTATAACTAAATTTTTACCCACTTGAGTAAGTGAATGAAGTCTTGAATCAACGCTGAAGGCAAGTTTATTATCTAGTATCCCACAGTATATTGCTTTCTTTTCATTTTACCTACCTAACTTGATTGAGGTATAAAGTAATCATTTCATTGATTTTTTTTTCTAAAATTAAAAGATGAGGGTACCTTCTCTTAATTTGGAGGATTTGCATATCTATCTATCTACTCTTGCTATATTTGCTGCTTTCCTAAGAAGAAACTGACAAATCATTGTATTATATTTTTAAAATGTTTTCTAAAGAATACAACCTCATAAAATTGCAAAGTAAAAGAGAACAGATGTTTGACAAAAATATGATAACTTGCATACTGAGAACATTAGACTATCCCTCAATAATTCATCCTAAAGAAATAAAAGGCAGTTCCCTAGTTGCTGAAATTTTGGCCAGTCTTCTTGGACATTAGTCCCTTGGCAGTATCACGATGAGCTTGCAGGATTGAGTTACCGCACGTGCTCTGAGATGCTGCACATGCACATAGCTATTTGCTATGCAAGTGATGAAAAATATCTGACTATATTTTGTTTATTACCTTACTAAAGTATTTGACATTATCAGTTAGATTATGCTTCTTCAATATATAGGAAAGTTTAACTCTCTTGGCAAGTTAACCAGGATTTACAGTTTAGCTCCATAACAAGAGCTTGGTCTTCAATTTTCCTCTTCCTGGCATTAAAGCAATATTGATTAATAGTCAAGCATACTCAGCCCATCTTTGTATGAATCTGTAACAGCATCACAAGATACAATGTATGGTTTTACAAATAGAAGCTGCTACGGGCACATAGAGAGTATACCCAGTGAAAATGTTTGCTATTGATTATTTTGATAACATTAAGATGCCCACTGAAACAGAAGGTATAGATTTGTATAGTGTGTTATTGTTTACCAAGCATGTTTGAGGCCAGATGGTGATACACAGTAAAATGCTCTGCCTGGCATTTCCAGATGGGAAGGTTCCCAGTTCAAGTCTGGAGAGCTCTCTGAATGCACCAAGTCCATGTTTGCCCACAGTCCAGTGCTGGCTGAAGGCTGGGAGTGAATTGTGGGGTCAGGACTCTATTGGGGGTGCTGGCTCTATGTCTATGTATTTCTATTTCTCTTACTCATGCAAGAAATCAATAACCTTTAAAAGAGCATTTTCACATAACCTCTATGATCTGCCATTCTCGCAGCAAGTCTGGGAAGTAGGTACTTAAGAGAGAAAGTATTTTCTCCAATTTATAGGTAAACTGAGACTTGGGAAAGTTAATGATGTTCTCAAGTCAGTTTGAAATGGACAATGTAATATTTATAATATAGCAAATATGAAAATAGAAAAGTACCAGATTAGGGTATAAAATATGAATAAAAATTAAAACAAACCACTGCCCCTTCATTTTTTATTTCAAGTATTCTAGGCAGTACATATCTACTCCCATGAAAACAGAACTAATAACTTTTAGCAAGTACACATTTGATGAATAAATGAGAATTTGATATCTTATTCTTATTTAGCAATAATAATTAGAGAAATGCATTATTATTATTCTATTGGTAAACTAAGGAAATGAAGTCACATTATGCCAAATGTCAACCAAGCTTACTTGCCACTGGAGCTGAGGTTAGCAGTCTCCTCAAAGCTGAGCTGTTACGTAATCACATGTACAATACTCATATTGCTTAGACGCCAAGGTAAAGAGATGACCCACATTTTAACCTGTAACATCTGGAGCCACATCATGTTGGCCAAGACATCACACACTGCACGGAAATAAATTACTCATCTTTTGGAGAGCATTTTGTGCCACAGAGAAATAATTTTCTAAAGGGCACCTCGGTAGTATGAAAGGAGGATTCAAGAAGTTTCCGAAGAGAGCCATAAGCCCTTAAAGATCCCTAGCCCAAGAGCCAGCAGAACATGGGAGCTGTTTGAAGATTTGGGCACAGGCTTGCTAGGGAGCTCGGAGGTCACGGAGACCATTTTTTGTCAAAAATCAATTACCTAAAGCCCATGGCCTCTTCTGCCCTGTACCTAGTCTGGTTAATTCTTGACCAATTTTCCCATCCAAACTTTTGAACTGCTTTTATTCTGTGACCTAAGACACCAATCATTCTTCCTCGTTACCCACTCTGAATCCATCCCACAGCCCTAAAGTTATCTATAGCTGCCACCTTTCCCTTACCTGTGTTTCTATATCTTTATGATCCAGGGTAAGAAAAACTTATGCTATTTGTCCAATGTATTGGTAATGATTCTGCTGAAATTTCCAGTGGTCTTTAGTTGTTAAAGAACTCTAAGAGACGAGGATCCATGGTTGGTTATTATTATTGTTTCTTCTACGCTCTTGAAATTGATCTTTTAGAGTAGTAAAAGAATGATGATATGTGCTCCATTGAATTTTACTGTAATATCTGAGAAGACTGTTTCTAGAAATTCTTTTAATTGTTGTTTGCTTTTCCACTTATTCATTAATTTACTCCTTCTATGTGGGAAAGAGACAGAGAGACAGGGAGAGAAGCTCCCCCAAAAGGGACTTGATGCTGAGATCTACCCCAGCCTCTGCCAGCCCCAGATCCTGGGCACATGCCTGCCTGGTACACTTTGGGAGGTCTCCAGACAGGAATTCAGAATGCTCCCATGGGGGTCAGCCTCTCTGAGCATCTCATTTCACCACTCTGCTACCTTCCAGCCCACTTGTATTAAGTTTTGATAATCATCTTGAAGACCTGAGAACATCCATTTAACTAATCATTTAACATTTGCCCCAGAAATTCACATATCATTGCCTAAATCAAGCAAAGGGAATGAATTCTGTGTCAGTCAAAATTCTAGCTAAATATCTAAGTACATCTTTTTCCTTCCTAAGTAATTAAATATCTCTTGTAAAGACAAAGATGAAACACAAGCTTAAACCATCTACCATGAATATCATGTTGATAAGTAGAAATTTTTGTTTTTTGTGGTTTTTTTTGTTTGTTGTTTTGCTTTTATTTATTTATTTTTTTTCAAACGTACTATTTGAATGTGTTCTGAGATAGGGGAAATAATTAGATATCAAAAATCAGTTCCTCTGCTTGATGAGACTTTTCAGATTTTCCTCCAAATTTTGAGCTTCCTCCTAGCTCTCCACCATCTTCTTTCACTACATTTGCTGAACCAACCTTAGGAGAATCCAGTTCTCCTCCAGGAGAATCTGACTCAGCAGAATTCATTACATTTTCTACACCAAAACACCCACAGGCAGCTCTCATTTTCCACATTGTTATCACACCCTTCCTCCACTGGAGAAAGTTGTTACTTATTTAAATGAGAAAATAGCAAAATTTACTGAGAATTAACACATCTTGAATTCACATATTGTAAATTTGAAGAGACATAAGCAGATCCACTTTGTTAGTAAGAGATGGAGGTAAAAGTTCAGAATACAGGGAGAGGGTGCGATGTGAAGACGGGGGATGGTTAGGAATCTGTTTACGTCAAGGGTTTTAAGTTTTTGTTGTTGGTCTAACAGGGGGTGGATTTCCATAAGTTAAGAATCAAGACAGTTATCAAGCTGAACAAGACTTTGCTGAAGAACTCGGGCTTGGATTTATCAGAGCAGTAATTTTTCAAGCAAAATTGGCCAGAAAAAGGCAATCCTGAGCTCTTCTGTGAGATACAAAGGTTTCCTGAGACTGTCCCCACCTGTCAAGATGGGCTGCGAGCCTTAACTCTGAATTCAGTCTTTTGAGCTGTTCTAGCTTCTAGCTTTTATGGTCAGTGTTCCCTCCTGCTTAGTTGAATGTGAGAAACTAAAGGAACTATGAAGATTAAAGGTTGATTTTCATGGTCTCTAGTCACAGTTAAAAGCTCTTTCCAGAAAGCTAAAAGAATACATTTTTCCTGGGTGGTTATGAAGAGTCCCACAGGAAACAATCTGATAGAGAGCAGAGACTGGAATGAGAAATTCAACAGATTCCTTTGGAAGTCAACGTAGAACGCTATTAACATTTTGTGATTTCAGTTCTGCTTCCGACACAAAGATCTATAAGAGATGGGGAAGAAAAAATAAACCCTCAAGCTGTAAGAAGGAATAGGTCTCTGTTTTCTCAGTTTGGCCTCCAAGCATCCTTGGCTCTCTTGCTATGCTTTCTACTCCTCCTTCCTGAAGTGTTTCGAATATCTTTCCATCCTGCTTATGTGCCTGTTCCAGATGTAAGTGCCTACCACAGTTCCCACGAATGAACTCTGAAAGGGGTATTTTTGTCCTGAAAGAATTTTGGTATGATATTTATTGCCAGACTAATTTAAATTCATCTGAAAAGGGCTAGTTATTATAAATAATAAAATAACCCATTATGAGAATCCTATTCTGATTAAAAAAGAAAAGCTATCTCAAGGCTAAAGAATGTACCATATTTATAATATAAATATAATATCTTTGATTTTAAAATATATTCATTCCTTAGAATTCCGATTTCTCATGCCTCTTATCTAATTTTGTTGCATAGCATCACAGTTCACAGTGGAAAATGGACTATTTAAATAACTTCTCTATATCACATAACTTTAGAAAGGATATGTCAGATTCGGGATCCAATTTACATACCAGTGTTTCTTAAACTTATTGGGTACCTGTACATTAAATTACTTAGATCATTCAATGCCTTATTTATACCTCTCAGAGATAAATGTCTCTGAATTTCTCAGGAAGTTTTTTCATAGGCTGGTCATCCATTTGAAATCATGACTAAACTATAGTCAATATTTTAACAGTAGCATTTCCTTGTAAGTAAACTATATAACTATTCTTCAATAATTTCTATAGGAATTTATAGATACTGCCTGTTAAGTGCCAATCACTGTGCTGGGGACTCACAGATCACCAGACAAGAAGCTAATAACCCAGAGGAAATTCAGCCTGGAGTCATTTCACTATGGTCAAGGCCCATTGTGTAGAAACCAGCAAGCTCCTTTTCAAACATTTCATTATCATGTAATTTATTATGGAATGAAATTATGGGCTGTTTTGAATTACAGTATTAAGAAATAAAGAAGCATACGCATAGCCTTAAATATATTTTGCAAATTTAACTATACACTTCAACAGAAAGTACTGGCAGTACTTTCTCACACTTTTTCTATTGTACAAACTAAAATGTAATTCATAGTTTTCTCAATGAATATTCCACATTCAAAAGAAACAGTTAAGTTTCATTTGTCTCTTAGAAATGCTGCCATAAATTTTACTTTTATGCCATTTCATGCAGACCCTTCACTCCACGAATACAAGGATTGTCTATTCTGTTCACCCTTGACCCTTAAGTGAAACAGTACCTCCTACTTAGCAGTGTGTGATAGTTATCTTCCATGGAAACTTTTCTTACCTTCCTACCCAAAGCTTTCCTAAGGCTCAGTGCAATCCCTAGTTCTCTTTTGCAGAGATACTGCCCGATACAGTGCATTACTAGGATGCTACATCAACAACTGACTTGCATGCCTTTCAGAAACTTCGGCCTTAAATGGATTTCATTGTATTTTTACCTCACCTTAGTTTTGTACTTCTCTCTTCTGTTTTTAACCCTTTCCATTTCCAAACACAGTGAGCACATTCAGAACGTGTATGCAAGTGTTCAGTTAACTCATGTAGAATAAATGACTGATTAACTGTGGTGGCTGTTTATTCATTCAATAAATAGTCATTGAGTCCCTTGCATTGGTATTGGAATGGCCAACAGAACACTGAATAGATGAATTCCCCATTTTCTTGGAGCTTATTATCTACTAAGAAGTGACGATAATGCAAACAAGTCAAAAAGTGAACAAGGAATATAAGAATATGTATTCGTTAGTACTATGAGTGAAATAGATATGTAAAATGACTACAGGCTAAAATTTGAAAAGACAGTTAACAGTTGATGATGGGATCTTCAAAGAGTTGACAGTTGATCTGAGACCTAAATGATAGGTAGGGCCTGTTTTGAGAAAATGTGAAGAGGATTCAGCAGGTGGGAATGCATTTGATATGTTGAGAGACATGAGAAAGGTGGTTTCAGGGTCATGATTAGACTTCTGCCCAGAATATCTGTGGTCTGAGATGATGCTGTGTGGAGATAGAACCAGGTGAGGATGCCCTATAAGCAGCGTGGATTAGAATTCTGGTGGTGCTCGGAGAAGAAGGAAGTGGGACCATACGTAAAAATGAGGACTAATCCTTGTATTTTAGAATTATTAGTACCCACTGAGACAGTGCAGCCATGGAAGAGATGGAAACCCAGGACTGAGTCAAGGACTTCTCAGCTTTCAAGAGTCATGCCAAAGAATCTACTAAGGAGACCAAAAAAGCATCCCCCGGAAATTAGGAAGAAAACTTGGAGAAAATGGGAGTCAAAAATGAGAGAATTGTGTTGAATGCTGCTGAGAAGTCTGTAAAGTAGCAGAGGGAAACTGAGTTAGAATATGGAAATCACTTCGATCCTCAGATAACCAGTCATGGTTGCAGGATCATGGATTTGAAGGGAAGTGAATAGGTTAAGAAGAGAAGATAGGAGAGAAAGTGGGGACAGCCTAGGTTAACCAGTTCAAGAAGTTATATTGGGAAAGAGAATAAAGAAGTTGAAGGTAAAAGAAGATTGCAGGTCAAGGAAATAATTTTTTTGCTTGTTTTTAAAAAAGATAGATAGAATATGTTTGTCAGGTCATGGGAATAACAAAATATAGAGGAAAAGAAAGTGAAATTCATGAGGCCACAAGGAGAGGGTTAAAAGGTGACACAGTTAGTTTTTGAAAGGTGTAGGGAGTGGCTATAAATATGAAGACTATTTCCCAATATGGAAATATTTCTGTGTTAAAATGAGAAACTAAAGTAGGCCAGGTGGAACCACGTGATTTTACTGATTTGGGGCCATGCTGGGGTATTTTTGACCTGCAAAAATACCACTTTTCTATGGCCCAGCCTAATACATTATGATTATAACTGTAATAATATTCATACATAAAGTAGCTCAGAATATGCAAATTAAAACAGATAATGAGCCTATGGGTACTTTCAATTTTCTCTCTTTAAAATTCTATGGAAATATTTTCCAAAATTTAAAAAATAACATAAAGGAAATTATACATGCTTCTTAAATGGAATGTTGCTTATTTCAGCCTGGTCTTCAAGTGAAGTCATAATGACTACTGAACTGAACGGGCAAAGACAGAATCAGATCCATGTACTTACTCTAGTTTTAGCTGAGCCTTTGTTCTATTCTAAAGAATTAACTTGTCTACCGCATTGTGCAATATTTATTTTCTTAAGGTCTTTGCTTCTCTAGTGACTTAGATGTAAAAACATTTAAAAGTAAAATGAGTCCATGTGCTTTATAAGATTTATCTTTAAAAATGTGTCACTTGGCGTAAATATTTATGCTTTATTTTGCTACAGGCTTATTTATATTTATCTTTCACTGTGCCATGAAGGAGAACGTTCAGAAACAGTGGAGGCGACATCTCTGCTGTGGCAGATTTCGGTTAGCAGACAACTCAGGTAAAGGCGTGTGTGGTTAATTGGATTTTACATCTAAATATAATTGGAAATGTGTTTCGTTATTTTTTTAAGAGAGATTTTAGTTATAGGGTGTGTGTGCTCACCAGAGTGACAGTGAGAGAGAGAAAGTGAGAAATCGCCCCTGGGGGAATGGCCATACCACCATCCCTTCTCCAGTCTCCCTTGGGATTTTGGGCATGCCTGATGTGGGTTTTAAGTCACCAGGTCTGAGACTTGAACCACAGTTGACTACATGGGAGTCCAGCGACGTAATCATTACACCATCTGCTGGTCCCTGTCCCAATCATTTTTTGTCAAAGCAACCCAATCCCAGTAGCAGCAATTTGTGAAAGTGGAGCACGTGAGATCTGAGCCCAGCCCTCCATTTTTTGCAGAGGAGAAGCACGAATTTCAGACAGGTTAAATGAACCGGCCAATATTTGAGGTCTAATTGAACAACTTAGACATCCAGAGGTTCCCTATGCTAGACCCCTACCCACTTTCTGTATTTTTGAAATCCTTAATTACATTAAGAACCAAACTGATTTTTCTCAGCATAAAAAATACCTGAAGAAAAGTTTGTTTTTTTTTTTTTTTTTTTTTTTTTTTTAACTATCAATAGTTACTTATCATCCTTAGGATACTGAACTGGAATTTAAACAATGCATACAATACATACAGAATATCAAATAAGAAATTCATATGTTGGCCAGCCTGTAGCATGGTGGTTAAAGTTGCTAGGTCTCACATGGCCAACTGTGTGGTTCGAGTCCTGGATCTGGTTGGTGGCTTGAAAAATATCCCAGGTGTGTGTGCGTGTGTGCCTGATATCCTAAGGAGAGACTTAAGGAGAAGGAATTGTAGCATGGTCATTCCTGAGCGGAAGCGGTGTGGTCATTCCTAGATGGGAGGGGTGAGGTAGAGCGGAGAGGGGGACATTGCTTTCTCACTTTCCCTCTCTGTCTTTCTGTGCTTTCTTCTGTGAATACATATGCCCTATAGGAAATAAACAAAGAAACAAAAAACTTACCTGTTTCTTCAGTTTATTATTGATATCAGTCTCTTCTCTGAGCCAACATATCAGAAAATCAGATGATCTGGGTGAATTAAATAATGCAATGCTGATTATTCACATTCCCCATAAAGCAGATTGATAGCGTCATGTTGTTTCTTTCAGACTGGAGTAAGACAGCTACCAACATCATCAAGAAAAGTTCTGATAATCTAGGAAAATCTTTGTCTTCAAGCTCCATTGGTTCCAACTCTACCTACCTTACGTCCAAATCTAAATCCAGCTCTACCACCTACTTCAAAAGGAATAGCCATGCGGGTGAGTCATGCTGGCCAAGACAAATGTAAAGTGCTCATCACATTTTCATCAAAGAAGTGGCATATTGTGGAGATTGATAAATCACAGTGCCTGATGGAGTGCTTATTTTACAATAATAAAAATAAAAATCTATTCAGGAACCTTTTCAAGCCCCTTTATGAGCATTTTGTCTTTTATAGTTTGGTTATCCAAACTTTATCCCCCTGGCTGTAATGTCATTATCTCTGAATATTATAACTTCATAATTTTGATTCAAAGCTTAATTTCTCTTAAAACTTAGAGTCTAAAACATTATTTACTTTTCTTTTAAAAATTTAGAAATTGAATTGCTTATTTCCACATAATATGAAAGGTATTTGATAAGCCGGCCTGGCAACAGGAAGAAACATCATCTAAGACCTAAATTTTATTTAAGACTTAATTCCTTAACCATTGGGAGTATGACTGACTCTTTAAATCACTGATTCAATATGAAAGAATAGAGAGGTAATATTTGAAAAGTGATACAGCGTCATAAGAACCCTGTGTTTTTGTTCACATCCATTTTTTAATATTAGCAATAACGGCATGATCTGACACTGAGCATGCAAATGAGCAATCCTAATAACATGGAAATAAGAAATATTTTTTAGAACTTGATAGCGAGTGGTATGAAATGGTTTAATCCTCAAATAGCTTTGAAGAAAAATAATAGAATTGCTTCTTTTAAACATTAATTCCCTGTCAGGCAGCTGTCAACCCTTAGCACACAGCACTTTCTTAATTCATAATGACTCCAGATCCAGCCACAGTAGCACATTCTGGTAAGGTGCTGTTGCTTGGCAGGCTGAGGCCATGTGTTCAGTTCCTGGCCCAACCTCAAAAGTAGGCATTGTGGCACACACCTATAATCCCAGCTACTTGGGAGACTGAGGCAGGAGTATAGCGACACAGCGATACTCTGTCCAAAACCTTATACACACACAAACACACCAGGATGATTTAAAAAGGATACTAAAAATAACTTCTTGATTGTTAATTCGTTTTTCTTTTAAACATGAGCAGACATGAGAATCTCAGAAAAGATGAATATGTGCATTTTTGTAAATAGGGAGTAAGATGTGTGATGTGGTGGTAATGACTCAGATTGAAAACATTGAATGACAAATGTCCCTGTGTACATTTGAATCCTTACACATGTCCTTCTTGCATCCCCTTCCTCGTGTTGTTTCTGGAGTAGCCTCTGACTGGAATTCATAGCCACACTGTGGGGAAAAGTTGAAGGGTTTAAGGTTTGTTCATTACAAAATCAATGAAAGAAAGCTCTGAGAACTGAAAGTAGCTTAGGACAGCAGTTCTTAAAGATTATGAGATTCAGGTACATATTGTCGACCATCAAACAAAAGCTGTAAATTCTCTTCTAGAATAGATGCAGACTTTGGGTCATATACAGAATTTTGCCTAAAATTAAGAGGTCTTTGCAATCCTGCTTGAGACTACCTGTGTAAGGAAATGGATGACAGATTTATAGTCTGATAGTTTATTCTGCCTACTTGGTAGTTCCCTCTTGCTCGTAATGAAAGACACCCCCCCCCACACACACACACACACTTTGCTTAACCCAATTTAAAACTAGATACTCATTTTTGCCTTCTTTAGAATATAGGTAATTGCATTATCAGTTATGAATGAATAGAAATTAGACAAATTGTTTTCCTCTTAACACAACTGAAAATAGCCTGAAGAAATACCACTCTTAAAACAAGAGAGAAGATAACAATGTAGATAATTTGGAGCATGTGCATTTTGGTAATATTAAGGGAAAAAAGGGCAGTAGATCCTGGGGGGAAATGACTGTTGATAGAAGATAAAAGAAATACAGAAATGGAGCTACCAAAAAATGACATTTTTATTTCAAAATGGTATATGTTGCTTTGTTTTTTTTTTTTTTTTTTTTTTTTTAAGAATGCATTGTTTGTGTGGTTCTTTGCCAAAAATTCCTTAAAGCTAAAATGGTTCTTGTCCAAACACATGAGAATATAGTTAGCTATATAACATTTTTTCCTATGGCATAATAAATTCTGATTTCCAGCCATCTTCAAATAGCTTTCAGCTACCCAACCAATTCTCAGTGGGATAGCTGGTATATTGGGAATCACTTGGGGTATGCAAAAAAAAAAAAAAAATCATTGCATATCATCATGGATATCTAGTTGGTTTATTTCTTGGAATTGATCTAGATATTCATATGTTTATGGTGTAGATAATGTCTCCTAAGAGCATTCCTTCAACAAAAGTGGATCATTCAGGTAAACTTCTATTGCTTTTTGAATGCATGAATTTTTTGTAAGGAAATAAGAGAAAATTTGCATGGATTAAGCTAAGATTATTGCTTCATTGGTAAAATGGCTTGTTCTTTGCAATACTTTTCAGCTAGCAAGATGATATTCCTACACTGAGCTGGAATTTCTGAACTATCAAATGACAGTATGCTGTGCTGGCTCTTCTCTGCATGGGGTGTCTGCAAGCTGCTCCTTCTAGAAAATGTACCATGTGCAGGAGTGAGTGGATCATGTAAAATAATGACAAAAGCAGCACTTAAGATGTATTATAGAAGGGCATGAACTTCTTTTCCACTGCTCTTATAGGTTACTGGATATGTCATGGTACATTCATAGAAGTCATAAATGAGAAATTGTCAATCCTAAGCTTGCTTTGTGAGGATTTTTATCTGCTTAAAATTTCAACATAGGCCAAATAAAAGTTCTTTTCCCTAGTCCCTGGTTTTCAGACTTGGTAATTATTGTTACCTATAATGTAATATCAAACTGGAAGAATGTGTGTGTATGTGAGTATGTGTGTGCATACACACACTCTCTCTCTCACACATACACACATACCTTGAAATACAGCCTTTGTTCCAAATTTTACATTATTTGACCATGAAGATCCATCAAATCAGATCATATTTTTGGAATGGAGCTGGTAAAAATGTCTAAAAGTAGATGCCCTGGAAATTGTCAAGGGAACAAAATGAATATATCCTTGACATTTTTCTGCAGATGTTTTTGGAAAACATCAAGTACAGATTATTCATTACTGATATTTAAGTCAATAGAAACATTCTTAACAGAAAACCAATGGCTAGTGAATATATGAACTAAAAGCATAGAACCAATGGGCTTGCTGAGAGCCAGATGGGAGGAACCTTTATGATTCCCTGAGCCTTGTTCTCACCAGCACCGGGACATGCTTCAGTCATTCTACTATGCTTCATCTGCCCACTCTTTCCAAGTACCATCTACTCTTCTCTCTTGCTTCCTTTGGCATGGGATGAGAGCGCCATTTCCTACTACGGCCTTCATTTTATTTAGGATCCTGCTCCAACACAAGGCAACAGTGGAGCAATCGGAATGGTTTCCTGACAACAGATATGACGATGGCTTTTGCTACTTAATGATGGATTGTAAATGTTATGTCACATGTGAAACCCAACAAAACATGATAAACCTGGAGTGAATAAACCAATTTTGGAGCCCTAATTCCTAAAAGTAGCTTTTCAGGATGGAGTTTTTGCCCCTTCCCCAGAGTTTAGAGTAGATACAGCAGTAGAGAAAGAATACTTTGTAAAAGATTATATTTCCTTCATCAGTGTAAAGTCGCTGTAATTTGGCTAATTTGAAGGTAGAGTTTTTCTCTGAAGTACATTGGGAAAGGTAAGTGCTACAAAATATTCAAAGAATATGTGAAAAACCCCACATGATAGAATATAAGTGAATCTAGGAGCACCATCTGAGCCAGTTTTACAGAGCTTTTAAGTCTAGGGAAACAATATTTAAATACATGATACTGACAAATTTAGAACAAAAATTTGTTTAGCAGTCCTTTATTAATATAATCACTCTGATATTCCTGTTATCAGTAATAACATCATTCTGGAACTGTAGCATACTTAATAAAATAAATAGTTTTCTACTAAAATATTTATAACTTTTATTATTGTTTTTTTTTTTTATTTTGCCATAGTATGTGTGCTCACCAAAGAGCAGACAGATAAACAGAAAAGAGATGGAGAAAGCACCTCTCAACAGGGCATGGTCATGCCACAGTCTCTTCTTAATTTCTTTACTCTGTCCACATTTTGGCCATGCACACATGTTTTTCAAGCCATGGTGTCCTGAACTTGAACTGCATGGTCAACCTTGTGAGCGTTCAGCTGCCCTAAGCAACAGGCCAAAATGCAGCCAAAAACTATTCATTTCTATAATTAAAATAATAGTTCATAATTGAGGATATTTTGTTATAATCTAATTCAACAGGCTAAAGCTATGAGAAAGTAGGGCCAGGAGGAGGCATGGTGGTTAATGTGCTGGACTCCCACATGGCCAACTGCAGTTCAAATCCCGGACCTGGCAGCTCTAAAAATGTGCATGTGTGTCCAAAATCTCGAGAGGAGAATGGAGGAGGAGGGATTGCTGTCTCCTCTAGGGGATGATTTCTCATTTTCCTTTTCATAGTGTCTCCGTTTCTCCTGTGAGCACATGCGTCCTATGGCAAAAACCTTTTAAAAAAAATGAGAAAGTGTTAAAAGTAGACTCTCATGTTTATTTTCATCCACTTTTACTGTCCCAAATCCTTTACATATAACCTTATAAAATTTATTGTGAAAAGTGTCAAATATATATAAAAATCTGGAGATGACAGAATAAAGCATCACCTTTTACCCATCAGCTCTTACCCAACTTTATGTGACCCTACCCATTTCCCTCTCCTATATTATTTGGAAAGTGTAACTTAGATATCATGTCGTGTCTTCCATATACATTTCAGTATTTTTAATTCATTTTTTATATAATGTTATTCTTTTGAGCCATTTGGTGCATCTCTTTTTGAAGTGATTTTCTGATTATACATTGAAAAATGTCACTTGCAAGAATATCTCTTAAACCATGTTACTAGAAGGCAAATTTACATTCAGTGAATATTAGAAATGCTCTTTGAAAATGAAAAACATGAAAATTTAGTGCTGCCTCTTACCTAATCTAAGAAAGAGCCAGTTGCATCTCCTTTGTGTCTTCCTTTGATGTGCAAAATCAAGTGTACTGTACAGTGGCCCTTAGGCAGGTTGCCAGTTCTTCTTGCATCTTAATTTCTTGTATCGTTTCTTGCAGACAATGCTGCCATGGACAAGCCCTTGTCAAAACTGGCCCATACTGATGGAGAACAAACATCAATCATCCCTGTCCATCAGGTTATTGATAAGGTCAAGGGTTATTGCAATGCTCATTCCGACAACTTCTATAAAAACATTATCATGTCAGACACCTTCAGCCACAGCACGAAGTTTTAATGTCCTTAAGACAGGAAAAAAAAAAAAAAATGAAGATCTGCAAGCAGTGAAAACTACGATGAGCAGATGTAAATGTGCTATTACCTAGGTAACTGCATATATCTATGAGGAATGTAATTTAAGAAGGCTTTATGACATTCAGAATTTATCTTTTCCACATACTTCTTCCATGGATGGCTTTCCATCATCAATAACCCTTCTGTAATGAAAGGAATGTTGACTCAATAGCCATGGGAAAAATAATTTTTTAAGTACAGAATTGAATGATCTAATCCAAACTCAAGGGGAGATATTAAAATTAGAGGCTAAGTGAGAAGCAAAGCTAAGGACACACCCTAGTTTAGCGCTCCTTTATGCCCCACCTAAGAGTTAGTGCTTGATGTAGCTATTCCTCACATCATCTTCCTCAACAACAGAAAGCATTCTCACATTTCTAACTATTTTGGCTGCCAGTGCTACTTCTATGAATGTGGTCAGCATTTTCTCTTTTTGAGTGAAGTTTCAATTACAAATAGAAAAGAAATAGAAAACATGTTTAATGTTGGACCCAAAGATTTAAAAGGATTTTAAAAAACATTTATAACAAATGTTTAACCTTCAGGACCATAACATGTTTGACAATCAGTGTTCCCAAAATTATGACCTAATTAGTATGAGGCAATGTAAACTTACAGTATTTCACTTATTCTATTAAAGCATACGACTTACACAACTTCATTAATTATAATTTGACCCCATATATTTGAATCTAATTTAGTGCTAATGTCCCATTAATGCAGACCATCCAGTAGTCATTCAAGAAGGAATCTTCTAAATCTCTACTTTTACTCCTCTACTGTACATTGATCCCACAGGCTCATTGGAAGAAAGTGGCTTTTCCATCAGTCCAGTTGTGTACAACAGTCTTTCCCTTTTAGGAGACAACACTGTTGAGACCCCACAGTCCTATCTCTGCTCTCCACTTAAGACATTTCTACCTGCACAGAGTAAACCCTCTTTCTTCCCTTATTAGGAGTTTGTTCCAAGGAATATAGACTAAGATATATGGATGGCTCTGGATAATCAGAGTCATTTATAAATATGTGGATTACAGTAACTAACCTAAAAGCTAGTTGTACAAGTCTTCTGATTGTAGTATGTAAGAGCCTGAGGAGGTCTAGCAAAATAGTGTGTTATTTATGGATCGCTGTGCTGCACACCAGCTCTGTTTTATATCAAACAGCTTACCTAAATCTCAGGCTATCCTGAGTAATGGCTTGCTAGCAAAGGCATAGGAGACCACATTTTAATTGTTCTTAGATGATGGATCCAATCCACTTCCTCAGAAACTGGCCTCCATGCTTGCTGTACTCGACATTTTCTCTGGGTTAGCTGGGAAATACCAGGTTCTGAGAGGTAGCAAAATAAGTGATGGAGAGAGGAGATATTCTGGCAGAGCCAGTCTGCTTAAAGGCAGAGGCCAGAACTTCCCCTAGGTGCAGAGAGCAGGCAGTTCTCACGAGTGGGCTTTCAGCCTAAGCAGCAAATCAAGGGGCCACTCTCTTTTTTATTTTTTTTTTGCCGAGCTTCAATCATAAAGCTGTTTGCTAGTCTTGAACAGAGGATGAAATAATGAGATAGTGGGATTTTATCGCAATTTTGTTTCACAGCAGCTTAGAACACCATCCTGGGAGACATGCGCTTTTCTCAGTCTGGCTTTCATAGGAAAGGGCTATATTTAGTAAAAAGGAACAGTAACTCTTGAGATCACTAAGATTCACTACAATAGAATCAAATTCTTGTCTATAGGCATATATTAATAGGCCACATAGTCTGTCAGAGATTACATATAGATGAAAATTATTCTTAAAAATCACTGAATATTGATATACTTCCCCTCCAAACCTTAGGTATCCATGCCGATTGTACTTAGCTTTTGACTGTGAAAACGCTCATTAATTAATAGGAATTAAGCTATAGCTTTAAAAATAACTTTGCTTTTCATTTCTGCTCATATTCATCCAGATCTGAAAAACAACTAATTGTTTTTTTCATATCAATGTTGGCTCCACTTTGGAATCTTTCAGTAACTGAGTGTGGCAAAAGGAAGAAAAAACTGCATAGAAACATTTGCAAATGAGTTTAAGAGAGTCAACCAAATTCTACCTTTAGTTCTACACATATATTCATTAGCTTCATTTAGCTCCCTTAGAACAGAGAGTAGGAATGTAAACAGCTAAAATTTGGAATAGCTTACCTTTGAGAATAATTTCAATTTAGACTTTCTGGAATTTCTTTTCTTTTTTTAAAAAATACTATGTTGTAATAGAGTCTTAGTGTAGGTCCCTGAGAGATTTTCTATTCTTGCCACCATCACTTCCACTGTAAAGGTTTTCTTTGTCGATTGTTGGCAGACTCTTTTGTACATATTTATTTATTTGTGTTTATAAATGTCAATTCATTTCCTACTTTAGCTTTATATTGCCTTGCTTTGTTGTTTTCATTAACTTTCTATTAGAGAGACTGTATATATATTTTTCTAAATACTGTGTGAAATAGTTTTCTATAGCAATACCTTTGAATATGATGAATAAAAGTGACTGTGAGTACAAATTAGAATTAGTAGTAAGACGCTACTAGAACTGATTTGCCATTTTACTTAAATGGAAAATATTTTTCAAATAAATACTTATGTTGTTCATGCTCCAATTTATTCGGTTCCTTTATGAGTGGATGTTTTTACTTCTGACTCTTAAATAGGAAAAGATGATATGACAACTGGAAAATAACCTGCCACCAATTAAGCTAGTGACATGGGGTTGCTTTGCCAAAATACAAGGAATGAATATATTCCAAAGATCCTATTTCCTGGGGATTAATGTATTTTGAAGTTCTTAGACTTTCTTAGGTTGACAGATGCAAACGCAAAGCCAAGCTCTGTAACAGGTTAAAAGTAGAACAGATTTTTTGGTGGAAAGTCTTCAGCATCTCAAAAAGGGAACTAAGAAAGTAATGCCCTATAGCAAAAATCTCTCAAGAAAAAGAAAGAAAGAAAGAAAGAAAGAAAGAGAGAGAGAGAGAGAGAGAGAGAGAGAGAGAGAGAGAGAGAGAGAGAAGAAAGAAAGAAAGAAAGAAAGAAAGAAAGAAAGAAAGAAAGAAAGAAAGAAAAAGAAAGAAAGAGAAAGAAAGAAAGAAAGAGAGAAAGAGAGAAAGAGAGAAAGAGAGAAAGAGAGAAAGAAAGAAAGAAAGAAAGAAAGAAAGAAAGAAAGGAAGGAAGGAAGGAAGAAAGGAAGAAAGAGAGAGAAGAGGGAGGGAGGGAGGGAGGGAGGAAGAAGAAAGAAAGAAAGAAAGAAAGAAAGAAAGAAAGAAAGAAAGAGAGAGAGAGAGAGAGAGAGAGAGAGAGAGAGAGAGAGAGAGAGAAAGAAGAAAGAAAGAAAGAAAGAAAGAAAGAAAGAAAGAGAGAAAGAGAGAAAGAGAGAAAGAGAGAGAAGAGAGAAAGAGAGAAAGAAAGAAAGAAACATGTGGAAGTGAGGGCCTAGAGTAGTTTTCTCACATTTATTGCTGCAATTTTCATTCTGGGAGGCTTAGAAAATGACAATTTAGCCAGTTTTTCTTGTATGATCAGAACAGAACCTCCCTTTTTAAATTTTTTCCCCTACTGTGATTATTTAGGCTCACTCTTTTCTGCAGAGAGCCAAGACCCAGTTTGGCTCAGAGCCCTTCTATGCCAAGTGTATGCCCAGTGCTAAACTGTGAGGTGCTTTGGCAGGTCACTGCGAAGTCAGGGTTTCCGTGCCAGCGGTCACAACTTATGGCCAAACCATGTTAAGAAAACAGACAAGCAGTTGTTAAGGCCCTTCTCCAGTCAAATAGGGGCAAGTTCCATCAGAAAGCTGGGAGAGCGGGGGCGGGGGGGGGGGGGGGTGAGAAGCACATATTTGATTTACAAGCTGACCTTGCTTATAGTATTTTTGAAATCTGAAGGAATTGGACTTTATAAATGCAGTATCTTAGAAATACTTCTGTGTTTTCTGTTGAATAAAATCTTCTATCCCTCTCCCCATCAACCTCCTTTCTTTTCTTACTTTCCTTCTTTCCTTTTCTCTTGCCTTTTTTTCTTCTCAGCATCTCTCTTCATTTCAAGAAAGAATAAGAGTAACAGAGTTTTTTTGTTTTTGTTTTTGTTTTCTATCTCCCTAGAGAAAAAAAAAATGTGAAAATTTTCACATGGTTGCATTATATTCTATAGCCTGTCTAAAAATAAAGTAAAACAGACAAAAACACATTGTGGTACCACAGGCAGCTCCAACGTAAACTGAGAAATTTGAAACCTGATTTTTAAAGAATTAAATATAGGGGGCCAGCCAAATAGTAATTTAAGGTGGCTGGATCTCACATGGTTAACTATGTGGTTCAAGTCCTGGACCTGGCAGCTTGAAAAACATGCTGGATGTATGTCCATGCATGCCCAAAAACCCAAGTGGAGAATGGAGGGGAAGGGATTACAGTTTGGTCATCCCACCTGGGAAGTGCTTGCTCACTTTTTCTCTTTCTCTCTCCAGTGACTGCATACACCCTATAGCAAATTAAAGAAAAATAAATAAATAAATAAAACCTAAAATTCACAAACACGTTTGGGTGCCAGATGTTCATTTATTACCTTGTGTAATTTTCACCACAGTTCTACAAGGAAGTCATGTAATTCCAGATTTCCAGTTGAGGAAACTGGGTGGTGAATGAGAGTAAATAACCTGCCTGGGGCCATGGAGAAAGAAAGAGCAGGCTTCGCATGCAGCCCATCTGACTGTGTGGTCATTCCTCTGTATCAGCACACTAGCTGTCTCTTTGGTGGACAAGAAGCCTTGGGCAGGAAGGTGACCCAAGGACAGGATAACTGCCATGAAATACAAACTAAAGCTTCCAGAAAAGCTCAGGATCAGCAAAGCATTGGTGATGATTTGGTCTTTGAAGTTCTGATGGATTCTGTCTGATTGGCCTCTCCTGGGGGTGGGGGTGGGGTAAAGAAAGTTATTTCAGGCATGGAGGTTGGAAAGTCCAGGGCAGGGAGTGGAACATAGTTGAGGTTGGCTTGATTGTAGGGTGTGCAGAATGAGTTGTAGTGGGATAAGGGCCATCGTATGAGGAGTCCAAGGTCTGGCTGTAGGGATTTTACCTACCAGGCACAGAATAAAGGCTTCTGGGCAGTAAAGGGACCCACTGTCATTTGGGCTATAGGAAGGTAACTGGCCAGGTGATGAGAAGGAAGAAAGACAGGACGTGGAGAGAGCAGAGAGGAGCCTTCTAGAGAAGATGATACAGTGACCAAGCAATGCGAAGACCCCTGTCTGGGGAGCACAGGGCTCAGAGAAATAGGGCCATGCATGAGGCTTTCTATGAAGCAGGAAGCTCATGGTTCGGCAGGAGCTAGTTCTCCAAATCAGAATCCATCTGAGTCCCTGGTTGTTTCCGAACACTGTGGGGTTGGAAAGAACAGTGACAGAAACTATGGTTGTCAGAAAAAAAAAAAAAAAAAAAAAAAAAACAGGGACCAGCAGTTAGTATAATGGCTATGTCGCTGGACTCCCATGTAGTCCACCGCGGTCTGAGTCTCAGGCCCGGTGGCTTAAACTCATGCCGGGTGTGTGTGCGTGTATGCCCAAGATTCCGAGAGGAGAAAGGAGGAGAATGGATTGCAGCATGGTCATCACCCCGGGGGGTGATTTCTCACTTTCTGTCTCTCTGTCTCTCTCTGTCTTTCTGGCGAGCACACACGCCCAATAGCAAAACAAAAACAAAAACAAAACAAACAAACAAAAAAAACAAAAACTGCTTATGTCAACAAATGTGAACATAGGAGAGAACAGGCTGTGTTAGTTGTTTAGAGCATTAATAGGGTCAGTGGTGGTGCAGTGATAACACAGTGTTCGGCAATGCTGAAGCCATATGGAAGGTTCCACGTTAGTGTCCTAAAGTTCCCACGTGTCTGCCTGTGATCCAGGTCGGCCGAAGTTGAGGGTGGATGATGGCATGAAGACCCTGGTGTGGATGGTGTTCTCTCTCGTCTCCTTTCATGCATGGGCAAAAGAAAGAATTGTTTAAAAAAATTATATATGGCAACTCCCCCACCCCCTATAGAGGGAGCTGGATCCCACCTGACCAACCACACGTCAGTCTCTGGCCTCATGGCTTGAAAACATGCAGGATCCTGATAGGATGGAGGAAAGTGATTGTGTCGTGACCACATGGAGGTGCTTGCTGTTTCTCTCTCTTTCTCTCTCTCTCTCTCTGTGTGTCTCTATCTGGTATTTGCATGCATCCTCTGGCATTGAAAAATTAAATAAAATATTAAATGGAGTAGTCAGCAAGTGGCATAGTCATTAAGGCACTGGACTCCCACATGGCCAACCACAATTTGAGTTTTGGATCCAGTGGCTTAAAACTCACACCAGCCGTGTGTGTGTGTGTGTGTGTGTGTATACCCAAAATCCTGAGAGGAGAATAGAAAATAAGGGATTGCATCATGGCCATCCCCCCAGGGGGTGATTTCTCACATTCTGTCTCTGTCTCTCCAGCGAGTACACACACACTATAGCAAAAATCTCTCAGGGAAAAAAAAAATATATAAACGTAAAGGAAGAGTGTCTTAGGTTTTGTTTGTCTTTCCTGGATGGAATATAGTAATTGAAGGGAAAACAGAAGGCACCAGAAGAGAGTGAGTGGATGGTTTATGTAGCAGATTTCTGAGGGGGAGAGAAAGGAATGAAATACAAGGAGAGGGTTCAATCCTGGCAACAGAAACAGGCCTGTCCTTCTGAGATCAAAGACTATTTTTATAAGGCTATTAGATGAGGCCAGCAGGTACAAAGAGACAGATAGTAGGGAAAGTTTGCTGAGTTTCCTGATTTTTATTTTTATTTTTTAATGCCAGAGGATGTATGTGCATGCGAAGCAAAGACATATTGAGGTAGAGAGGGAAAACAAAACAAAAATACCGCAATGAGGGCCTAGTTAAGCGAGCACCCCCTTTTTTCTTCCATCCTGTCAGGATCTTGGGCGTGCACATACATGTGCAGTATGTTTTTCAAAAGACCACAGTGAGACATGTGGGATCTCACTCTTCTGCACAGCACTTAACCACTGCCCTGTGGAGCCAGCCTGAGTTTTCTTATTTTTATTAGTAAAACAAGGAAACTCATTTCACCTTCTGGCTATTAAAAGGAGGTCCTATCAGGATGCGAACCTGAGTAAAACTTAAGATTAAAACAACTTTACAGGGAATGCAATCATTGGCTAAAATAACTAATAAACAATGTTTGCTCTTGGAGATTCATTTACAAGTGTAGTCTTCAAATAATTGTTAAAATAGTTTTATTTGCCTGTTTTGAAAAACTCATTTATATCAAGGTCATAGCTGAACATTTAACATTCTAAACTCTCAAACCTTATTGACCCACAGTCTATTTTAAACACTTGTAAATGAATGGATGATGAGTAATTTCAGATATATGCCAAAATCTTTTAAATTCTTTACATTGCATTGTCTCTTTTTCTTGGTTTATTTTCATTCTGGATTAATTAAAATGATTTTTATGAACTAGCCGGTAGTGTGGTGGTTGAGATGGCTTGGTCCCACATGGCCAACTGTGTGGTTTGAGTCCAGCATCCAGCTTATTGCAAAACATGGTAGGCAAGTGCATGTGTGTGCCCAAAATCACAAAAGGAGGGAGAGACAGAGAAAAAGGAATTGCAGTGTGACCATTCCCCATGGAGGGTACTTTCTCACTTTCCCACTCTGTCTCTCTTTCTCTCTGATAAGCTCATACACCCTCTGACAAAAATAAAAAAAAATAAAAATAAAAACTTTAGGATGTTGATAACAGCAGATATCAGCTAGAACAAAATATTTTGTAGTCTCATAAAATACATTTTAACATTGATATTTATGATGTCTCCTTCATACTGTATGAGACAATAGCAAAACCAAGTAGAGTTTAAATACTCTAGGAGCAAAAGAAAGGCCTCTAGGACACAAGTATTTTCCTGCTTCATTGCCCTGAGGCTTAATCAACCACAGTTACGAGGTGATCCCAACCCAGTGCTGACTGAAGGAGCTGCAAATTAAAACATAGAGCCTTGCCATAAGGGATTTACCAGGCAGCAGAGCAGGTAGATCCAACATATTTTAAACTGTTTAAATGCTAAGAATAATTGTTTGTCTATAAAGATCTGAAATATAATCATTAGTGCCCAACAGAACTAACACATTGTTTCCCGTAGCACGTAACAGCAATCAATATTTATTACATACCTGCAATGTCTAGAGCACTTAAATGTGACCCTTTATGTCGTCTTTTTAAAAATTTTATGTGTAAGTGACTTTTCTACTATTATATTAAGATCTGAGACACTGGGTTATCTAGTTATTTTCACAAGCAATAGCATACTTACTGGTAGCCACATAGCAAGTGTTTGGTTAATATTTTTAGAATTGAATTGAAATTCAGTTACTTGGTCCACTTGCATTTTATATTTTGAAAGTAGTTATCAATGTACCTTGGAGTTTGGTGGGTGCAAGGATAAGAATTAGAAATACAAAATGAAGGGGAAAAAAACTGTCTTAGTAGTATTATGCTACCCAAGGTCTTTTCACCCAGTTGCTAGATGTCTCCTTACATGACATGGGCCAGTGGGAAAAGAAAAAGGCGTCGGTTCAATATTAACAAGAAATCATTTTTATGGTATCAGAAGAGGAACTAGGTCTTATTCACCAAGTCTGAGATGAACAAGTAAAAAATCCTAGTTTTGAGCAGTTGTTGTGGGAACTGCTTTATGGCTGACTGAAGCCAACTTCAGTGTTAGGGAATTTAAGAGAACAGAGGGTCCTCACAGAGCCCAGCAGGCAGGTGTACAGATGTGGGGGACCTGGGACCAAGGGATGGTAGCCTTGATGATCGAACAGCCATTTTTTAAAAAAAATATTGCTACAGCTGTATTTTTAAAGACTTTTTTTTTGGGGGGGGTAGTTTTAAGTTCAAAGTAAAATTGAGAGAAAGGCACAGAGGGTTCCTATATACCCTTTGCCCCTACACAGGCATAGCCTCACCTCCCCTGTTACCTTCATCTCCCACCCCCTGACCCCACTAGAGTGGTACATTTACCACAATTGATGAAACTACATGGACATAGCATCTGACCTAAAGGTCATAGTTTACACGAGGGTTCACTCAGTACTATACGTATTGTCAGTTTGGGCAAATGCGTTATGACATAACTACCCTTATAATATTGTACAGAGCATTTTCACTGCCCTAAAAAGCCTTTGTGTTCTGACTTCATCTCGCCCTCCTCCCCAGCCCTTAACGACCTCTGATCTTGTTACAACCATCAGATTTATCTTCTCCAGAATGTGTTACAGTTAGAATCGCCCAGTATGTCTCCTTTCTGGGCTAGCTTCTTTCACTTAGTAATGTGCATTTATGTTTCCTCCATGTCTTTTCATGACTTGATACCTCATTTCTTATTAGTTCTGAGGAATATTCCATTGAAAGGATGTAACACAGTTTCGCTGTCCCCTTACCTTCTGAAGGATGTGTGTTGGTTGTTTCCAAGCTTTGGCAATAAACATCCATGTGCATATTTCTAAGGCTTCAGCTCCGTTAGGTGACTCTCAGGGAGCACAGTTGCTGGCTCATAAGTATGTTCAGTTTTTTTATGAGACTGCCAAACTGCCTTCCAAATTAGTGATGCTGCAGGCTTTCTATTTATTTTTTTGGTTTCCATCCTTGCTTCTTTCTCCATAGCTGCAGCTTGCTTTCTAAGGACTTTAATTTCAGCTTCTTCATAGCTACATTTTTCGTGGGGTTCAATGTTACCATGTTGCCAATTTTGGCCTCAACCCTAAACTTGAACTTACAGCTCTATTTCTCAAAACCATATAACCATTGTTCAATATCTCTTAGTTTAAATTCTTGAGAAACATCCATGATTAATTCTGCTTTAATCGAGTGTCTACACCTGGTCCGAGAGCACTTGGAGTGAATATGGCTTCCTAGAATCATTCATTCAACAGAAGCTGTGGAGGAAAAAAGAAGCAAATTGCTAATTCAGACAAGAGTCACAAAATGCACTGCATGACAACATTGAGTTACCCAATTAAAGTGATTTATTAAAGTGTGTTAGTAGATTCATTGTGTCAGTGTGGTCTCTATTATCTATAGTTGTCTTCTCTACTTCTGTGCTGGAATCTGTCAATTTCTGCCATTGACTGCAGATATTTGGAATAGGTGAAGCGGGCCATACAGTTTATTTTTCATAACCTGATCTATTTCACTTAACATTAAATCTAGACTCATCCATTTTGTGTTGAATGATCTCATTGTTTTTATGGTTGAGCAGGATTCTAATTGCCTATTTTAATGTCTTAGAATAGTTAAAACATCTTCAACACTAGAATTCTTTAATTCAGTCTAACTTACTTAAATGTATATATTTTAAATTTTTTTATTATATTCATTCACTGTATATCATTACAGCATACAAAATTAATTTTCCCATCCAAAATACACTGTATATTGGCCCAATCATAATGCTAGTAGTTTCCACTTAAGCACAAAATCTAATGTTTTAAAAGTTAAATATCAAGGTCGGTCAGATTGCTCTCGTTAGAATCCTTTCTTTATTTCAAAATGGCTGCAGTCTGTTTAAACCTCAGACTGGCCTGCTTCTAGAGAGCTGGCCAAGTGAATATGAGCAAAGAGCATTCCAGGCAGAGGACAACTGGAGTGAAAAACCCTAAGGTGGAGTGTGCTCAGGATGTTCAAAGAACAGCAAGAGGATGACTTAGAGCCATGAAGCAAGTGGAAGTACTAAAAGATAACGTTGGGAGAAATACCTGGAAAACTACTACGACCTGAAGAGCGATGGGAAGCAGATTGAAAAGCAAAGAAGCAGTGGCTTAGTCGTTGAAAAATTGAAGCAAATGCAGGAATTCTTTGGGTTGAAAGTGACTGGGAAGCCAGATGCTGAAACCCTGAAGATGATGAAGCAGCCCCGATGTGGCGTGCCTGATGTGGCTCGGTTTGTCCTCACTCCGGGGAACCCTCGCTGGGAGCAAACACACCTGACCTACAGGATTGAAAATTACACACCAGACTTGCCAAGAGCAGATGTGGACAATGCCATTGAGAAAGCCTTTAAACTCTGGAGTAATGTCTCGCCCCTGACCTTCACCAAGGTCTTTGATGGGCAAGCAGACATAATGATATCCTTTGTCAGAGGAGATCATGGTGACAATTCTCACTTTGATGGACCGGGAAGGAACCTCGCTCATGCTTTTCAGCCAGGCCCAAATATCGGAGGTGATACTCATTTTGATGAAGATGAAAGGTGGACCAACAATTTCAGAGATTATAACTTATATCGTGTTGCGGCTCACGAATTGGGTCATTCCCTGGGACTCTCCCATTCTACTGATATTGGAGCTTTGATGTATCCCAACTACATCTTCAGTGGTGATGTCCAGCTAGCTCAGGATGACATTGATGGCATCCAAGCCATATATGGACCTTCCCAAAATCCTACCCAGCCAACAGGCCCCCAAACCCCACAAGCATGTGATAGTAAGCTAACCTTTGATGCTATAACTACGATTCGGGGAGAAACGATGTTCTTGAAAGACAGGTTCTACATGCGCACAAATTCCTTCTACCCGGAAGTTGAGCTTAATTTCATTTCTGTTTTCTGGCCAACTCTTCCAAATAAACTTGACGCTGCGTATGAAGTTTCTGACAGAGATGAAGTTCGGTTTTTCAAAGGTAATAAGTACTGGGCTGTCCAGGGGCAGGATGTGCTACGCGGATACCCCAAGGACATCTACAGCTCCTTCGGCTTCCCCAGAACCGTGAAGCGTATCGATGCCGCTGTTTCCGAGGAAGATACTGGGAAAACATACTTCTTTGTTGCTAACAAGTACTGGAGATATGATGAACACAAACGATCCATGGATGCAGGTTATCCAAAAATGATAGCCCATGAATTCCCTGGAATTGGCAACAAAATTGATGCTGTTTTCAAGAAAGATGGGTTTTTCTATTTCTTTCATGGAACAAGGCAATACAAATTTGATCCTAGAACTAAGAGAATTTTGACTCTCCTGAAAGCTAATAGCTGGTTCAACTGCAGAAATAATTGACCAACTTACAAAATTGAATGGAAAAATATATTTTATAAACCCAAATAACGTGTTTTCCTCCCTATAGCAAAAACCTCTCAAAAAAAATGTGTTTTCCTGAAGAGCCATGTTTTTCAGTATTTTACTTAACTTCTAGACTCACTGATACATATAGCTACTAAGTATAACCTTATTTATACCTCATTCTATTTTTTTACAATGTAGAATATGTTTTATGTACTGATACCATTTAGTTTTACAAATGATCGCTAAGGAAGGTCAAGTTTATGGCTTTGGATTCATGTGGATCGATGTTGCAAAGAAGATAGTTTCTGAGTATGTTGATTCTGAAAAGCATCTCAGGGAAGACGCTTTTTCACACACAAAACGAGAGATAACAGACATGATTCCTCACCAGAGGAAAAGTATTTTCAGAACACAAAAGCAGCCCTGGTATCTTTGTGATATGTGAGGAACAATTCTTAAAATAAAGTATTATATGTTTGGAAAAAAAAAAAAAAAAGTTAAATATCAAGGTCAACATTTGATCTTGTTTAATCTAAAATTTTCAAGGAAATACATGTATTCTATGTCTTCTTTTTTTGGGGGGATGGGCAGAGCGCATATGTGCTCTCCAGAAAGAGAGTGTGGTCACACCACCACCCTTTTTTCTCCATTCTGCCAGGATTTGAGGCATGCCGGTACATATTCTTGGCACATTTTTCAAGCTGCCTGGATTGGGATTTAAGCCATGGTTAGCCATGTGGGATGCAGCTCCCTATACCCAGGTCTTAACTATTACAGTAGCAGGTAAGCCCATGTTTTGTATCTTTTTATTTCCAAAAAAGTGCCTTTTCATACACATAATTTATTATTTTTCATGGCTCTGAATAAGTCTTCTAGGGATAAAATTAGCAGCAAGATTCAGTCTCAAATACAGCAGAGAAGGTGGCCCAGCAGTAAGGCAATACTTGCTGTGAAAATCGGAGATAAACACCAATCTTCTTTTAACAACTCTGTGAAATTAATGATCCTCTGCAATATGGGTACAGAAATCCCATTTCTCCTTCTCAGCTGTGTATTACCACATGGTGCCAAGTCCACAGGGAAAAAGAAAAAAGGAAAAAAAAAGAAAACAAATCAGCAGGATCTACGCTGACAGCAAGCAAAACAGATTTCACAGTTGCCAAGAAGTGTCCTCAGATGTGCTGTGCAGGATCTCTTGCTGGGGAAGTGGGAAAAAGAAAACCAATAGGCACTGCTTAGGAAAACCACATGGACATGCCCCACAGCATAGAGGCCTGTCTTTACCACTGAATGCATAGGCCAGGTTTACATTCAAAAACAAAACTATGCGTGCATATAAGTTTTGGGGGACAGTTCTTAGCCTGGAACGCTCTGGCTCAGAGAGCCAAGAAGCACTGTAAAAATGTAATATTTCATGCAATCTTCTTTTAAGTGTCCTGAGAATCAATCTCCTTGTGAGTTTTGTTAAATATAACTTTATAGAAATCATGACAGTGGGAAGTCAATCATCTCTAGCAATGAAAGTAGGTAGAACAGAATGAAAAAGATGCTTGAATGACTTGGAAATCAGTACAGTGACTAGATAATATGTTTTTTAAAGTAACAGATATATTTCTTGTGGAAAAAAAAAGTCATTATCTTAATTAGCCCACTTCTACTGGGTTGTTGGAAAAAGGATGACACATTTTTACATAGAAAAACAGAAGAACAGACCATAGTTTTTCCAATGACCCAATAGTTAACTTATTTTTGGAGAGGTTTTTATTGTAGGGTGTGTGCATTAACTGGAGATACAGAAAGAGAGACAGAAAGCAGGAGGAATGACCATACCGCAATCCCTTCTCCTCCATTCTCCTCTTGGGATTTTGGGCACACATGCACACTCACTCCGCATGAGTTTCAAATCGCTGGGTCCAGGACTTGAACCACAGTCAACCATGTAGGAATACAACACCTTAACTATTATGCCACTTACTGTCCCCAATATCTTAACCTGAAGGTAATAAAGACTGGGTTTTAAAAAAGAGCTTTGACAGATAACTGTGTGTGTTTGCATATATACACACAGAGACTGGTTTTTTTTTTTTCTACTAGGAATTTTTAAAAGGACATTTTTGTGTAAGGAATAATTCCAAGCAAATACTCCAAATGTGAAAGTTAGAAAATGTCTTACTAGTCTTTTGCCGCCATAACAGAAAAATCAGTTTATAATTACAACGTGTTTTTTATTCCTCATCCACAAAAAGCTATAAGGGATTGCTAACATACTTGTGGCTTGCATTCTTTCAAATAATTCCCAATTCACTTAGAAATTTTTCCCTTCAAAAGATTTTTTTCTAACATTGGTTCTGCTATTTCGTGTAGTCAGTATTTACTCAGCGAAAGCACTGGAAGATTGAAAAGCATTCTCTCCTTGAATCCTTGGGTTATTGGTCCCATCTCTCCCTTAGCATTATTTGGGATGAGAGTGGCCACAATGAGTCCAGAGTCACCGTTAGGGAATGAGCATTAGCCCCGGTTTGTTTGCTGTAGTCTACTGTACATCTACTGGTTCAGTCAGTGTAAGTGACTCCCAGACTTCTCAGCACTTCCTGAAAGAACTGTCCTGTACAAAGCTTTATTTTCTCCGTTGTCTCAACAGAACAGTAGGACACCCCCTGCACCCTAATCCTTCCCTTGTTCTGAATTCTTGTTAGCACACACCTCTGTAAATCCAGAGGACAAGCCTCCAGAATTTGTTTATTGAATGATAAGGGTATTATTTCCTAAAATTGATGAAAATGACCTCTTAGGCTTCATAAAACGTTTCTTCTCTTAAACATTGCTCCATATTATTCAGACAAATGAAAATGGTCTCCCAGAGAGCCTAGAAGGCAGAGAGAGTCCCTGTTTGTTTCCTTCACAGAGAAGAAAGCGACTATGGAGTCCAAGTAATATCACTGCATTTTGTCTTGAGCCCTCAACTTCAGACCTAGAGACAGCAGGGAATAGTTGGCATCTTCTGGAAAGGATTATTTATTCATTTGTTCAGTAGGCTTGTTTCAATTTTTTATGAGGGGCAGGGAGTCTCATTCACTTCAATCATTGCATTAAGTGTGTGTATACATATGCGTATATATATACATGCATTATATTCATTATATATTAGTTATATACATCATATATATTATATATAATATGTGTGTGTATATCTGTGTGTGTGTGTGTGTGTGTGTGATGTATTCTCTAACGTTGTTTTAGTCAGAGTTCTCCAGGTAAACAGTCAACAAGATGAGCGTGTGTGTGTGTGTGTGTGTGTGTGTGTGTGTGTGTTTATAGAGAAAGAGAGAGATTTATTCTAAGGAATTGATTCACATGATCGTGGAGGCCTTGACAAGTCTAAACATTTCAGGGCATGGGGGTAAAGCTGGAGACCCAGGGAAAAGCTGTAGTTGAAGTCCAAAGGCATAATTCCTTCTCACTAAGGAGGTCGATCATTGCTATATCGGAGCTTCTAACTGATTAGATGAGGCCTACCCACATTATAGAGGGTAATCCACTTTACTCAAAGTCAACATATTTAAATGTTAATCTAAACCAAAACAATATTCATAGAAACATCTAGAATAAGGCTTAACCAAGTATCTGGACACTGTGTCTCAGCCAATTGATACGTAAATTTAACCATCACAATTATATGGTATATTAATAGAGACCGCAGGCAATGCATTTTTTGCAGGATGGACTGATATTAACTATTTCAAATATTGATATCTCTTCCCATTCTTGACCCCATGTGGAGCTGGGACACTTTGGAAGACAAATGCCTTAATACTTTTTGGCATTTAAAAGAGATTTTACTAGCTCATGTCTTTGGAAATCATCTCTACAAAAACTAACATAATGGGAATGGAAGGAAATAATTTGTCCCTGCTATCAACACCCAACTTCTCTGAGCTCTATTTCTTCTTTCTGATCTTTTCCTCATCATTTTAACTATAGGGTAGTCTCTCCAAAAGTCCAGGAAAATTAAATCAAAATGCCATTAATTTGGGGACCGGCAGATGGCGGAATGGTTACGTCACTGGACTCCCATGTAGTCTATTGCAGTTTGAGTCCCAGACCCGGCAGCTTAAACTCACACTGGGCGTGTGTGTGTGCATGCCCAAATCCTGAAAGGAGAGTGGAGGAGAAGAGATTGCTGTGCAACCATCCTCCCTGGGGAGGAGGATGGTGATATCTCACTTTTTGTCTCTCTGTCTCTCTCTCTGTCTTTCTGGCAAGCGTATGTACCCTATAGCAAAAATCTCTCAAACAGTCAGGACCAGCAGATGGCGAAATGGTTACATCACTGGACTCCCATGTAGTCAACCGCGGTTCAATTCTTGGACCTGTTGGCTTAAAACTCATGCCAAGCACATGTGCTTGCATGCCCAAAATCCCCAGAGGAGAAGGGATTGTGGTGTGGCCATCCCCCTGGGGGGGGTGATTTTTGTCTGTCTCTCTGGCAAGCGTACATGCCCTATAGCAAAAACCTCTCAAAAAATTTTTTTTCAAATAAAAACATTAATTGAGAGTTCTTTCTGCCTCCTAGTGCATTTCCTTCCATCAGAAGATGACCATGTGATGTTGTGGAAACAGCCAATAATTCACTATTAAGAAATATGTTTTGGAGTCTCAGTTGTCACTTAATGTTAAATCTTTCTAAGCTTCAGTTTACTCACTGCAAAATGGAAATGATGATAATGTTAATAGTTAACTCACTTGATTGTAACAATCAATTAAGATAAAATGTGTGAAAAGTATTTTATAAATGATAAAGAATTATGGCTTCGATTGTTGTTACCACTTTCTATTAAGCTAAATTCTTAGTTGTAAAATCTTGGGGACCCCTCAAGGTCCCAGTTCCTTAACGTGACTGTGAAAATGGTGATTACTAAAGGAGGTATCTTTTATATGAGATGGAAATTCAAACTTAAACTTAATATTGGGGACTTTAACCTAGTGAGTCTGTGGCCCTCAAAAACAGTGTCTCCTACCTAGAGCATGCTGAATGTCATACTGGAGAACTCACCCACTTCAGACAATGCTTTTCTCCTGTAATACCCCCAGTCTTCTCTGCATTTGTTGCAGCACTCTCAGGAAATTATTACATGCACTTTCTGCCTCATCTGGATAAAACTAAAAACAGAAATGTGGAGTTTCAGTAGGCTTGCTCTTGGTGAAAACAAATGTCAGTGATGTTAGCGACAATCTTGTGGCCTCAAAACTGAGATAGACATAAAATCTAGTAGATGTTGCCAAAGTATTAGTGGAACAAGCCTTAAGTGCACAATGTCTCCAATGTTTATTTTTTGTTTGTTTGTTTGTTTTTCAGAATGCTGGTTTTTAGCTAGGCTATAGTTCATCTCTAAGAATTTTTTTTTTTTTTTTTAACCTATTGCTGGTCTCCAGAAAACATTTGCTGTCAGTGGCAACCTCATACTTCAGTAAGATTCATTGCCCTGTTGTATTCTGATGGCTTCTCAAAATATCAAACATTACTAGAATAATCAAGATAGTGGCAGAAAAATTTCTATCCTGCACAAACATTAGTTATAAAATCATTCACATTCCCATTGGTGCCCGCCTGTGGCAAACATACATACCATCTAGAACAACAAGTACTAAGAATTTGTGAGAGTTAATGTTAGTGTTTTATCAGCTTGAATGGAGAACTATTTCGCATTCCTTTTTTCCTTTGTTTTTTACTTCTGATTTCATTGGACTCTATCTTCTACAATTCATTCAATCATTTGCCAAGTATACCATATGGTATGTGCCTCAAACCATCATACATACAGCAACTTGATTTTTAAAACATAATCCAAACTCTGGTTTTTCACTTCTACCATTGCCTACTAAATTGAGTCTAAAGTCTTTTCTCTAGACTGCAAGGCTCTCCCTAATTCACAGATACCATGATCCAACTGGGCCATTTTCCCAAATAAGTACCATCCTATTTTCTTCATCTTGGGATGTTCTCTTTCATGCATTTGCCATTTTTGATGGTCTCCATTTCAAATGAGTCCTATTCCATGAATTCTCATCTGGTACCAAAAAAATGTTATTTCTTCATTCATGAAACATCCATAGCCCTTTTTTTTCCCCATTCTTTTCATTTCCCAATGTGTAATAGTCATTCGTGAGCTTTTTCAGTCTATACTGTTATCAATACTGTAAGCTTTTGTGAGGCAAAAACTGTCTTAACCATTCATTCACTCAGTACACATTTCAGTAGCACATAGTATGTCTAAAGAAGAGCAGGGGACCAAGCGATATTTCTTAAATTCCCTGGTATCCTCATAATTTCAAGGTTTATACAATCTACTTTAATAAAAAGATCCTATAACCTTAATGTATATGAGTAGAATTTTCCCCCTGGCCAGGATAAAAGGAAATAATACAGAGTCAACATGGAGCTATGTAATACTTACCTGTGAGCAAAATGATCCTCTGAGACAAATTCAGTCCATAAAAGCAACAATTACTCCCCAATTCTAGACTGGGGAGTAGCAAAGGGCTTCAAGTAAGACTTGGTTCTTTGAAATGAGTCTTGAAATGTAACTGTCAGGCACTGAGTCTATCAAACATAGGAAGCTCACCAGCAAGGGCATAAAGAAATTAAATTTTGAGTTCTTTGGGGGTCTTCAGTGAATTTGGTGTGGCTGATTAATAGAGTGTAAGAGAACAACATTAAACAAAAGAGTGAATGATGTTCCAAGTTCTAGAGTCTAGCCTGTTATTACTGTTGCTTATCTCTGTCTCCCAAGCAACGAACACAATGCCTTACACATAATTGAAATTGCATTCAAAATATATGTGTCAAATTACTTCATTTTTTTTTAGAGAGATTTTTGCTATACGGCATGAGTGATCCACAGGGATACAGAGAGAGACAGAAAGAGAGAAAGTAAAAAATCATACACACACACACACACACACACACACACACACCCCATCCCCAGAGGGGATGGCCACATTGCAATCCCTTCTCCTCATCCTCCTCTGGGGATCTTGGGCACGCACACACACTCTCTCAGCATGAGTTTCAAATCACTGGGGTCTGGGACTTGAACTTGTGGGACTTGAGTATGTGGAAGTCCAGCCCCTCAACCACTATGCCATCTGCTGGCCCCATTTCATTCATTTTTGTTAGTGTAAAACTTTTATAATGGTTGAGAGTTTGGTTTCAGCTCTTCTTTTTTTAATAGTGTAAAAATAGAAATCTTTCTCCATGCCTTTTTAACCAATCCGTGACTAGTATTATCTATGGAAATTTTATGAATAGATACCAAACACTAAAATATCTTTACCATTCAGATTCCAAAGATTTGCTAGGAGAGCAGAAAGTAGTGCTCCCCTCCCTTTGCATCTCCTTCTCCAGAAATACTTGCCCCCAGCTCACAGAATAGATGGAATCCGGTTACTTCCAGCATCAAAATTCTCTAGAATTTCCCAGATGTGGCAGCACATACTCTGAGGGGTCTGAGAAGTGTTCTTTTGCAGTTTATTTATTTTTTCACCTTCTATATTTTACAGCAGCTTATAAAATTCAGAAATTCTATTTTTCTGATGCACATTTTATAAAACCTCATAAAATTATGAGGATTCAACTGATAAGTGATCTTAAAATAACTACTCATTTATACGTGTATGATCCAGTTCTTCTTCCTATTAGATACATGGATGACTGAATTCTCCTTCCTATGTAAAATTTCCTTATTTATACTTTATACAGAGAAGTAAGCTCTCCCCCTACCCCAGTGTAGGTAGATATTTTTTACTTTAGGAAACATTAGTATGGTTCTTTTTAAGCTTTATTCTATAAGTTAAAATAAAAGGGAAGTTAAATATATTAATAGCTACTCCTGATTTCAGATACGTCAGGACTCCCCTACCACACTTAGTTACTACTCCCTAAAGTCAACAACATAGAGCTAGCCCTGTAGCACAGTGATTAAGTAAACCAGATTTCACATGGCCAACCATGGCTCAAATCCTGGTCTTGGAAGTTTGAAAAACATGCTAAGTGCATATGCATGTGAATATATGCCCAGAAGTCTGATAGGAAGGAGAAACAGAGAAAAAAGGACTGCGATGTGACCATACTCCATGAAGGGCAGTGTGCTTTTTCTCTCTGTGTCTCTCTTTCTCTCCAGAGAGCACACATGCTCTCTGGCAAAAAAAGTAAATAAATAAATAAATAAATAAATAAATAAATAAATAAAATAGATTTTCAAGGATTACAGCATGATCTAAGGTAAAAAATAAAATCAATAACCTACAATGTCTTATGAAAAATCGCTTAATTAAAAATTGTAGATTTAAAGGCCAGCAGGTGGTTTGGTGACTAAGGCATTAGACTTCCACATGACTGACTATGGTTTGAGTCTCAGAATTGACGACTTGGATATTACTGGGCGCATGTGTGTGTGTACCCAAAATCCTGAGAATAAAATGCAAGAGAAGGGATCGTGACGTGGCCATCCCCCAGTGGGGTGATTTCTCACGTTCCCTCTCTCTGTCTCTCTCCAGTGAGTGCAAATACCCTATGGTAAGAAAACCTAAAAAGGGAGGGAGCGGCAAGTGTATAGTAGTGAAGGCACTTGGACTCCCACATGTCCCACAGCAATGTGAGTCCCAGATCTGGTGGCTTGAAACTCATGCTGAGTGCAGGTTTGTGTGTACCCAAAATCTCAGGATGAGAATGGAGGAAAAGGATTGCAGTGTGACCCCATGTGGAGGTGATTTTTCACTTTCCCCTCTCACTGTCTCTGTCTCTTTCCAGCAAATGCACATGACCTGTGGCAAAAAGTTTTTAAAAAATTTGTTGATTTAAAAAATAACAATATTTTGGGACCAGCAGATGGCATAATGGCTATGTCTCTGGACTCCCATGTAGTCGAGTGCGATTCGAATCCTAGACCCGGTGGCTTAAACTCACGCCAGGCGCGTGTGCGTGAGTACCCAAGATCCTGAGAGGAGAATGAAGGAGAAGGGATTGCGGTGTGGCCATCTCCCCAGGGTGGGGGTGGGGGGGTTGATTTCTCGCTTTCTGTCTCTCTGTCTCTCTGTCTTCTGGTGAGCACACATGCCCTATAGCAAAAACCTCTCCAAAAATAAAAAATATATAAAAATAACATAGTTTTGAGGTCTACTCTTTTAGTGCCAGACTACATTATTTCTTGAATCTTTTGAACAAATGAGAGAAAAAGTACAAATAATAGAAGTTAAATATGATCAGATTTCATGCAACATTAAAGCAAACTATGCTCAGTTATCACTGACACTGCTCTCAGCCTATTCCAGAAAAGATGGGCAACAGCCACTGTTTGATCCTGGGCCCTGAGCTCCTAGTGGACACGGTGGCAACACGGGTATGTCTGTTGCTGCACTGAATAAACTCTAGCAATTGACGGAGGCCCTAATCTCACCCTCCCATTATATGCTTTCCTGTGTCTATGAAAGCAAACTGGGTATCCAGGTTTCAGGTCCTAATCCTGAAATTCATATCAAGGTAAATTAAATGTCCTTGTTTAGGCAGGCACTTGTCAAGATTTTTTTTCTTTTTTTTTTTGAGAGTTTTTTGTTACAGGGCACATGCGTTCACCAGAAGGACAGGGACAAAGAGAGAAAGAGAGAAATCACCCCCCAGGGGGATGGCCAAGTCACAATCCCTTCTCTCCATTCTCCCCTTGAGATCTTGGGCACGCACACACAGGCGCCCAGCGTGAATTTAAACCACTGGGTCCGGGACTCAAACCCAACTATGTGGAAGTCCAGCGACATAGCCATTACACCAACTGTTGGTCCCCTAAATAACACTTTTAAATATCAATTATCACATTTTTGTTTTCCTGGCTCTCAGGTTGTGTCTGCCAATCTACTACTTCTGCCACCTACTGTTCTGCATGTGAATGACAGCTAGCAGTGTTTAAGCATTCATTGCTTTCTCCCCATTCTATCTGTGTGGCACACTTTAGCTTTCTTTCTTTCTTTTTTTAAAGAGGTTTTTACCTTAGAGTGTGTGTATGCTCGAGGGAGAGACAGAGATAGTGATTGTTAAAGTGAGAAATCACTCCCCAGGGAGGATGGCCAGTCACAGTTTGCAAGTGTTTCAACTTCTCTAAATCTTCTCCAGCACTTGCTGCTTTTTAAATTGCTGTTTTTACATATAATAGCCCTTCTGACAAGTCTGAGATAGTAGCTCATTGTAGTTTTGCCTTTCCCTAATAATTAGAAATAATGAGCTCTTTTTCTACCTATCATAATTTGTATATCTTTTTTGAAGAAATGTTGATTCAAATCTGTAGTCTACTTTTTTAAAATGAGTTATGTTTTTCACTATTGAATTACAGGAGTTCCTTTTATATTTCAGAAATTAGTTCCTTTTCTGATATATGATTTGTAATATTTTCTCCAATTCTGTTGGTTGCCTTTTCACTCTGTTGCTTTATATCCTTTGCTTTTCAGATTTGATGTGCTCTCACTTATTTATTTATTTTGCCTGTGTTTTGATGTCATGTTATAAGACCATTGCCAAGATGAAATCCCTATTCAATTAGATGAAGGGAAAGAATAGGATTCAAGTCAGAATGGAAGAAATAAGGGAACCAGCAGTTAGCGTAATGGCTATGTCGCTGGACTCCCACGTAGTCGACCGCGGTTCGCGCCTCGGACCCGGTACAACTCACGCCAGGCGCGTGTGCGTGCGTGCCCAAGATCCCGAGAGGAGAATGGAGGAGAAGGGATTGCGGCATGACCATCCCCCCTGGGGGGTGATTTCTCGCTTTCTGTCTCTATGTCTCTCTCTGTCTGTCTGGCAAGCGCACGCGCCCTATAGCGAAAAACCTCTCCAAAAAAAAAAAAAAAAAAAAAGAATGGAAGAAATAAGTGTGCAGTTTACAGATGACTTGATCTTTTATATAGAAAACCTTGAAGACTCCATTAAAAAAATAAAAAATAGTGCTAGCAGGTGGCATGGTGGTTAAGGGTGCTGGATTCCCACATGGCCACAGTTTGAGTCCTGGACCTGGTGGCTTGCTTTCTCATTTTCCATCTCTCTCATTCTCCTTCACTCTGTCCCTTTCTGGTCAAGTTGAAATTAATTAATTAATTCTTTAAAAAATAAAAATAAAAAATAAATTCAATGAGTTGTAGATACAAAGTCAACATACAAATAATCAGTTGTGTTTTTATACACCAACAATAAACTATCTAGAAAGAATTAGGAAAACAATCCTATGTGCAATGGCACCAAAAAAATAAATACTTAGAAATAAACTAAAGAAGTGAGACATTTATATACTAAAAACTATAAAACATTGATGAAAGAAGTTAAATGAGACACAGGCAAATGGAAATATATCCTGTGCTCTTGAATCAGAAGAGATAATATTGTCAAAATATCTATAATACTTAAAGCAATCTACAGATTCAAAGCAATCCCTGTAAAAATCCCAATGGTGGAACCAGCAGTTGGCGTAATGGCTATGTCGCTGGACTCCCATGTAGTCAACTGCAGTTCGAGTCCTGGACCTGGTGGCTTAAACTCACGCGAGGCGCATGTAGGTGTGTGCCCAAGATCCTGAGAGGAGAATGGAAGAGAAGTATTGTGGCATGGCCATCCCCCCAGAGGATGATTTCTTGCATTCTGTCTCTCTGTCTCTCTCTGTCTTTCTAGTGAGTGCATGCACGCTGTAGCAAAAGCCTCTCTAAAAAAAAAAAAAAAAAAAAAAAAAAAAATCCCAATGGTATTTTTTTGTAGAAACAGAAAATACAATCCTAAATAAATACTGAATTACTAAAAGCCACAAATAGCCATATTAATCTTGAGGAAGAACAAAATGGAATGCATCACATTTTCTAATTTCAAAAATATTACAAAATTACAGCAATCAAAATGGTATGGTACTGGCATAAAGGCAGACATAGACACCAATGAGGCAGAATAAAGAATTCAGAAATAGGGACCAGCAGTTAGTGTAATGGCTATGTCACTGGACTCCCAGGTAATCAACTGCGGTTCGCGTCCCAGACCTGGTGGCTTAAAACTCACACCGGGCACATGTGCGTGCATGCCCAAGATCCTGAGAGGAGAATGGAGGAGAAGGGATTGCGGCATGACCATCCCCCCTGGGGGGTGATTTCTCACTTTCTGTCTCTATGTCTCTCTCTGTCTGTCTGGTGAGTGCATGCGCCCTATAGCAAAAACCTCTTAAAAAACAAAAAGAAATTCAGAAATAAATTCATGCACATGTAGTGAACTGATCTTCACAAGAGTGTCAAGAATACACAGTAGGGATTCTCTGAGAAGATTCCTCATGGATACTGGGAACTAGATATTTCAGGGCACAGGAGAAATGAAGATTTTCTACTCATAATTCAGCCTCCAGCAAGCAAAGCTAGTGTGGCAGGAGAGTTGAGCCATTCTCTGAGAAGATTCCTCATGGATACTGGGAACTAGATATTTCAGGGCACAGGAGAAATGAAGATTTTCTACTCATAATTCAGCCTCCAGCAAGCAAAGCTAGTGTGGCAGGAGAGTTGAGCCATTCTCTGAGAAGATTCCTCATGGATACTGGGAACTAGATATTTCAGGGCACAGGAGAAATGAAGATTTTCTACTCATAATTCAGCCTCCAGCAAGCAAAGCTAGTGTGCGATCACAACAGAATGGCAATCAGATTCTAGAACACCTCTGTCTGCTTGCTCCTGAACATTGAGGCTTAACTTCAAGAATTTGAAAGAAACACGCCATTCATCAGATGACAAGAAATCACCGTCGGATCACGAGAAATATGGGAAAATGAGAAAATACCTCTTCTCCAATGGAAAAGAGTAACTCTCCTTCATCCACAAGCAGTTCGGTGAAAGTCATGGAAATGTTTGATAAGGAATTTAGAACATTCGTAATGTCGAAGCTAACAGAGATGGAAGAAAAGAGAGATAATGAACTGCTAAAGAGAAAGGAGAAAGAAGTTGCCGAGTTCCAGGAGATGAGGAAATTCTTGCAAGATCTAAAAGAGGAATTACACACTTTACAAAAGACTCAAACGGAACTGCTAGAGATGAAGTCTATAATACAAGAAGTCAAAATCTCCCTTGAAAGTATTAAAAGCAGACTAGGTCATTCAGAAAATAGAATCTCAGATGTAGAAGAGAAAATGGCTGGCTTAGAAAAGTCCACCACGAAGACTGAGAAAATGGCTAAAAATTTGAGAATGATATGCGAGAAGTACTGGATACCATCAAACATCCAAATATCCGGATAATTGGCATTCCAGAAGGTGAAGAGACCCATAAGGGCATTGATAATCTATTCCATGAAATCCTGCAAGAAAACTTTCCAAACCTAGAGAGGCATTCGAAGATCCAGTCCCAGGAAATACAAAGGACCCCAAATAGAATCAACCCAAGAAGATCTTCTCCAAGACACATTATAGCCAGGTTGACCAAAACCGCAGACAAAGACAAGATACTAAGATTGGCAAGAGAGAAACATCAAGTTACCTACAAAGGACATCCCATCAGGCTAACAGCAGATCTCTCATCGGAAACAATGCGAGCGAGGAGAGAATGGGAAAATATATTCAAAGTGTTACGAGAGAAGCAATTTCAGCCAAGAATACTGTACCCGGCAAGATTATCTTTCAGGTGGGAAGAAAAGACAAGAACATTCTCAGATAAACAAAACCTGAAAGAATTTACCAGCACCAGACCAGATCTCCAAGAAGTTCTCAAGGGTGTGCTGTATCAAGAAAATTAAACACAGACACACGGAAATAAGAGTCAAAAAACTATGAAAGTGGCCAACTTAATCAGAGGGACAAGTCTGGAGTTGAATATTATATCCCAGAATTTAATCAGGAAAATTGAACCAGAACAGAAGATAAAAGTACATGAGACTGATAGGTTCATGTACCTTCCATTTGAACAGAATCCTAACTTGTTTCCTGGCTTTAAGCAAAGTTCCTTGGCATTTCTTTGAGTTAAGTTAAAACTGGTTTTCTTAGTAGTAATGAGTGAACTCACCATTGAAAGTAGTTAGATTATGTAGAAAATTGTGTGATCAATGCAACGTGGGTGGGAAGGGAATGAAGGACAATTGTAGACACCGGAGGTGGTGTGAGAGGAGGGTGGGAAGGGACAGAGGGTCAGAAAGAGGGGTGGAAGTAATTCTAGGAACTAGTAATGGAAACTTTTTTGTAATGTGCATGATTGTATCACTATGCAGTGTGTACTGGATGGGAGATTGCATTTTGTATGCTGTGATGAAGCTTAGGGAAGGAATGTAAATTGAGTTACAAAAAAAAAAGTTTCAGAAAAAAAAATATATCTATTCAATGACTGCAGTAGGATATGTAGCCACAGTTAGGTGCTACTTTATAGGATGCGTAAAGTAAGACTTGTGTTCATGGAAATGTGGGTATCACCTGTGTTTGCTATGAGGGTATTTGGATTGATTAGGGTCTTTGGTGTTACAATAAAATGTGAGGAGAAAACAGTATAGAAAGCAAACATAGATACCAGAGACTGTGGGAGGAGAGTGGGAGATGGCAGAGGGTAAGAGATAGAGAATCTAGGATGGGAGGAAAAAAGCAAAACATACAGAAGACAAGAAATGGAAGATCATTTGCTAACAATAACATGTTTGTTGATGTGCTTGATTGAGACAATATATAGTGTAATTTGGATGGAAAATCTCATTTTGTATGCTGTAATGATGTTCAGAGAATGAATGCAAATAAATAAATTTAAAAAAAAAAGAATACACAGTAGGTGCTATAGTTTGAATGTGCTCTCCAAATTTCCTGTGTTGGAAGCTTAATTCACAATCATTTGAATGGTGGGAGCTTCGAGAGGTGTTGGGTCACAGGCACTCTGTCCTCACAAATAGATTAATGCCATAGTCACAGAACCGAGTCTCAGAGGGTGGGATGCGGATGTAGAAAAGTTCAGTCCAATTTCCTCTTCCTATCTCACATGCTTGTCTATACGTCCTACCATTCCACAATGGGATGACCCTCTTCAGACACCACTGCCACTCTTGGACTTCCTGGGCTTCAGAGTTGTGAAAGATACATTTCTTGCCCAGCCCATAGTATTACGTAGTAGAAACAGAAAGTGAACTGAAACAATGGGGAAAGGATAGTCACCTCAACAAATGATGTTGAGAAAACTAGAAATCCATATGCAAAAGAACAAAATTAGAATTGTGTCTTGTACCATATATAAGCATCAACTCAAAACATAAGACATGAAACTATAATTCCTAGAAAAAAACATAAAGAGAAAGCTTCATGACTTCAATACTGTGACTTAGTATGTAGCGTCATAATAGTGAAGTTGCATTTTCAAAAATTTTATTTCAAAGCTATCATTGATGTAACTTATTTCAATTTAACCTGTTTTTATTAAGTATCCTCTGCATGCTATGACCAGGGCACTTTAGGGGGGCCACTGATTAATAGAATGAATCTTACACTTTAATAAGCTCATGATCTAGTGGAGAAATCAGGTGTATTAAACATATGGCTTCAATACAAGGAGATTAAAATTATAAACGATATTTTATGGTATTAAGGAATTATTCATTTCATGAAGTGTGATACTAGCATGGTGATTATGTTTTTAAAATCTCATTGATTTAAAGTATGTGCTGTGTTAGTTTCCAATTGTGCTATAATAAATCACCACAAACTTAGTGACTGACAACACAGATTTATTCTCTTAAAAGGTCTGGAAATCAGAAGTCTGAAGTGAGCCTCACATCTACAATTAAGGTGTCAATATAACTGGTTCCTCTGGGGGGCTCCAGGGGCAACTCCATTCTTTGCCTCTCTAGGTTCTGGAAACGCCCAGCTCAACTGTGACCAGAACGCATCACCCCAACTCTGTTCCCATCATCACATTGACATTGCTGTGTCTGACCTTGGTCTTCCTGCTCCTCTTCCGAGGATACTTGTGATTACATTGGTCTCACCGGGATAATCCAGAATAAGGCCCCATCTCAAGATCTTTAATTACATCTGCACCATCTCTTTTTCTGTGAGAGCTCATCTCACTGAGTATTTTATCCTAGGTAGGGGAGGAGAGGAGAGGGTACTTTTGAACAGCAAAGCTGAAATATTTATCAGATTTAATGTTTTTCAGAGTGATAATTCCCTTATTATTTCTCTAGAAACAAACCATATTTCGTAGTACAAAACTGAGCCCAGAGAAACCTCCCTTTGCAACAAGCTGTCCTGGCTTTTCACTTAAGAGGAAAAAAAAAAAAAATTAGATGCACAGGGTTTATTTTAAAATATGGTCGAGATAATGGGCCAGGCCTGATAGCTAATAAAACTTGATATTTTTCTAGGGATTGAGGAATCTCCAGGTTTGTTTTATGTTCTCAAAGGAAGGGTCTCCACCTCACCAGTGGAGCCCACCTTTCAGCCTCTCGTTCTAGTTATGATGCCGGATGTCCACAGGGCGGCGCCCACAACACTGATCAGTTCCTTTTCCCTCCTGGTGCATCTCTTCATTTTCCAGCCCTTTCCTTATCGTGATTATCCTCCGGTAAGGGTGCATGTTTTGCCTGCTCTTTATAGAGAATATAGAGGCTTTCTGTTCTAACAAGATAATCTTCTTGTTGTGTTATAAAACAATAAAACATTTTCATAATTTTCCCCCCTAAGTATTGTTAAAGCAAAGAGAGAAACAAGTTCCTTAAGGAATTTTCAGGGAAACAACTGTAATTATTTATATTGCCAGCAGATGGCACTGAACCATTAGTAATAATTCAATAGCACAAAGTGGGTTATTTAATTCTTTGAAAGTTGATAGATCTAGATACTGAACTGTTTTTAGGTCTACCACACATTTTAAGGTTCTTATTTAGACTTTGGGTTGCATAAGCTGATAAAACAGATAAAAACTCTGATAAAGTAACATGTACAATTAAAAAATAAATAAATAAACTGGAGACAGAATTGTCCCAGGTGTATCTTTTTAAATCTCATCTCAGGGGCCAGTAGGTGGTGTGGTGTTTAAGGGCACTGGACTCCCACATGATAGACTGCAGTTCTAGACCTGGACCTGGCAGCTTGCTTTCTCACTTTCCCTCTTTCTTGCTCTCACTTTGCCCCTCTCTGGTCAAATTAAAATGAATGAATAAGTAAATAAATAAAATTAAGTAAAATAATTCTTTTAAAATTTTTTTCTTTTTTCTCTTTATCTTTTGGAGAGGTTTTTTTTTTTTTTTTTTTTTTTTTTGCTATAGGGCATGTGCGCTCACCAGAAAGATAGAGACAGAGAGACAGAAAACAAGAAATCACCTTCCAGTGGGGATGGCCACACCACAATTCCTTCTCCTCCATTCTCCTCTCGGGATCTTGGGCACACACACACAAGCCACTGGGTCCAGGACTCGAACCGTGACTACATGGGAGTCCAAGTACATAGACATTACATCAACTGCTGGTCCCTTTTAAAAAATTTTCATCTCAGCCTTCCTCATTCATTGTAAATCACATTTCTGAGAGAGAAATATTATAATAAAAGAAAAACAATATACACTTGCATTCTTCTGTAAATGACATGATTTAATGATTTCCCCAAACGCACAGCTGTTTAACCCAAGTCTGTTGACCCCACAAGTCCTCTATCCATGGTACCACCTGATTCTCAAGGTGACACATTCAGGGATTAACTGTTCTAGTCCTTGCCCCGTTGCTGACTCTCTGTGCGATTGGTTGTATGCAAACTGCTCCATCTCTCCGGGCCTAAATTTATTTCTCTCTAAAAACTACAACATTGGATTAGGTAAGTAAATTAAGTATTTTTATCAGGGGAATCTCTTTTCCTCCTTTTCTTTTTAAGAGTCTTATCCAGCTGTTGACGGTGCCTGTTTCTCTCTCTCTCAAAGAAAAATAAATAAACAAACTAAAAAAAATAAATAAAACTTTTCCAAAAATTGAATACATAAAATAAGGAAAAATGTCTGAGTTGAAGGAATCTTGACCTTAAGCTTCCCTCTTTCATTCTCTTTTTTGAGGTTTTGCTATAAGGTGCGTGTGCTTGCTGGGGAGACTGAGACAGAAAGCAAGAAATCACCCCCCAGGGGTGTGGCCATGCCACAATTCCTTCTCTTCCATTCCCCTCTTGGGATTTTGGGAACATAAACACACGTGCCTGGTGTGAGAGTTTTAAGCTGCCAGATTCGTGACTCGAACCATGGTCAGTTATGTGGGAGCCCAGCAATGTAACTATTATGCCATCTGCTGGTCCTAAGTTTCCCTCTTCTGTTCTAGAATTTTAAGTTTCCTCAGAGCACAGTTTGGAAACTACCAAACAGGGAGCTTTGGCAATACTGCTCAGCTCTAAATATTCTGTATTACTCAAATGCACTGAATTAAGTATGAGATAGGCATAGGGAACAAAGAAAAAATTACATTTAAAATATTTTCAACACAATTTTGTATTAGGTTTTTTTTTTTTTTTTTTTTTTTTGTCGTAGGGCATGTGTGCTAGCTGAAGAAGAGAGAGACAAAGAGATACAGAGAGAGGAAAAGTGAGAAAAAACTCCCTTGGGGATGGGAATGGACACACTGCAATCTCTTCTCCATTTTCCTCTCGGGATTTTTGGGCATGCACGTCCACATGTCTGGTGTGATTGTTTTTCAATCTGCTGGGTCTGGGACTCAAACCACAGTTGACCATGTACATGGAGCCCAGTGCCTCAACCACCATGCCACCTGCTGGCCCCTCAACACAATGTTTTAATAACGACATTGTCTTCATGCTTTGCAGTGCTCCAGTAGCCACTTGGCCAGGATTCAGCTGTGACATCCTCTGGCACCTGCTCTCAGAGACGAGAAGGTGCCTGTGGAGGACAATTGGCTCCCCTGCATTTAGGCATCAGATATAGGCATTTGGCTCTAGTAAGTTCCAGAAACCAGAGGTGGTGTTGCTAACCATAGAGTCACAATGCATTGGGCCAAGGAAGCCATAGAGCCACAGGCGGTGATGGAGAGTGCTACTTAAGGCCAAAGGACCAAGTGCAAGTGTCTAAGATGGACTTTAGAATGAGTGTTCTTGAGTTAATATCCCAGCTCCCTCACCTTGGACAAATGATTTTGTTCCTGAAGTTTAATTTGGAACTGCTAGTAACTACTTTGTAGAAATAAGGCCTCATAGGGTAAAACCACACCAAGTAGAAGCTTCCATCGCCTGTCATGGAATTCTTGCAAACGCCTCTGGGCTGGTCTCGTTCTTTCTCTTGTCACCTTCAATCCATTCTTCACAACAGACTAGATGACCTTAAGGGATATGTCTGATCACATCCTTCCACTTTTACACCCTTCCATGCACCTGAAAGAAAATCCAAGCTCCTCACACTGACCTGCAAGTCTTAGATGATCTTCCCCATCTATTTTCCACCTGAATTGCCCTCACTGACCACACTCCAGCCAACACTGGCCATCTGACAGGTCCCGGGACAGCGTGAACCAGTTCTTTAGCATCTTTATGCCTGCTTGTCCTTTCCCAGAACATGCTGGCAATTCCTGACATCTTGGCTAAAATATTTTTCCCTATACAGATCTTCTCTGACCACCTATCTAGAGTGTCTCCAATAAAGTGGGCTTGATTCTCTACCATAGAGCTTGGAAGTTTTTGATCCATAGGTCAAACTAGTCCCCCATGATTATGTTGTTGTTGTTTATTTGCTTTTTTAAAAAGCATATCATTTTAACAGAACACAGTCATGCTTATTCACTCCCATGTTATCTATGACTGCTTTAGCACTATAATGGCCGAATTAAACACGTGCACATTGAAAATACAATCTGTCATCTGTCTTGTTTCAGGAAAATCTTATTGACCTCTTTTTTATAGGATATTATCATATTTGTTTGTTCATAACATTAATCACATTGATAATAGTTTACCTACTAGCTTTTTCACACATTGTCTGTTTCCTCTCCATGAGGGTGAAGATCATTCCTATCCTATTTTCCATCATATTCTTAGTTCCTATTACAGTGCTGAGAACAATCTGTAAATCTGTTGGTATTGTGAATTACATTGTTTGGAAAAAATATTACTTACTGGAGAAAAATAATAGTATCCAAATGATTTTAACAGAACACAGGATACAATCTAAAAGAACTGAAAACATACATTATACTCTCAAGAGAAAAGAAAAAGGAGGCATTGTAGATTGGCTTTTTAGTTTATCTGTGTGGCATGAAGGAAATAAAAATGATAGGATGTACCTGTACTTGAAGTCATGGCTCCAAATGGCCAATGAATCGAGCAAAATTCCACTTGAAGACTGGAAACTGAGTAAAGAGCACTGACCTCTCAGGGACGATGAAATGCCCTGATGCCTCAGTCCAGAAAACATCAGAACTGGTGTCTTGTGGAAAAGGTGAAATTTGATACTGAATTTCCATTTGTAAACGAGAGTAGCAGCTCTGGGTTTCAGTCCAGACCTGCCCTTACCAACCTGTACTGCGTCTACACCTACATGCTGTGTGCAGGGGTCAGTCAGAGGTGCGGGCAGGCAAGGTTTCCCTATGAGCTCCCCAGGCACTACCGGGTCCCAGTTTCAATTTCATTTCATCTAAGCCAGAAGCTTGAGACAAGGATTCCCTCATCACAGCGTTTATATCCATTCCTTCACACAAACGTGCACTGCCAACAGAACCTCTGGGCCCCTTGGCTTCTGCACATACAGGTAGCTGGTTTTTAAGATGATGTCTAATTTTCACAGTTGTCTTCCGTGAGGTCATTCTATAGCATCTTTTATTCCACTATATCCTGAAGTCAATCATAGTTTTGATTTTTTTTTTTTTTTGATAGAGCACACAAGGGAGGGGTAGAGGAGGGCAGTATTTTGGACAAGATTGGGCCCAGAACCAAGCCCAGGCCTCCCATGTGGCCTCAGACGTCACAGAGCACTGCCCTCCCATTGCACCGGCACAGCTTGGCCCCATTCTAACTATTTTAAACAACCAGCTCTAGATCCCAGAAGGGGAAATGGAGAAGAAGGCATTGCTACATGACTATCCTCCATGGGGGTGCTTTCTCATTTTTTCTCTCCCTCAATCTGTTTCTCTCTGATGAGTGCAAACACCCCCTGGGAATTCTGATTTTTTTTAAGTTTTTTCGCGATGTCCCTCTCCACCTCCATCTTATAATTTTTTTGTCCCAATGTCTAACATCATGTGTAAAAGAATGATGAGAACAGGAGTCAGAGAGGTGGCTCGATGGTTCAGGCAGCTGGATCCCACATGGGCAAGTGCATGGTCTGAGTTCTGAACCTGGTGGGTTGAAAATACACTAGGTGTGTGTACCTGCTTGCCTACAATCCCAATAGGAGAATGGAGGAGAAGAGATTGTGGCAAGGCCATCCCGTCTGAGGGGTTCTTTCCCATTTTGCCTCTTTCTCCCTCATTCTCTGTCTCTCTCTGGTGAGTGCACACACCCTACAACCAGAAAAAATAAAAAGATGAAAACCGATGTAGAATTGGCCGTATAGTGCAGTGGTTAAGCATAATATATTGGGGGCTTGATCCCAGCTAGTCGCCATCTTGAAAAACACGTCAGGCTGTGTGCTCGCGTGCCCAAAATCCTAATGGGAAGGAGAAATGACAAAGGGGCGAAGGGGCGAAGATTACAGCATGATGATACCGCATTGGGGATGTTTTCTTTCCCTGTGTCTCTAGTGAAAGCATGGGCTCTCTGGTAACAAGGGGGAGAAAAAAGGAAAAGGAAAGAAAGAAAGAAAGAGAGAAAGAAAGAAGAAAAACCTGATGAACTGTTGTATTATAAACAGTATTTCTATGTCCATGCTAATTTCTTTTTTTTTTTTGGAGAGGTTTTCGCTATAGGGCGCGTGCGCTCGCCAGACAGACAGAGAGAGACAGAGAGACAGAAAGAGAGAAATCATCCCCCAGGGGGGATGGTCACACCGCAATCCCTTCTCCTCCATTCTCCTCTCGGGATCTTGGGCACGCACGCACATGCGCCCGGTGTGAGTTTTAAGCCACCGGGTCCAGGACGCGAACCGCGGTCGACTACGTAGGAGTCCAGCGACATAGCCATTACGCTAACTGCTGGTTCCCCTAATTTCTTGATATTGGTTGTAATAGCATGGTTATATAAAAAATACCCTTGTTTCTAGGAACGTACATGTAAGGATTTATGAATAAACATTGCACAAATGTCTGCAATTTGCGACTTGTTCTTATATTATTTAGAAAAAAAAACTTCTCTCTGTGACACTGAGATATAGTAAGAAACATATTTAGCCTTCTCCCCTTCTCTCCTTCCCCCACCTGGTTTCTGGCACAAAGCCTCTAAAACCCTTGGAATTCTCTAAGTAAGAGGGAGGCTAGCATCATCAGTTATTTGGTTTTAGCCCTCATTTCCTGACACAAGAGCTTCTAAAACCACTGGAATCTCTGGAGGGAAGAATGTCTTTTTGTATGTTAATAAATGACTTTTTGAAAGCCAGGTGAAGGGAGTTGCCAGAGGAACCAATCTGGATTAGAATTTTCAATCCACCCCTAATTCCTAACTTCTGGGGAGGGAAGCAGGGTCAGAGATGGCATTTGATCAGCAATGACCAGTGATTTAGTGATCATGCCTATGTAGTGGAACCTCAAGAAAAACCCTAAATGAAGGTTTTGGAGAGCTTTTGGGCGGGTGAATGCATGGAGATGCTAGAAGGGTAGCCTTCCAGGAGGTAGGAAGCTCTACCTCCCATCTTCCATACTGAGCTCTCTGTGCCTCTTCCACTGGCTGTTACTTGGTGTCTTTAATGACAACATGATAAACATAAGTGTTTCTCTGAGTTCTGTGAGCTGATACAGCAAAGAACTGAGCCTGAAGAGAAGGTAATGGACCCCCCGAGTGCATGTGCAAGTGGAAACCTGAGACTCGCAATTGGCATCTGAACTGGGGACAGTCCTGTGGGATCCAGTCCTTCAACTCATGGGAGGTAATGCTGGCTCCAGGTGCTCAGTGTCAGAATCGAATTGAATTGTAGGTCACTCAAGGGATTTCCATAGACAACTGGAGAAATGCTTGGTGTAGAAAACCCACACATAGAGTGTCAGGAGTGTTGTCAGTGGATAGAGGAAAACAGGTTTTTGGTTGTTAATCTATTTCTGTCTATCTATCATCTGTAGCGAAGAAAGTAAGACTGAATGATAAAACAAATGTGGTAAGATGTTGATATTTGGGAAATTGGGTTAAGAATATGCAGAAATATGTTATACTATTTTTGTAACTTGTCTATGAAACATAAATTGTTATAAAATATACCAAAATATAAAGAATATAGGTTTTGGGGTGCTCAGCAGAAATAACATAATTCAGTGTTCACACTTCAAAATTATTTTATAGTAAATTCTATCACATATGTAGGATGGAGTACAATAAATGCTCAGAAAGGCAAAAGACATTAATATCCCATCCTCTCCCATGCACTTAGAAATGAACTGGAAACATCTATAGAAATACATTAATAGCATCCATATATACACACACATTCACACACACACATGACACATATACATGTATATATGTATTCTTATTTTTGTTTTTTAGAGAGAGAGTTTTTTTTTGCCTTTAGGTGCATGTGTTCACAGGGGAGATAAAAAGAGAGAGAGAAAAAGTAAGAAATCACCTCCCAAGGAGGGATGGCCATGCCACAATCCCTTCTCCTCCACTCTTCTCTCAGAATTTTGGGCAAACATGCACACACTTCCACTGTGAGTTTTAAGTCCCCAGGTCCAGGACTCAAACTGCGGTTGGTCATGTTGGAGTCTAGCAACTTAACCACTATTCCACATGTTGGCCCCAAGTTGTATACTTTTATGTCATTCATTTTCTTTGAATATTTCCATCTTTCTAAGTTTCTATAATGAATGCTTAACACTTTTATTGTTGAATCCCTGGATTTCTGCTTTTTCACAGTCACAGGAGAACAGAGAAGGAAAGAAAGGAAAAAGGAGAAAGAAAGAGATTGAGGGAGAGAATGAGAAAGAGAGATGAACCTTATCAGATTTTTTAGCCTTCTAGAAGCTGTTGAACGTACCTTGATTGGAAGTCTCCTGAGGTAGCGCGGTATTAACTGATAATCACAAATGCTTACCTCAAGGCCTGAAAGGACTGCAGCTATTCAGTCCTCCAGGTGTGGTAACTGGAGTTCCTTGGCATCTTATTTGGGGGCTAAATTCTAGATCCATCATATCAACACAATTCCAAAGGAATAAAGCAGAAAGACCAATACAATCTTTTTACATTATTACATGAAGAAAAATGGGTTCTCATGAGAAGAAGTCAGAAGGAGCCAGGTCAGGACTGCAAGTTGGATGCCTAATTATTTCCAATGAAACGCACAAAATCACTCCTGTTTGTTAAGAGAAATGAGCAGAGGCATCGTAATGGAGAAGGACTCTCTGATGGCATGTCCTGGGCACTTTTCTGCTAATTCTTTGGCCGACTTTTTCAAAACTCTCTCCTAATAAGCAGATGTGATCATTCTTTGTCCCCCTCCCCAGAAAGTCAAAAAGCAAAATGCTTTGAGCATACCCCAAAAATTGTTGTCATGACCTTTGCTCTTGACCTGTCCACTTCTCTTTAACTGGACCCCTTCCACCTCTTGGTAGCCAGAGCTTTGGTTGTGCTTTGTCTTTGGGATCATACTGGTAAAGCCAAGTATCATCTCCTGTTAAAATTCTTCGAAGAAATGCTTCCCACTTGTTTAAAATTTTATTGAAAACACCCCTCTTATCTGCAGCTGAACTGGGTGCAACAGTTGGGGTACCCATCAAACAGAAAGTTTGTTTAGCTTTAATTTTTTGGTTTGAATTGTATGAATTGAACCAATTCAGATGTGTATTGTGTTGGCTATTATTTCTGCTGTTAATCTTTGGTCCTCTTCAATTAGGGCATTAGCATGATTAATTTTTTTCCTCCCAAATTGATGTGGATGGCCTGCTACAGCAGGGCACCATCTTCAACATCATCTCTTCCCTTCTTAAACTGAATGATCCATTAGTAATAGCTCCTTTCCTTTGGGCATTATCTCCATAAACTTTTCATAAAGCATCAGTGATTTCACCAGTATTCCACTCAAGTGTCATCATAAATTTTATGTTTGTTCTTTAGTTTTAGTAGCATTCATGTTGCTCTGATAGGGGCTCTTTTCAAATGGGTGTCTTCTCCTTTTCAGTGCCTCAAACTAGATCCGGTTCAGACATGTTCTAACTAGTTAGTATGTGTTTATTTTTCTGCAAAAGAATATTGAAATTCATGCACAGTTTTCCTCAAAATATGCATTTCCCACAAACATTTTGAAGATCCCCTACAACAATGACAAGCAAAAATAAAGCTTTTCTATCCATTACCTGTTTGAGGTCCCTCTTCCTGAAAGACTTATTTTAAGGCGCCTAAAGAAATGTCTTCCTCCACGCCTTGTCTTCAACTCCTGTAAAATGATTTATGCTCCACACCTGGTGCTGCAAAAAACACATTACAATGCCTCATATTCCCATTAACAAAACCATGTGTAAGTGTGGGGATACATGTGGGAGAGGGAATGTCACACAGTTTAATTACTTAGTGGAGAGGAATAACTTAAAGTACTCTGGTCTAAAAGGATCTCCATAATGCATGGTTGAGAACTGTCCAGATTCATTAAGTTTAAAGTTAAGTATTACCATTCTATGACACCTGTTCTGAAGCTGTTTTATAGACTGGGTGGGTGGGGGCAGGGAATACACTACATTGTCACTGAGAGGTCATACTGATTTCTGTTTCCACTTTTCTTCAGGCTGCAGTCTACTCATTCATTGGCCATTTGGAGCCATAGCTTAAGGAACACACTCACCTTAAAAATTAGATTTCCCATCATGACTCACAGATAAGTCAGTGTGCAACACCTCCTTAGACCCAGTGAAGGCAAATGGTTTAGGGAAAATGATCATGTGGTCTTTATGTTTTTGTTTTTTGTTTTCCCCTTTGCCAGAGGGTGCATGCATTTACTGGAAATAGAGAAAGCACTCCCCATTGGGGTCATGATCCTGCCACAATCCTTTCTCCTCCATTTCTATATCCAGTCAAGATTATGGGCATTGTAAGCATACATATTCCATGTGTTTTTCAAGCTTCCGGGACCAGGATTCAAACTTCGGTCAGCCATATGGGATCTGGCTTCCAGTGTATAGTGCTTAGTAGCTCTCCTATAGGCTGGTCCATCATTTTGCTTTGAGTTCAATAGTCCTGTCTATGAGCACTCATTTTAAAACTGTATCTTTTGAATTTCCAGGACAGGCTGCATGTTGTTGAGAAAGGAGCATGAATTTTGCCTCCTCGCGTGCAATTCCGGTCCCAGCTCTACCACAAGGTCATTGTGTGACCCTGAGCAAGTTCCTTACCTCTGAGGGCGCTATTCTCATCATTTGTAAAAAAAGGATTAACAAACAGTGCATATAAAGTATCTTGTAGGAACTAGGTGCTTAGCAAAGGTGTAACTATTATTACAGGAAAATGATGTGGCTTAGTCTTTCACAATTTATTTATTTTCTTTGTTCTGTTTTGTTTTGTTTTTATAGATTTTTGCTATAGGGCACATGTGCTTGCCAGAGAGACACACACACACACAGAGATTTTGTTGGTTCATGTGTGTGTATGCATGTGTGTATGTGCGTGTGTGTGTGTTTTAGAGATTTTTGCTATAGGGTGTGTGCACTTGCCAGAGAGACAGACAGACAGAAAGCAATAAAGGGGGGATGGCCACGTAACAGTACTTTATCCTCCATTCTCATCTTGGGATTTGGGGCACGCATTCACATGTGCCCAGCATGAGTTTTAAGGTGCCAGGTCTGGGACTCAAACCATGGTCAACAACATGGGAGGCCAGCGACACAACCATTACACCATCTTCTGGTCCCTATTTTTTTTATTGGCATGTAATTGTGCATATCTATGTGATAAGGTATGATATTTTGAGTCACCTATTCATTATGTAATAATCAAATCAAGATAATTACTATAGTTCTTATCCTAAATATTTATCATTTCTTGGTGGTGAGAACAGTCAAAAATCCTCTTTTCTGTTAGGTTGTTGGTTAGAAAAAGTATGTCATGCCTTTTCTGACAGCCCAACATTTTGATATATAAAACAATGCTAACTATAGTCACTCTACTGTCACAAAATACCAGAATTTGGTCCTGCTAACTGTAACACTGGACCCACTGACCAACCTCTCCCCACGCCCACCTCTCTTAACCCACTTTACCCCAGTAACAACTATCCTATTCTCACCTTTAGGAGGTGATCTTTTTTATATTCCACATATGGATGAGATCATGCAATATTTGTCTTTTTGTGTCTGGTTTATTTCACTTAACATAATGTCCTGTAAGTTCATTCATGTTGTTGCAAATTACAAGATTTCATTCTTCTTTATGGCTGAATAGTATTCTGTTATGTGTGTTTGTGTGTATGTATACTATATATATATATATATATATATATATATATATATATATATATATGTTTTTCTTACTGAGTTGTTTGAATTCTTCATATATTTTGGATATTAACCACTTACCAAATATATAGTGTGTAAATATCTTTTGAAAACTTTTGAGAAAAAGGTTTTTTAAAAGATTTTCCAATCCAAATAACAAATAGAGCTGAGAGGAGATGTAGAAAGAAGAACAAAAATAAAAAAAAGGAAGGAAGGAGAGAAGGGAAGGAAAAAGAAAGTATGGAATAGCCTATTGGGATTTTGAAGACATGAGGTTCATTTTCAGTGTAAATGAAGACATAGCACTTTGGGTTCTCAACTTCTTTGTCTACAAAATTAATGTATCCCTCACCTAGGGATGAGGTCAGTAGCAGTCCCTGCTTGTATGCTTGAGAAAAAGAATGTTGCTCCTATGGGCCAAATGGTCAGCACCCCACCACCACCACCACCACTGGAAATTGTGCACATTTTTCCTAAAGGCACTTACTGCTCAGGGTGAGGTTTCTCCTACAGTGTATTCGCACAGAAATATGAGAATGCAGGGGTGATCAGGTCCAGAACCTGCAGTGAGACATGGGCTCTTATCTCATGATCACAAAGAATTAGAGACGTGGACATGGAGAGGAGATAGTAAATAGAGTTTATTAAGGGGAGGGAGAAGAGCAGAGGTCCCAAGCAGGGCGTTGGTTCCAGAAAGTGTGTTGTCCAAGAGGAACTGAGGTGAAGGGGAGCTTTGTTGGGCTTGTTTTCAGGTGGGGCTCCTGCATGCATTTCAATTGTGTTGGGGGGTTTAGGAAGGGGGCACATGCTGTCTGGGTCTGGTTATTGCTCCCCTAATTTGGAGTGGGTGCAAAGGTCGAGAGATCCTTTGTCTAAACACTATGGGCTATAAACACCATTATGTTATCTTCTTTCTGGAATGCAGTGGGGCCTGGGAGAGAAATCTTAATTTTTGGGTCTAGGTTATGTTGCCTAGGTCAATCACTGAGCCACTGCTGCAAGCTGCCTCTATTAATAAAACTTAACCACTTTGAGATTCCATTTTGGTCTTCTAGTCTAACTATATTTAACTATATTCTTAGGGTCCCTTTCTTCTACCTTAGCATTAAGGTTCTGCAGAGAAAAAGAGCTAATAGGACACACATACATGTATCCTAACAGATGTATTTTGAGGGATTGGCTTATGCAGTTATGGGGACTGAGGAGTTCCACGATTTTCTGTCTACAAACTAGAGCCTCAGGAAAGCTTGTGGTGTAGCTCCAATCTAAAACCAAAGACCTGAGAACCAGGGAACCCTCATGTAAGTCCCAATCTGAGTCTGAAAGTCCTCAAACCAAGGGTGCTAAACTCAGAAGACATGAGTAAGGAGATGTCCCAGCTGAAGCACAGAACTGACTCCCCATTACTTTGCCTTTTTGCTCCTCAAACCCTTAGAAAATTAGGTGATTCCCCCCTGAATTGATATAGGCAATCTTCTTTACCCAGCCTTCAAGTTCAAATGCTGATATCTTCCAGAACCCCTTACAAACATAGCCAAAACAGAAGTAATGTTTTGTCACCTTTCTGGGCATCCATTGGCCAGTCACGTTGACACACAAAATTAGCCATCACACGGGAACCAGCAGTTAGCGTAATGGCTATGTCGCTGGACTCCCACGTAGTCGACCGCGGTTCGCGTCTCGGACCTGGTGGCTTACAACTCACGCCGGGCGCGTGTGCGTGCGTGCCCAAGATCCCGAGAGGAGAATGGAGGAGAAGGGATTGCGGCGTGACCATCCCCCCTGGGGGGTGATTTCTCGCTTTCTGTCTCTATGTCTCTCTCTGTCTGTCTGGCGAGCGCACGCGCCCTATAGCGAAAAACCTCTCCAAAAAAAAAAAAAAAAAAAAAAAAAAAAATTAGCCATCACACACAAATTCCAACTGAGAATTCTCCCATCAAGAAGCCCTCATCTGGCAAGAAGCATGTTCTGATTTGAGCCTGCATCAACTCAATACTACTTCTTTGTGTTTAGATATTTTTATTTTATTGAAAAGAAGGTGAAGTAATTTGGTGCTGCTGGAATTTTGTTTAGACTGGTGAAACTTTAATGTTTTAACTCATTTTATCACTGGGAAACATTTAGATGATTTAACTGATAGTTTTCAAATGGGGTCTAGGAAATGGCTGCAGAGAGTGAATTAACCTGCATGCGGGTCATGCATCAGTCTGATATGTGTTCCTTCTGACCTGCTTTCATAGCCCTCCTCAGACCGCAAAGCAGCACTGTGACATTGCCTTCGTTGTGCCCTTATGAAAGGTGCCAGGTTTAGAATTGGATTTCAGGTGATTTCAGGAAAACAACAGCCCAGTAAGAAGAACTATGCCAACTTCAAAGAGCACTAGGGTAGAACAAAACAATTGTATGTTTTCAATATTCAGAAAGTTAGCAAATAGCAACATAGTGTGAGGGTTGAGTATGGTTTTGGGGACCAGGTTACTGTATTTGAACCCAAGATTTGGTGCTTAGCAGCTGTCCTCCCTGACATGGGTACATGAGATGTGACCTTTCTGTACTCAGTGGTCTCATCTGTGAAATTCCATTGCCCCAAGGTTGTTTGGATGATAAATGAGTTGACATTTATAAAACACTTAGAACAGGGTCTGGCTCATAGGAAGTGACACACCTAAATATCGGATAAGTGACGGTCAGTATCTCTAAGAAACATAACCCTGTAAGAGTGTGGCTATTCCTCACGACTTGTCTATGCTGGGTAGTATAATGGAAATAAGTGGAGATCTTTGCTATTTGTGTTCCTCCTCTGTGTGGTGGGCATTCACAATTCTGCCAGTTGCTGTATGTCTCTCCATTAATCCTCATATCAACCGTGTGTCACTAGCATTGTTATCAGTTGATAGAACAGGCTCACAGAAATCAGTTGATGGCTCAGGTCACAAGACTTGGGATTTGGAGTTGGGATTCATATCCCTGTTACCTACACCCAGGATTTATTTTCTCTTTTATTCTCTCACCCCCTAAGTCACACACAAACCTGGAGCCCTGGAGTTGTCAATTTTTATACAACAGAGAAGATTCTGAGGAGAGAACAACAAAAAATTCTTAAAAGAAAATAGACCAAAGGGCTCCATGTCGTTTTGTTAGAATAATGAGAAATTATTAATTTTTTCCTTTTCTCTATTTTTCAAAATTACCCTTATAAAAGTAAGTTACTTCTACATAAAACCATGTGTTTATTTCTTTAAGCATCAATTATTGGTAGAATTATTTTTATAGACCATGTTTGGACAGAATCAGAATAAATCATTTCACCTTTAAGGAAATGATTCCAAACTCCCCCCAAACATGAGAACTGAAGGGTCGGGGCTGTGCCTGGAGGTGGTTGCACAGGAGCAATAACCTCTCCCCTATGGTCAACTTTTTCCAAATCAAAAACCCTATTTCATATTCTCTCATGCCAGCTTAGAAAGCATTGTAGAGACTGTCAGGATCAGAAAAACTACTTTAATTTCCAGGCAGGTCACACGTAAGCTGTTTATATAAGCTCTCTCTGAGAGCACACAGAGTTAGCTAGGAGCTGCTGAGGAATGGGCCTTCCAGAGCAAAACGACTTGGACGAGGCCTCAGGTGCTGCATAACTCATTTTGTTCAGTGACTGACCTTCATAGCCTATGTTCTAAGTGAAGATCATGTAGCAGAATGATTCACCTAGCTACCTTTGTTACCTCATACATCTACAATGCTCTCCTCTTATAAGGGACACACAGTAATCAAAGCTTTCTGGTTGGTCAGCATCCCCTTATCCTTCCTGTACTTGGGGATCTTCCATCCAGAGTCATGGTGTATAGAACTGACTCCCAATTGTAATGAAGTATGTTTGTCATATAGGCCTTTTAACCCTGAGACCCACCTATCAAGACCTCTGAAGTCAGAGATTATGGTGCAAAGAAGAAGGCAGAGTGAGAATTTATCCAGTCTTGAAGTAGCAGCATCAGGTACTTCCAAGAGTAGGCAAAAGCAGGAGTGCTAAGGCTGTGCCTGGTGCCCAGGGTTTAGAGGCATCACCATGTAGGTTCTCGGTGGTGATAATGAGCCCTTCCACTTCAGTTCCCTGCCTGTGTCTCCATCAACTCCATGAGCTGCAACAACCAGAGACTTTTCTGGCATTTGCTCCTGATAACCCGACTAATTTACACTTCCAGCTCCCAGTGGAGCCAGTTGTCTTGGGGGATCTCCAAATCTGAGAGATTTTTCCTAAAATGTTTACCTGTTTGCACCCAGATATCCAGCAGAGGAAGACATGAGTTTACTTACACAGGACAGGATGTTACACTGATGGCTGGGAGGAGACTGGTCCATGTAGTCATGAGCAAAGGCCGAGGTTATATAGAGGTGAAGGACAAAGCACTCCTAAGTCAATGAAAGATCAATGCAGATTTCTTGTCACCAAAATAGGGATTTGGTTTGTACATACATTGTGTGAAGGTTACAATAAAAGGTTAGCTTATCAATGAACAGAATCAGCAGAGTAGGTTTCATGCCTCTCATCCTGAGAGGTGCACATAACTCTGGAATGGCTCTGGCCATAGGCCAATTTCATGAGGCAAAGGTAATGGTCACAAGATATATTTATGATACCCAGCTGGGCCAGCAGGTGGGTCTTGGGGAGATAGGGTGAAGAGGGAGAGGAAAAAGCGTTCAAAGTAAGGAGCCAGCCCTTATGAGTTTAGTCCCAAGCCTCTCCCAGTTATCATGTTGACATGTGTTAACCCTCTGCACTCGGATGTTTCCTTTCATCCCTGGAGGACTGGCTTAGAAATCAGTTCTTCCAACATGAGTAGCAGTAACAACAACAATGGCTAACACTTTTAGTGAGTGGGCCACATGTTAGGTACTTTCAGGCTTTATATCCAATAATCATAAGGGAAAATACATGTTGGCTATTTTTTATTATTGTATCTTTTTTTTTTTTTTTTGTAAATGTATTCAAATGCACTACAACCATCCAGTGTGCACCTGTGAGTATATGACAGAGTTGGGACTGAATGTGCAAATTCAGTCCTGAAATCTAACCACCTTCCACCCGAACCTCTCAGGGACCAAATAAACTATTGTACTTCTACTCCAGGAACTGGGTCATGTTAACCAATCCAGCGCTATAGAAGCTTTTCATCTTAATTACCAAAGGCAAATAAGTAAAAGTTACCGGAATTTGAGAGATTTGTTGAACCATATTCTACAATGATTAAAATGTTATCTCTTCTCTTAAAGAGGGAGGGAAAGCTGGAATAATTAGCATTCATTTGTAGTTGCAAAATTCAAGAAATGAAGAATGTGGAAGAGAATAAACTTCTCTTGCTTAAGGTGTCAGGTCATCTTTCGGTGTTTCCACTGGGCAATGCGACTTTGTCAGAACACAGGGTGGCTTGCTCACACCAATTTCTGTCAACTCCAATTCAAAGCTACTCTAATCAGCACATCTTTTGAATGCCTGAAGCAAGCATTCTGGATCAGGCAGGTTAGCCCAAAATATTTCTTTTCTAAATGACTAGAACAGTAAATTTTTTTTTTTCCTTTTTTCCGGTGGAACTCTTATAAGACAGACATGAAACTGATGTAATTATTTCCTAGCAATGAAGACATCAGTGGATCCCTACTTCCTCCTTCATAGTCATTTAATTCTTAAATATTCAGAGAACCCTGTAATTGACATAAAAAATCAAGGTCAAGATCAAAAGTGGTGGCACTGCCTAGGGTTCATCCGTGGAAGTTTATCACCTGCAGACAATGGCAAATTTCTTCTTTTCTTTTGTTCCTCCCTCCCTCCCTTCCTTCCTTTCTACCTCCTTTCCTTCCTTCTGCCCTCCTATCCTTCATTTTCTTTCCTTTGCCCCTACCCTTTTTTTTCTTTTTTAATGAGAGAAAGAGAGAAAAATATTTTTGGCAGGATTTCACCCAGTCATGATCTTTCCTCTCCACCTTCCCAGTTAGTTAGGATAATATACATTTCCCATCATGCCTGGCCTGTTTAGGGTGAGTCAGGAACAAAACTATGCCTCCCATGCTACCTCAGCCACCATTCAGTGGCACCCTCCTGTTTGCTCCATCATGGCTGAACCACCCTTGCCTTGCTCTGCCTCTCCTCTCCCCTCCAACCCTTTTCTTTCTGCGTTTTGCTTCCTTTTCTTCTTGTTCTATTTATTACTATAACCAGTTCTAATTTTAATGAGTCTGTTCTCTAATGACTGCCTTCCCACCTTCCACTCAGCCACCACAATATGTCCAGCCCCTGGGTTTGGGTCCTGTGTGGCCTGCTCCAGACTTTACCAGACCTTCACTATGAGTACCAAGGTACTTTTGCTCTACCTTGAAGGTTGACATTCCATCAGAACTAAACTTTGATTCTTTAAAACTAGTTTTAACCTCTCCTAATCTGAGGAAAACAAAAGACCTCATGATAGAGATGGTGTTGAGACCATCAGAAAGCAGAAATTTTTCCTGGAGAGAAACCTTTTATTAACTCCTGTTAATCTAATGTGGAACATTAAAATAGGCATAAGAGCAGTTGATTATTTCAAGTTGTGTGTCTTACGATGTAAGAAATTTCTTTATTTCTCTTAACTTCATTTTTCTTACCATTTTTCATAGGATTGCAGATACTATGTAAAGCCCTAGCATAGGGCCTCAAAAAGGTAAGTGAACATTTTTATATATTGTTTTTTTTTCCAAAAATATTTTTAGAGGACTGGATCATTTAAAAATTAGTATATCTTTTTTTAATACAACTGCTTATTTATTTATTTTAATTTGACCAGAGAAGGACAGAGTGAGAGAGATGAGGGGGAGTGAGAAAGCGAGCCGCCAGGTCCAAGACTCGGACCATGGTCACCAATGTGCGAGTCCAGTGCCCTTAACCACCACTCCGCCTGCCAGCCCCCTCAAAAAATTAATGTATCTTTATATCACCTAAAGAATTGTTTAATATAAAATACAGTTCGCACACAATGGAGATATATACACACACGATTACCACACACAAAGTTGTTATAATGTAAAATATAAGACTGTCTATTCACTTGGAGTTTTTTCATGGTTTCTCTGGGGTAGGGGGTGAGTTGGTAGAATGCAATGTAAATGAGAAAAAGAGACAAGAATTATGACTGCTAATTTTTTTTAAGGGCAAATGTAAGCACAGGCCAATAGTGCTGTACAGAATAAGGTCTTCAGGCCAAACTATGTCAACAACTGCTCGCTGCACCCAATAGAATTGGTATTGTTTGGATTATAAATGTTGTGAGTCCCAATTGACTAATTAATAGCATGCACAATACAAGTATCAAACAAACATAGATCAAAAAAAGAACATCTGGCTTTTTGGCAGTGAGAGGATACACAGTGCAATGCAGTAGGAAATTATTCAGAAAACTGCAGAGAAATCAGGCTGCATTGCTCTTTTCTGAGGAAGCAGCACACAAATCATGTTATCATACAAAATAAGTGTTGGCATGCAGCCATACCCTTTACCTAGTACATGCTTCAATTCTATTCAACTCCAGTAATATATTTTGAGTCCCTGTTTTGAGCACTTACCAAATATCAAACACATTAGTTGACATTTGTGGAAAGCAGCACATTAGAATAGAAACAAACAAATGTTGGTGTCAAACAAAGAGGGTTTTAAAACCAATCCCTTCACTTACTAGTTGTTTGTTTTCATCAGGTAAAAGTTTAATGGTTCTCTCTCTCTTTCCCTCCTTCCTTCCATTCAACTTCCTTTCAATATAGATTAGTTTTGCCTATTTTTTTTTTGGAAAGGTTTTTGCTATAGGGCGCGTGCGCTGGCCAGACAGACAGAGAGATAGAAAGTGAGAAATCTCCCCCCCGGGGGTATGGCTATGCCGCAATCCCTTCTCCTCCGTTCTCCTCTCAGGATCTTGGGCATGCACGCGCACGCTCCCGGCGTGAGTTTTAAGCCACCGGGTCCAGGACGCGAACCGCGGTCGACTACATGGGAGTCCAGCGACATAGCCATTACACTAACTGCTGGTCCCGCCTATTCTTGATCTTCATACAGATGGAATAATATTGTATGCTTTTTTTTTGTACTTTGCTTCTGTCACTCAACATAGCTTTTCTGAGGGCCAATCACTTCCTTCCTTTTCTTCCTTCCTTTAAAATTGAAGTGTAACTTGCATATCATAAATTGTCCAATTAGTCAATGTAAGTTCAATGAACTTTTACACATATTATCTATACCAGATCAAAATGCAGAGCACCTGCATCATTTCAGAAAGTTCCCTTGTGTTTCTCCCTAATCAATACTTTCCAGTCTAGCCCTACTGAAAGAATATACCATTCTACTTTCTTTCAGTATAGGTTACTCTTGTCTATTTTTGAACTTATATAGATGGGATAATGCTATGTATACTTTTTTTGTATTTGGCTTCAGACATTCAACATAATTTTTCAGAAGTTCACTCATGCTGCTATGTATTGTAGTGACTACTTGGTACTATTCCATTGTATGTCATAGCTTGTATATATATATCTTCTTTTTGATTGACATTTAGGTTGTTTACAGTTTGGGATAGTATGAATGAAGTTTTTGTCCATATTATGCATTCATTTCTGTTGGGTGTGTACCTAAGGCTAGAATGACTGGATTATAAGGGTAGGTGCCTGATTAAACTTATTAGAAACTGGTGTATGGTTTTCCATATGGTTGTACTGTGTTGTCTTCAGAAAGGTATAAGACTTCTGATTTTTCACATACTTGCTGATAGTAGACACTTTAATCCTCTGGTTTTTCATTCGGGTGGGTATAGAGTGATAACTTATTGTGATTTTCATTTCACTTCTCTGCTTATTGGACTTAAGAGTATCTTCTTTGGCAAGTGACTATCAAAGCCTTGCAGGACCAGCAGGCACTGTGGTGGTCGAGGAGCTAGACTCCCACGACTGACCACTGTTTAAGTCCTGAACCAGGCAGCTTGAAAAATCACACTGAGTACGTGTGCATGCATGCCCAAAATCCCCAGAGGAGAAGGAAAGGGAAGGAATTGTAGCATGGCCACCGCTTCTGGGGAGGTTATTTCTTACTTCCCCACTCTCTGTCCCTGTCTCTGTCTGTCTCTCTCTCTGGTGAACACATGCACTCTATGGCAAAACAAACAAGCAAAAAACAAACAAACAAAAAACCACCTTTCATTGCCAAGTTTAGTTTTGTTCTCTAAGCCTCCATTCCTCATCTCTAAAATAGGGCCAATAATAATGCTTTCTCTTGTAATTCTTATGAGAATTAAGTAAGATAATGTGTATTAAAATGCTTAGCTCAGTACTTGGGACCTGTAATGTTCAATACATATTTATTACTATGATTATATCACAAGATAAAAAAAAATAACTAAGAATAAGTAAATGTGGTCCCCGAGCTTATACAGCTCAGATTGGCATGAACTGTGCAAACGTCACCTAGAAACAGATACTTAGGAGAGTGGTAGTTACAGACAGATGTGCGGGAATTCACTGTCACGCACAAAGATAATGATTAAAACCAGTAGTTGCAGGTCCAGCTGTGCTGCTAAAATACCATCTTCTGCAGGCTGGGACTACATAGGAGGCATGGGTTCCATTCCTGGTCCAACCTAAAGACTGGGTGCAGGGGTGTGGACTGCACTCAATCCAGGTGACTCTGTAAGGCTGAGGCAAGAAGGCTGAGATTTCATGGTTGGTGTGGGCCACATAGCAAGGCCCTCTATTAAAAAGATCTGGGTTGGGACCAGAGGTTAGCATAATGGCTATGTCGCTAGACTCCCATGTAGTCGACCACCACGGTTTGAGTTCTGGATCCAGTGGCTTAAACTCACGCCAGGCGCGTGTGCGTGCATGCGTGCCCAAGATCCTGAGAGGAGAATGAAGGAGAAGGGACTGTGGCATGGCCATTCCCCCTGGGGGGTGATTTCTCACTTTCTGTCTCTCTGTCTCTCTCTGGCGAATGCACGTGCCCTATAGCAAAAACCTCTCCAAAAAAAAATAATAATAATAAATCTGGGTTCTGTCATGTTTAACTATAATCCCAGCTGGGAGGCTCAGGCAGGAGAATCAGCACATGGCAAGTCCCTGTCTTAAAAAATCAGTTGCACGTTGATGGACAATTTGCTAAGTACACCGTATATACTATTTTTCATCTTGATGCAATACTGAGGCTAAAAGGATTTGGCTTTCCTTTCTTGTTTTTACCTCATGAATGATTAAAGTTGATCCAGCCATAAAGAAGCTACAGTTAAATTTAAAAGGAAGCCTTTGACTCATTAGCAATGAAGTGAGGACTTTATTGAAACAGTGGCTGACACATAGCATGCCTTCATGTCCCTTGGTTTAACACAGCTCTGATCATAGCTGGAGAAAGCAATAAAATTTTAACAAGAATCAGAGGTGAAGAAGCAATAAAGCTTTTGGCAATACGTGGGAGTATATGAGAAATTAGTCTAAATACAGTTTACTGTGAATAGACTGTGGAGGTGTGTGTCTGGATCTGACTACTTAGGGAGGTAAAAACAGCTCTCGAGAACTAGGGAGATGACCTGCTCTTCTTGACATTTTCTCCTGAGATTTTTTTATAGTTATTTTTATGTTGCTTATTTTTAAGAAAAATAAAATAAAACCAATTATAAAACAAGCTCTTCAATACATATGTTTGGTTTTTAAAATTCTAAAACACTTTATTATTGCCTTTAATATTCTCTCTAGCAAGCACGTGTAACTTATAGTTTGTTCAAAGTGTAATTAACATGAAACAATTGCACATTTTAAAATATATATGTTTAGAGTCCATTCATTTCTCCCATGAAAGAGAGAGAGATAGCTACCTTCAACAGGGTCTTCGTATCTTGATCCATCCCCAGCCTCAGCCAGGTCGGATCACAGGCATATGCATGCATGTTTGGGGAGAGGGTACAGGGAGCTCTCGGGACACAAACTTAGGACCTTCCCATGTGGATCTAGCATCATAGAGCTTTGTCTTACTGTTGTACTACCAGCTGGTCCATACAATTTTCAATGTTTTAAAAACTTTGTAAAAATACAAGAGTCTGGACTCAGGAATTGGCAAAGATCTTCCTTTCAGCACTCAGACATGGGCACACCACAGAAGGATATTGTTATCAAGTCAGATGCACCCTGTTACTGGAGAAACATGCCGGTTATATTGTATCCTATGGCTCAAAGAAAGATGATTATGAGTACTGTATGTCTGAGTATTTGAAAATGAGTGGCATCTACTGGGGTCTGACAGTAATGGATCTCATGGGACAACTTCATCACATGAATAGAGAAGAAAGTCTAGCATTTATTAAGTCATGCCCACATGAGCGTGGTGGAATAAGTGCTAGTATTGGATATGATCCTCATCTTTTTTTTTTTTTTTTTTTTTTTTGAGAGGTTTTTGCTATAGGGTGCGTGCACTCACCAGACAGACAGAGAGAGACAGAGAGACAGAAAGTGAGAAATCACCCCCCAGGGGGGATGGTCACACCGCAATCCGTTCTCCTCCATTCTCCTCTCAGGATCCTGGGCACACACGCACGCACACATGCCCGGCGTGAGTTTTTTTTTTTTTTTTTTTTTTTTTTTTTTATTAATTACTTTATTTATTTTTGTATATACTTTCAATCATATTGTTTGGCTTACAATGAGACCATTTCGATATGTGAACATTTCTCCCCAGACCCGTTGATCGAAATATCTTCAACAGATAACACCACACCTCCCCATCCCGTCAATGCTCTACCTCTGTATCCCTTCTCCAAATGTCTTTCGTTGGGCCCCACTCCTCCACACACACCCCATCTGACACTCACACCCATCTCTTGTGTTTGTTCAACTGTTAGTCAATCAGTTTCAGACATAGAATGCAGACAAACGGTATATGTTAAGTGGGGACATACAATGTCTCTCCTTCATAGCCTGGCTTGCCTCATTCAGCAGTACATCTTCCATATTCTTCCACTTTCTGTCAAAAGCCAGGGCTCTGTTGGTTTTTATGGCTGAGTAGTATTCCATAGAGTATATGTGCCACAGTTTTTCAATCCATTCCTCCATACGGGGGCATCTGGGTTGGTTCCATGACTTAGCAATTGTGAATAGTGCCGCAATAAACATCGATATGCAAGCACTTTTCCAATGAAGGATTCTTCTGTCCTTTGGGTAGATACCGAGGAGTGGGATCTCTGGATCATATGGCAGATCTATCTGTAGATTTTTGAGGAATCTCCAAATTATTCTCCACAGTGGTTGGACCAATCTACATTCCCACCAGCAGTGTAAAAGAGTTCCCCTTTCACCACACCCCCGCCAACACTTATCATTTTTTGTTTTTTTAATATTAGACAATCTGACTGGGGTTAGGTGGTACCTCATTGTTGTTTTTATCTGCATTTCCCTTACGATGAGGGAGGTTGAACATTTTTTCATATGCCTTTTGGCCATTCGTATGTCATCTTTAGAGAGTGTTTTCTTCATCTCCTTCTCCCATCTTTTAATAGGGTTGCTCATCTTTCTTCCAAACACCTTTTTTAGTTCCTTGTGTATTCTGGTTATCAGTCCCTTATCTGATGCAACATTTACAAAAATATTTTCCCATTCTGAGGGCTGTCGATTCACACTAACTACTGTGTCTTTGGCCATGCAGAAACTTCTTAGTCTGATGTAATCCCACTTGTCTATTTTGTGGACGATGGACTCTGCTTTGAGGGTCTTCTTTAGGAAGTCTTTCCCTACACCAATGTCTCCCAGAGTTTCCCCAGCATTCTCCAGGAGCAGCTTTATAGTTTGAGGTCTTAGATTTAGATCCTTGATCCACCTTGACTTGATTCTTGTCAAAGGGGAGAGGTAGGGGTTCAGATTCATCTTTCTGCAAGTGGAAGTCCAGTTTCTCCAGCACCACTTGCTGAAGAGGCTTTCATTTTCCCACTGGATTGACTGGTACCCCTTGTCAAAGATCAGTTGACTGTATGTTTGGGCACTTATTTCTGGGGACTCTATTCTGTTCCATTGGTCCACATGTCTGTTTCTGTGCCAATACCATGCTGTCTTTATTACCACAGCTTTGTAATATATTTTTGGATCAGGGATGGAGATGCCACCCACTCCATTCTTCTTGTGTAGAAGTGCTTTGGCAATACGGGGTCTTTTATGATTCCAGACAAATTTTAAGATTGTCTTTTCTAGATCTGTGAAGAATGTGTCTGGTACTTTGATTGGCATTGCATTAAATAGGTAGATTAATTTGGGTAGAATTGCCATTTTGATTATATTAACTCTTCCAATCCATGAACATGGGATGTCCTTCCATTTTTTTGTGTAATTTTCAATTTCATTTTTTACCTTCTCGTAGTTTTCCTTGTGGAGGTCTTTAACTTCTTTGGTTAGATTTATTCCTAAATATCTTATACTTTTAGTGGCTATGGTAAACGGAATAAGTTTTTTCAGTTCTATCTCAGTCTGCCTGTTATTCGTATATAGAAATGCTATCAATTTCTGTATATTGATTTTATATCCTGCAACTTTACTGAATTCATGTATTACTTCCAGTAGTTTTTCCATGGAGACCATTGGGTCTTCTATGTATACAATCATGTCATCTGCAAATAGAGAGAGTTTCACCTCTTCTTTTCCTATTCGAATGCCCTTTATTTTTTCCTCTTTTCTGATTGCGTTGGCGAGGACTTCCAGTACTATATTGAAAAGGAGAGGAGAAAGTGGGCATCCTTGTCTTGTTCCTGTGTTTAGTGGGAAAGCTTTCAGCTTTTCTCCATTCAGGATGATGTTCGCTATGGGTTTTTCATAGATGGCTTTTATTGTATTGAGAAATGGCCCTTCTATGCCGATTTTGCTAAGAGTCTTGATCATGAAAGGATGTTGTATCTTATCAAATGCTTTTTCTGCGTCAATCGATATGACCATATGGTTTTTGTCTTTCTTCCTATTAATATGGTGTATTACATTTATGGTTTTGCGTATGTTGAACCAACCTTGCATTCCTGGGATAAAGCCTACCTGATCATGGTGTATGATCTTCTGTATAAGTTGTTGAATACGATTTGCTAGTATCTTGTTGAGAATCTTTGAGTCTATGTTCATCAGAGATATTGGTCTATAGTTTTCCTTCCTTGTCCTGTCCTTATCTGTTTTGAGGATGAGGGTGACAGAGGCTTCATAGAATGAATTAGGGAGAGATTCACCCTTTTGGATCTTTAGAAATAATTTGAGCAGAATGGGAGTTAACTCTTCTTTGAAAGTTTTGTAGAATTCAGAGGTGAATCCATCGGGGCCAGGGCTTTTCTTTGTTGGGAGGTTACTTATTACTGATTCAATCTCCTGGCTTGTTATGGGCCTATTCAGACTTTCTATTTCTTCCTGGCTCATTCTTGGTATATTATATTTGTCCAGGAATTTGTCCATCTCATCCAGATTATCTTGTTTCTTAGCGTATAGATGTTCAAAGTATTCTCTAATGATGTTTTGAATTTCTACTATGTCTGTTGTTATGTTACCAGCCTCATTGCAGATTTGATTCACCTGGTTCCTTTCTCTCTTCTTCTTAATAAGTCTCGCTAGTGGGGTATCAATTTTGTTTATCCTTTCAAAGAACCAGCTTTTGCTTTCACTTACTTTCTGTATAGTACGTTTATTTTCTATTTCATTTATTTCTGCTCGGATCTTTATTATTTCCTTTCTCCTGTAATTTTTTGGATTTTTTTGCTGTTGCTTTTTCAATTCTCTAAGGCTTGATGTTAGGTGATCCATTAGCCTTTTCTCTGTCTTCCTCTTATGTGCACTAATTGCTATGAACTTCCCTCTTATGACTGCTTTGGCAGTGTCCCAAAGATTATGGAAACTTGTATCTTCATTGTCATTGGCTTCCATGAATCTTTTGATTTCGGACTTTATTTCTTCGATAATAGTGGAGTCATTCAGGAGTAGGTTATTTAGTTTCCATGTTTTTAGGTATTTTTGAGGATTTCTCTTGAAATTAAACTCGAGTTTAATTCCATCATGGTCAGAGAAGATGCTGGAAATAGTTTCTATGCCTCTGAATCTGCAGAGGCTTGCTTTGTGTCCTATGATGTGGTCAATCTTCGAGAAAGTTCCATGTCGGGGTGAGAAAAAACTATATCTTCTGGTTTTTGGGTGGAAAGTTCTATAGATGTCTGTTAAGTCCAATTGATTTATGGTATCATTTAGGTCCTTGATCTCTCTACCTATTTTTTGCCTAGATGATCTGTCCAGAGGGGATAATGCGGTGTTGAGATCTCCAACAATTAGTGTGTTGCAGTCTATCTCCCCTTTCAGATCTAACAATCTTTCCTTCACATATTTGGGTGCTCCTGTGTTAGGAGCATAGATATTAATAAGCGTTATATCTTCTCGATCTATAGAGCCTTTTACTATGATATAGTGCCCTTCTTTGTCTCTTCGGACACTTTTTGTTTTAAAGCCTATTTTGTCAGAAATTAGTATCGCAACTCCAGCTCTTTTTTGGTTCCCAACTGCATGGAAAACCTTTTTCCAACCCTTCACTTTCAGTCTATGTATGTCTTTTTCCATGAGGTGGGTTTCTTGTAGGCAACAGATAGAGGGTTTCTGTTTTTTTATCCATTCAGCCAGTCTGTGTCTCTTGATTGGAGAATTTAACCCATTAACATTCAATGTTATTATCGATGTTATAGGGTCTGTACCGACATTTAAGTTAGCCATTGTCTTAGTTGCCTGTTATTTCTTTGTTTCTGGCTGTTGCGTCTTTAGTTTTCCTGGAACAGTACTTTCTTCAGGATTTCTTGAAGAGCTGGTCTGGTGTTGGCAAATTCTTTCAGGTTTTGTTTATCTGAGAAGATTTTAATCTTTTTTTCCCAAATGAAGGATAATCTTGCAGGGTATAATAGTCTTGGCTGAAATTGTTTCTCTCTTAACACTCTCAGTATGTCTTCCCATTCTTTTCTTGCTTGCATTGTTTCTGATGAGAGGTCTGGTGTTAGTCTTATGGGATGGCCTTTGTAAGTTATTTCTCGTTTCTCTCTTGCCAGTTTTAGTATCATGTCTTTTTCTGTGACGTTAGACAGCCTGGCTAAGATGTGCCTTGGGGAAGATCTTCTGGGGTTGATTCTATTTGGGGTCCTTTGTATTTCTTGGGTCCGGATGGTTCGGTGCCTCTCTAGGCTTGGGAAATTTTCTTCCACGATGTCATGGAATAGATTTTCCATTCCGCTATTAGTTTCTTCACCTTCTGGGATGCCGATTATTCTGATGTTTGGGCGTCTAATAGAGTCTAGTATTTCTCGTATATTATCCTCATGTTTTTTAGTTATTTTCTCGATCTTTTTGTAGTTTTTTTCTAGATCAGAGGTTTTATCTTCTACATCAGAGATTCGATCTTCAGCATGGTCTAATCGGCTCTTAATACTTTCCAGAGAGTTTTTGATTTCTTGTATTATAGACTTTATCTCTAATAGTTCCACCTGATTCTTTCTCAGAGTATCCATTTCTTCTTTCATATCCTGGAAGGACTTCCTAATTTCCTGTAGTTCGTTGTCTCTTTTTTTTTCCAATTCACAGAATTTGGTCACCATGAATGTTCGGAATTCTGTGTCTGTCATTTTGGTAACGTCCTCCATATTTACGAGACATGGAGGGACATTTTCCTTTGTTGGAGACATATTTTCTTGTTTATTCAGTCCTGAGGCTCTTTTTCTACCTTTAGCCATGGGAGGATTACTTCCCTTTTAAAGACTTCTTGGGAGAACTTTTGTCCCACGAGAAGTAAGAGTCTTTCCTTTTTGATGGGAATAGTGTTTGTTGAAGTCTCTCTTCTGTTGTTTTTACCAATGTGTTTTCCGGCAGGGAACTCTACAGAAGTGTCTAACAAGCAGAATCTCCTTTTTCAAAGGGGATCAGTACTATGGAGGATCCCAAAGACACTTACCTTCCTAGGAAATTTCAGATATATGATTCTAGACCTGTCTAGTCTGTCTGGCATGGTAAAAAATAAGGAGGAGAGGACAATATGCAACAAAAGGAAAGACAACACAGAAAAATAAAGAAAAAGTCGCGCGCCGCGCGTTAGGCTTGCAGGACACGCTATTGCCTGCTGGCAGTCCAGGAAAGTCTGGGGGGAGAAGGAGGGCTAGGTGTTAACAAGGTAATGCAGGGGGGTCAAGAGAAAAGAAAAAAAAAAAAACCGCCTCAAGGAGATCCTGGCTACCTACCTAGAAGGTGGAGTCTGGGGCCTGGGGGTCTGGAAGTGGGGTGGGGGTCAGAGGTGACCCTCCCTCAGTATCCCTTGCTGGCCAGAGGCTTGCAGGACACGCTATTGCCTGCTGGCAGTCCAGGAAAGTCTGGGGGGAGAAGGAGGGCTAGGTGTTAACAAGGGAATGCAGGGGGGTCAGGAGAAAAGAAAAAAAAAAAAAAAAACGCCTGAAGGAGATGCTGGCTACCTACCTAGAAGGTGGAGTCTGGGGCCTGGGGGTCTGGAAGTGGGGTGGGGGTCAGAGGTGACCCTCCCTCAGTATCCCTTGCTGGCCAGAGGCTTGCAGGACACGCTATTGCCTGCTGGCAGTCCAGGAAAGTCTGGGGGGAGAAGGAGGGCTAGGTGTTAACAAGGGAATGCAGGGGGGTCAAGAGAAAAGAGAAAAAAAAAAAAAAACAAAAAAAAAAACCGCCTCAAGGAGATGCTGGCTACCTACCTAGAAGGTGGAGTCTGGGGCCTGGGGGTCTGGAAGTGGGGTGGGGGTCAGAGGTGACCCTCCCTCAGTATCCCTTGCTGGCCAGAGGCTTGCAGGACACACTATTGCCTGCTGGCAGTCCAGGAAAGTCTGGAAGGTGGAGTCTGGGGCCTGGGGGTCTGGAAGTGGGGTGGGGGTCAGAGGTGACCCTCCCTCAGTATCCCTTGCTGGCCAGAGGCTTGCAGGACACGCTATTGCCTGCTGGCAGTCCAGGAAAGTCTGGAAGGTGGAGTCTGGGGCCTGGGGGTCTGGAAGTGGGGTGGGGGTCAGAGGTGACCCTCCCTCAGTATCCCTTGCTGGCCAGAGGCTTGCAGGACACGCTATTGCCTGCTGGCAGTCCAGGAAAGTCTGGAAGGTGGAGTCTGGGGCCTGGGGGTCTGGAAGTGGGGTGGGGGTCAGAGGTGACCCTCCCTCAGTATCCCTTGCTGGCCAGAGGCTTGCAGGACACGCTATTGCCTGCTGGCAGTCCAGGAAAGTCTAGAAGGTGGAGTCTGGGGCCTGGGGGTCTGGAAGTGGGGTGGGGGTCAGAGGTGACCCTCCCTCAGTATCCCTTGCTGGCCAGAGGCTTGCAGGACACACTATTGCCTGCTGGCAGTCCAGGAAAGTCTGGAAGGTGGAGTCTGGGGCCTGGGGGTCTGGAAGTGGGGTGGGGGTCAGAGGTGACCCTCCCTCAGTATCCCTTGCTGGCCAGAGGATGCCCGGCGTGAGTTTTAAGCCACCGGGTCCGGGACGCGAACCGCGGTCGACTACGTGGGAGTCCAGCGACATAGCCATTACGCTAACTGCTGGTTCCCATGATCCTCATCTTTTATACACACTCAGTGCTGTCCAGATTCTTACTCTATATGACAGAATCAATGTTATTGACATAAATAAAGTTGTGAAGTATGTTCAAAGTCTACAGAAAGAGGATGATTCTTTTGCTGGAAATATTTGGAGAGAAATTGATATAATATTCTCTTTTTGTGTGGTGGCAACTTTGGCTCTATTGGGGAAACTTGATGCTATTAATGTGGTGGATTTGGTTGCAGACCAGGTTCTGGATCTCATGCTGGGCAGATCTATTGTTGCACAGGATTCCTGAATATTACTAGTCAAGTTGCATCAAGTAAATTCTGATTTATTTGGTTGGTGGCTTTGTGAGCAACAGTTACATTCAGGTGGACTCAATGGGTGACCAGAGAAGTTACCAGATGTATGCCATCCATGGTGGGTTTTGGCCTCCCTAAATATAATTGGAAGGCTGCGTTGGATTGATAGAGAAAAACTGCGTAGTTTCATCTTAGCATGTCAAGATGAAGAAATGGGGGGATTTGCAGACAGACCGAGAGATATGGTGGACCCTTTTCATACATTATTTGGAATTGCTGGATTGTCACTTTTGAGAGAAGACCAGATTAAACAAGTAAGTCCTATTTTGCATGGCTGAAGAAGTGCTTCAAAGGGTGAATGTTCAGCCTGAACTAGTGAGCTAGTCATTGATGCAGCAGTTGCTGAGTGTAGTTTTGACATCTCAACCTTTCTGTATTTGAAGTGTTTATTGAATGTTAAAATGACTACTGTTAGTATTTTGTACTGTATATTAATTGTGTTAGGTTAATTTTTTTTTTTTTTTTTGGAGAGGTTTTTTTCGCTATAGGGCGCGTGCGCTCGCCAGACAGACATAGAGAGACATAGAGACAGAAAGCGAGAAATCACCCCCCTGGGGGGATGGTCACGCCGCAATCCCTTCTCCTCCTTTCTCCTCTCGGGATCTTGGGCACGCATGCACACGCGCCCGGCGTGAGTTGTAAGCCACCGGGTCCAAGACGCGAACCGTGGTCGACTACGTGGGAGTCCAGCGACATAGCCATTACGCTAACTGCTGGTTCCCAGGTTAATTTTAATAAATTATATAATTATTAAAAAATACGGTAGTCTATCCTTACCTATGGGAATACAGTTCAAGATCCCTAGTGAATGCCTGATACTGTATATACAATATTTTATGAATTTCCTAGCCAAGATAGCTACCAATAGATAGGTAATGAGTACAGTGTGGATATGTTGGACAAAAGGGTGATTCACATCCCAGGTAGGACAAAGCAGGTTGGAGTGACTTTTCATCTTGCTATTCAGAGTGGCATGCAATTTAAAATTTATGAGTTGTTTATTTCTGGAGTTTTTCTATTCAATATTTCAGACTGTGATTGACCACAGGTAGCTAAAACTGTGGAAAGTGAAACTATAGAAAAAGGAGAGATGACTGTATTGACAGATGACTACAATCATGAAATTATCATCATGAATGAGATAATGAGCTTATCCCACATCTTCCAAAGTCTCCCTATTCCTCTTCATAATTTCTTCCTGACTCTATGCCCTACTCCCTCCACTGATTCATTTTCACTCATTGTAAGATAGTTTGCATTTCTTTTTTTTTTTTTAGAGGTTTTCACTATAGGGTGCGTGCACTCGCCAGACAGAGAGAGACATAGAGACAGAAAGTAAGAAATCACCCCCCCCCCAGGGGGGATGGCCACGCCGCAATCCCTTCTCCTCCATTCTCCTCTCGGGATCTTGGGCACGCACACACACGCACCTGGCATGAGTTTTAAGCCACCGGGTCTGGGATGCAAACCCCGGTCAACTACGTGGGAGTCCAGCGACATAGCCATTACGCTAACTGCTGGTTCCCTGCATTTCTTTTTTGAATGATTTATTCCATGAGAGAGAGAGAGAGAGAGAGAGAGAGAGAGAGAGAGAGAGAGAGAAACGGCACCCCCAGCTAGATCTCGATGCTGTGATCCACTGCAGCCTTCGGTTAGCCTTGAATCATAGTCACCCCAGTCGCCAGCCAGCTCTGGATCATGAGCATTTGCATGCACAGCACACTCAGGGAAGTCTCCAGACTTCAAATGGTAACCTTCCCACGTGGAGTGGGCTTGCAGAATGTCATGTTTACCACCACACCACCATATAATGCTCCTAGTTTGCATTTTCTAGAATTTATATAAATGACATTATACAGTTATACTCTGATACCTGGCGGCTGCTGCTGCTGCTGCTGCTGTTGCTTTTGCCTTAGGGTGCATGTGTTCCCTGGAGAGAGGGAGAGAAACAGAGACAGCTAAAGGGAAAGTGAGAAACCACTCCCATGGGGAGAATGGCCACACTGCAATTCTTTTTCCTCTATTCTCCTTCTGGAATCTTGGACATGTATGCACATATGCCCAGCGTGAGTTTCAAGCCAGTGGATCCAGGATTCAAACTGTAGTTGGTGATGTGGGAGTATGATGACATAACCACTATGGCATCTGCTGGCCCCAGTACCTGGCTTCTTTCACTCAGTATAATTAGTCTGCAACTCATTGATAACACCAGTATTGTCAACTGTTGATTCCTTTTTATTGCTGAGTAGTTATATATTTCAAGGATAAATCACAGTACGTTTATTCATTTATCTGTAGATGAACATTTGGCTTATTTCTAGTTTTTATCTATTATAAATGGGGTTGTTATGAATATCTGTGTGTAACTCTTTGTACAGGCAAATGCTTTCTTTCCTCATAGATAAATAGCTAAGTGGAAATGACTGGACCATATAGAAGGTTTATGTTTAACTTTTTAATAAACTGACAGACTTTTCCAAAATGATCAGACCTTTCTACATTTCCACCGACAGTGAATTTGGGTTCCTATTCTATATTCTCATCAATGTTTGGCATGGTCAGCCTTTAATTAGCTATTCTAATAGATATCTAATGGTATCTAATTATCTAATTCCTCCCTGTTGAAGTCTACAATATCAAACCCTTAGGAGGATCCTGTTTCTCTGTCAGTGACTATCCTTCGACAAACACAGCCATCAAAAGACTCCTTTAATGTCTCTTCAATGGTATCATCAAACAGACCTTTGACAAACAGAGTTTTGGAGGGCTAACCTCTTGCATTAGGTGATCTCCTGGGTCCTTGTAACTCCAGCCCAATTGGTCTGTGTTCAATTTCCATTTTACTACAGGAATTTAAAGCTTCTTTAGCATCTTCAAATGAAGCAAATTCTATAAATACATACCCTTTAGATTTGCCATTTTGGCTCTGAGGCACTTTGCTAAAAGTTGCCTTCTCAAATACTTCCTGAAGTGTTTCTTTGGTTGCATTCTTTGGTTGTTTCTTTGTAGACGTGGTTGCTCAAAACCAAGGTTTTCAATTTACCACTCCAAGTGCTACCTTTTATAATACCTAATACAATGTAAAAGCATATTTAAAAAGTTTCTATACTATGCTTTTTGTTTATATATATATATATATATATATATATATATATATACTCACACACACACACATATATATATGTATATGTATACACACACACACATATACAAATATGTATGTGTGTGTGTGAAAAAAAAATATATCCTCTTATGTTTCTTTCTTGAGAGAAAGAGGAAGAAACCAATACCCCCAACAGCGTCTCACCATGTCATGATCCTCTCCCCAGCCTCCCAGCCAGCCAGGATCACAAGCACACATGACTGCATCTGGCATGTTCAGATCAACGTGATATCTAAACCTGGGACTCTCATGTGGTTCCAGCATTGTTCAGCAGCACTGTACCACCTTTACCACCTTGGTTGGGCCGTTCTTTTTTATTCTTTTTTTTCCCTTCTAAAATAATTATTTAATTTTATTTATTGATTCATTTTATTTTAATACGATCAGACACACACACACACACACACACACACACACACACAGAGAGAGAGAGAGAGAGAGAGAGAGAAAGTGGGAAAGCAAGCTGCCAGGTCCAGGACTCAAACTGTGGTCAGCCATATGAGCATGTCCAGTATCTTAATCACTACACCACCTGCTGGTCTCCATTCCTCTAATATTTTCAATTGGCAGTTTGTCCATTCATGGATCAGAAAATGGGGATACAGAGGGCTGGCTGTTTTGAAAGGGAGCTACAGAGAGATATAGATTTTCATCAGAAGAGAATGTGAGTGAAGAGTAGTTCTGGCTGTCTGAACTTGTGAAAGCAAAAAGATGAGAACGGTGTCAGTGGCACTGCCAATCATATTGAAATTATAGAATTAATAGACAAGATACATAAGACAAGTCAGTTAATCACCAAATAGTCATTTAATGCCCACTAATTGAATGACTGGGCTGAGTGTACAATGAAAAAAGAAGGGGCTAGGGACCAGCACTTGGAGTAATGGCTATGTTGCTGGACTCCCATGTAGTTGACTGCAGTTCAAATCCCAGACCCGGTGGCTTAAACTCCTGCTGGGCTCGTGTGCGTGCATGCCCAAGATCCAGAGAGGAGAAGAGAGAAGGGATTGTGGTGTGGCCATTCGCCCTGGGGGTGATTTCTTGCTTTCTGTCTCTCTGGCTCTCTCTGTCTTTCTGATAAGCTCACATGGCCTATAGCAAAAACAAAACACTCTCTACAAAATAAAAAAGAAGGGGCTGCATACACAGCTCCTATCTTCCAATTTTGGTTGGTTGTTTTTAAATTTGCTAAAGGGCATGTGCACTCACCAGAGAGAAAGAAAGAGAAAGAAAGCACTCCCCATGGGGGATGGTTATACCACAATCCCTTCTCCTCCATCTCTCCTTTCAGGATTTTGGGCGCACATGCACACATGCCCAGCATGGTTTTTTAAGCTGTCAGGTCTGGGGCTCGAATGGCACTATCAGCCATGTGAGATCCAGCTACCCTAACCACCACACCATTGCTGGCCCCCATCCTCCAATTTACATTCTAATCATGGAAAGAGGGCATAAGTACATTAGATGTAAGCAATGATATAGCTAATATTAGCCGCTGCAGAGTTCAGGAAAATAGGCAATTTATTGATTAGAGCAGTTGGTTTCCAACTTCATTACTCCTTTCTGCCAGTAAACAGTGTTTGAGTGTGTATGCTCTATGTATGTATATTTATTTGCCTAGAATTAATACACATATACTAATATTCTAATACATTAAAATTAGTAAAGATTAAATTTTTTTATAAAGTGTAAATAGAAAATACAACATTTTCTCAATACCACAGAAGGTTATACTACTTGAGACATCATTAACTTTGAACATTTAGAAAGAAATTCACAGATAAAATACTTCTCTCATTCATAGCATGGCCTATATTTGGCCCAGAAAAGAGCGACATTTTTAAGAGTGAACAAAATATGTTCTAGAAATTGCATGAAGAAGATACTAGACCCTCGATTAAAGGAAGTCATTATGTCAAGCTTAGACAATCTATAGCAAGGCTTCTCACATGCTGTCTATGGACCACTGCACTGAAATGAGTTAGTAGAGATCGTAATATATCCTGATTCCAGGGTCCCACCCAAGACTCACTGGATCAGAGTATCTGGAAAGGGAGATAGGGGATCTATAAGACGCTGGTTCTTTTTATCATGAAAATTTAGAAACAAGTAATTTAAAAATGGGTACCTCACATAGTCTAAACAAAATTTTCATTAACAAATCCTAAAGAGTTGCAGAGATGAATGGGATATAGAGATAGTCTGTTAGAGAATCCAGAGGTCACAAACAATTTAGAATCTTTGAAAAGGACTTTCTTTCATTGCTCAGTTAGTTTAACTTTTTAAAAAGATTTTTATTTTAACTTGTATTTATTTAGTTAGTTGAATATGACCAGAGAGGGGCAGAACAAGAGAGAGAGAGAGAGAGAGAGAGAGAGAGAGAGAGAGAGAGAGAGAGAGAAAGCCTCCAGGTTCAGGACTGTAACCAAGGTCAACCATGTGGGAGTTTGGCGCCCTTAACCACCATGCCACTAGCCGGCCCCCTCATTATTCAGTTAGTTTTGACACATAGTGGAAAACTGGCTATTTTGATCCTCATCAAAATAAGAAACACTTTTTCTAAGACCAGTGAACCCATTTACAATGAAGAGTTTATTTCCTTTTCTCTGTAAAATATATTCCATATTATGTAGAAAATGGGATTTGGGGCTCCAGTAGATGGTATAGCAGTTATATCACTGGACTCCCACATGACTGACCATGGTTCAAGTCCTGGTGGTTTTAAAATCTCACCAAGCACATATACATGCATATCTAAGATCCCAGGAGGAAAATGAAGGAGAAGAGATTGTTGCACGGCTATCCCTCCTGGGGGGTGATTTCTCACTTTCCCTCTCACTGTCTCTGTGTCTCTCTCCAGCATGAGCATGTGCTCTAAAGCAAAAGCCTCTTTAAAAAAAAAAAAGAAAAGGGAATTTTTGAGTCTTTGGGGGCAATTTGCTTTCAGGCAGTTGAGTATGGACAAATAGTGTGCCTAATGAACAGCTCTCTGTAATGAATGTTAATAAGGCTTACTTTTCCATTTTTAGCCCTTGTCACATTTTGGAAGTTCTGATACAATTAGCTCCTTCTTCTCTAAAACTAATTATATATGATATAATTCAATTAGAACCAAATTTTCTCTTTCTTTCTTTCTTTTTCTCTTTCTCTCTTCCTTTCTTTCTTTTTCTCTTTCCTTTTCTTTCTTACTTTATCACCAGAGGATGCATGTGCTCTCCAGAGAGAGACAGAAAGAGAGGGGTGAGAAAAATATCCCTCAGAGGGAATGGTCATACCACAATCCCTTCTCCTCTGTATTTCCCTTTCTAGGATTTTGAGCATGCATGCACACATGCTTGGCATATTTTTCAAGCTGCCAGTTCTGGGACTTGAACTGCATAGTAGACCATGCAGAATTCAGCTCCTTAACCATGAACCAATGGGCTGGCCCAGAATCAAGTTTCTGAATGCACAGTTCCATCAGTACATTTTGGTACATGTTGGGGTTTCCATGCATGTTGGGGTTTTCACTCAATGGTACAAATTAATATCTCACCTCAAATTGAAAAAAAAATCAGATATTGGTTTGTGGTGCTATCTGTGACACAGTTCCAATTTCTATCCAAATGCCTACTGATTGTATTATAATATAGAGCTCCTTGGTATCTCCAAGGCCTCATCTGCAGATATAGCTTTTGTTGGGTTAAAACAAAATGGATGACAGAACGAGTAGTTGGTGTAATGGTTACGTCGCTGGACTCCCATGTAATTGACCACGGTTCGAGTCCCAGACCCGATGGCTTAAACTCACGCCAGGCGTGTGTGCGTGCATGCCCAAGATCCCAAGAGGAGAATGGAGGAGAAGGAATTGCAGCATGGCTATCCCCCTGGGAGGTGATTTCTCGCTTTCTATCTCTCTCCTCTGTCTTTCTGGTGAGTGCACACACCCTATAGCAAAGCAAAAACTTCTCCAAAATTAAAAAGGAGGTGGAGGTTTTTTTTTTTTTTTTTTTTTTTTTTTTTTTTTTTTTTTTTTTTTTTTAACACATTTCTACCCTCTCCAACCAGAAATTATCTTGTTCTAAACTCCCATAAAAGTTTATGTGTACCTCTCTTCTGGCACATGCCACTTGTTCAGTTTCATCGATACACTGTGCATCTCGGGATAGATTCCTATAATGATCTGTTACAGAGCTATGTGTAACAGATACTCATCCTTGTAGACCCTACCATGCTTAATAGTAACACACAAAATAAGTCTCAAGCCTATGGATTTAATGTTAAAAGTGTTCTCAATACCTCATCAGGAATCAGTGAAAGCAAACATAAAGCCTGCTTTTAGGTCCCATTCTAGATCCTGCAAACTCTTATCTTTCAACTCTGAATCCTCCAAGACAAGATCTTAAATCTAGTAATTTCCACTCTTAGTCACCAATTTATGTCTTAATTACTAATGCCAATAATTCATATTTCATATGTTATAAACTGAGGAAACTGATACTGACATAATTTAAAGAAGTTTCTCAGAGCTCCAGAGCCCTAAGTGGAGAAAATCAATCTTTTAAGCCAGTTCTGTTTGACACAGAGCCTAAGACAATGACTGTCCTCTAGCTACTCTTTGTTGTTGACTGTTACTCATTTCTCCATTTAGCCTCTGTCTAGTTACTATAGTTATATAACAAAAGCAAGGCATTTATAGTATTTTCATATATTTAAAACATTTAACACCAAATCATGATGCCTGATAGGAGAAAATATTATTTATCAATTAACCTGTATATTTCATTGTTTTTTTCATATAAAGAGTGAAGAACATTAGCTACACTAGTCAAACACAAAAGACATTCTTATACTCCAAAGTCAGGGTCACCAAACAACTCAAGGGAAGATATAAAGTTTCAAACATACTCTACAATAATTATAAGTATTTGTTGAACATCAACCATATGTCAGGCATTGTGCTATCTCCTTTCAGAGATAATAAAACTTCAGAGATAGGCCTTCAGGTGCTATGGTGGTTAAAGTACTATGTCCTACATGGCCAACTCTGAGGTTCAAATTCCAGACCTGGCAGCTCGAAAAATATTCTGGGTACATGTATGTGCCCAAAATTTCAAGGGGAGAATGGAAGAGAATGGGTTGTGGAATGGCGATCTCCCCTGCAGGGTGATTTCTCACCTTCCCTCTCTCTCTGTTCCTCTCTGTCTCTCTCTGGCAAACACAGATTTCTTATGGCAAAATTCAAAAAACAAGCAAAACAAAACAAAAAGTTCAAAGAGATTGGAACCAATGTGCCCATTTTAAATAAGAGAAAGAAAAGACTCAGAGAAAGAGAGGTATTAGGTTTCTCACCTCACTTGGCACAGTTTCAGAAACAGCTCTCAAATCTTTCTGTTTCTAAAGCCTCATTCCTTCCAGTAAACTACGTTAATCTGCGTTAATCTAGTAATCTTGTAATCCACCTTGTTCTCTGTGACATCTACCAGATAATTTATCCTCCTCCCCTGAAGGTGCAGATCCTCTTTTTCTATTTTTTAAAACTCACTTTTACACTGATTCTTATTATATAGTTTTATTTTACAAAAATTGGCATTCACCTTTGCACCAATACCAATGAAAACAAACCGAGAGTCTCTTTTCAATGACCTGACCTACAAAAGAGTCCACATAGCTTAATCAAAACTCACTCCAGGGATGAAGTAACACTGGCCTTAAAAATATATCAGTAATTCAAACCCTTGTTCACCACACATCTAGAGTGGCTGTTATTTTCACAAAGGGTTTCAAATTATACTTAACATGCTCTTCACAGGGAAGAATTTTACTGAATTCTCTCCTCTGATTGTGACCAAAAAGAAATAGAAAAAAAAAAAAAAAAAGCTTGCTATTTTAGTACTTGTGGAGGCTATATTTGGAGAGGAAGCTCGTGTTCTATTGGAAGATAATCTTGGAGAAGATTACAGTGGAAATTAAGGATAACTAGGATGGAGAGCATTAAATCACATAAAATTGAAATGTTACTTTTACCTATTACTAGCTAAACTGGGACAGAGTGCTTCTTCAATAGCCTTTGAAGCTGCTATAGCTTCTGTATTGAAGACATTATACATTCACCAGTTTAAAGCTTCTCTTTCCTAAACTGAAAACCTGAAGACTACTTTTTATACTTCATGCTTGCAGTAGGGAAAACAAAATATTCAGAGATGATGAATGAACAATAATTTACCACCTAAAGAAACAGGCATACTGCCACCAAGCATTTTTCAGGATAGGCAGGACATCCATTGATCATGAATATTTACTCCTGACAACCCAGACCACCTGTACATTTCTTGGTCTAGAATGAAAAATAGAAGATGTTTGCCACACCATTACACTCCCCCAAGATGAATGTGAGCTCTGCATGAACAGCATTTCACTTCAGAAAAGAGAACTGCTTTTTGCCTATGAAAGGTGGAGGGAAGTGTTCTCTGTTAAGGTTGTTAATGATAGAGAACTATGAGCTATGGAGGTATGACACTCACTGTAGGAGCCGATGGAGTACACAGCAAACCTTTTCCCACAACTAAATATAACATTTTAAACAATCACAAGTAATATTTCTTTTTTTTCCTGTCTTCTTTCTTTCCATTTAATAATTGTGTGTCTTTACGGTGTGCAAAACGGGTTTTCTCAACATGCATGCAGTGTATGTCAATCAAGTCATTACCATGTACAAGTTATTGGTCAACAGATAACTTTCCATTTTTGTGTCTGTTAAATATTCCTTGTTATTTTCCCCCTGAGCCTCTCCCCCCCCCCCTCCTAGATAGTCGAAGGTATCTTCCTGCTGTTATATCTTCCATTCTTTCAATTTCTGTCATAGCCTGCATACATTCGCTATATATTGAGAGGGATGTAGAATATCTGTCTTTCATAGTCCCTTTTTGTTGTTGTTGTTGTTGTTGTTTTTGCTTAGCATTAAATCTTCAATATTCATCTACTTTATAGCAAATGAGAGAGTCTCATTGATCTTATGGTTGAGTAGTATTCCATAGCATATATGTGCTACATTTTTCAATCTAGTCATCTGTTCTTGGGTACTTGGGTTGATTCTGTATCTTAGTAATTGTAAATAAAGCTGCAATAAACAAGAATGCGCAAGTATTTTTCTGACTGAATGTTTTTCTATCTTTTGGGTACATACCCAGGAATGTTATTACTGGGTTGCATAGTAGTTCTATGCATAGTTTCTTCATATTGTTCTCAACAGTGGCTGTAGTAATTTACATCCTCACCAATAGTGGCACCAGCAAAGGATGCAATAATTAGAGTGAAGAGAAAACCTTCAGAATGGGAGAAAATATTTGCAAGCTATGCTTCAGATAAGAGACTGATAACCAGAATATACAAAGAACTCAAACAACTTACCCATGGTGGGGGGAACCCTATTAAAAATGGGCAGAAGAGCTGAACAGACAATTTTCCAAAGAGGACATATGAACAGTCAAAAAGCATGAAAAAATGCTTAACATCTCTTACATAAGGGACATGCAACTCAAAACCGTAGTGAGATACCACTTAACCCCAGTCAGAATGGTTTTAATCAAAAGTAATATTTTTCTAAGGACTAGCAAATGGTATAAGGGTCATGTCACTGGATTCCCCTGTAGCTGACTGCAGTTGGAGTCCTAGACCTGGTTGCTTAAAACTCATGCTGGGCGTGTGTGCGTCCCTGCCCAAAATCCCAAGAGAACAGATTTGAAGGGATTGTGGTGTGATCATACACCCTGGAGGGTTATTTCTTGCTTTCTGTCTTTCTGTCTCTCTCTATCTCTCTTGTGACCACATACGCCCTACAGAAAAACCTCTCAAAAAAAAATTTTTTTTTTCATTGCAAAAATCTAGAAAATTCATATAAGGAAAATAGAAAATTTGAAAAATTAAAAACCATAGAGTGAAGACATTCAGTGTATACATTGAGCAGGAACATACACAAACTTTTTAAAAAAATATTTAATTACTTACTTACCTAATTTATTTATTTTAATTTGCAAAGAGAGAGAGAGAAAGTGAGAAAGCAAGTTGCCAGGTCCAGGATTTGAACCATAGTCAACCATGTAGTAGTCTAGTGCCTTAACCACCATGCCACCTGCCGGCCCCCAAACAAAAACATTTAACAACTGCAAGAATGAAAAATTATCTGTTGTTGATGATGTGTATGGTAATATATTCGACTGGGTTGACATACACTGTATGCATGCTTTGAAAAACCATGTCACAAGCTGTAAAAATGTACTGACTAAATGCAAAATAAATAAATAAAAATTTAAAATTAAATAAAAATTTGAAAAAAATGTGTAAACACACACATGCAAAGAAACTAAAAACCACCCATAATTTCAATATGTAGAGAAAATTATTTGATACTAGCCTTCCAAGAATTTTTTCAATGTAAAAATCTTATTTTTTCCTAAAATAAGTATTGAAAATATGATTGTAAACTGTATCTTTAATAACTTAAATTGATATCATGAAGAGGTTTATATGGGATTAAATACTCATCACAGTGCTGTGGTGAACAATAATGTAATTTAATCTTTTGATTTTAAGTAATTTTTAGTAGAGTTGTTCATATCAAAATGTGAAAACTTGAGGGCTTCTCTATAGAGCATAAAGTTATGTGTTTGAATTGGACAATATAAATAGCATTTGCAGTCCCCCATAACCAAAAGTTGCAAAATTGCCTAGATCTTTTAAAAATTCAAATGTTTGGGAACCAGCAGTTAGCGTAATGGCTATGTCGCTGGACTCCCACGTAGTCGACCGCGGTTCACGTCCCGAACACGGTGGCTTAAAACTCACTCCGGGCACGTGTGTGTGCGTGCCCAAGATCCCGAGAGGAGAATGGAGAAGGGATTGCGGCGTGACCATCCCCCTGGGGGATGATTTCTCGCTTTCTGTCTCTATGTCTCTCTCTGTCAGTCTGGCGAGCACACACGCCCTATAGCGAAAACCTCTCAAAAAAAAAAATTCAAATGTTTGCAATTAAAAAATAGTCATTTTTTTTCTTTTTTATAGTTTGGCTTTTTTTAAAGTTTTTTAAATTGAAAAATAAAAATTGTATGTATTTATTGCAGCAAGATATTTTGAAATACGTATACATTGTGTAAGGTTAAGTTATCAGCACGTGTAACACATTACATTTTATTATTTTTGTGGTGAGAACACTAAAATTTACTCTCAGTAATTTTCAAGAATACAATAAATTTTTCTTAACTATGATCACCATGTTGTACAATAGATCTCTTGAACTTAGTCCTCCTATGTAATCACAATTTTGTATCCTTTGACCAATGTTTCTCTAGTTCTCCCCCACACATGCCATTCTACTTTTTGCTTCCATCAGTTCAAATTTTCTGTATTCCACATTGAGATTACATGGTATTTGTCTTTCTGGGCTTATTTCATTTAATATAATATCTTTTAGGTTCACCCATGCTGTTGAAAATAACGTGGCTTCCTTTCTCTGTAATGCTGATAGTATCCCACTGTGTATATACATATTTTCTTTATCCACTTATCTACTAGCAGACACCTAGTTTGATTCCATATCTCATATGTGAATAATACTGCGATAAACATGAAAGTACAGATATTGCTGACATACTGATTTCATTTCCTTCAAATATATACCTAGTAGTGAGATTGCTGGATCATATCATTCTGTTTTCAATTTTTGAGGCACCTTTGTATTGTTTTCCATAATGGCTGTTGTGATTGATATTCCCACTAACAGTGTTCAAGGATTCTCTGTATTCAATATCTTTGACAACATTTGTTATCTTTTGTCTTTTTTATAATAGCGATTCTAACAAATGTGAGGCAACATCTGATTGTGGTTTTTGATTTGCATTTTTCATACACCTGTTGGCCTATTTGCATGGCTTCTTTTGAGAAATGTCTAATCAAGTCTCTGCCCATTTTTAAATTGTATCATTTGTTTTCTAGCTATTGAGTTATTTGATATCCTTTTATATTTTGAAGAATAACCCCTTACCAAATGCTCAGTTTAGAAATTATTTTTTCCATTCTGTAAGTTGTCTCTTCACTTTGTTACTTGTTTGCTTTGCTGTTCAGACCGTTTTTAGTTTGATTTTTTAAAAATTTATCTTTCTTTTTCTTTTGTTGCCTGTGCTTTTTGAGTAATATCTAAAAAAAATCATTGAACAGACCAATGTCATGAAGATTCTCTTCCACATTCTCTTCTACTAGTTTCACATTTTTTAATCATACGTTTAAGTCTTTAATTTACTTTGAGTTGACTTTGTTAATGATGTGAGGTTAGGGTCTAATTTTATGTTTTTCCATGTGAATATACAGTTTCCCTAACACCATTTATTGAAGAGACCGTTTATTCCTCCATTGTGTGTACTTAGCATGTTTGCCACAGATCAATTGACTATAAGCATATAGATTTATTTCTGGGTTTTCTGTTATGTTCCTTATTTTATATGTCTGTTTTTATGCTAGTGTTATGCTGTTTTGATTACTAGAACTTTGTATATTTTAAACTTAAGTAGTATGATGACCAGTTTTGTTAGCTACCAAAAAAATAATTTTTAATTCTTTGGAACAAATTTTACTAAGAAGTGAAAGGTCTATGTATTATAACTATAAAACATTACTGAAAGAAATTGAAGATGACACAAATGGAAATGTATGTTCTGTTCATGAATTGAAAGATTATTGGGACCAGCAGTTAGCGTAATGGCTATGTCGCTGGACTCCCATGTATTCAACTGCGGTTCAAGTCCTGGACCGGTGGTTTAAACTCACACCGGGCGTGTTTGCGTGCATGCCCAAGATCCCAAGAGGAGAATGGAGAAGAAGGGATTGAGGCGTGGCCATCTACCCTGGGGGGTGATTTTTCGCTTTCTGTCTCTCTGTCTCTCTCTTTCCGGCAAGCACAAGCGCCCTATAGCGAAAACCTCTCAAAAAAAAAAAAAAAAAAAAAAAAAAAAGATTATGATTGTTAAAATTCTAATAAAATCCAAACATTCTACAGATTCAATCCAATTCTTATCAGAATAACAGTGACACTTTTCACAGATAAAGAAAAAATAATCTTCAAAATCATATGAAATCACAAAATAACCTAAGCAATCTTGAGTATAAAAGAGTTTTTCATCTTATGAACAAATGTATTTCAAAGGATAATTTGTAAATCAATTATGTTCTCCTTTGGACACCATGTTTTGTGTTTTACATTTGGACATGGTAGAACAATCTTTAGATCATTCATCATTTATTATTTATTTCAGAGATACATTTTTGAGAGCTTTCTACTTACAGAGCTACAGCTAAAGTGGTAAAATGGTAATAAGGGGTTCTTAGAAAGATGAAAAGGAATATACCAACAGGGAAGGCAGATTGTAAATGAGCATTTCCCTCTTCAACACTTCCCATGCTGTAGTCTCTGGCCAAACCTTCCACTTGTGCACTGGACCCTGTCTTCTCTTGTCTTCTAAAATATAATTATTGAGTAACTTTCCCTTCACACTTTACAATCAAATACTGTTTTTCTATTGGATCCTTAATGTTCATATAAAAACATATGCAAACATATTTTCGCATGTCCTATATTTTTAAAACCATAAACAAAACTACCTTGACCCAGTTCCTCTCAGTTTGTACTCTTTTTCTGTGTTCCATATACAACACAATCTCTCAAAAATAGGCTCCTATTCCTCTCCTCATCTCATTTTTTGAAGTACAACTTAGGCATTTCCTCAATTTAGAAATCTTCAAGGACTCTCCGAGTCCAAAGTAGACACAATTTCTCTTTCTTCCTCCTCCTCCTCCTCCTCCTCCTCCTCTTCTTCTTCTTCTTCTTCTTCTTCTTCTTCTTTTTGAGAGTTTTGTTTTGTTTTGTTTTGTTTTGCTCTAGGGTGTGTGCATGTGCCAGAGAGAGAGACAGAAAGTGAGAAATCACCCCCCAGGGGGGATGGCCACACTGCAATCCCTTCTCCTCCATTCTCCTCTCGGTATCTTGGACAAGCACACACATGCACCTGGCGTGAGTTTAACCCACCAGGTCCAGGACTCGAACTGCAGTTGACTACATGGGAGTCCAGCAACATAGCCATTATGCTAACTGCTGGTCCCTTCTCTACTTTCTTCTAATTATTGGATTTTGTATTACAGCTTTACCATGTTGTATAGTGATGACTTGCTTACTGATTGCTTCTCCCATTAAACTATAAAGAAATTCCAAATGGGTACTATACATTATCAAGTATTGAATCTTGAGTTCTTAACAGAGTTTCTAGAAAATGATAGATGGCTAAAAATGTTGCTAATTGCATTGAGTCTTGAAAAATGAACAGGAGTCTACTTGGAGCCAAGAGAAGAGCATTCCAGGCACGAAGAACAAAATGCACAAGAGGACATAGTCTAAAAATATGTAACAGACACAGTTAGTATAACTCATTTAGTGGTAGGAACACAGGGTGGATGTATGAAGATAGGGCAAAATAAAGTGAAATTTAGTTCTGAGTTATTATTCTCAATGCCAAAGAGATTTCTATTCATAATAAAGATTTACAAAAGAAATGTAAGCTGGATAGTAACTGATCACATTTTCATTGTAATGCTAACATTTATTGAACTCTACCCTCTTCCCATTTCACATGGGAGGACATTAACACACACACACACACACACACACACATACACACACACATACTCACATTTGTATTTACTTGCCAAGGGTACAAAACTAATAAGCATTAGGTTACAAATTTCAAAAGCAGGTCCCTCTGAGTACAGAAGATATATTCTAAATGCACTATTGAATCCTAAAAGATCACTTTGGTAACAATGTGAATTAGAGAAATGCACCAGATAGGAGGCTATTGGGATAGACCAAATAAGAAATACTGACAGCATGAATTAAGCTAGGTTCTTTGAGAGCAAGAACAATATCTTGTTCACCATCACCTAGTGTGATGTGCCTGCCACATCAGGTACCTAATAAAACTTTTCTGAACAAATGGAAAGGTAACCGAGAGGAGGACAAAAGGAACCAATTTAAGAAGAAGAGTTGGCATATGGGAGGTAAAGGTGAATCTGAGTAAAAGGAAGAAACTGAAGAAGACTGGTTTCTATTAACAGCAGGGACTATGAAGTGAATCATGATCCTCTTAACTGAGATGTGAAACATCAAAACAGGAGCAAGTTTAAACCATGAGGTGGATGAGGAGGCATTGAGGAGGAAAGGTTCTGTTGTAAGCTTTAAGTACCTGGATGGAGATGTCTGCTGGATGACTCCAATCTGAAAATAGCCATCAAGATATGAGTAGATAAAAATACAGATGATAAATCACCCAATTTTTGAATAGAACTTCATAGAAAACAATGTGCAATATGAGAGGACTGCGAAGAATCCTATCTGAACTACACCAATATTTCGGGGCTGGGAACAGGGTGTGACCCTGTAACAGACACTGGGAAAGAGCAAGAAAGCTCAGAAAATAAATGTCATTGATGCCAAGGGGAAAGGTTAAGAAGAGGCCAGTGGTTCTTTGCCAGTTTCTGCAGGCATCTTCACTTAAGTGTTTAGTTAGGGAAGAAACAGAAACCACTGCAGGTGTTTTGAGCAAGGAATTTAATTCACTGAATTAGCTGTGTACCCAACTTGTTAGAAAGGCTGAGGCAGTAGGCTGGGATTGCTGACCAATGCAGAAATGGGCCATGGCTCTTCACCTAGAGACCCAGGCTGATTGCAATTCTGCCATCCGAAATACCTTTAGCTTGCCATGGCAAGGAGAAGGGAACAAGGACAGAGGAAGCACTGTTGCTTAAAGCTTCTGTCCAGAGTGGCATGTGTCACCTCCTCTTATATTTTCTTGGACTAAGCAAGTTTAGTGGCAATATCTAACTACAGGGAGCAGGGGCATGCTGTTCTACCATGTGCTCAGGAGGGACATGGTAGTCATGGGGAGCAGTTATTTCTGTTTCTGCACCTCACTGTCTTCATATGCAATAATTGTACTGTACTCCTCTTTTAAGATACATGAATTAACATGTATGAGATGTTACAATTATTTGATTGATCTAGACAAAAAACTTCAAGTAACTTTTAGGCATTATTTTGTTTTCCTACCCCTTTTCCTAAGCTCTTTCTTCTTTAGCACATCCTTCTCAATCCTGGACCTGTTCTGTCCAGCCTACACTTTGTTTCTCTGCATGCGCACTCACCCTTCAAATGAGAATAGCCCTTCTCTCTATCCTCAACCCCATACGTCCACTGCAGGAGAAAGAACAGAAAAATCCCTTTTCTTCCATATTAAAATATATCAGATTTCTCTTAAAAGATGACAACCCAGGGCCAGCAGGTGGCATGATGGTTAAGGCGCTGGACTCCCACATGGCCAACCACAGTTTCAGTCCTAGACCTGAAGGCTTGCTTTGTCATGTCCTCTCTCTCTTCCTCTTGTGAGCACATGTGCCCTACAGCAAATAAAATAATAAATAAATTAATTAATTAAATTAAATAAATTATTATTAATAAAAAGATGAAAACTCAGGATGATTAAAAATTATAACCAGTAAACTGCCCTTAACCCCCTACTTTCCCTAATCAGACACAATAGCCTGTCTGCAATTTTTGAGGCACCTTCATATTTTTTGCACCAAAACATAACTTGGAGCAAACTGATTCTTGGAGCAAACTGATTCTTTTGCTCTAGTATTAGCTACTACAGAGATTTTCACTTCTAATCAACCTTAACCACTTGGAACTGAATATCCTCCCAGCCAGCATCTCAGACAGGGAAGAATTGGCACGGACAATCTTTTCTCTCATTCTCAACTCTCTCTCTCTCTCTCTAAAGCAGGGGATTGTATGCCTTTGTGAACCTACTTCTGTACTGTTCCCAAGAGCACCAGAATCCATCGCAGCTGCAACCAAAGGGGAAGTGTCCTGAGTACAAACAGCTGCCTCCCTTACTAGCATTGGGAGAAAAGCAGAAGAGGTTACAGAGCAGCAATTGGTCAGGACAGAGATTTGACAATTAAGCCCAAAGGGCCCTTTTTGCCCACCTCTCCCTGCATCCCCCTTTTTTTTAATCTTCACTTCCATAGTTGTTGGGGGCACACTGGGTGGTCCCCCTACTGCCCTAAGACTTTCCTTTTCCCTGGTCTCTAGGGATCAAAATATCCTTCTGGGCATTCTTGACAATAATAAAAAGCATCCGGCAACTGAACATCCTTTTCTGGTCTGACCTCGCATTCTTGAAAAAGGAAGGATGACATTATTATTTTTTTTTCATACCTGTCATTTCCATCAGGAATATATTTTCTGGAATGTCTGAACTTCCTATTGCTTTCCTGTTGGTTGCCTTTGAATGAACCAAACCACTGACATTAAGGCCAACCCAGCCCATCCCACTCTTATCCCTGCAAGCCTGAATACACTACCAGGCCATTTCCTGCTTGAGCTCTGGTTCCAGCATGAGCTCTAATGGAATCAAATGTCTCAAAGTCCATTGGCTGACTAATCAATAAATTAAGCATTTTCTGGACCCTAACATGCTCTAGATAGCGACAATAAAGAAAAAAGCATAATTGTTCTCTTCAGTCAGCGTGGCCACGGTCAATTGTTCTGCTCACAAGATATTTATTTTTAAACTTGTATACCAAAGTAATTTAATTAGTCAGCCTAGTCATGGTGGCACAGGAGTAATGTCATTCTCTGCAAGACTGGGGATCATATGGAAGATCAGGAGATTCAGTTCTTAGACCGACCTGCACATACAAATGAACGTGCAAGTGCACACCAGCATTCCCACAATTTTGGCTGGGTGGGAAATGCTGGGGGTAGGAGGTATGATGGCATGAGGCCCTGTTGAGAGTGCTTGTCTTTATCTCCCTCTCATGAAAGAAATAAGTAAGTAAACTTTAAAAAATAATAATTCAAATAGTCAAAACGTATGGCACTTAATATAACAGTAAGTAGATATAAATAGCAACATCTTGCCAAAATTTTTGAAGATTTTACTTGGTTAAAAAAAAGTTACCAACAGAACTGATGACCTCTCTGCCAACCATGGAATTTCCCTTTCTCCATCTCTTCCTCCTTTTCCCAAAAGTAACTGCTAACCTAGTTACCTAGTGATCACATATTCAGAAAAAAAAAAAAAAAAAAAAAACATCATTTTGACTTTTAAAAATAGACTAAAACAATTATCTTTCTTCATGAGTGGTCTTGAATGTTACATCTTTCATCCAGACAATGTTGTTGACATTTCTCCAAGTCAATATATGTAAAACCAATTCAATATATTCTACCATTTTAAGGTTATTTCGTTATATGAGTTTACCATAATTTATGTTTTCTGATTTTGATGAATATGTACACATCTCAAGATGTTTGCTATTAAATATAGTCCTGAGATGAACATGACTGTGTATTTCCCCTTGTTCATGTGTGTGAGAATTTCTCTAGTGTAATGTTTTCCAACTTTAGGACAATAAAATGAAAACAAGTAAAAATAGTAGGAAAGAAAAGCAATAGCATTATCTCTGAAAAGACAATCAGCTGTTTTCATTTCAGTTCTTAAATCTTACTTTCTGGCATACAGTTGTCTCGGTGCTCTGACTAGGCCTCCATTACAAATATTAACAAAATAGCCCATATGTACTGACATACTGCACCCCCAGCATAAAGCTCTGAGAAGGACATACCTTGTTTCTGTGTTTTCCTTAGTAAAAATGCATAACCTGTGTCTAAGCATAAGAAAACATCCCACACACCCAAAAAACATTCAACAAAATAACTGGTAAACACCTGCAAATGTGACCATCATAAAAAGTAAGGAAGCACTGGGGAACAATCACAAACCACTGGAGACAGTTGAGTCTAAACAACCAAATGTAATGGAGAATCCTCGGCAGGAAACCAGACAGGATGTTAGGGAAATAGCATTGTACAGTATTAGGGTCCTGATGCTGATCCTTATACTTTGGTCATGTAAGATGTTCACATCTTGGGAACTTGGAGGAGGAATGTCATGAAACTCTCTGTGCTTTTCTTTCCACTTTTCTATAAGTTTAAAATTAGCTCGACATAAAAAAGTTTAAAAAATATAAGTTTATAGTTGGCACCCTTGGGTTATTAAGGAGTTTAGACAAAATTTTTTTTTCCTTTTTAATTTGCCAAAGAGTGTGTGCATTCACCAGAGAGAGACAAAGAGAGAGGGAGAGAGAAAGAGAAAGTGAGAATTCTAACACTCCTCGTGGGAGATGATCACACAGTGATCCTTTGTCCTTCATATACCCCTTTTTGGGATTTTGGGCATGCACGCATAAGAGCCTGGCATGTTTCTCAAGTCACCAGGTCTGGACTCAAACTTCACAGTTGGTCATTTGAATCCAGCCGTCTTATCCACCATGCCATGGGCTGGCTCACAGAAATACTTTTAACATTTCTCTCATAGAGTGTGTTGTTTGTTGTGTTAGGTAGATATTATATCTTTACCTGTTTAAGGCATTTCTGTCTTGTTCTGAGTAAGCTCTGTGTGTGTGTATGTGTACGTGTGTGATGTGTGTGTGTGTGTATTTGATCACATCTGGATATTGAATTTAATCAGATACTTTTTCTATATCCACAGAGATATTCACATATTTTGTTCTTCCTTTTTAATTTGCAAATGTGCTGATTTACTTTATTAAATTTCCTAATATGAATCCATCCTTGTAGTTCTGACATAAATCTCCATAGTCAAATGTTTTTTTTAAGGTACATTACTAAATCTGTTGCGCTAACGTTTAATTCATTGTTCTTGAATCTATGTTCATTGGGTGAGATTGCTAGTGATTTTCCATTTTATAATTTCTATTGCTTTTCTTTCCTTCTATTTTTACTTGTTTTCATTTTTCTTCCTAAATTATGGCTTTTCTATCAAGAGTGAGTTATTCTTTCTAACTTTGTTGTGGTTTGTCTTTCTTTCACCCTCACTCTTAAATGATAAGTCACATGGTATGAAGTTCTAGTTGATGACCATTTTTCATAGTACTGTAAAATTCTAAAGAACTGTTGCCTTCTGTCCTTGGCTCTTACGAGTGAGAAATTTTGCTACCATTCTAATTGCCATTCCTTTACAGGTAATATGTTCTTTTTTTAAGTTGCTATTTTATTATTTTTCCCCCTAGGGTACATGAGTTCAGAGGGAAACAAGCGACAGTGAGAGAGAAAATGAGAAATCATCCCCCAATGGGGATGGTCATGCCACAATCCCTTCTCCTCTGTTCTCCTCCCGGGATCTTGGGCATGCACACACATATGTCCTGTGTGATTTTGAAGCCACGAGGTCTAGGACTCTAACCATGTGGGAGTCCAGTGATGTAACCACTACACCATCTGCTGACCTGTCAAGTTGTTATTTTTTAAGATTTCTGCTTTTTCTTTAATTCTTGTGATTTCTCTATAAAGCATCTGGAATGCTCAGGGACATTTTAAAGAACAAGATCTTTCTTAATCCTAGGGAATTATCAGCCATTATCTTTTGAAATATTGCCTTATTGACATTCTCTTCCTACTCCCTGGAATTATTTTGGAAATATATTGGATATTTTTTGTTTAGTCTTCCATGACCCTTATTCATTCATATGTATAAATATATATAAGTACATATGTATCATATATAAATATATATTTATTCCTCAATATTATATATAAATATATGGGGGTAAAAACCTATATTGATTATATTCATATTTGTGTGTGTGTGTGTGTGTGTGTGTGTGTGTGTGCTGCCCTACCTGAGAGCTCACACCAGATTCATCTTCCAATGTACTGGTATTTCTCTCTACCTATGTCTAATCTATTGCTTAATCAGTTTATTAGGTGTGTTAGCTTTCGTAACTATATTTTTATTTTTTAATACATCTATTATCTCTTTTTCAAGACCACGTGATTCTTCCCCATCTTTCATTTAATTTTGTTTCTTCTTTTTATATTTTAAACATTTCAGTTACTGCTTTATAATCTCAAAGCATTGGGATATTTTTTATTTCAAATTGTCACTCCTTATTATTGTACTTACTATTTGTAATGAAAAATCATATCCCTTTGTACTTTGTAATTTTTTGCTGTGTGTGTGTATGTATATGTATATATTTTTTGAGTTCCACATTCTTCAATTGGAGATTTTTCTAGTGATAGATTTTAATATTTACCTTTATTTGACATATTAATTATCTCACTCTTATGGGGTCAAATTCTATATTCATATCCTTCTCCTGTGCTAAATTGTATTCTCCAGAAGGGTATGTTTAATTCATAATTCCTAGTTCCTGTAATTGTGAACTTATTTTGAAACAGGGTTATGGCACATGTAATCTAGTTAACATGAAATCATATTAGATTAGGGTGAGCCCTAAATCCAATCACTGGTGTCTTTATAAGAAGAGGGAGAAGAAAATTTTAATTTAGAGATATGCAATAGAAAGAGGCACAGTGAAGAAGGCCATGTAACAGTGGAGACAAGGACAAGAATGACACATCTACGAGCTGGGAGACACCAAGGATTGGCAACCACCACCAGACAAGGACACAGACATGGTACTGATTTGCTCTAAGAGCCTCCAGAAGGATCCAGTCCTGCCAACCCTGTGATTTGGACATCCAGCCTCCCGAATGGTGACAGAATGAATTTCTGTTGATTTAAGCTACTCAATTTGTGATGCTTTGTTATAATATCCTAGGGAACTAATACAGTTCTAGCTTGCGATTTACTGTGAGGACATCAACATTTCAGATTTTAGCTTTTAGAGATTTTATCTGGGTTAGATACCCCTTGGCATTGGCTCAGACACTCACTGCTTTGATTTTGAAATCCCACTTTATTCCTGGCACTTGAGGGTTTCCTTTTTTCCGAAGGCTAACTTTTGACAGTATTATAATTTTGTTTTAAATATTTTATCAGCATAGACTAGTGTATCTAAAAGAAAAGATATCTGAGTTAACTATATGTGCTTATTTCTGGGTCTTGAAATCTAATTCTCACTTGCAGACATAGAAAGGAAATCACAGTAGTCTCTGCTACTGGAGAGAGTAAAATGCCCTACGGATGCAGAAAGGCAGAAAGATGTGGAAAACAGGAGATGCCAGGGGATGCTGCCTAGTTCTTTAATTTCGTCCACAGCTTCGGTGATTTTCCTATTAGAAAAACCTCAGGGGACCAGCAGTTAGCGTAATGGCTATGTCGCTGGACTCCCACGTAGTCGACTGCGGTTTGTGTCCCAGACCCGGTGGCTTAAACTCACGCCGGGCGCATGTGCGTGTGTGCCCAAGATCCCAAGAGGAGACTGGAGAAGAAGGGATTGCGGCGTGACCACCCCCCCTGGGGGGTGATTTCTCGCTTTCTGTCTCTCTGTCTCTCTCTGTCTGTCTGGCGAGCGCACGCGCCCTATAGCAAAAACCTCTCAAAAAAAAAAAAAAAAAGAAAGAAAGAAAGAAAGAAAAACCTCAGCACCTGTGATTTTCCTATTAGAAAAGCCTCAGCTCTTCACTAACTAACCTATAAAGACCCAGCCTAGGTCCTTCATCTCATCTCTCACTACCTTTTCCTTTATTTATTTGTTTATCTATTTATTTGTTGTGATTTTCAAGCCTCCAGATACGGGACTCAAACCACAGTCAGCCATGTAGAAATCCAGTGCCTTAACTAGCATACCACCTGCTGGCCCCTACACTTCCTTTTTATAACCCACCACCCAGTTCCAGAAAGGTCCTGCATTTCCTGACATGTATGATTATTTCTTTCTCTTTTTTGTTTCACATGTTCATTTCTTTTTGCCAGAACATTCCTAATTTATTTCTGGCATCCAAGTTCCACACGCCTTTCAGGCCTTCTCTGAATGAGAAAAGCCCCACTAGCTACTAAATAAACCATGGGGGACAGAAAGGAAGACCCAAAGCTGGAGATCAGTGAGGACATGATGTGGTCCAAATTAAAGTTAGAGGACAGAGAAAAATCCACGTACTTGGATAAAAGGCGTCATTGGGTCTTCTTTAGTAAATGGGGGCTATTTAGTCAGCAGATAGCTTGTATATATTTTTGTCTTTAATTTTCTTATCGTGTCAGAAATTCCTTGAGGCCAGTAATGTTTATAGTTTTGTTTTGTTTTGCTTTAAGTTTATTTATTTCTTGAGAGAGAAAGAGGAAGAATCCCAAGAGAGTCTTCCCACAGTGATCTACCTACCCCTCCCTCAGCCAGACCAGATCATGGGCACGCAAGCCCACCTGGCTTATACAAGGGGATCCCAGGACAAGAACCAAGGAGCTTCCCATTTGGGTCCAGTTGTGTTACGACTACGCCACCATCTGGCCCTCATGGAAACAGGTTTTTATTCCATACACAGCCTATTCTAGCACTTCATAATACTGCAATCAGTATTTGCTGAAAGAGGGGACAAAATTAATGAACATGTGTTAATCAAAAAGGTATTTTTCATATTTTTGAGTAAATGTGGTCCATCAATTAATAAGCTTCATTGTGCATTGGGTTTTGGGTTTTACTTGAGGAGGGTTGGTATTTTGTGTTGTTCTGAGAACAGTTGGTAGAATTCATTTTCTAATCCTGTGGTTATGTCTTCTGTTTTAATATTTTATTTTTCTACACCTTTTGTGTCTTTATGTGAGTCCTCAGAGAGAGGGCCTTGCTCATTCTATATACTACAGAGGGCTTAGCATATTTTTGGCACTCATTAAATGTTAACATCAACAAGAGCATCATGAAGAATGATTACACAAGAGGGAAGTAAACAGAAAGGCAAGAGTTGGCAAGTGGCAAATGGATACACCCACTTCTTCCCCCTAACTCATGATTATAGAAGGTATTTATTTTCTCAGCTTCCTCTTTCATTCCTGGATACAAGTACAGAGCTGAACAGATTGCAAAAATCATTTTTTTTTCTAAAGAATTCATCAGGAATTCATCTTTTCACTGCAGCAGCTATTCCAAAAATTATAAAACAAGGTTTATTCTTTTGAAACCTTGCAGGTCAGTAGTATCCATCAACTGGCACAGTACGTACACCTCTACTTTTTCTTCTTCCTTAATAGTGAAAGGACTCCAGTGTGAGGGGAGCTCTGTCATGCCAAAGGACTATACCTCTTCTCTCCCATCTATAGCAAAACCAGGGAAATAGCAAAAAAAAAAAAAAAAAAAAAAAAAAAAAAAAGGTAAAATCCAGCTACTAAACACCTTGTGTCCATCAACAGTTCTGGCTGGATCAGCTGCTTTCTGATTCTAATTAAGTCTTTCCAAAAAAAAAAAAAAAAATTATATGTCAGCAGAAGTAGGAGAAATAAAGGAAGCACTTTTACTTGGCAACAGTAAAACTTTTTGTTTGCCAAAAAATATGTGAATGAAGTCAGTTTTTAAGAGCTTATGGTTTCTTTGTCACTATGAGCCTTAATAAATTGAAGTTGGAAATATTTTCGGCCACCCCCCCAACCCCCATTATTTCTCATCAATCACCGATTTGCTTCATTTTCCTTTCTCCCACCTCGAAGCCAATAACAGAAGACAGCTGGCGAAGCTCAAGGCTTAGTTAGAACAAGCCAGATTATTAGCAAAGAAACAGGGCTCTTGCTAAAGGAAGTATGCTTTCGGGTTCACTTTCTAGATGTGAAAAATGAAGAGGGATGTTTTCAAAGAAAGAAAATTTTTTTTTAAAAAAAGGAAAAGAAAAACTTTGGAATATTCAGAGTTGGTGTTTGTTAGCATCACAACTAAGTGTTGGCACAAAAGCCCCAAAGACATGGAAATAAAAGGAATGAATTAAATATTATCCTCACATTTACATCCTTCAATCTGAAAGGCACATATCACCATTCAGGGAGAGAAGTAGGTGTTCTTTGAGGATACATATCAAAAATATTTTTCTAGGTAAAATTTGTACTCTAGATAAACCCAAAACTACTTTTTCCCAGAAAGCTCCTTAGTCTACAATATTATTAAGGTAAATATATTATAAACTAAAGCCTTGATGGTTGTTCTTCTTTTTAAAAATAAAAAGATGGCCACCAAAATTCTGTTTTTCTGTCAACAGGAGAGAAAGGCTATGGCTACAAAGGAAGCTCCTTCCATCGCGTCATCAAGGACTTCATGATTCAAGGAAGAGACTTCACTGCAGGAGGGGAGATGGCACTGGCGGTGTGAGCATTTACCGTGAGACATTCCCAGATGATAACTTCAGACTGAAACAGTATGGCATTGGGTGGGTCAGCATGGCCAATGCCGGGCGGTACATTAATGGCTCTCAGTTCTTCATCACCTTGACCAAGAACACTTGGTTGGACGGCAAACACGTGGTATTTGGGAAAGTCATAGACGGGATGACAGTAGTGCACTGCATAGAGCTTCAGCCAACTGATGGTCACAATCACCCACTCACCAACTACTCCATGGTCAACAGTGGCAAGATAGACGTGAAGACACCCTTTGTGATTGAGGTCTCTGACTGGTGACACACTGGTAGAAAGCGAGGAACATGCTCTGGCACAGCTGTGTGTGTGTGTGCATCCGTGTGCATCTTTCAGGTCTTCAGAATTTTTTTTTTTTTTGAAGAGGTTTTTGCTATAGGGCACGTGCGCTCGCCAGACAGACAGAGAGAGACAGAGAGACAGAAAGCAAGAAATCACCCCCCAGGGGGGATGGCCATGCCGCAATCCCTTCTCCTCCATTCTCTCGGGATTTTGGGCACGCACTCACACGCACCCGGCGTGAGTTTAAGCCACCGGGTTCGAACCGCGGTCGACTACGTGGGAGTCCAGTGACATAGCCATTACGCTAACTGCTGGTTCCAGGTCTTCAGAATTTTGCTTTGTTTTCTTTCTCTTACTTTTCTACCCCAGATCGCAGAAAAGTTAAAAAAATTAACCACTCGATATTTATGAGTTTTAGTAAATCATGTACTTAGGGTCCTTGAACTTGAAAGACAACTTCTTCTTCCATTGGTACTATTTTTTAAACTATAAAAGTTTATATTCCCCCCCCCCTTTTTTTAAACAAACACAGGGTTTTGTTTTGTTTTGTTTTCCTGCTTTTCTTTTAATCCCCATGTTGGGCAATGCTGAGGATTTATCTGCAAAAGATGAGGACACGAAGTTTATTATTTTGTATTCAAACAAATTCAGGTAAAGGGAAGTGTTTGATTAGTATAATCGAATATATATATATATATATATATATATATATATGCACACACACACTGATAAAAAGGTGCTGTGACCTCTATATTATTAATACATACTTTTTATATATATAAGAAAAGAGGGCCACCTGGTGGCATGGTGGTTAAGGATTCTGGGTCTCACATGGATAACTGCAAGGTTCTAGTCCTAGACCCAGTGACTTGAAAAATATGCTGCACAAGTGTGCATGTATACCTAAAATCCTAAGAGAAGAAGGGATTGCTGAGTGGCTATTTTCCCTGGGGGTGTGTTCTCACTTTCCTTCTCTCTTTGTCTCTCTCGGGTAAGCACACATGCCCTATAGAAATTTAAAAAAAAGAAAAAGGAAAATGGAAAGACTTTTTGCATTATATCATTTGAGCATCAAGCACTAGAACTATCAAATCATGACACTCAGAGAATTATAAGAAATTATCAAAGGAAAGACCTAGATCAGGAGTCATTACCACAAATGTCTTCAGATCTTAAAGGAATGCTATAGTGACAGTGTAAAACATTGGAGAATGATGAGGAATATGGCAAAGTGAAAACTCAATTCTCATCTCAAAGCCATTGTTTCTAAAGTTGTTATGTAAGTATAGATATTTTATAAAACACATAAAAGACCCAGAGAGGGTCATCTGATGTCTTTGATTTTCAACTTATAACTTCTTGTCTGGTTAAAAGGTTGCAGAATTTCTGCCCATTTTCAGATTTCCAACCGGAAGGGCCAGTCTCTTATAAGACTGGGGAGATATCCCGATGTCAACCTGGCCTTTTCATCCCATCTCTTGTTTTTTTTTTTGTTAATATATATTCTGGCACTGATGCGTTCACCAAAGTAAGAGATTTTTTTATGCCTCTGCTTAGAATGAAATCTCATGTTACATATATCCCTCCTCCCCAAGAAATCCACAATTGCTTTGTATACTACAGAAGAAAAGTGTTATTTTAGAAACGCTGAAGCTGCTCTTTGGGAAACCAGAATCCAGAGCCCAAAGTTTCCATTTGGGCTTTATAGGCAACATTCCATGAAGCAAGGACTTCCCTGTGGTACCTATGTTAACTAGTGGTTCAAGAGTGAAGAATTAATTATGTGCAACTGGTGGAAAGGACACTGGCTATGGATAAGAGATATGAGTTCAAATCCTGACTCTACTTACTACCTAATAAGCATGTTTCTTAATCTGTCTGAACTTTAATTTCTTCATTTCTAAGACAGAGAAAGTAATTGTACTTATTTGCCAGGGTTGCCATATAAAGTGTGGCAAACCAAGTGGCTTAGATAACATGAATTTATTTTCTCACAGTTCTGGAGGGTAGAAGTCCAAGATAAAAGTGTGATCAGAGTTTGGTCCTCCTAGGCATCCTCACTTCTCCCTTAACTCCTTATGGTTTTCTGGCAATCTTTGGCACTTCTTTAATCTGCTACATCATTGGCAGCCTGGAACTTATGCTACAGTAGCAGGATCGCCCATGTATTTCACCTGCTGGGGACACGATGCTAGATGATGAGTGTGTATTTAGTATATGTATTACTTCCGGGAGGATGGTGGGCCATCCTTGCAAGGTAATGTTGCCAAACTGGCCCCTCAGCTGTTCCATCAATAGGCCTTTCTAAGTCTGGCAGCTTCTGGATGGTGCAGGATGGGATAGAACCGGTGGAATATATGGTCACTTGCCTGCTCTTGAACCTCCCTTGCTGCAAAGTGGGTCAATTGATGTGATGGAATGTGACGTGAGATGTCATCTTGATGGATCACTCACTCTCTTAGTCTTCAGAAAGTGATGCTAGCCGAGGGCCTGCAGACAGAAAAGGCAAACCTAAGCCAGATGTATCCATCAGCTCCCAATAAAATGAATCAGTGACATTTCCAGGTTAGAGGATATCTAATGTCACTAACTTTGCACCAAGTGGCTGACTACTGTTAGGGTTAATATTATATCTGGTGAGGGATAGAGGGTCATTAATGGTTTCTGTTGCTGGCAGGTTGGATGTTTGTCAGCACTCATGTCTAGATCAGTGTTGGGGATTGGGAACACATATTGCTGGATCCACCTGTAGCCTTCATTCTGTTACCAGAATTATACAATTTACGCACCAATTATTTGAATAGTGGTATTTAGTAATGGGGACTGGCTGATGTCCACTGGCCAAATTCTGTCTGTCTGCTTGGTGATTTTTGAAAATATTTTTTTGTAGTGGTATTCTTGGGTGACCATTAATATATAATACAAGAATCTTCACACTTCTTTCCTACTCCCATAAATTCATTCACAATTCTCTAACCTCCTTATCCTGACTTCTCAATTTTTCTTGACCAATTGTCTAAACCATTTGCTTGTCCATAAATCTGAACATATTATCATCTGGACAGGAGAAAGGGACAAAGAAAAGAAGGGAGGAAGGGAAGAAAAAAAGAGAGAGAGCTTGAAATATTAGTAATTTCATAAAAATACTTGAGTAATCAGAGGCTGGAGTAGGGAAGAACTGCATATTCCTATCTATTTCTTTTTCTTAATTTTAATTTTATTTATTTATTCATTTATGTTAATTTGACCAGAGAGAAGGAAAGTGAGAAAGCAAGTCACAAGGTCCAGAACTCAATCCATGGTCAGCAATGTGGGAGTATCCAATGCCTTAATCACCACGCCGCCTGCTGGTCCCCTCACAAATATTTCTTACTAAAGCCTCAGAAGACTATAAAGATAAAGTGTTTTGTTTCATATTTGAAATGTTCAGCAGAAAAAAAAAATAATGTTGATATTCAACATTATTTACTTTACTTTTTGTTTTGTTTTGTTTGAGAGGTTTTTGTTTTTTGCTATAGGGCGTGTGCACTCGCCAGAAAGACAGAGAGACAGAAAGCAAGAAATCACCCCCCAGGGGGGATGGCCATATCGTGATCCCTTCTCTTCTATTCTCCTCTTGGGATCTTGGCCACACATGCACATGCGCCCAGCGTGAGTTTAAGCCACCGGGTCGGGGACTCAAGCCGCGGTCAACTACATGGGAGTTCAGCGACATAGCCATTACGCTAACTGCTGGTCCCCAACATTATTTACTTTAAATATGAACTATTTGAGATATCCATAAATGGTCTTTTCTTATTTTATCCATTTATTTTTTAGAAAAATTTTTGCTATAGGGTGTATGCACTCACCAGAGAGAAAGAGAGACAGAAAGTGAAAAATCAATCCCCACTAGGGGAATAGCCATGCTGCAATGCCTTCTCCCCAATTCTCCTCTCAGGATTTTGGGCATACACTCACACACGCCTAGTGTGAGTTTTAAGCCTCTGGCTCCAGGACTCAAACCGCAGTTGACTACGTGGAAGTCCAACACCATCCTTCCTCCCCTTTAGACACTGATCACATTTATACTATTGGCTTCCCTGGCTCTCAGGCCTCAGATTCAAATTCAATTGCACCATCAGCTATTCCAGCTCTTCGACTTGCAGATGGCAGATCATGGGACTTCTCAGCCTCTCTAACTATATCAGCCAATTCCTATAATGAATGAACACATGAATGAATGAATGAATATATCTTCTTATATGTTTTTTATCTCCTTATACTTTATTGGCTTTGTTTTTCTAAGAACTCCAACTAATACAAAACCTAATTCCCAAGTGATGTGAGGAAATAATCATTTTTCATGCAAGAAGTTCATTCAGTTGAAATGTATGTTCCTATAGAATACAAGTATAAAATACCTAAAGAAACAAAAAACCCACAAGAAGTAAAGATGCATTATGATAGATCCACATCAGGCCTGCAAAAATTTAGGCAATGTCCTTTAATTTTGTCCTGTCCTTTTTTTTTTTTTTTTTTTTTTTTTAACAGCCAGAGGATGTATACACTTTCCATGAAGAGACAGAGAGACAAGAGAAAGACCATTCCTAAATTTCGGTCTCCAGCTCCTATCAGTCTGCTGAATTCCAGGTTCATATATTAAACTTTCTAACCAATATTTCCACACTGATATTTAATAGACATCTCAAACTACTGAATTATCTCTCCCCCCACAATCCTACTCTATTAGTCTGTTTTTGCTATTACAATGAAATAACTGAAGCTGAATAATTTATAATAAATCAAAAATGATTGGCTTACAGTTCTGGAGATTGATAAGTCTAAGACTGAGGCCTGGCATCTGGCAAGGAACCTCTTGCTGCATCATTCCATAGCAGAAGGCACAAGGAAAGAAAGAGCCCATTCCCCCAAACCCTTATTAATCTTTTTGAGAAGTTTTTGCCTAAGGATATGTGTGCTTACTGGAGAGAGTCAGAGATAGTCGGGGAAAATGAGAAATCCCCCCCCAATGGGGGATAGCCACGCTGCAATCCTTTCTTCTCTATTCTGTTCCCAGGATCTTAAGCACACAGCATGCATGCACACATGCCGACATGAGTTTCAAGTCACAGGTCCAGACTTGAACTGCAGTTGGACATGTGGGTGTACAGCAACATAGCTGCTACACCATCTGCTGGCCCCCCAAGCCCTTTTTATTAAAGATCATGAGAACAGAGCTCTCATGGCCTAATCATTTCTTAAAGATCCCATCTCTTAATACTTTCATAATAGCAATTGAATTTCCTCTTGAGTTTTGGAGGGAACAAACATTCAAACCATAACACCTTCTCTACTTTAAGTCTGCTGTCTAGCCATTCAGTTTTTTAGGACAAAAACATTCACATCTCACCTAAATTGCCTCAAAATATGGCTCAACATTCAGAAAATGTCCATATTTTATTTCCCAGTACTTCCTGTGCTATTACCCCAATGAATCACCATCTCTCACCTGGATTCCTAAAATAGCTATCTAACTTGTTCCCTTGCCTTCATCTTGCTCCCTATAACCTAAGCTCAACGGAGCAGTTCTTTTTGAAAGCAGAAGCCATGTTAGTCACATCACTTCTTCATTCAAAACCCATCAATGGTTCCTAACTCACTCAAAGTGGAAACATAGGAGTCCTCACATGACCATGTAAAATTAGGTAACTCCCTGACCCACTCCAGGTCTTTGCTCAAGCTTTATTTTTTCAGTAAGTTCTTCACTGACAATTCTATTTCGAATTGTCATCCCTGTTTCTAAGACATTTCAGTCACAGGTCATAACTCTTCAATGCCCAACCTTGTTCTACAATTTACTTTTTCATGGCACTTGTCTCATGATAAATTACATCATTTACTTTATACATTGCTCTTTGTGCATTGTCTTTCCGCTTTCACTAGAATATAAACTCCACGAGGGCTTGGATCTTTGTATGTTTTTATTTTTTAATATATTGCAACAACCTCAAACAGTCCAGACACATGGTAGGTGCTCAAAAATGTTTGCAGAATGAATGAATGCCTTCTTTCAATTAATGAGACCATATAGCCGGTGGATACTGTATTACTGCTTACAAATATGTGATGTTCCTGCCTGCAGAAGAACTCAGTCATAGTCATCTGATCTGCCTAGCCAACAGAGTTGGTCAGAAACTTTAAAGACCAGCGTGTGGTTTGGTATGCTCTCTTCCCCTTGCCCTTGCATCATGGATGTATGTGCTGAAATGAGCCTCCATCACCCTGCATTCCTGAGACTCTGTGATGAGAATCCTCTTGCCAACCTATGACGGACATGCAGTTTAATGACAAGTGAACCTTGATGCTATAGCCTATCATGACTGTGAGAGACTCAAAGTCTGGGATCTTTGTACTCAAGTTCAATAGTATTGAATGGTCAAATACATTGTATTTGTTAGCAGTTCTGTTTATCATGTTCTCACAACTGAGGCAGAATATCTAGGAGTCCCTCTAGACCTTTAGAACCAAGATGGATTATAATGAAGGGGAAAGGAAGCATTACATGGTTTCATTGTTTCTTGAAACATTAAGAGATGGGGAGATTCCATCTGATACTTATTTCCCAAGGCAGCATGCACACACAGCAGGGAAAAGGTCAATCATATATGGCAGATAAGCAATCACAGAGAAAATGAACCTCGCCTAGATTGAGATCAATGTGGCATCAAGTCAATTCAAGTCTTTTCACAATGACACCTGCAGTCTGTTAGCAGAACGTTGTTTACCTGTCAGGCTTTCACACCATACATTGTAAAAGAATGATACTGAGTCTACAAAAACATCTGAGTGCCCAGTCTCTCCAGTTCTCTGCAGAACATAGAGAGGTTCTTAAAGCTCTAGAAGAGTTCAACTCAACAAGGTTAGCTTGTGGGATACCAGTTGGGTCTTGGATGGTTGGAACGCCCAACCAACTGCCTCATTCTATCTGTGGGAAACCATGTCTAGTCACCCCAGTTATTGTTACAAATATTTTAATATGTTAATACATGCAAGGAAATGAAAATTAAGAAATCATGGCATATGATGAGATAAGTAATGGCGGAATATAATTTACCATGGAAGATACAGGAGGGTTGAAACATCTATGCTTCCTGGTTTCATTTAAAAATCAAAAATAAAAATCTGAATCCAGTCATAACGCAACCATAGATTGCATCTTGATAGCTCATAGCCATGTTTTGTGAATTTTGGTCAAAACCATTGTTTAATGTTTTAACCCCAAGTTCTTAATGACAGAACAAAAAAGCATTGCAGAAACTTGATTAGATGTATCCACGAATAGAGAGGACCTTTTCAAGATTTGGAGGTGGAGGCCAGTCTACAGAAATGTTTGATTTAGAACTCTATAACATTGTCAGCAGCCAAGCCTCTTTATTTCTGCCTGTGGAGGACAGATGAGCACTCGAAATGTCACCCAGCACTTAGGGGAAGGCTGTGATCCTTCTCTCTGTAGACAGGTATTTATTCTCTTCTTACCACCATTCCCATCCTTCCTCCTTACAGCTTCTTCAAAAGGTCCATGAATGCCTGTGACTAGATACATTAGAGCCATTGTGAGAAAGACGAAGGGTGCACATTCAAATTTAGTTCTTTCTTACTTCTAGCCTGACCTGATTTCCATCTGGCACTTATCCCATTGAAAAGGAGCAAACCCCAGAGGGTGACAGGTTGTTGTCATGTGTATTCTGACCTGACATCTTTAATTGCTGAGTGTGAGTGAAATGGGGATACCCACAGCAGTATCCAATTGAGACATTAACCCAACAGTTCCCTACCATTGACACATCTGTAAAATGTTATTGGATAATTGGAAATGTTAGCAAGATGCAAAGGCTTTGGCACACATGTTTCTGCCTCAAGGTTAAACAATGGGTCTGGGAAAAGTTATAACTCACTTACTAATAACATGTGTAAGAAATTAACCACAGGCCACACCTACATTTCAAGGATAATGTATTATGGTTCCCAGGAATTGTGAACACTGAGAAGTAAGTAGAATTGGGATGGGGGAGGATATGACACATCACATTTTCTTACACCAATGCTGGTTCTAAAATAAGATTGACTGGTGCCTTCAATATCCTCATGGGGGCATCTTCTATGTGCCTCACTTCCGGCATCAGAGCAAAAGCATATTGTCTTCAGCTGGGAAGAGTAGTGACCTCTTTACCCCTTTCTAGACCCAGAACTCACCAAGATCTAGAGGACAGTTACAGGCTTTTGGGCTCCAACCATAGAGAGAACACCAGGGCTTGTACTACCTATATATACACAAATGCATACTGCTTGGGGAAGAAAAGCAAAACTTACACTTTGTGCATAAGCCTTTGTGAGTGAAGGAGTCACTCCTAAAGGTACTTTTGAGTTCCACCAACCACATAACTGGCTCGAGAAATATCTAGGGAGATCTCCCTTTATTTCCTCTCTTGCATTCATTTCTAGTCTACAAAATACTTTTCTCATATACATGCTGTAGCCAGTGGTGAACTTCCCAGCTTCGAGATATACTATTCTAACTTTATATTTTTATTTTAAAAATATTTATTCAAGTATTATTTATTAAAGATACCCTATTGAGATAATCTATATACTTTATAGAACTCTGTACATACTCCCTCTGAGCATATTCAGAACATGTTCAGTGTCTTTAAGAGATGATATCAATGAGGAATTGTAGAGAAGTCTCTGGTAATTTTCACGCTGCACCTGTTTGAAGAACATCTGCTAGGTAGGATGCTAGAAAACCGGCTCCTCTCTCTCTTTCTATCACACACACACATGCACTCACACACACACACACAGGCACACACACACACAGGGTGATTTAAGGATAATATAGTCTTTGGATATGTAATCCCACTTCTAAATTCAAAGCATATGGCTAAGTTCTGATTTTTTTTTTTTTAAAAATAGCCAATTTGTATTCTTGCTGCACACAACACTGGTTTGACTTAACTTGACTTCTCCCGGCTGAAAACTTTTCTCAGTTGCTGCCATCAATGGAAAACAGATTAAGAGACAAATTTCAAATGAATGCATGACACTCTTTCTTGAAAAGAGGAAAACAGAAGGGGAATGCTCTGTCGGGGTTGGTGTCTGCAAGGCTTGCCGTCACTGATGCAGCCCTTTTTTCTCTGCATTTATTTAACTAGTGTAGACAATGTGCTGGGATGTGAAACTGTGATCAAGCCCATCCCAGGAAAATTTCAGGGTCACATCATTTCCTGGAACACAATTCCATTTTTTTTGCACATAAATTACCTACATGTCTTTAGATTAAATGCACCTTCCAAAAAAAATTCCACATCATTATTGAACTGCAATTTTATACACTTAGCCTGAAATTTCCATTCTGTCAGAATCACTCATGTTACCCACAGTTTCAAAAGACTAAAATCATTTTCCTGTAACTATATTTTTTTTTAATACTAGGCCAAGGATAAATGTGGTTACATTGATTTCTCACAAATGAACCTTAAACTCCTGATTTGAAACGAGAAAACCACTGTTCGCAATCATTTTCAATCTGAGGTACATTTAATTGGCTTTACAGAATCGTTGCCAGCTCATTTGCAAATAGAACTCTTGAGCTCACTCTTAAACATGAAAGAACCTCTCTTTCCTTGTTGATTTCCTCTCTTTCACCCCTGTGAATGTTTCTCTAGGAAAATGAAAGCCCTTCACTTCTTGTGGGTCTCCCTTCTGGGTGTCCTAACAGTTTCGGCCTGGTGTTGTTAATGGATAAACCATGATCAGAATGGTCCCAGCCTAGATTCCGAATTTTTGCTGTTCATATTCTGAAAACGTTACTGACATCAGATTTCAACTCCCAAGAGATCTCAGTTTAGGGAATAATTATCAAATATTACTAGATATAACCAGTATTAGCCCACAAAAAATGTCACTTTGCCTTCACTCACTGACCATCATCACCTGTTCTGGACATTTTCCATTGGCTTCTCAAATTTCTTTTCACTTCTCTCAGTGCCCCGAGACTACCCTCCATGTACCTTGTCACCTGACTTTTGGTTGGACTCAACCATGGGTGCCTCTGACAGGAGATCACAGTGAGACAGGATTGAAACTCAGGGCTTACCTGCTTGGCTCAATCATTGCTGCATCACACCTAGGGATGCTTTTCTTTCTTGTTTACTGATAGTCTCAACTCCTGCCTGGCATACCTTATTTACAACTACAGCACCTTCTTTTTCTTCTTTTTTTTCCCTCAAATTGAAAACAGCCAATCTGTTTATTTACTAACCAGATTACAAAAATAATCATGGTGGATGCCTTAGTTCATCCCTCTATTAAGTCTGTTGATCTGGTCTTCCCTGTTGCCAGCATCTCCACCTTCTACAAAATGAGTGGTCTTTTTCTTCCACCTCGTGGAGAAGATAATTTGAAGGGTCACAGGAAGTTATTTGCTTCTTTGAAGCATTTTCCAATAGTATAGATTTCATGAATCAGAGCCTCCATGCAGATGATGCCAAATTTACCAAGAGATCGAGCAATCAAGGAGTTATTTGTCAAAGCAATTCGCTTCTTACTGATTTTGCCACAATCACACTTGTAGATCAGTTTATTTACTGACTTAAGGTTCAAGTACTCCCATACAATATATGGTTCTACAATTCTCAGCATGTTAACTGAGGCCTTGTTGAGTTTAACAAAGGTGCCATTGAAGAGCTGACAAAGACAAAGAAACTGCAACACCTTTCAAACTTTTGGGTTCACTCCGTTGATACCTCTGATCCTGATGACAAACACCCATTTGGGTTCTGCAGGTACATAGAAGTTGCCAGCTTTTCTTGCCATCCTGCCCATGTGTGAATCTCAGTTCTGTACATCTTCCTACATTCCTTATGATAGTGCTTAGCTTTTTCATAGATAAACTTCCTCCTTGCCTTTCAAAGCATCTTTTTGAGCAAGCTTCTTTCTTAGGCAAAATTCCTTCACTTTTTCTTAAGGGTTTCTGGACAACAGGAACTTTTCGGTTGGTGGGTCCCACAGCAGGAACCTTTTTCTTGGTTTCTGCTGAGGCAGGAACCTTCTTTTTCTTCTCTTGACTGTCCTTCATGGTTCCAGCTGGAAAAGAGAAAGCTCTACAGCACCTTCTTTAGGTTCTAAGTCTTCTCTCCCTTTGCCCATTGGGTCAATGGTTAATGAGATCATGCCAGGAAGCTTTGTGTTTTTTTTTTTCTTTTTCCTTAATCCCACAACTCTTCTATAAAAAGTTTTGAGTGGTTTTGGTCCAAATGGCCAAAGTACTGGTATGTTAGCATCAGTTAAATCCTCTTCCCTTCCCAATACCTTCTTGGAATACAGAATGAAGTTTCTGTCACTCTCTGGAAACTAATTCCTTGGTCACTTATAGATATAGAACCTGAGAGGAACTCACTAAGATATAAGAAAAAGGTTGATATTTCAGTTCACCTGCCTGAGGCCCTCCGTGCTGGATGCTATATTTCCTTTAATGCTCCTTTCTTATTTTTCTTTTCAGCCTGAATATTGAAAATAATGCTTATTTATTTGTCTATCTGCATTAGCATTTCTTCTAAGAAGATTAAAAAATCAATTATTGATTTAAGAAAGGAACACATTACTGCATTCGAAGTTACAAATTTGAACAAGTGTTAGCTATTCTGTGTTTCCTAAACAGATAGATGAAGAGAATATTAAACCCCCAAGTTTCTGCTTTAAAAGGTGAGCCAATGGTAATAGAATATTCAGAGGCAGATTTGTGTTCATGTGATCTACAGATGGAACCAAAGTAGAAGCCAGGGACCAAAAATGGATAATGATGTTTCAGTCAGAAAATCTGGGTTTAAGTACCACTCTTAATAACTATGCTACTTTAAGCAAATTAGTTTTCGAGAGGAGATTAGGAGGGAGATTTATGTGATACAGTGCTACTATCCTGTGTTCTGTAAGAAATTTTCTTTCCTTAATGTAAACACTAATCTTTTTTCTTTCTTTCTTTTCTGTTTTTTTTTGCCACAGGGTGTATGTGCTTACCAGAAAGACACAGAGAGAGAGAGAGTGAGAGGGAAAGTGAGAAATCACCTCCCAGAGGAGATGGCCATGCTGCAATCCATTCTCCTCCTGGAATTTTTTGGGCATGCATGCACATGCGCCCAAAATGATTTTCAACCCACCTGGTCAAGGTCTCAAACTATTGTCAACCATGTGGGAGTCCAGTGCCTTAACCACAGCTCCACCTACTGGCCCTGAACTAATTTTTTTTTTGAGAGAGAGCTTTCTGCTATAGGGCACGTGTACTTGCCAGAGACACACACAGAAAGAGAGACAGAGCGCAAGAAATTCCATCCCTAGGGTGAATGGCCACACCATAATCTCGTCTCCTCCATTCTTCTCTCAGAATTTTGAGCACGCATGCACACACACTTGGCATGAGTATTAAGCCACCAGGTCCGGGACTCAAACAGTGGTCAACCACATGGGAGTCTAGTTACATAAACATTATGCCATCTGCTGGTCCCAAACACTAATTGTTTAATCATTGGCTTTCTTAATGTACATTATAGCTGCTGAAATATATGCTTTGACCCCTGTAACTTAAAATACATAATTAAATAATAAACTTTTCTTTATTTTTCTAGAATACATAGGCTAAATTTCCAAGTCTTTAAATTATTTCTTGAATAAGAATTAGCTCCAAATTATAAGCCCCAATCCTACCTAAGTATAATGCCAATCATAAATTTATAGAACTCAGGATTTATTTATTTATTATTTTTTTCTTTTTTTGGGAGAGGTTTTTGCCATAGGGCGTGTGCGCTTGCCAGACAGACAGAGAGAGACATAGAGACAGAAAGTGAGAAATCACCCCCTAGAGGGGATGGCCACGCCGCAATCCCTTCTCCTCCATTCTCCTCTTGGGATCTTGGGCACGCACGCACACGCGCCCGGTGTGAGTTTTAAGCCACCGGGTCCGGGACGCAAACCACGGTCGACTACGTGGGAGTCCAGCGACATAGCCATTACGCTAACTGCTGGTCCCGAACTCAGGATTTATTTTAAAGACATCGAAATCCCAGTCTTTTGTATTGATATGTAAATGTAACTAATGTATTCTCCCCACCAAATCAAATGCTCTTCAGTTTTCAGACTTCTGGTATTATTCTTTACTCACACAAACACATTGGCAGGGACGTTGGAAGAGAAGATTTAACCTAAACCCTCTTGACTACTCATTGCCTTTACTGTTTTGAACACACAAATCTCCAAACTTCTTATCTCTGATTTCTTTCTCTCTCTCTCTCTCTCTCTTGCTTTCAAATTGCCGGGGGGGGGGGGGCATTTTGCTCTCTCTAGAGAGAGATAGAGAGGGAGAGAGAGGGAGAGAAAGCACCAACCTCCTATCCCCATGAGGCATGACCACACCATAATCTTTTCTCCTCTATTTCTTCATCCTGTCAGATTTTGGGACATGTACACATATGTGACTGGCATGTTTTTCAAGTCACCAAGTCTAGGACTTGAGCCACGTGTTGGCTATGTGGAATTTAGTTCTCTTAACCACTAGGCCAAGGGGCCAATCCCTTGTTGTTGATTTCCGTACATGTCCACATTCCACTCTGGAAAAATTCCAACACACACCACTATTATTTACAATGACCTGGCTCAGGTCATTGATTTCCTTTATTAATGAAGCTAAATCCAGTTGGGGACCTTCACGGGAGACTTTGGCAGTCTGTCATTGTTTACTGGCCCTTTCCTTGATATTATTTACACACTCCATGAAGGTTTTTTTTCTTTTTTGTTTTGTTTTCTAATTTTTTTTTCTCCCCATAGGTCATATGTGCTTGCCAGATAAAGAGACAGGGACAGGGAGAAGAAAAGTGAAAAATCACTCCCCACGGAGGATGGCCACGCCACAATCCCTTCTCCTTATTTCTTCTCTCAGGATTTATGGCACACACAAATGCCCAGCTTGATTTTAAAACTTCCAGGTCTGAGATTCAAGCAGCGTTCAGCCATGTATGAGTCCAGTGCCTTAACTACCACGTCACATACTGGCACCATTCATGAAAGTTTTTAAGAATGAAATTTTCTATTTGACACTAGTTCAATTATGCCACCAAATAAAAAATTTTGGGTTACCTAGTACAGCACTGTTGTTGGCTCTCTTAGGTAGTACTGAAAACGTTGCTTTTACTTCTATTTACTACTGCCATATATACAAGGTAGAACTAGAAAGTTGGCCAGTTCATTTAACGTGGGTGAATTTCTTTTTTCAAAAAAAGAATTATTTTATTTAACTTTAGTTAATTAATTAATTAATTAATTTTAATTTTATTAGAGAGCAAGAGAGAGAAAGTGAGAAAGCAAGTCTCCAGGTCCGGGACTCCAACTGTGGGCATCCATGTGGGAGTCCAGTGCACTTATCTACCATACCACCTGACAGCCCCGATATGAGTATATTTCTTTACAACAAATAGGTCAATGAATAAAAATAGATACACATGTTAGTGGTCAGTTCAAACATCTCATGACGTTTTTCACAAAGGTAGTAGTCACAGCTTATCTTATAAGGACAACACAACATGGAACGATTCTTTCATATACAGAAAGGGCATGTCACACATGAATAATGGTCACATTACGGTCCTGAGGCTGCATCCTGAACACTTCTGATTAGTTTTCCTGGCCTTTTTGCTAACTTTGTGTAACCAGGACCAAATCTATTATTCACAGTGCAATTCCCCAAGCTTCCTCAGTCTTCCACTGTCCTCCCCACTCAGTGAGCATTGCCTCTTTCGTATTCCTACCATTCATCCAAATATCAAATTAATTAATGATGGGTCCTCACATTCTAGTTGATGTGAGGACTATTACTACCTTACTATTGCTGACAGAAGCTATGATATAGAAAGGCCTTACCATTTTTGAGAGGCAATGAGCCCCAGTGCCATTCTGAAAACTGTTAAGAATAGCACTAGAGAACCTTTTAAAAATAAATACCAGCTGGCAGCATAATCATACATGTGACATATTGATAAAATAATTTTAAATGAATATTCATTTATTAAGGTTTTATGTCTATTTATACATTCTGAAGAGCTGTATTTCCAATAATGGTTAAAAGCCATTGTGCAACTTCATTTCACTTTTTTTGGCTCGTTTGTGAGGTCATCTCACTTTCTGGTCCATAATATGGGAGAACAATAGGAAGAGAGAACAAGGGGAAGAGGCAGGGTTTCGATATTCATTTGTTTGTGGTAATGTATAACTAAATGGTAACTTTAACTTGTCATTACCCTATGTAGCCCTAACTCTGGAAGACTTGAAAAAAGTCAGAGGATGAAGTAAGCATGACTCATTTGTGCTTATGTAAACTAACCTCTCATTACTTTTTTGTTTTTTTTTTTCAGTTTTCTATAGGGCATGTACACTCACTGGGGTTGGGTGGGAGACAGGAAGTGAGAAATCCCCTCCTAGTGGGGATGGCCCCATCATCCCTTCTCCTCTAGTCACTTCTCAGAATTTTAGGCATTCATGCACATGTGCTGGGAGTGATTTTCAATCCTCTGGGTTCAGGACTCAACTCATGGGCCATGTGGGATCCACCTGGCCCATTTGGCAATTAAAAAATAATAATTTTAATAAAAAATGCTTTAATTATCAGAAGGTACATGCACTCACCAGAGAAAGAGAGAAAGAGAAGCGAGAGAAAGGAAGCACCCCCATCCCCAATGAGGTATGGTCATATCATAATCTTTCTCCTCCATTTCCCCACCCTGTCAGTATTTGGGTCACACAGGCACGTGTGCCTGGTGTGTTTTTCCAGGCACCAGGGCCAGGATTTGAACTGGGGTTAGTCATGTGGGGTTCTTCTCCTATGCATAGTACGTAACCACTGCATCATGGAGCTGGCCCTCTAAAAACTTATTTAATTCATATCTATATCCTAAGTTTAATAGCAATTGAGAGGCATTACAGGAGGAAAACAATCGTCACAGCTTTTGTTAAAGACAATTGAAGAACTTCATTGTCTTATAAACCTGTAATTAAAATAACCCCTCTGTTTTTCTGCCTCTGTGTGATTCTTCTCCTTTCTTACATGCCTTTCATTTTTTCCTTCTCCTAATTAAATCCTCTAGTCCTCAAAGATCACCTCTTCATAGTCCAATGCAAGATTCAGAAAATTCCTACACAGGTCACAGTCCTCAAGCCCGCCCCAACCAGTTTCCAATGACTTCGGTCTCCTTTATTCTTCTCAGACTTCCCTGCACTCCTGCCTACTGGTGCATTTCTTCTGATACTTCCCTGTATCCTTGGTTTCTTACCGACAGCACCATGTGATTTAGCACCTAGCTTAGCACCCTTCATTGTTCCAGAATTAATGTATGTGTGCCAGTCTTGTCTCCTCAAGTAGACTGTAATCAGGAACTGTGAGGAAAGTTATTTTTTTTACATATACATCTACGTGTGAGATTACATTTGTTTCAACATATGTTGTGGATAAAAATAACTCTGCTCTTTTTTAAAGATGCTAAGTGATTAAATCATTCACCTAGCATCCAACCTGAAGAATTACAAACCTGAAGTCATTAGAAGCTGGTCAGCATGAGCACGAGGCACATGAAAGCCTTAAGAACTTGAGGGCAAGTGCTCACATGCTAGAGCAAGAATCTTGGGGGTAAGGGAGGAGGCACCAGGAAGAGAAACCGTTCTTTTAGCATAGCAGTTTTGACCTAGGAAGAAAGTTTTTCAGGTACTTTCAGCAACAGACAACTGACTGCTTTCAAATACAAGAAATAAGAAAAACAGTGGGATAGAAGGTCTTTTAATTCTAGGTAATATTAATTTGTCATTTTTACGGGGACTTTAATCATTTAGGACAGATTATTTAAATATATATGTGTGTGTGTGTGTGTGTGTGTGTGTATGTGTGTGTGTGTACAATGTGTACACACACACATGTAATACAATAGCCAGAGGCAGAGAGGAAATCAAGTCAAGTTATTACAAAGAGGCAGTATACATTAGGCCCACTTTGAAATGGGTGTGTGTTGAGGTGAGTAGACTGAAATTGGAAGCACAGCAGTGGGAAATAAGAAATAAATGCAGGAAGCTGAGAATTTCTAAGGCAGTATAATGACATGTGAGAGGTGGCAGACACGTAGGCTGAGAGGCAACATGAGGAAGGTTTGGGGGCCAGTGCCAGTTTTCTATTTTAGGGAGTGACACTAAGAGGCAAGACCACCTCTCAAGGATATGGAAGGAAATAACAGGAGGCTAGTTCCAAAGAACTGTGGGTAGAAAGGGCGAATATTTGCTTATTCACCTGTGGTATACCAGGTCAGGTTTAGAGCTGTAAGTGGAGGACAAATTCCCAGCCACTATCTAAAGGTCCTTACAATGCTTAGACCAGAAACAATGGTAAACCTTTAATAGTGAAATGCAGACTGACACAGGAGCAGGAAGTCTGCAAAGACAGTCTATACGGCCACTGTTGATTTGCCTCTAGGTTGTATTAATGCCTGGTGCATTTAAGTTGGCTAAGCAATTAGTTTACATTTAACATCACTGTCTTGCAATAGGTAACATAGCATTTCCCCCCTGGATCATTACTTGTTTGACACCAAAGCACTTGTTTCCCTTCCATCCTAGTTAATTCTATGTGTCAATTTGACTGGGCCACAGGGTGCCCAGATAGCTGGTTAAACATTATTTCTAGGTGTGTCTATGAGGATCTTCCCAGAAGAAATTAGCATTTTAATTTAACTAAAGCAGATAGACCTTCCCAGAATGGATGGGCATAATTCAATCAGTTGAAGGCTGAATTAGAACAAAAAGATAGAGTAAGATTGATTGGCACTGGGAACCAGCAGTTAGCGTAATGGCTTTGTCACTGGACTCCCACGTAGTCGACTGCGGTTCGCGTCCCGGACCCAGTGGCTTAAAACTCACGCCGGGCGCGTGTGCGTGCGTGCCCAAGATCCCGAAAGGAGAATGGAGGAGAAGGGATTGCGGCGTGACCATCCCCCCTTGGGGGTGATTTCTCGCTTTCTGTCTCTATGTCTCTCTCTGTCTGTCTGGCGAGCGCATGCGCCCTATAGCGAAAATCTCTCCAAATAAAAGAAAAAAAAAAAAAAAAGATTGATTGGCACTTAGCCCGACTGCTGCTGAGCTGGGACTTGAACTATTATACCATTGGCTTGCTGGTCAAGCCTTCCACGTCACGAGCTTTCCTGGATCTTCGGCTCACACATGGTAGACTTGTAGACCTTCTCATACTCCATAGTCAGGTGAACCAATATTTTATACATGCATTCTACTTCTCTGGAGAATCCTGAATAATATACCTTTTGTGACATACTAAAAGGTAACACCATTTACCCTGGAAGTTGTAGACAGGGAAAGAGCAAGGTTCAGAATAAAATCTATGTGTTCTAACAGGCTTGGACTAATTCTTGGTTCTAGAGAAGTCCCAGAGACTCTTTATGCTATTTTTGAAACTGTATCCCCTCCCAGGCTGAGTATGACTGGTGTTCAATAAACACTTAAGAGTGGTCAGATCATCCACACCAATATTAAAGGAGTTCTTATTTGCAAAGTTCACTTGCAAGAGCACCCTTTCACTGAATAAAATATTTTTTTTTTGTGATTGCAAGAATTTAAATGTTACCATCTTCTTTGAGGAGATACACATTTTACTTTAAATCAACATGCATTATTCATTTTGCTTTAATTCTGTGGTGTTGACCTCGAACTTCATAGGCCTGCAAAGCTGCTGCACACCAAGGTTCTTCTAGGAATCAGGACCAGGCTAAAGCTTCAAATAATGTCAAGCCGTGTATAGTCTATTTCCTACTGATTATACGAGTGCACTTCACAAGTCTTCCTTCCATAAACTCATCTCTTCACTGCTAGAGGAGACACATCTGCTGGCACAGCAGAGAATAGGCTCCATCCCTGAAAATATATGCATAAATATTTAATAAAAGCATAAATTTAAAAAACTTCTGGCAGCTGTCGAGAGAGAAGCTGAATAGAAAGCAAAAACAATCTTCATTTGAGCAGATTAAGGGAGTTAAAGAAATGGCTACGGTATTATACAACTTTATGGTAAACAAACCCTCCAGGCAAAGACGAAAGAAAGAAATATATACACAGAATGCTGGCCCCATGCAAGGAAATGAGCATGGTACAGCATATTCTGGAGGCTGAAGTCTGAAGTAAAATCCAAGCTATGAGAGCGCCAACCACTGTCTCTAGCCTTCCTTATAAATCAGCCCTGCCCCTCGGGAAGACAGATGGCTCAGTCTGTGACACTTACGTAACCACAACCTGAGCTGAGCAAGACCTGCCAGACGCAAAGGAACAAGGGGGCCTCAGAGAAGAGATAAATTGTGCTCTCTTTAAAACCCACTGGAACTGCCTTCCTGGCAACTTAGGGCACAGCAGGGGGTATCAGCACCTTCCAACACACAGGCAACCAGCTGTACAAGCTTGGCAGGGCAGCCATAACCGCAGCCAGGCGGCTGTGTGTCATTAATGCAGCCTCCAAACCCCAGGGTGGCTCCCAGATTCCCCCTGGGCCCTCCCAGGCATGGGGGAAGCTGCCTCCTGAGGGCTTAGGGAATCTGCATTCCAGTGCTGCTTCAAGCGGGAGAATGTTGTCAGCCTTCCTGAGCACAGACTGTACTGGACTCGCACATTCCCCACCTGTAAAGACACAATCCAGCAATGACACAGAGGCTTGCTCCTGCCCAGGCCAAAGGCAGCAGTTCTGGTTCGGTTTCCAGGAAAGTCAGAATGAAATAAGAGAGCATTGACAAAATCTGGCCCTTCAAAGTCAGGCAGAATCTGTGGAAATCGGGAGCAGTTTAGAGGATTAACCTCAGCCGCCTTTTAAAGCAAGCATCTCATGAATAAGTCATTTGCCTCTGTGGGCTTCATTATGACCAGCCTGTCTTATGCATACTTGAGATTTTGTACAGTAAGAAATTCTGTGTTATGATTGGGGTTGAAGGAGGTGTGTGTGTGTGTGTGTGTGTGTGTGTATGCATGTGTGTATTTCTTCCACAAGTGAGAAAGACAGAGAAAGAGAGCACCCTCCCAACAGGGTCTTGACACTGCAGTGAATCGCATCCTCAGCCAGCTGTGGATCACAGGCACGTGGGCGTCCAGCACACTCAGAGAGGTCTCTGGGCATGAACCCCGGCCTTGTCATGTGGGTCAGCCTTGTAGAGCTGATGTGTTTTATCAATACACCAATTGAACCCAGGCTATTTTTTAATGTGCAGCATTTTAGGAAATAGGACAGATCAAGGATTAGGGAAAACAATGTTCTAAGATAAATGAGAAAATATCAAATATTTATTTTTTTCTAAAATATTTCCAAGGGCCAACTCTACAGAGATGGGAGTAGACAGACCCTTTCCCTTCATTTCTGCATTCTGAGATCCCTATTTTCTAGCTACAGACCACAGGTTTGTTACATGACTACCTAATTCAGTGATGTTCTTAGTCACAGTAACACTTTCACAATTGAAGTAGAAACCTACTCCCCAATGTAAGAATGTTCTCAGAGCCAGCAGATTGCATAGTAGTTATGTTGCTGGACTCCCACATACCCGACTGTGGTTCAAGTCACAGACCTGGTGGCTTGAAACTTATGCCAGGCACATGCATGTGCATGCCCAAGATCCTGGGAAGAGAATGGAAGAGAAAGAACTGTGGTGTGGCCATTCCCCTGAGGGGTGATTTCTCACTTTTCTTCTTACTGTCTCTGTGTCTGTCTGTCTCTCTCTCTCTCTGTCTGGCAAGCACATGTGCCCTAAGGCAAAAGCCTCTGTTAAAAAAATAGTGTTTCTCTAAGAAACTTGTTTCAAGTTCTCCAAAAGTGACTTAATAAAGAGCTCTAGGAAAAGTTTTTTTAAATAAGGACAGCCGGTATCTCGTCTATAGCATCTCTTCTTAACATCTGTAGTGAATAAAATACATGTAATTGAACAGAAATGTTGCCCCGAAATTTCATATTGTACCATCTAACATCGTCTACCATTCATTTCATAGTTTATTGGTTACTTGAAAGATATTTTGGATTCAGAAGTGCATAAGATATAGTCCCAGCATTTAAAGATTCATGTTCTCAATAAGCAGTTGCTTCTTTAGGAAAAGTTTTGAATGAATGTACGACTGTGATAGAAGGAAGAAAAAGATGCTTCCTTGAGAAAATGGATTCTGGGGAAACATAATAGAAAACTTTTAGGAAGAAGCGACTCTAAGATTGTATCTTGAAGAACAAGTACATTAGATGCTAGGGTTGGAATGTTTGTGACATCTCAAAATTCATGTATTGAAATTCTATCCTCTAAGATGATGACATTAAGAGGAAGGGCCTTTGGGATGTGATTCAATCATGAGGGTAGAGGCCTCGTGAAGGGATTGGTGTCCTCATGAAATAGACCAAGTTAGTTTATTTGGCCCTTACACCATGTTGAGTACACAGCTGGAAGTTGGTAGTCTACAGCCTAAAAGAGCCCTCACCAGAAACCAACCACGCTGGTACCTTGACGTAAGATTTCACAACATTTAAAACTGTGAGAAATAATCCTTTCATGTTTCAGAATCACTCAGTTTATGATATAAGGGAGTCTTCACAAAGTTAATGGAAAATACTTATATAAAAAATAATGCTTAGATTTCAGAATTTTATTATACCAATATAAATTTATATGTTAATTCATTTTTTTCATGAACTTTTGAAGTAGCTTTGTTTTTTCTTAGAGCAGCTCCAACAGACTAAGACATTAGACTTTTCTGAGGAACATCCTTACATAATACCTTCTCAGAGAGGAGGACTTGAGTCCATTATCTGATAACCACTTAACACAATCACTAAGTACTGCTATAATCTAAAATCTCCCTGGACAATACTGGCCGGTACCTTCCCCCAAGTCACCACATCCATTGGAGTGTTTGACTCACTTTTTGGCCTTGACTAAGATTTATATCAGAGATAACTAATGAGATGTATTCCTACCAAATTTCTGGCTACTCTAAGAACAGTGGTCCATGGTTTTAATGACATCCCATACTAATGAAACCAATCTTAGCATGTTTTGTGACAGATTTGCCATTTCCTTGTAACCCACTGTGCTTTTAAGGCCAAGTGAGCCTCTAGACATTATAGAGGAACAATCAATAGAATATAACATTTTCTTGAATACTTAAATGCACTCATATTTAGGGGTTACTTCAAATATTATACAGACAGAATTTTGTCACTAGGTAGGCATGTGGTTCATCAACATACATATTTGGATTAGTGCTTCTCAACTCGCAGGCAATTATGTACTGCTGTGCCGTGAATGGGCCACGAGTTTACTTTCCTCAGCTCTTAGGGCAGCCATGTGGGGCCTGGAATGGTCCAAGTCCCTGGATCAGTGGCCTCAGCCAATGGCATCTTACTCCATGTACCCAAATGCCACAAAACATGACTCTTTTCTAACTGCATCATTTTAAAAGAGTTCACAGTCTCAGTTTGTGCTATAAACTCGCTCATGGGTCTGACCAGCAGATACTTCATTTCACTTTGTGCTGAACAATATCTCTGAGAAACACCAAATTGAGCATGGGGTTGTTCATCCCAACCATATGTAAACAGTGCTTCCTAATTATGTTTGATGATGATGCTAGTGAAGACACATTATTGTGTTTGGTGATGATGGTGCTGAAGTCAAGATTTCACACTCATACACTCATCTGGGCAGATTCAGTCCTTACTTTTCTGTGTGCTTTAAAGCCATCCCAATCGATGTGCAAACAGATGAATGGATAGAAAAACTGTGGCACATATACTCTATGGAATACTATTCATCCATAAAAAAAAAAAACAAAAACCTGGCTTTTGACAGGAAGTAGATGAATATGAGAGATTTACTGTTGAGTGAAGCAAGCCAGGCTATGAAGGAGAGACATTGTATGTCCCCACTTAATATATACCAAGTATCCACACTCTATGACTGAAACTGATTGACTAAAGGATATGGAAACACAGCATATAGATGTAAATACCAGATATAGTGTGTGTGAAAGAGGAGGATCTGAGGAAAGACATTTAGAAGAAAAATAGGGAGGCAAAGCATTAATGGGACTAAGAAATGTGATATTATCTGTTGAAGATATTTTATAACTTTATCAACTATACTAGGGAGAAATGTTCACCTATTGAAATATTCATTTTGTAAGTTTAATCATGTGATTGAATGTATAAAAGAAAATGAAAAAAAAAACATTCAATGTTATTATAAAAAAAATCCCAATCTGTTCCATTTATAGCACAGGACATTGAAACAAAAATTCCTGCCACAGTAGGCAACTTTGATTTATTTTGACTCCTGAATACTCATCACTTAGAAAAATACTCTTATGGAAAAAAATTATATATATATATATATATATATATATATATATATATATATATATATATATACAGGGTAGTGTTCCTATAAACCTGAGGCCAATGTAGTGTCAATGTTCAGGCTAATGAGCCAGTGGAAAAATTAGTTGTCAACATTTTCCCAGGGATGAGAGTAAATGAGGGACAGTGGACAAATGCAGTGATAGCATTCGATATAGACACATGCTAGTGCTGGTGGTAAAGGCTCTGTGGCAGCCTCTAGGGCCTTTGTCATGACAGAGGGTAGAGGACCCACTAAACAGTCAAACTAGAAAGACTATACTGCTGGCATGTCTCCATCGTCACCTCATTCTCTCACACTGCAACCCTGAACAACTGGCATGTTTGCTGCAGAGTCTAAAGGCATGAAGAAGGTAGAAGAGTGAGCACAGGGGTGCTACCTCTTCTGAGCCATCTTATGCCCCATGTGCTCCTCACTTCAGACTGAGGAGCTGACCCCAGCCACAGATCAGAGCAGGCAATGCTCTTCCTGAGCTTAAATGAGCAGCCACTGATCCAGGGTACAAGGAGTCACCATGAATAAGCTCTTTAACTTGTGTACATATGTAAATGTGTGTCAGTTGCGTGATGGTTACAACAGCTGAATCCCACATGGCTGACTGTGCAGTTCGAGTCCCAGACCCAGTGGCTTGAGAAACACAGTGGTCATATATGCATGCATGCCCCAAATCTCAAAAGAAGAGAGCAATGGAGAAAAGCGGATTGCCACATGACCTTTTGGGGGATTCTTTACCCTCTCCCTTTCTCTCCCCAGTGAGCACATGTACTCTCTACAAAAATAAAATAGATGTGTATGTATTATAGTATACTTATCCATAAATGGTTTATTCATCCTTAAGTTATTACAAAGGACTTCCTTTAAAAAAAAAGAGCTACAAACTTAAAAGAAAACAATACAAACAAATGAAGTTGAATTGTGTCACTATTTCAAAGAATGCTAAAATACAAATTTACTAAAATCAAAGAAAAATCATACTAATGGATAATAAATGTTTGTTTTTAACTTACTTCTTGAAAATAAGAGTTGATTCTAAATTAATTGCATTGGCTACTGATATGGGGTACCAGGTTCACTCACACCATTTTTTTATGTGTGAGATTCTTGAAAACAAACAGATAATTACATCAACTGAATGCTAAAAATAGAAAAACTCAATAGTTCTAAACTCTTCTCACCCAATTTGCACTAAGCGTAGGGAAGCAGCATTATGTTATAGAGGATAGCACAGCTGAGAAATCGGAAAGACATGGATTTAAACTATGGCCTCACCATTTACTGGCTGGATATGTTACTTAAGTATTTAGAGGGTCTGCAGATCTATAGAAATCTCAGACTAGTATCTCAACACAATCAATGTAAACAATAGATGAGAAAAGACATGACATGCCTAACATATGTATTAGTTACATACTACATATCTATTCTACCTCTGAAATTCTTCATCCATGAATGATGAAAATGCATTTGTCTTTGAATAAGTGTCCAAAGTAGTGTATGGAAAACCTGCAGGAAAATAATAAGCAGGATACTGGATGTCTCATAGCTCTAGTGACCCTATTTAACAGTGTAGTCCTCTACACTTTCTTACCCCATTTCAGAGCTGAAATTTTGAAAGTCATATTCAAACCTAGGTCAGTGTAACCCCAAGTTGCCCAGCCACAGTTGTGCAGTAGTAGTGCACTATTCCGTGATGCTGGAAGCCAAATGGAAGATCAGGGTTCAGTTCCCTGGTTGACTTGTATATACCAAGCATGTGTGTGGACACCCATCATCCTGGCTGTCTGAAAAGACTGGAAGTATCACAGCAAAAGACCCTGCTGAGGGTGTTTCTCTCACATGAAATAATTAAAATTAAAAAAAATTCTTCTGTACAAGTCATCCTCACTTGCTGTTGAAGAGAAAGTTCCACAGAAGCATTTGTTCCAACAGCTTCAGGGGGTGTTGCTATCTTCACTTTGAGTGTCACAGCCCCTAATGTAAGGAGCCCTCCCAGGCTTTGCCCAGGAGAAACATTCATGTAAGCACCCATATCATGGGCATTTTATTTTATCACTTTCTGCTAGGCTATCATAAACACTGAAAAAATGAGTACCTTGAAGATTTACCAGTGGCTTAGGACCCAAATCTTTAGTTTCCTCATTTCTACTACTGTCTTCCCACAGTACAATGATGATCTTCTTGCTAATCATGGCATCTTTCCATGGTAAAACCACTGTACAACTTGTGACTCTAACATTTTCCTGAGTCTCTGTGGATGCCATAGAGTAGAAAAATTATTTGTCTCAGATACTATTTTAACAACTATAACTTAGACTTTGTGGGTTTGGATCATGGTTTGGTCCCCGAGTTTCATGTTTTGGAATTTGATGTTGAGAGGTGGTGAGATCTAGTGGGTGAAGATTGGCTCGTGGTGATGACATCATGGAAGCAATACTCTGTGAACAGATTAATGATGTCTCACAATCTCCAGTGAGTTTTAGAGTTCATGTGAAAAGGTTACTTCTCGTGAGAGCTGGTTGCTATAAACGAGAGAGTACTCTGTTCACTCTCTTTCTGCACATATCCACTATCCCCTCTGCTTCCATCAGATATACTCTAGGCCTAAATTTTTGGGCTTTCCAGCCACCAGAATCATGAGTCTATAAATAAACCACTACCATCTTTATGGAATTAGCCAGGCTCCAGTATTTCTGTTAGCAACAATAAGAGGGACTAAGGCACTTCTAAAAAGAAGCTTCCCTTTCCTATAGTCAGGTAAGTCCAGAGTAAAAGTTGTTTGTATAATGGGCCTAACACAGGTGGTTAGCTTCATATGCAAGTGATATTCATTGCTACAAATGCAGGATCTTATGCATGAAGAATATAAGAGACATAGAGAGACATCAAATAGCGCTCAAACACTGCAGAGGCCCTTTTTCTTTTTCTTTATTTCTTCTTTCTTCCTTCCTTCCTCTTTCTTTTTTATTTTTTTAGGTTTATGCCATAGGGCATGTGCTCTCTTTGGAAAGAGATAGGGAGAGACAGTAAGAGGAAAAGTGAGAAATCACCCCCAGGGGGCATGGCCCCACTGCAATTCCTTCTTCTCCAGTCTCCTTTCAGGATTTTGGGCACACACGCATATGTTTCTAGCATGATTCTCAAGCTACTGGGTTAGAGACTTGGATTGAACCATGGTTAACCATGTGGGAGTTCAGCACTTTAACCACCATGCCACCTGCTGGCCCCAGAGGGCCTTACGTTAAAACACCAACCATGTTACAGAGAATTTTAGTAAGCAGCTACCCAAAATGTTCCTTGCAGCCAAAAAAGCAGGCAAAAGTACAACTTCAGTTATCTCCCTTAAGGTAAAAGCTTTAAGGGGTATCTGTAATACTCCCCTTAATTTCTAAGCTGCTCTTAAGGTTATGGAGGATAAAGGTTTGTAGGGTGAGTGATTACAGGATTATATAGAGAGTCAAAGCTACCTCAGGAAGGAGCTTCCAGTGCGAAGGTTTTTTGAGAAATGGAATAACCCAACCCTTTCTTCTCCCTCCAAGGGAATTGTAACCAGTATCTTAAAGTTTCTGGATTTCTTAAGGCTCTCTCAAACCACACTATCTCCTGCTGATGGAAATTAGTTCCCCTCGTGGTTATTCAGTCTTGGTCCACCCTTTGGGCATTATGGAATGAACTTCTGTCCAGTAGCCCAATATTCCCAGTAGCCCAGAAGTACATATTGGGGAGCCAAGCTAAATCCACAGTGATAAAGAGAACCTGCACAATGTTCACTCAAACATTTCATCTTAGGCTAGAAGCATTCCTCATGAGTTATCTCATCACCCTTTTGGCTTTATGGATGCTTCCAGTATTGACTTCTTTGTTCCAAATTTTTTTCCTGAAAGCTCTCTGACATGGTACATAATTTCTTCCATTTGTTGGATTAGTGCACATCACACAAACCCACAGATGCAACTGTGGGGAATGAACAGGAAAATGATGTCACAAAGCAAAGGAAGTAAGGCTTCTGCAAACCACAAGTCAATACAGAAGCATCAGCTAACCATTTATGACCAATCATTAGTTTTGTCTCCAGGTGGAATAGATACGGAAAAGACAGAGAGTTTGCATCTGGTCTGTGAATCAACTTACCTTGGTTGGGAGTTCTTTAGGGGATCCTCTTTTCTCTTTTCTTTCTTTCTTTCTTTCTTTCTTTCTTTCTTTCTTTCTTTCTTTCTTTCTTTCTTTCTTTCTTTCTTTTTTTTATGAGCAACAGCTTCACTTTCTGCTTATTGTCTCCAGGTAATCATTCTATATTCTTTATGAAATCAGGAGAGGTGTTTCTATGAGGCTTCAGACCTGCTCATATAGATGACAACACAAGTGCTCACATATCTTAGGGTTATTTAAAAACATTTCTGATTAGGTAATATATGCCATCTTAGTCCATTTGGGTTGCTTCAGCAAAATCCCATAGGCCAGATGCTTATATAGAGCAGACATTTATTTCTCATGGTCCTGGTTTCTGAGAAGTCCAAGGTCTAGGAGCTTGCAGATTTAGCATGGTGAAGACCACTTCCTCATAGATGATCATTTTTTCACTCTAACTTCACATAGTAAAAGGGATGAGAGCTCTCTCTGCAGTGTCTTTAAAAAAAGAAAAAAAGAAGTTTTTACCTGCAGCACATGTGCTTGCCAGAGAGACAGAGACAGAGACAGTGACAGAGAAAGTGAGCAGTCAACCCCCAGGAGGGATCCCACATTGCAATTCCTTCTTCATATTCCCCCCAGGATTTGGGGCACACATACACACATACACCTGGCATAATTTTCAAGCCCTGTGTCCAGGACTCAAACGGTGGTCAGCCATGTGAGAACCAAGCAATGTCACCACTATGCCACCTGCTGGCCCCTCTCTGGGGTGTCTTTTGAAAGAGTACTAATCCTATTTACCTGAGTTCTCTCCCAAGACCTAATCACCTCCCAAAGGCCCCACTCCTATTTCCATGACCTTGGAGATAAGTTTATCGTATGAATTCTGGGGAGGACTCAAAAAACATTCAGCATGTGCTATGCTGATTCTACATCGATGAATCTCTTGAGTTGATGAAGGAAAGTGGGTGGAGAGTGTGAGAGACATGGGGCAGTGGTTCCTCTACACACTCACATTCACACACACACACACACACTCCCACTCCCACTCCCATTAGTCCCCAGAAGTGTAGTTGGGACTCTTTCAGGATCTTTTGAGCAGTTTCATACTTAGAAAACCAACTAGGGCTGGCTGGGGGCATGGTGGTTGCTGTGGCTACATCCTATATGGTCAACTGCATGGTTCAAGTCCTGGACTGAAGTCTTAGAAAACACACCGGGCACTCGTGCACTTGTGTCCAAAAATCCTGAGAGAAGAGTGAAGAAAAAAGGATTGTAGTATGGCCATACTCTCTAAAGGGTGATTTTTCACTTTCCCCCCTTCTCTTTCTCTCTGTCTCTGTCTCTCTCTGGCAAGCACATATACCCTATAGCAAAAATTTAAAAAGAATAAAAATTTAAAAGAGCAGTAACTAAACAGAATCTCACAGACAAAGAGGGAGTCAATGGGGTAACACTTTCCCATGTACAAACATTTCTTCTTATGTGACTCTGAAATTGATTTTAGATGCTACCATTGCAAACATTTTAATACTTAAAAAAAAAAAAAAAAAACTGTTGTGTTTGGCAATGGCCAGGGTATGTTGACAAAGAAAGGGCTGCACAATCTCCAACTATTTGAATCACAAAGTAATTACGCAGACATAATTCCCAAGAGATAGGGGAACAACCCGAAGGGCACATCTGTTCTGGGAGATGCAGTGGAGGCGCCTGCAGTAGCTATAAATGAGTAGAACTCCCGAGGGTCTGGGGATTGCAGCTTCCCCTGAGGATTCATAACTCTCTTTCCCTGAACAAAGAGCCTGGGAGCTATGGTCACATCTGCAGGTCCCTTTAGTTGTCTTGCCAATCCAGAAAACTCTTTCATATATTTAGGGTTTTGTTCATATTTTACAGCAATCCTTTCTGTCCACTTCCCTTGGGTGGTGCTCTCAGCCTCTACATTCAAAAACTGGCCAAGGTCCTAAGACTTTCTAGGCTGATGGGCACTCCTCAAAAGTCGGGACAGTGCAAACCTGTGTCTAAATTGTCTCTTACACAGAGAGTTCAAGGCTTGATTCTCGTCAAGGTACCAAGAGAAAGGTGGGGCTTGATTAAGAATTTGGGGACCAGCAATTGTGTAATGGCTATGTCGCTGGACTCCTGTGTAGTTGACTGTGGTTAGAGTCTCGGACACGGTGGCTTAAACTCATGCTAGGCCCGTGTGCGTGCCCAAGATCCCAAGAGGAGAATAGAGGATAAGGGATTTTGGCATGGCCATCCTCCCAGGGGGTGATTTCTCACTTTCTGTCTCTCTGTCTCTCTCTGGTGAGTGCACATGCCCTATAGCAAAAACCTCTCAAAAAAGAAAAAGAAGAAAGAAAGAAAGAGAAAGAAAAGAAAAAGAAAAAGAAAAAGAAAAAGAAAAAAGAAAAAGAAAAAGAAAAAGAAAAAGAAAAAGAAAAAGAAAAAGAAAAAGAATTTAGACCAAAGGACTTGTGATGAGGGGCCTGGGGATAAGCTCCTGTGATGGGAATAGTCAGAATAGTCAGAATTATAGGGTGTGACTTCATGGCATAATAGACAGGCAGTCATGCAGGTTGCAGCCAAATAGATCTGAGTTAGAATTTCTGTAATTAGATTTTTAGCTATGTGACCCTGGGTAAATTCAACCTCTAAGTTTGGTTTCCCTATTCACAAAATAGGATTAAGAAAATCTATCCTTGGGCAGGCTTGTTGCCTAGTGTAGAAGAGAGCAGGATACCATATGTCAGGCTGTGGTTTGAGTCCCACAGTTGAAAACCATGCCCATATGCCTGATGCCAACAAAATAGAGAAATGAAGGAGAAGGGATTGTGGTGTGCAATCCCTTCTCCATATTTCCCCCAGGATTTTGGGCACACACCCATTGGGGGGTGCTTTTCCCTCTCTCTCTCTCTGTCTCTCTCTGATGAGCACATGTGCCCTCTGACAATTAAAAAACAATTATCCTTTTGGATATATATCTCCCAGTAATTTGCTTTTCTAGGAAACACTGATTGATGTAGATCTTTATGAGGAATTACTTCTCTCAGGGTAATGTGGGGAAATGCATCTGTCTCCCCCTCATTCTTTTATTCCCTAAACCTAACTATCCCATCCATTGAGCAGACCTACAGGTGCAGACTTAAGTCAGTCAATGATTTCCCATCCCTTGCAGCAATGATCCACTCAAGGCTGGTCACATTCGCTAAGCAGATCAAGTCTGAGGCAAGTCCAGGTCTTCTATTATGTGGTATGATTAAGAAAACACATGTCCCTCACAACCACCTGACTAGCATGTGTGAGACCAGTCTGAGAACAAAGCAGACCTGAAGAGCAAACAGGACCAGGAGCACAGAAGTAAAGCCGCAGCTCTAAATACAATGTGGAGCACTGGATCCCAAATGACCTTTTGCCAGTCACTTAAGACAATCTGTTCTCTGTATTAAAGAACATCTTTAAAAGTGCCGCATTTTCAATAACAGGGAGCATTCCTGATACACTCATGCCATGTGGGACTCTTTCAGGAGTGAGTATAAATCTCAATACCTGATGCAGTGATAGATTTAGGTCCCAACCAGAGTCACTCAGCATCCTTTTATTTGCCTTGGGCCAGGTGGTAGGGAAGGGGCAGAGATTCAGCCCAAGGGAAGAAGGTGTTCTCATTTTGTGAGAGTCCAACTATATCTACTCTACAAACCTGGATACCTTCTTTCCCAATGTCATGGGGAGACTTCACAAGAAAGTCTGCAATTTTATTTTATTTTATTTTATTTTATTTTATTTTATTTTATATTTATTTTTGTGATGCCTCCAACTTTATTTTTCTTGCACAGAATTACTTTGGTTATTTGGGATCTTTTGTAATTTTATCATTGATTTTCTCCTTCTTTCTTTTTCTTATTTTTTTACATTGAGTCACTGTATATCTTTTCAGCATACAAAATGGATTTCCCTAGCATGACTATACTGCATATTAGTCCAATCAAAGTTATTACTATACACATTATTATCAACAGTAATTTACCATTTTTGTGTCTGTTAAATGTTTTGCTTCTTTTCCCCCTTGATTTCCTTCCTCCCCTAGCATTTCCGGCCCTTTCCTCACACTATCTCTAGTATCCATAGCTGCTCTCCATGCTTTTATACCTTCTAATCTTTCAATTTCTGCTGTAGAGTACAGACATTTAGTATATATTAAGTGGAGACATACAATACCTCTCTTTCAAAAGTCCATAAATTTTAACAAAGTCTGAGGAATGGAAAATAGATGATTCCTCATCATAGCTCTGAGCATCCACACCTGGTCCCTTTTCAGACAACACCATTGAATTTTCAAGATTCTTAGGCCATAGATTCTTGTTATTTTTCTTTAATTAGCTTAGTTGGGTTTCTGTTAATTCCAACAGCCTAAAGAGTTCTGATGACTGTATGCATTACTTACTTTCAAGAAGGCTCTGCTAGAATGCTAATACATCCCTGAGGGTAGCTGACACAAGTTCATTGGCATAGTGAACTTGTCACAATGGCCCTCCAGTTGCGCTCCCTGGGCTGCCTCCAGATGGAGCCAAATGAATGAGGCCTCAAGCCCTGCCCACTTCGAGCTAAGCAGCTCTACTTGTATTTCTTCTGTTTTCTGCACAGATGCTATTTGAAAAAAGGAGTGAATTGCTAAAAGCATTTTAAAGCCACTGACTTGATGTATATTATAGAAGAGAACAGAGCATACAGCCAATGGAATCAGTGTTTTAAAGGGCCATGGGCTTCCTGTGTCTTTCTGGAAACATAATGCAGTGTTGGAAGTGACAGCTAGAGGGCAGGCAAAAGACACAGGGAGCCTAGGCCTCTGGTTACCAAAAGTAAGGCTGGACAGACAGGAATTAAGACATAATTTCTTTTTTCCAGATATTACAAAGGGATAACTCGGACTGCCTGTCTCAATCATTTTTTTCTTCTCAATTTTATTATTTTATTTATTAGCCCTCACCCTCTATAGTGACCATCTGAATTCACTGAAGTAGGGACAGATACCAGAGCACAATCCACTGTCTTTGCTGTTAATCATGATGCTTCTCGGTATACATGGGTCGACTGACCTTTTATGTTTATTTATTTATTTTACTAAATGACCATTGTGGAGAGAGAAAGGCAGACACCTCTGTATTTGTATGTTTCACTTTCCAAATTATTCACCAGATCTCATGCACATGCCTATTTCCCTCCACGAACCATATTGGTTAATAATCACCCTGGCTTCTTCTAATAATAGGAAATATAGATAGATCTCTCAGCTGTTCTAACTTAAGATCCAAATACTCACGCCAAAGCCAAGGTTTTTAGACTTCCTATAAATCCATGCAATTTTTTTTTTTCCTGGATGTTCTTCATGGTCTTGGAAACCAGAATTGAGTTGGAGTGGTTTCCACGTAAGTGAATAAAAATCTGTGAAGAGAACACTAAACTGTCACCTGGCTCTCCTTGTGTCACAAGGTCTTCTAACGAAACAAACATCCTTGATCTAACTACTGACAGGAGTACAACACTCTCTCCTTTTTCTCTGGCTCCCCGAACCTCCATTAGTCATTTCCTCACTGAGACCATTTGCTGAAATTCTCCATAGCTTCAAAGTTGAATCTATTCTTATTGCTTAATAGGCCATCTTATGATCTGGTTTTCTTTTCAAAAGCTTTTTATGTTCTCTCTTCTCCAAATCATTTCCACTTTGCCAAATGATACTATTTTGAATAACAGTAAGAGCATTCTAGAAGTAAATCATGATTCTAAAACCGGCTTCATCAAAATAGGAACAGATGAAAGAAAAAAATTGTAAATGGGCCTAATTCAAAGGGCCTGAGCCAAGCAGGAGAGGCAAAAATCAACTGAATTTCTAGACTGCATTTCTAAGAAGGACCACTTGTTTCAGAATCACTTGGGATGCTGGGTTAAAAATGCAAAGTTCTAGACCTACCATCTAACTTTCTAAATCAGAATCTCTGGGAATAGAGACTAGAGATCCATGTTTTGAATACTCTCTCCAGGGGCAGAGATGCACACTGAATTTGAGAACTTCTGCCCTGGAGGTTGGGCTCATGCCTGCTGAGCCTATTTTATATGGCCTCTCCCTCTCCCTCTCCCTCTCCCTCAACTGAATACGGCTCCTCGCTATGGAGGCCTAAAATAAGGCAATAAGACCTCGAGCCCTTGTTAGTCTAATACTGTTCTACGACCACAGATGATACCCTCACTGTTCTAAAATCCTTAAAAGACCACATAGGAGGGAACCAGCAGTTAGCGTAATGGCTATGTCGCTGGACTCCCACGTAGTCAACCGCGGTTCGCGTCCCGGACCCGGTGGCTTACAACTCATGCCGGGCGCGTGTGCGTGCGTGCCCAAGATCCCGAGAGGAGAATGGAGGAGAAGGGATTGCGGCGTGACCATCCCCCCTGGGGGGTGATTTCTCGCTTTCTGTCTCTATGTCTCTCTCTGTCTGTCTGGCGAGCGCACACGCCCTATAGCGAAAAACCTCTCAAAAAAAAAAAAAGACCACATAGGAGACCAACCAAGAGAGCATAGATGATCCATCAGCACAAATATATCTCTACCATTGAAAAGACCCTGCCAGGAACATCCGCTCCTAATCATGGGGCACTGGTATAATGAGAGAACATCACATAAGTGGGTACACAGGTCGGCATAGCACTGTGGATTTAGGGGAGATCAGAGAATGCCTCCCCTACTTCTTACAGATTTCAGTCAAGCTATTCTTCCCTGTAAATTTCTCTGTGCTACCCAGCATCATTTTCAGCCTCTTTGCACGTAATTATTATATCCATAGATTCCTAATTTGAATTTACATTTGTATTAATGTATAGGGTGGATGTACTCCTGAAGAATTTTCTGAAAAATAGTTTTCTGCTTTTGGTGGGTTTTTGTTTTGGGGTTTTGTTTTTGGTTTACTTTTGTAAATCAAACCATCCTCCAATGACAACATTTCATAGGATCTTGAGCAAAGACATACTTCAATGAGTATCTCTTGTAGCTTCTCACATCACAAATGAAGAACCCAAGTTCTTCCCAACTCTAGAATTAAGATTCTAGATGTCTCTGATCTTCAGAAACAAATTTTAGAATCTGTGCTTTTTTTTTTTTTTTTTTTTCTCAGAAACATGTGGATTTTAGCTCTTTACTTAACTTTGCCTTGGTCTGAATCTGTCTTCTATGATCTATACCCTTGAAGAGGTCTTTTAAAATATTGAATATGCACCAAAAGGGGGAAAAGCTTAACTCCTACCTTTTTGTTTGTATGTTTTCTCTTTAGTATTGCAATATTAATCCAGAAACTTCCAATGTTTTATGATTGTGTGTTCTATATTTTCCAAAGTTAATTTGTGCACAAACAAAATGATCCATTTTTTCCCTAAGAGATCATTAATTTTCTTTCGATGAAAGAGCTTATTATTTTAGTATACACTTATTGATAAATTGATAGCGAGTTACCTCTCCTTAGTCAGTTATGTCTTCTAAATCACCCTTCCTACTTTAATCTGGAATTGCCTTTTACAGGACTTATAACCAAAACTCAAAATTTTATTTCCATGACCACAGATAGTGCCCTAGCTGTTCAGAAATCCTGTTTAAAAATTGCAAGGAGACCAAGAGAGTGCGGATGATATATCAGCTCAAAGACATCACTGATTGAAAAGACCAGGACAGAAGCATCACATTCTCATCACAGTACACTAGTTTCATGACAGAACACTGAGTAAGTGGGTATACAGGTCAGCATAGCATTATGTATTTAGGGGAGTCCAGGGAATGCCTTCTCCAGTTCTTACAGATTCCTACCGTACTATCCTTCTCTGGTACCATCTCCATGCTGCCTAGTGTGTGGTGCTGCATACTGCTAAAGCATTATGCTTCATGGGCTGGGACCACATTGGAGGACCAGGTTCAACTCTCAGTCCAGCCCAAAGGTCAAGTATGGTGGTATGTGTCTAGTCCCAGCAACCCAGGGAGGTGGAAGTATAGAGATTATGACACAGCATGACTGTCAAAAATAAAAAGTTCTATTTTCTCTGAGCATGAAAATAAAGAAAGCAGGGAAGATGGGTTTCACAATGAGGTAGAAGAAAAGAAAAATGTGATTAGATGTCTAACAACTTAACCCATCTATCTCTGATATTCAGTGGCATTACAACTTATGAGCAGAAGAATTTAGGAGGAAAAAATAAAGAGCTCTTCTCTTTCTTTTCCAGAAGAAACGTCTTTCTAATCTCAAAAAGAGTCCAGATTTGTCTTCAAATAGGGAATAATGCAATGAAGAGAGAGATGGAAAGCTTTGAAATGTTTAGATAGTACCTGATTGAGCATAGACTGTAAGAATTTATTGGGACCAGCAGATGGCATAATGGCTACATCTCTGGACTCCCATGTAGTCGACTGTGGTTTGAGTCCCAGACCCAGTGGCTTAAACTCGCATGTGCATGCATTCCCAAGATCCTGAGAAGAGAATGGAGGAGAAGGGATTGCGGTGTGGCCATCCCCCCTGGGGAATGACCACTTCTCGCTTTCTGTCTCTCTGTATCTCTCTGTCTATCTGGCAAGTGCACACACCCTATAGCAAAAACCTGTCCAAAAAAAAAAAAAAAAAAAAAAGAATTTATTGATTGTGTTGAATATCAGGTAGAAAAGAAGGCATGTAGCTCTTGCCACTATTTTTCCAGGGGCCATTTAAGGAGAGTTGGTATTGGGTAAAGGAGTGTAGTGAAGTTGACACACATGAAAATATAAGAGAAAGTGAACTTTAGAGCTAGTGGAGGGTTTTTGTCACCCATAATAAAGATCCAGATTTCAAAAATGTTGTGCTCGATTTCTTTGGACATTGCACCCAATATTTTATTATAACAGGCCTTGTTTGTTATTGAGAAATAAGAATCTTAAAATAATGAATGCTGATTTTTTTTAAAAAATAGATTTGGTGATTCAGGTACTGTGATATATCAACAGGAGATATCACCCATTCTAAATTTAGTGTGATATAACAAATTTTAAGTGAATAACTAAACTAAAGGATTTCTTATACTCAAATGACCAAAGAAACTCCAGAGCAATCATTTTTGCAAAGTCTGGAAACATTTTCCATTGTCATGACCTGGTAGAGTGGGGACAGGTGCTACTGGCATCCAGTGGGTAGAAGTCAGGGGTACTGCTAATCATCCTGCAATGCACAGTGCAGTCCCCCTCCCAACAACGATTATCCATCCTTGTGTCGATTCTGCAAAGGTTGAGAAGCTTTGCTCTAGTGCCTAGCCAGCCAAGGTCCTGTGGTATTGGCATATTTAATATATAAAATATGAACATTTATAAAGAAAATAAAGTTAATTACCAGCAGGAAATCTGCTTTGCATGTAGAAAAAGAGTTGTGTCCAAACTTTTAACACAGTGTATTGACACAAGATGGTGAAGGAACTCTCAACCATTGGAAGTGCCAGTACCTTAGCCCGGGAGAAAAGCTATTCCTCTCTTAGATGAAGGACTCTTATGAGATCATCTGAAATCCTTTTTGAGTTGAGCTCTATGTTCTCAAAAAAAAAAAAAAAAAAAAAAAAGATTCTGATTACAATCTTGCTTCTGACATAACTTAATAATAGTGAGGGAATGCTAAGAGATGCTTCCTGCCTGTAGAGAAACCTTTAATCTTCATTTCTAGCCAACAATAATGTAGTTTTCCTTTTGGTTCAGAAAATCCTCCATGACTTTTTTTTTTTTTTTTTTTTTTTCCTTTTGGACTACATAAAAAATTTCTGAGCTACCACTTTATTTCTGTTTTCTGAGAACCTGCTTCTGATTACAAATGGGTGTGAATTAGAGCTTCGGGAAGAGAAACAAATAAAGGCTCTGATCAAACATCAAGCATCACATTTTCCTGAAACTTGCAGAAGGTACATAATGAGGTACCACCTTAGATATTCTTCACAACCTGCCTTTACTCAAGGTATCAAAATGCAAAGCTACCCCCCACAAAACTCTTTCCTTCTTAGAAGCAACATGACCTCAGAGACCAAATAAACTGTGAGCATTTAAATTACAATGGAAATCTCTTGTGTGCATTTTTATTTATCTAAATAAAGATTTGCCACAGAGTTCAGGCATCTATTTAAAGTTCAAAAACCTATGATTAATATCTAAGTTGCTGATGAGATATTTTTCTAATCCCAATCATTGCTGAGCAATGGCATGACGTTAAATGCTGGAACAGCAAGATCTAGTTTCCAAAGGAGTGTCTCAGAGCCCAGGAGAGGGAGGCAGGAAGGGGGAAAGGGTGGAGGAGTCTGAGCAGCTGAATGATAAGCAAAGAACCCTTTTGTTCTTTTCACACTACGGAATCAAAGGCATTTCAGCTCACTTCCCACACCTGAGATGTTTGTCACTAAGCCACTTCCTTCTCTCTGAAGTGGGTTTAGACAGTCATTTGGCTGTTCTGAAACTCACATCCTCTTCTTTTTCCAAGCCATATCCATGCTTCTCTCGGTTCACCTTCTCTGGAAACATCTACTCTTTAAAAGATAATTTTTTTGAGACGTTTTTGCTATAGGACGTGTGTGCTCACCAGAAAGACAGAGACAGAGAGACAGAAAGCGAGAAATTACCACCCCCCAGAGGGGATGGCCACAATTCTTTCTCCTTCGTTCTCTTCTCAGGATCTTGGGTACGCATGCACACGTGCCCAGCGTGAGTTAAACCACCAGGTCTAGGACTCGAACTGCGGTTGACTAAATGGGAGTCCAGCAACAGCCATTACACCAACTGCTGGTCTCAAAAAAAAAAAATTATTTTTCTTCCAAGAGAGACACACAGAAAGAGAAAGATGTGCAGGCAGCCCCCAATAAGGACTCCATAATTCTATCTATACACTGTCTCAACTGACCCAGAACATGGGCACATGCACGTACATTCCACGTGCCAGAGAGGTCCCGATGTGTGAACCCAAAACCTTCCCCATGTGGGCCCAGGAGCACCACCACCTGGCTGCAGAAACACTATTAAGTGGGGCTTGCAGTTTGCAAGTTTAAAACTGGGAGGGAGAGTGGGTATCTCTTTCCAAGAAAACTGCAAGATCTTTTGAATGCAAAGCCTACTTTGCCAGATTTTTGATTTTGACCAGCCTGAAGGCCAACCAAAGCAAGTCACATTATGATAAATGTTGTCAATTCCACTGGTGTTCCTTTAACCTAAGTGTGGTAATGAAAGTCAACAATCTGACCTTGTTCAGTGGGATGCTTACCTGAAATTCACCTCACAGCATTCCAGTCTTGAAGCATATGACAAGTTTTGACTTGTGCAAAGTTTTTTTCACCACCCCCCCCCCCCCGAGTTTTGAAAAGTAGAAAGCTTGTATTTAACTTTGTGGTTTGTTAGGGTTTAAATTTTTGTTGCTATTGCAGCTGTCTTAGTAGTGCTAATCCCAAAGCAAAGAATAATACAAAAAAAAAAGTCTTGCTCATTTTAAAAGTGTCAGAGAAAGTTTTTTTGGTAAACTTTGACTCCTTGAATTCTCCAGGAAATGATGTCATCCAGTTCAAACAAACAGAACTTTCCACAAAGCTGCTAGTCAAAGGCACATGCTGTTCTGTGTGCCTGGAACTCACCAAGTAGGTGTTATGAGAGGGGACAAGTCAGAAGATAAATTAAAACAGGGAGGAAGGATTGTTTCAGCAATTTGGGGTGGATGAATTTCTGGATGAATGATTACCTAATTCATTCCCTGAACCTCAAACAGTTCTTTTTATCAACCATCCCTGATCAATGTTGTCTTCTACTGTGTTTTCAAAAGTCTTTAAAGGGGAAAATATCTGCCTTTCAGGTTAGATAAAATGGGTAAACTGTCAACTCTCAGGTGGGCTCTAAATAGGACTAAAGATTTCTGCTTCCATGTCTGTAGGCAAATCCTAGATTTAGATCCACTTTGGATAGATCAAATGCAAGAATATGTAAACAAAAAACCTCTAGGGACACAATACTGAATTCTAAGAGAATGTAAACATAGTTCCAACGATTTAAAGAAAAAACTTATCTTTTAAAAATAACTTTAAACAAGAAAGAATAATTATACGAGGCATTTTCTTAATATCACCAAAGGAAAAAAGACGACATGGAAACTGGGAAATTATAAGGAGAAAACTCATTAAGATGAAGACAGAGGTAAAAAGAAAACATTTTTAAATAAAAAATGCAATAAACGTCTAATGTGGAACCTGAATTAACATGTGAAGTGAAGGCACTAATGAATAAACTTTAAAAATATTTTTAAATGCATGAGACAAATATAGATAGATGATAGATAAGTGAGAAAGAAAAGTCTTATTCATAGTAGAGAGCCAACGAATAAATTCCTACAGACTCATAGAATTAGAAAAGTATAAATGTATGCTAAAACTAGTGGGCAAAGTTTGTCAAGGGGCAGGGCATTTACATATTGCTACATAAAGAAGAAATCTATTGAATGCTATCTTTTTTTTAAAATTACTTAATGGAGAGAGTATGATTTTTTTGGGGGGAGGGGTTTGCTGTAGGGTGCATGTGCTCACCAGAAAGAGAGACAGAGACACAGAAACCGAGAAATCACTTCCCAGAGGGAGATGGCCTTCCCCTCCATTCTCCTCTCAGGATCTTGGGGACGCATGCGCACACGCCCAGTGTGAGTTTAAGCCACCAGATCCGGGACGTGAACTGCGGTTGACTACATGGAAGTCCAGCAACATAGCCATTACGCCAACTGCTGGTCCCAAAAGAACGATTTTTTTTTAAGTTTATTTTTTTATTTCTTCTATAAGTGAGAGAGAGAAAGGGAGAGAAAGAGATGGAGTCACCCCCAACAGGGTCCTCATATCGTGACCCACCCCCATTCTTAGCCGGCCAGGATCACAGGCACAAGTAACATGCCTGGTGTGTTCAGGAAGGCCTGGAACAAAAACCTCAGGCCTGCTGGTGTGAATCCAGTTGTATTATCATTGAGCCGCCATGTGGCCTCAAAGATGTTACCTCATGTAAACACTAATTAGAACTTTCAAGTCTTCAGCTGAATAGCTGGATATGCAGAAGGGCTTTGACATGCAGGCTGAAAACACTATAATGGGAGGATTTACTTTTCTTCCTTAGCAAGATGGAGAAGAAAAACTGAAAAGGAAAAAGGATATTGGCAAGAAGGAAGAAGATGATCAGGAAACAAGAGATTCACTATAAGGTCTTTTAGAACAGAGGTGTCTAATAGCGATGTGAATTTTTTTCTACTCCTAAAATTTAAATCTCGGGACCAGCAGTTGGCGTGATGGCTATGTCGCTGGACTCCCACGTAGTCGACTGCGGTTCAAGTCCCAGACCCAGTGGCTAAACTCACACCAGGCACGTGTGCATGTGTGCCCAAAATCCTGAGAGGAGAATGGAGGAGAGGGAATTGCGGCATGGCCATCCCCCCGGGGGGTGATTTCTCACTTTCTGTCTCTCTGTCTCTCTCTGTCTCTGGCAAGCGCATGCACCCTGTTGCAAAAACCTCTCTCAAAAAAAAAAAAAAATTAAATCTCTAACTTTTGGCAAAGTTTCCTGTTTTTCAGGAGGACTTTTGGGCCAGCAGGTAGAATGGTGATTCAAGGGTTAGATCCCACATGGTCAACTCTGTAGTTCAAGTCCCTGACCCTGTGGCTTGAAAAACACGCTGGGCATGTGTGCTTGCATGACGAAAATTTCAAGAGGAGAATGGAGGAAAAGAAATTGCTGCATGTCCATCCCTCCTGGGGGGCTGATTGCTCACTTTCGCTCTCCCTCTGTCTCCCCAGCAAGTGCATGCACCCTATGGCAAAAATATCTTTTAAAATAAGGCCTTTTGTTAATATACTTGTTGTAGAAATCAAGAACAGTGGCTGTATGAACCTGTGAAAGGCATGGCAGTAGAGATAAAAGAAAGAAAGAAAAGAAAAACTAAAACAAAACCTGGAAAATGCAAGTGGAGAATAATAATTCGGTAGAGGCAAAAGCCCCAAACACAGGTCACCATGAGATGGCAGAAAAATGCCTCTGAAATTCTTAGACATTTGCCTCTTGAGAGGCAAAAAGGCCCAGTTCTTGAGAGCTGAAATCTCAAGTTCACATCTAAGTCACAAATCTACTCTTTTCTCCCACAATTCTGTTTTTAGTTGTTTTTTTTTTTTTTTTTTTTTTTTTTTTTTTTTTTTTTTTTTTTTTTTTTTTTTTAAGGATACCTAGTCTCAGTACTGTTTTTCATCCTCTTATTCATTTTGCAGCTTCTTTGTCTTATCAAAATCACTTTTCCAGGGACCAGCAGTTAGCGTAATGGCTATGTCACTGGACTCCCACGTAGTCGACCGCGGTTTGAGTCCCAGACCCGGTGGCTTAAAACTCACACCAGGCGCGTGTGTGTGTGTGCCCAACATCCCGGGAGGAGAATGGAGGAGAAGGGATTGCAGTATGGCCATCCCCCCTGGGGGGGTGATTTCTCACTTTCTGTCTCTCTGTCTCTCTCTGTCTGTTCGGCGAGTGCACGCGCCCTATGGTGAAAACTTCTCCAAAAAAAAAAAAAAAAAAAATCACTTTTTCCATCATCTTATTTTATTTATTTATTTTTTGGGGGAGAGGTTTTTGGTATAAGGCGTGTATGCTTGCCAGAAAGACAGAGACAGAAAGTGAGAAATCAGAGAATCACTCCCCAGCTGGGATGACCACGCCGCAATCCCTTCTCCTCCATTCTCCTCTTGGGATCTTGGGCACGCATGCACATGTGCCCGGCATGAGTTTAAGCCACCAGGTTCAGCACTAGCACCACAGTCGGCTACATGGGGGTCCGGCGACATAGCCATTACGCCAACTGCTGGTCCCCTTTTCCATCATTTGAATACAGAAGGAATTGATGGCTATTTAAGTAAGCAAATGTGGAAAAAAGTGGGAGGAAAAGAGAACAAGTTTGTAAGTACAAATCACAACCGAAATGGAAAATAGAGTTTGGGTGTCCTGAAACAGTCTCTCAGGGCAAAGTGTGCACGACAGCATGAAAGGTGATGGACTTTGAGGTTGGCCATTTAGGAGCTTTCCAATTACTTTCAAAGCCACTGGTAGGATTTCCTATTCTGAAATGAATAGTTGTGTAGTGTTCAATTGCTCTGTTCAGGACAGAGACTTACAAAGCAATCAGTAGTTTAGTTTCTTGAACTGTTAGCCAAATTGAAATCACTCTGGAGTCTGACACCTCATTTTTCATGAAGTTTGGAAATGAGATGTAGTGAGAGGAGACTAGTCTCCGAGTTAGAGAGAGTTCACAGCTCTGGAGGGAGTGAACAGGAGCCAACTACCCCCACCCTAGAAAGGAAATGCTTCCCAACACCTACATATTTGAAAGAAAAAAAAAAGTAAGAAAGAAAAGTTGTATTTTGTGTGTTATTTTAAACAAAAACAGCTTGACAAACTCTGTAGTTGCATGCATTGCAGCTTCTTTTCATACATTTTTCTGATTTCCAGGAAGCAATTTCTCCCTTCCATCTCCAATATTGTATCTGTCTTGAGTCAAGCAGTTACTCCCCTTAATAAAAGTGCTAGAGAGAAGGCTCTCCAAACACCTGAAGGCCTTCAACAAAGTGGTCCAAAGAATAGTCAAGGCTTTGTATTTTCAGTAAAGACCTCTGTAGTGAACACTCAAGTGCCTATCCCATAGCCTAGGAGCTGGAATATAACATATAATGTTATTGAAGAACCACTTGGTAAGTTACATGGAAATTCAGTTTAACGACTACAAAGGTGAATGATGGACTAAGATAAGTGTTGATATAATGATCTAGGATGTTCATAAATAAGCTAGCGTTTGGTTTTTCTTTCTTCTTCTTTCTTTTTTTCTTTCTCTTTCTTTCTTGCTTCTTTCTTTCTTCCTTCTTTCTTCTTTTCTCTCTTTCTTTCTTTCTTTCTTTCTTTCTTTCTTTCTTTCTTTCTTTCTTTCTTTCTCTTTTCTCATAGGGTGTGTGCATTCTCCAGAGAGAGAGAGAGTAAGAGAAAGTAAGAAACACTCTCAACAGGGGGGATTGCCATAACATGATCCCTTCTCCATTCTCCTCTTGAGATTTTGGGCACACATGCTCATGTGCCAGGCATGTTTTTCATGCTACAGGATCAGGATTTGAACTGCAAGCCAGCCATGATGGATCCTGCCGCCCTAACTACCACACCACTGGCTGACCTAAGAGTTTTTAAAATAAAGGGGAATGGTCAATTTTGTAGCCTATAAAATCATTTTTGAAGGGATGATTTATATGTAGCTTTTATTATGTCACATCTAATGGTCGTATATACATTTCCCAAGACAAGTTAGAATTCCCACCGAAAGTAAGAGGACTCAATCTGGACTACATGCCAAACAAATGATTCTCCCTAAGATATTTCTTTATGCTAACGGGTCTTTGACTGCTTCCAAATTTTAATCTTTATCTTTTTTTTTTTTTTTTTTTTTTTTTTGTAGAGGATTTTGCTATAGGGCGCGTGCGCTCGCCAGACAGACAGAGAGAAACAGAGAGACAGAAAGCGAGAAATCACCCCCAGGGAGGATGGCCACTCCGCAATACCTTCTCCTCCATTCTCCTCTTGGGATCTTGGGCACGCATGCACACGCGCCCGGCGTGAGTTTTAAGCCACCGGGTCCGGGACGCGAACCGCGGTTGACTACGTGTGAGTCCAGCGACATAGCCATTACGCTAACTGCTGGTCCCAAATTTTAATCTTTATCTTGAAAATCAACATATATTGCACAAAAACGATTTTATCATGGATCTATAATTATTATTTCAAGAGATTTTTGAAAAATTTTTAATTCACTAACCCCTACCTCACTCAATCCTTGCCAAATACTCACAATATATGTTTATAAAATAAAAAGAAATAGAATTGAACAATTTAGTTTAATATGGTTAAGATGTCCTCTGGTACAGAAACCAGGATAAAGAGTTTCTGTTTTTGTCTAACCTACTTTATATTCTGATCTTTGCTATGTTTCAAGAGTACAGATTGGAGTTCAGAAACAACTCAGCCAGGGAACCAGCAGTTAGCGTAATGGCTATGTCGCTGGACTCCCACGTAGTCAACTGCGGTTTGCTTCCCGGACCCGGTGGCTTAAAACTCACGCCGGGCGCGTGTGCATGTGTGCCCAAGATCCTGAGAAGAGAATGGAGAAGGGATTGCAGCGTGACCATCCCCCCTGGGGAGTGATTTCTCGCTTTCTGTCTCTATGTCTCTCTCTGTCTGTCTGGCGAGTGCACACACCCTATAGAGAAAACCTCTCCAAAAAAAGAGAAAGAAACAACTCAGCCCTAACTCTTGCCTCCCTAAACCCAAGCCTGTCTTTCCTCCTGCTCCAAAAAGTTTGCTTTAAAAAGTGTTAACAGATGATCCGTGTAGTTGAGACATTTAGGATGACTAATATTGTGAGAAAGAAATTTACTTTATTAGGATAAAGTAAGAATGAAACCTGAGTGAGACTAAATAAAAACCTTAGAGATCCTTATGTAAATCACACAATTGATTGCCAGTTAAAGTGGGTAACTATTTATAAGGAAATCGAAAGAAAATGAATGCATTTCAGAGCCTATAAATTTCTCCCATTTAACTATCAAAAACATTATATCTATGTTAACAGATAAGAAAACCAGGGCTCAGAGAGTTAGTCTTGCCCAGGAATGAACATAACATACTGTGAACATGAGTGGTGGTGTCAGTATTTAACCCACAGCCACTTGACTTCAGTGTCTATCCTCTTCTCAACAGGAAACATAGAGACTTGAGTCATGTTTATAAATTCATGGGGGGAGGGAAGACAGAATTTATTATAAGACAGAAAATAATGAATGTGAAGAGAGAGGATAGGCTTTAGGAAGGAAGCAGTTATTTCTACATTAGAGGAAAGACTGGGTCAAGAGTTTCTGAGCATAGAGGCCAAGAAAAATGCCAAGCTAGGTTTCAGGGAGCCATGAGGAAAACTGATATGGATTTATTGGTTTGAAATTTAGGGGTCACTCAGCATCTGTGCTCTGGTTCCTAATGTGTCCTACTTTGCAAGGTCTTAATTCCCCACCTCTAACTTTTCACTGTAACTTCATCCTCCACCTGTACTGACTTCTTTACAGCATTATTTAAGTATATTCATATCTCTTCTGACAACAACCAATATCTTTACCTCTGTCCTCCCTCTCCATTTAGGCATGGCTCTATTTCTCTCCTGCTTCTTTTCAAGCAAGTCTCGAATTTCATTGTTTTTACTGCCACACATCCTATTCAGTTCTCAATCTGGTTTCCATCCCCATCAAAATCCATTACCAACAGCAGGTCATTAAACCAAACGAGCCTCTTCAGATTTCAGCCTTCCTTAGCCTTTCAGTAGAACGTGACACTTGTTTTTATCCCGCCATCATTCTCCTGGTTTTCATCCTACTTCTGCTCGTACTTCATTATCCTTTGTAGAGTCATCTTCTTCACCTGAACTTCAGGTATTGGTGATCCTCAGAGTTATGCAGAAGCCCAGTGCTTTTCTTTTTTGTTTAAATATAATTTACTTATTTAACTGTATTTTTTATTATTATTTACCTTTTTTTTTAATTCTACCAGAGAGAGACAGAGAGAGAGAGAAAGGGAAAGAAGGAAAGCAAGCTGCCGGGACTGGAAATTGAACCACGGTCAGCCATGTGGGAGTCCAGCATACTAACCACCATACTACCCACTGGCCCCAAGCTGAATGCCTTTCTAACTGTACCCATTGTCCCAGGGTATCCTTCTCAATACTCCTGGCTTTAATTGCCAATCATATGGTATCACCTCCATATCTTTATCCTAGTTCTCTCTCAGGAGTTCCACAGACTCAATTCTAGCTACCTAGATGATAGTACAAACATATACTATCATCTTATGGAACTTGAAATCACGCATCTCGAAATTTAAATATATTATTCTTCAAACCAGGTATTTTTAGAGATCTCCACATCAGCAAGTATTTCATTTAATTTTCAATTCATTTTAATTTGTGTAAGCCAAATAGCTGGAACTCAACTCTTGACTTGTGCTCTTCTTCACCCATTCCCTATTGTATCTAATTAATTGCCAAATCAATTTGCCTCCTGAATATTCTCCAAATCAACATACCTCCCTCCATTCTCATTTCCACTAGCCCAGCCATGCCAATACCTTTTCTCACTTTTGTAAGAGTGGCCAACTTCCACCGTCCTCTCTGTTTTCAGTCTCATACTCTTTCAGTGATTCTCCATCCTGTTTTCAGAGTTCATTATGTCAGTTTTCATTTTAAAACATTTTTTATTTTATAATGTGTTTTAGACAGTTTGTTGAGTGTCAGATCTGGCAACCTGAGAAGCATGCCAGATGCACATGTGTGTGTGCATAAAAGTTCAACAAGAGGGAAAGATGGAGAATGGATTGCAGCATGACCATATTCCATGGGAGTGTGCATTCTCCTCTCCTTCTCTCTCTATCTCTTGGTCTCTCTCTGGTGAATGCCTATCCTCTAACAACAACAATTGAACAAAAGAGAAAATTCAAAACACAGAAATTTACACTTGATGACACTGAATGTGGATTTCAAAAGTGATAAAATAAAATCCATAATAAAATTAATTGACCCTAATGAAAATATATTCAGTAAGATAAAAATGGAAGAAATGAATGAAAAATAGTTTGCAGTCTAAAGAAAACTGAATAATAAAATACTAGTTTAGTGTACTACTTCCTGGAAATAATATTTTGGTAAAAGTTTATCATTATATGTGTGTGTGTGTGTGTGTGTGTGTGTGTGTACACACACACATACATATATATAAAATGGAGATAAACTGTTCTGCAGTTTGGCTCTCTATCTGCAATTCTATCCTGTCCTCATCTCCATGTCTTGCCCATATTTTCTGCTTCATTTTGTCCACTCTGATTGACACAGCATTATATTTATCTCTTAATATTTTGGTAAAAGTTTACCATTATATGTATGTGTGTGTGTATATACACACACACACACACACACACACACACACACACATATATACATATACATATATATACACACACACACATAGATACATACATTATTAAGTGTATGTGAGTGTGTATGTATGTGTGTGTATTAACACCCTTGGAGAAAAGAATAAAATCAACTTGGTCAATAGGATCAAATGTTTCTAAGATCTAGATTTTATTTATTTATTTATTTTTGTTATAGGGCATGTGTGTTCACCAGAGAGAGACACAGAAAGAAGGAGAAAAGTGAGAAATCACAGCCCAAGGGGGGATGGCCATGCTGCAATCCCTTCTCCTCCATCATCCCTCAGCATTTTGGCCACTCACGCACACTTGTTCAAGCCTCTGGGTCCAGGACCTGAACTATGAAGTCAGCCATGTGAGATGCCTTAAACACCACACCCCCTCCTGGGCCTGGTATTATCTTTATAACCAATCTCATATGCTCAGAGGAAACATCAAGCTGGAGTCATAGAACTCCTTAGTGAGCACAGAGTCTAAACGAAATGAATGCATTCTGACTAAATAGAAAGCAATAGCCTGAGACGGCTTGATGTGTCCATCTTCATAGCCAGGACTGGGTAGTCCAGATTCTTTGGTCTTATATTCAAGTTGCCAAAAGTCTTGTTAGGAGACCAGCAGATGGAGTAATGGTTACGTCGTTGGACTCCCATGTAGTTGTGGTTCGAGTCTCAGACCTGGTAGCTTAAAACTTATGCATTTGTGCACAATCCTGAGAAGAGAATGGAGGAAAAGGGATTGTGGCATGGTCATACCCCTCTGGGGAGTGATTTATTGCTTTCTGTCTCTCTTTGTCTCTCCATTGAGTGCATGCACCCTATTGCAAAATAAATAAATAAATAAATAATCCCTCTCTAAGAAAACTAACAAGCAAAAAGTTTTGTTGTATTTTGTTTTCATGGCAAGTAAAATTTGGAATGCAAATATCCCTCTACAAAAACCTTTAACTACCCACAGACTAATTTTCTCATTTACTTACACATAATGTCATAGGTCATCTGTTCTGCAGTTTGGCTCTCTATCTGGAATTCTCCTCTCCTGTCCTCATCTCCATGTCTTGCCCATATTTTCTGCTTCATTTTGTCCACTCTGGTCGACACAGCATTATATTTCTCTCTCATAACCTTTTTTGAATTCCCAGGAAGTTTTATAATTTTTACAGAAATACTGTGCCATTTTTATTTATCATATGATGACGGAATAGCACTTTATTAAAAAGAAAATATCTAGTGTATTTCTCCTAACTAAACAATGAGTTCTTTGAGGAGAGAAAAGCAAGGTCTTAGATGTGCTATTCCCATACCATCTTGTACAATATATAACAGGAAACCAGGGTAAGCTTTTTAGATTCTAAAAGAAATGGAAATAGCTTTGGAGAATATTCTGTCATCGTGAATGATAGACTTCTCATGAAAACTTAAGAGAAAATAGTAACATTCTATTTAATAACTTCAACTTAATAAAACCTATTAGAATATGCAGACAAAAAATTGTAAACTGATAGTCTTAGGTCACAGACAGATTTTGTTCAGCACTCAAATATTGCTATTGTTTGACTTAATTCATTGCCACTGTTTAAAAACAGGAAAATTTCATACTAAAATCTACCTTTCTGCTTTCTCTTGGAAAAGTGGGAGTGTTGACAACACTGGTCCCATACTGCTCAGCATGACAATAATTGCCCAAAGCCAAACATGCCAACCTTTTAAGATACATCTCACCACAGTCTTCTCTCAGCCTTCCTCACTAGTGTTCTATTATCTGCCTGGAGCACATAAGCTTTGGAATTGCTTTTCTGACTCTTTGTGTCATTCTGAAGTAGTGACGATGCTTGTAGTTAATCTCAGAATAATTTATTTTCCAAGAAGCAAAAGCTCCGTCTCATCAGAAATGTGCCTCTGCTTTTCCAACCTCAGACAGGTCAAATAAATTACAACTCAGATCCCATTCTACTGTGTGGCAATCCAAACAAAAGGTAATATCCCAAATATTCAAGGAAAGAAAGCAAGCTACCACTTATGTGATGAAATCATAGGATGGCTCAAGAAAAAAGGGAAAATGTTATTAGTCAGCCAGACAGAATGTAGAATCTGCAGGAGCTGGCAAAAAGTGCACACAACTTGCTCAAGAGATTTAGATCCAGCAAATCCAGAATCCTAGCCCAACTTCGAGAACAATTGTTTTTATTCTCACAGTCAGGAGACTGAATTTAGCATATTTTCCTGAACCTCAATTGTCAAGTAACTTTTCAAAAACCCTGTGGAGCACAATCCACACCACATGACACCACAATTCTAGTGGTTTATGAAAAGTTGGGTCATTTATTATAAGAACACATTGGGGGTGGGATCCAGAAAGGCAGAAAGAACTATGTTTAATCAAGAAGAAATGGTGTGACCAGCAGTTAGCGTAATGGCTATGTTGCTGGACTCCCACGTAGTCGACCACGGTTCACATCCTGGACCCGGTGGCTTAAAACTCACACCGGGTGCGTGTACATGCGTGCCCAAGATCCCGAGAGGAGAATGGAGGAGAAGGGATTGCCGTGCGGCCATCCCCCATGGGGGGTGATTTCTTGCTTTCTGTCTCTCTGTCTCTCTCTGTCTGTCTGGCAAGTGCATGCGCCCTATAGTGAAAACCTCTCCAAAACAACAAAAAAAAAGATTAAAAAAAAGAAATGGTGAAAATTACAAATATATGTAGAAAGGGAGAATAGGATATTTAAGGTTTTTGGGTAAACATCACATCTAAAGGTCTGTGTCTGTTTGTCACTGAGGATCCTGTAAAGATCTAAAGTGAGAATAAATCCCTAAAAGGAACACAGGCTGTAAACCTCTGCCTCCCAAACTTTCAGACTATGAGGTTTTTAACAAGTTGAGGGCAAAGGACTTGGGAAACTCTAATTCTCCTGTTTTACAAATCAAGATGAGCTGCATGATGCACCAAGTTCAGGCGGTTAGCAATTATTTTCTGTATCTCTCTCCCTCCCCACTTTTTTTTTTATTTGAGAGGTTTTCGCTATAGGGCACGTGCACTCTCCAGACAGACAGAGAGAGACAGAGAGACAGAAAGCGAGAAATCACCCCCCAGGGGGGATGGTCACGCCACAATCCCTTCTCCTCCATTCTCCTCTCGGGATCTTGGCACGCACGCACATGTGCCCACCGTGAGTTTTAAGCCACCGGGTCCGGGACACAAATCACGGTCGACTACGTGGGAGTCCAGCGACACAGCCATTACGCTAACTGCTGGTTCCCTCCCTCCCCACTTTTTAAAAAATTGTGACAGAGGATGCGACTACTCACCAGAGAGAGAGAGGGCAAGTGAGAAAGCATTTCCAATGGAGATTGGTCACACCATGGCCCCTTTCCTACATTTCTCCATCCTTTTAGGATTTGGGCACTCCTGCATGTGCGCCTGGCTTGTTTTACAAGACAGCGGGTCTGGGACTTGAACTGCATAGTAGAACATGTGGGATCCAGTGAACTCAAACACCACTCCAACAGCTGGCCAGGAGAGCTCTTTTTTGATGTAAAAGATTAATTTTCCAAAGTCATTGGTGCACAAATATCTTTAAGTCTAATAACTACAAATGATAAGAACCCAAAAAGCACTATATGTTAAATAATAATAATAAATTTTAGTTACCATGTGCTGCAATGTGTCAGATGTTCTGTTATGTGACATATTTCTGTCACCTCATTTATTATTTTAACCTTTCTACATGTCAGCTTAATGATCCATACATTAAAGATACAGTGATAGGCGCTTAGGAATTAAATACATTATTAATGAATTCATTTATTCATTCATTTGATACACAATTCTAATTCCAGCTATTGGAAATACATACATATATGTCTGGTAGAAGTAAGTGGTTTGAGGAAAAGTAAATTAAAACAGTAGGAGAACAGAAATAAAATTTCTCTGAGAGTCGACACTTGAGAAGAGACTTAAGGAAAACAATATAAAAAGAGTCAAATGGTGGCACAATAGTTAAATGTGATGCTCTGTGAACTGGCCCTTGTGGAAAGGTTCCAGGTTCATATCTAGAGACTTCTCTGAGTACACCAGGCAAGTCCATTCCATGATCTGAGTTGGTGGAGCTGGGGTGGATTATGGCATTGAGACTCTGTTGGGAATGCTTTCTCTGTCTGTGTCTCTCCCTTTCTCTATCTCATTCGTGGAAAAAATAAACAAATAAACAATAAAGAAAATGAGGGAGAAAGCCATGAGGATATTGGGGGGAAAATATAGTTGAGGCACAAGAATAATGTAATAAAACTGAGACAGCAGTATATATAAAAAAATTAGTTCCCTTTGCCTCATTTCTTAGGAGATAACAAAATAAGTCAGACTTAAATTTTGCCCTTAAGAAACTTAGAGTTTACTAAAAGATTAAAATAGGTGTACCAGTATTTAACAACATAATAGACTATAAGAGAAATAGAAATAAAATTAAAGATCAAAAGAGGTCATTATTTTGTTTAACTTGGCAAGGGGGTATTATTGTAGGCTAGAGAAGACTGAAAACTCTGGTAAACTTTCTCAACTTGTTTATATTTAAATTTTAATATAATAAAGATGGTGACTCTCAAATTATTAGGTTGTGGGAAAAGTCATCATGCATTTTTGCACAGAAAAACAGACAACTCAATATTTTAGAGAAAAGTAAGCTATTGACTTCCCTCTGTCAAACTATAAAATACAATTATAAATTGTTAGATGTGGGATAGATGTTCACTTTGTAGATGGGAGAACTGAGGGAGAAGAAAGTGAAGTCAACTTTCCAGAGTATTTTTTTTCTTAGAATAATTTTAATTGTATTCATCTTCATCATCATTGTTATTATTTATTATTTTGACCAGAGACAGAGAGAGGGAATGTGAGAAAGCAAGCTGCCAGGTCCAGGATTCGAACCACAGTCAACCATATGGAAATCTAGCATCTTAACCATGACGCCACCTGCTGACCCCTTTCTAGGATATTGATAGGTCTTTGATGGTAAGTTCTCCTTGAAGGCAATGTGCTAACAAAGAAAAGGATTGAAACTTTTAAGTTAGGTGAATCCAGATTTGAATTTTGTTTTTCAAACTATGTGTGCCTAGATAGTTTATTTAACTCATTAAGCTTCACATTTACTAACTATAAAATAGCTACTAATCATTGTAATAGAAATTAGTTATGATAGGGGCTGGCCTCATGGCTACTGGTTGGGAGAGCCAAATCCCACATGGTCCACTACTCTTTGAATCTCAGCCCTGGCAGCTTGTAAAACAGGCCAGGCACATGAGTGTGTGCACCCCAGATCTTGGCAGGATGGAAAAATGGAGACGATTATGGCATGACCACATCCCATTGGGGGATGTGTGCTCCTTCTCCCTCTTTTTTTCCTCTCTGTCTCTCCACACATCTCTCTGGTGAGCACATGCATTGTCTGGCAATGGAAAGAAAGAAAGAGAGAATAAAGAATGAAAAAAAGGAGAATGAAAAAGAAGAAAGAAATTAATGCTAACATATAAAAATTTTACATTAATATTTGAATCTCCTTACTGGAACTTTATTTTTTATATCTAAATTTAACTCTTTTGAAATGTTTTAAGTCCAGGATGTAAAAATTATTATTCTATCTAATTTTAATGAACCTAGAGCAATAAGTGATTTTTTTAAAAAATCAAATTATCATATTAATTATTTCCCAATACTTAGCAGCTGTAGGGAACATATTCAACCTTTAGAAGTGTCTTTCTTTCCCCCTTCTCCATTATTAATTCGCACGTTGGTCTAAGTTCCCGGTTAGGTTCATATACTGTCCCATCCTGGCAGCAGGGAAGAGTTAAATAATCCTTCTGGGCTTCCATTGAAGATATCGTATTGCTCCAATCTCTGGGCATGGCTTGCCACATCATTGGGCATCTTCTGATGCTCACTAAACTTAACCTGGTCTCCATGGCCTTTTAGACTTTGTGCCAACATTTACCACTAAAGACAATTAACTTAGTCATTGCCTCTAGATGAGAATTCCCTGGCTTTCTCAGCTTCTTTCCCAAATCCCAGCTTCAGTCACCCAATTCTCTCCACACTTTTCTACATTGTCCTTAAGTTCTCAGAAAGTAGCTGTTTTCCCTGAAACTCTGTTGAATCTTCTCTTGTGCTCATTTTCTTAGAAATACCGCTGGGTCATGGCTACTTGACCATGACGAAACTATGCTGGTTTCCAGGATGCTCGTATTTCCAAACAGAAAGTGGAGCATAGCCTTCTTTGCTTTCAGATTTCCCATCTCCAGCTGCCTGAGGTTTTGTTTTTATTATTTTTTACATTCAATCACTGTATATCTTTACAATATTGAGAAATGAATTTTCCCAGCACGAATATGTTGTATGCTAGTCCAGTCAGAGAAATTACCATACACATTCATCGACAGATCATTTTCCATTTTTTTATCTGTTAAATGTTTTGCTTCTATTTTTCCCCTTTGATTCCCCATCCCACCCTATTTCCCACCTTCCTCCTACACTGTCTCTGGTATCCACAGTTGTTTCCCAAGCTTTTATGCCTTCCAATCTTCTGGTTTCTGCCATAGAGTATAGACATCCAGTATATATTGAGTGGGGACATACAATATCTGTCTTTTATAGCTTGACTTGCTTTGCTTAGCATTAAATCTTCCCTATTCATCCACTTTCTGTATAATGCCAAGGTCTCAATGCATTTTTTAATGGCTGAATAGTATTCCATAGTGTATATGTGCCACACTTTTTCAATCCATTTATCTGTTCTTTGATATTTGGGTTGATTCCATGTCTTAGCAATTGTGAAAAAAATGCTGCAATAATCATGGATATGCAAGTGTTGTTCTGACTGAGTGTGTTCTTATCCTTTGAGTAGACACCTAGGAGTGGAATTGCTGGATCATATAGTAGTTCTATTGGGTTATCAGAAAAGTCATTACACATTTTTATACATAAAAATACAACAACTTAATATTTTTAGGTCTTTGAAGAATCTCCATATTATTCTCCACAGTGGCTGTACTAATTTACATTCCCACCAATAGTAATAGGAGAGTTCTTTTACACCACAGCCTCGCCACACTTGTCATTCTTTACTTGTTTTCATCAAAGTCATTCCAACTGGGGTCATGTGGCATCTCATTGTGATTTTGACTTGCATCTCCCTTATGATGAGGAAAACTGAGTATTTTTTCATATACCTTTTGATTTTCCATATGTCTTCCTTGTATATTTTATTTATCAGTCCCTCCCTGAGGCGTAGTTTACAAATATTCCTCCATTTCAAGGATTGTCACTTCACTCTAATTATTGTTTCTTTTGCTGTGAAGAAGTTTTTTAACTTGATGTAATCCCACTTGTCTTTTTTTGCCTGAAGTTTACATAGCCTCCCATTCGGCCATCCTAGTGCAGGACCAGGGAATCAGACATGTTAGTTTCCTAAGAACTCAGGGAGTAATTTCACTCTAAGACTAGCCTCTAACTTGCTCTCCAAACTCTTCTCTGTAACTATAAAGGGTCTTTGAGAGAGGAAACTTCCTTTGTACTAGGCTTCACTATTTCACTATTTCTGTGCTTTATACTATAGTCAGAGAGTTTTGTTTTCTTTGAATCTTCTCAAAATTCTGGAGACCAGGGACCAGCAGTTAGTGTAATGGCTATGTCGCTGGACTCCCATGTAGTCCACCGTGGTTCGTGTCCCGGACCCGGTGGCTTAAAACTCATGCCAGGCGCGTGTGCATGTGTGCCCAAGATCCCGAGAGGAGAAAGGAGGAGAAGGGATTGTGGTGTGGCCATCCCCCCTGGGGGGGTGATTTCTCGCTTTCTGTCTCTCTGTCTGTCTGGTGAATGCACACGCCCTATAGCAAAAACTTCTCAAAAAAAAAAAAAAAATCTGGAGATCGGAATTCCAACGGTATCATTAGGCTGAAAATAAGGCCACTCCCAAAACTATAGAGGAAAGAACCCATTACTTTCTTTTTCCACACTCTAGAGGTAATTCCTTGGCTCATGATCCCTCACCCTTTACTTAAAGCCATCATGGCAGCACCTTCAAATTTCTCTTTTCCCTCCCATCATCACACCTCCTTTTACTTCTGAGTTGTCTCATCTTCCTCTGCCTCTCTTTAAGGACACTTATGATAGCAATTTGTGTTTACCCAGACAATGCAGAACTATCTCATCTCAAGATCCTTAACATAATCGCGTCTATGAATACTTTACATAAAAGGTAATATCTACAGGTTCTATGGATTAGGATCTTGATTACTTTGCGAATCAGGCCACTATGAATCCCAGTATAATTAAATGGGAAAAAAAAAATCTTTTGCATAATTTGAAACAGGGATGGTCTCTCATCTTTTTCCATACAGAAATCTAGTTACAACTTTTAGTTTTATCCTTTATGTTTAGGGCTATAGTCCACCCTAAACATAAAGGATAAAACTAAAAGTTTCTAATGTCAGTATTTTTCTGAAGTCAATAGTCTTCAAAGCAACTTGTATGTGGTCTTACAGAAATATGTGAGACCTGGGACCAGAAGATGGTGTAATGGCTATGTCACTGGATTCCCAAGTAGTCAACCACAGTTCGAGTCTCAGACCCAGTGGCTTAAACTCACGCCAGGCACGTGTGTGTGCGTGCCCAAGATCCCGAGAGAAGAGTGGAGGATAAGGGGTTGCGCATGGTCATCCCCCCTGAGGGGTGATTTCTCACTTTCTGTCTCTGTCTCTCTCTGTCTTTCTGGAGAGCACACATGCCCTATAGCAAAAACCTCTCCAAAAAAAAAAAAAACGAAAAGAAATATGTGAGAGCTAATCCTTCATTCACTCATTCAAATGCTGAATGGAAATTTCAAACACAATGCTTTATATTCCTTCCCTATTACAATAGAAATATGCTTTAATTTACAAAATGCATATGTTGGACTAGGGAAACTTTTTAGTAAACAAGTAAGTGAGACTTTAAGCAGAAAAAAAAAAGTTTGGGGAAAATTAATTGAGGAAAGAAGTTAGTAAATAAATTACATGCTGGGAGTCTCAGATAAAATAACTTAAAATCTGCCCTGCCTCTCTGCTGATACAAAGACATTAAATATTGGGACCGGCAGTTGGTGTAATGGCTATATCACTAATCTCCTATATAGTCGACCGTGGTTTGAGTCTTGGACCCAGTGGCTTAAATTCACACCAGGCGTGTGTGCGTGCGTGCCCAAGTTCCCGAGATGAGAATGGAGGAGAAGGGATTGTGACATGGCCATCTCCCTTGAGGCGGGGAAGATTTCTTGCTTTTTGTCTCTCTGTCTTTCTGGCAAGCACACATGCCCTATACCAAAAACCTCTCAAAAAAAAAAATAATAATTAAAAAATAAATAAATAAAAATATGTGTAGTGTCCATAAAATAAAAACATACTTATTTCCCAAAAATATCCCGATACTGAGATTAGAAAAAATTTCTCCCTGAACTTAATGAAAAACAAAGTGGATATAGTATGAACATTTCCTTGATGTCAACTTTTCAATTAATTTAATGAATAGCTTTCAGGACAATGTCCCAGGATGCCCCTCAGTGTAGGCAGATGGAGGAAAGCCAAAGTATAGCTTAGTAAAGGCAGGTCGACAGGGATTCAAATGATTCATTCAGGTCCCAGCACTCTTTAATAATTGAGTTTGATCCAAGATGAATAAGTATTATGCAAAAGAAAGTAAAAAAGGATTTCCTCTTCAAATAAGTTTGAAAGACTCTGGATTAAAAATGTACAAGAAACTGTTGCAGAAATTTTCAGAGCTTTGAGTTTTGTGAATTTCCAAGAAAAATAATTACTTCCCACATTATTAAATTAATTTGTCTGGAATGAATATCACAACCATGTTTCTCAAATCAACTTTGTGAAGGAACTTTCTTTCAGAGCATCTGTAGGGACTAGGATTTTTCAAAGGCACTTTGATTAAAGATGTTGCAGAGAACCAATACATGCATGTAATGCTACAACTTATGCCACTGAGGATTGTGTGTTGTGAATAAAGTGTAAAGGATGGAGTTCATAAGGCTTGAAGAAATCTCATTTCTAGCACTTACCTGCATGTATGAGAGATGTTTAAGCTCCTATATCAGAAGACATTGCATTTTTCTGATGTGTGGGACCAGAGAGTTGAGTCTCTTTGAAAACTAGTCATCATTGAGGAAAAATTGGTACAGAGTTTAGGAATATGCCCATAAATCTGAAGTATTTTTCCACAATGGCATAAGAAAAGTTGAAGAATTGAAGATATGTATTTAACTCAGAATAAAGAGTATCTGGATCAGTAACTAAGAGCAACAACAACAACAACAACAACAACAAAGGACTTTAAAAAAAGACAATGTCTTCGAGACAAACAAAGTATGACAGGATAAAAAATTAATTCCTGTGCAAGTAAAAGGAACTAATTCTGCAATGGTGTGTTATGCAAAGTAACCTCACAGATTCCCAGACCTCCATGCCCTGAAGCATTTTGCTTGGAGAACAAAATACTTCTCACTTTTCTTAACTAGCTGTCTCTTAAAACAGGAAGAACTGTGAACTCTGGGTTCTGTTGCTTGCTGGTGGTGTCAGGCTTAATTCCAAAGTCAAACGCTCTGTTAGCAGAGCCTCCTTCTCCCCATTTTGATACCTGAAAGCATCATATTCGGAGAGAAAGCACACATTACAATGACTACGGGAGATTTTCACTGCTGGATGAATTTCATCCAAGTGTTCTAAAGAAGGCCAACAAGATTAAAGCAACAATGTTAAAGGAAGAGAAATCATCCATGAATGTCCTTATTAGATACTTGGAGCTACTGCAGTTCATAAAGAATATCTGCTATAATAATTCTTTGTCTAGGCTAGTCTAGTCCTGCCCTGAAAGGAGGAAGAAGCTTGAATGATTTACTCTCTAACCCATGGAGTTTCCAGATATTCTCATTTAAGGACACAGGGAAAGATCTTCCTGTCCTAAAACATCTGCCTCACTTTTTGAGTGATGGTGTCATTATTAAAATTGGTATACCTTCCCTTGGGTTCTCTGATATAAATAATAAATAAGATGAGATCAAATACAAGTGTGGGTTCATTTCTTATACTTTTCCAAATAAGAGTTAAAACAGCAGATGCTTTTAGAAATGGATCCCTGAGAGATGTCAAAGTCTTGGAAAACAGCTAAGTAGGGTAATTTCAAATAAAGTCAGGCCTAATGTCTATCTAACCCAAAATAATTCAATGGATAACACAATTCTATAAGGGCAAAGGACCATAGCAATGAGGTCATATACTACAGAAAACAAAGGGAAAATACCTAAAGTTTGGAGAAAAAAGTCAAGGCAAAAATATGGGATGGGGTAGTAGGTGAGTGATTTCCAAATAGAAATTGATTCAGTATCAAAGAATAAGAAGAACTAAAGATGTCCCAGATTGCAAGAACTAAGGCCAGAAAGCACCTTCCAAGATCAGCATAGACCAGAGAGAACAGAGCAGTATCAGTAAGAATAGTCAGCTCAGAGCCCAGCACAAATGGGCATATCTCTATAAAAAGTACTTAGAGAAAGCAAATACTGAGCCTAGGACAACCTCTCTTTTTTCTTCCCATTAGTCATTCTATTTAGTATTACTTGATCTGGATTACAATCAGAGAGAATCTTGTCTCTGGGACCTTTTAAAACCCTTTAGCATGATGGAAACAAGGGCCTCAAAGAAAAACTTTTTAAAAAATCTTACAACTGACTTTGATAATTCCACTTCATCAAACCGTGCATAACTACATTTGCCCTTGATCAATATTCTACATTCTGCTACTTAAAAATATTTGACTCCGAGACTAAGACTTTCTAAACCTAGTCTTCAGTTCACTCAGTTTCATCATCAAATCTTCTCCTAGATATTGTCACAATTGCATTCCCCTCTGATCTCATTTGCTCAATTCCTTATCCAGCAACCTCACATGCCTCATCCAATACAGGCTCGATTCCTTTGGGTAAAGGGAACCATCTGTTTTTTCTTGTGTCCACATCCTAGGTGCTAAAAAAATCAGATTATATTATTCAGCTGATTGGTTAGCTACAGAATAATGGTTTCTTGTCTTAATGTCTCTCTCAGAAACATACTTTCAAAAAATGCATTCAACCAACTATCATTGCTCCCTACTTTCCTAATATGTGCAAATAAGATGTCAAGTGCTGAGATATATGTCAAAAGTACCAAATATTTATGCAAGTTTGGAAACTGAAGAGCTCTTGTGAGGTACTTGAAATGATTAAGATGTATCAATTATTTTTTTACCTTTCCTTTTGCTGTAAGGATGATGGCATCTTAGAACCTCTAAGGACACAACCCAGAAATAAATCTGAATGAGAACAGAGACTAGCTGTCACCATCCATAGAAAACATCATAGATCCCCAAACCTAACAAAGATGTAGCTCCAAGCAGGAGGCACTGACTGTCAGCACCTTTCTCTCTCTCCTTTCCTTAATGGGGCCTTTGGTCTACAGCAGTCTTTGGACTGCCTAGAGTTTCTGGCTGTGTTACCCAGTCGGATGTGATCAAGGCAAAGGACTGGTAATTACCATGAATTGCCATGAGGTAGGTATGACCTACCTCATTTTGTCTCATCAGTTGGGTACTAATGAATTAAAAGCCAGAACAGACCAAAAATGGGCAGGCTTAGGTACATTAATATTTACTATGACATTATGGTTATGACAACTTATGTAAAGTGAAAACTATTTAAACAAGGCTTCCTTGTGTTCTTGTTCTAGACTTATAATCATCGGCTTTCTGGATTATGACTTAGAAGTTAAAAAAATTCATTCTAACCTAGATTTAGGAAGACCAGCAATTTACAGGGTTGGTGCAAAATGAAAATGCTGGACCCTTTGATAAAAAGCAGGAAAGAGTCATTAAAAGTCCTAAAATATAAAGTTCTTTTTTTCCTCATGGTGTTTTTAATTCTAGTCAACCTTATGCTGAGCAAAAACATATAAAAAATTTTAATTATTAGAGTGAATTTTACCATTTAACTTTACATTGTTCCATAATAGTTTAAAAAACAATTATAATAATGTTTGGTTGCTATGCAGAATCACTGACATTGTGCAGTTTGTGTTTCATGGTTTTTACATGCATATATATTTTGTTCTTACCAGAATAGAGGAAATGTTACACAGAATGAATTCAACTCTTTATTTCAATTCTCAATCCATACGCATTCTACAAATACTCTCTGCCTTTGGCTTACTGATGGATAGGGAAGCGACCAAAGAAATATGAGTTACCCTGTTTTCCTTTCTTTCTGTGTCATCAGTGTAAGTTGTTGGCTAATACATGGAATTAACCCAATAAGAAAGGTTATGATAGAATTCCTTGGTTGGTTGTTTCTTCTCTCTGTGTTCAAAGCAAGTTCTCATTGGAATGGACAATGCAGGCTCTCTTAAAACTGTCAGCCCTCCACCTGCAATCCCCCAACTACTCTCTGTCACTCACCTTGGACCTCACACACCTACCTTTAGTCACCTTGAGTCTCATCAAACTCCATGCATCATAGTCTACCAGAATTCTATGCCCAGGAGAACCACATACTATCTACAAATGAAGTGACAAAAATAGTATATGCTTCATTGTTCCTTTGCACTTTTCATATTCATCACAAGCTCACAAAATTAATAAGAATTTCCAGACAGTGAGAGCAGAACATTTCATGAAGCATGGGACCATATGTATTTGCAGTTTTCATCCATAAAAACAGCCCTGGGTTCTTGCCTGGATTCTCTAAGTAACTTTCTACATCTTTAAATAATTCACTAATCTCTGTGAAGTTGTTTCCCATGTTTGTGAAATAAGAAGGAACAAATCTTCATACTATTCAAAAATTCTGTATGTGCTGTTCACAATATTTCTTTCAATACTTATCAAATTTTTAGCAGTCTTACCCACTCCTACTCATGAGAATATAAACTCTATGAAGGCAGACTGTCTTGTTTATAAATATATCAGCAACAAATAGAACTGGACTTAGAGCAGTCAGTCCCTCTATAAGGAATAATGAACAAAACTCTCTTCACCATTCCACTTTATCTTCCCGATGCTCTTCATTTACATAGAAAGATGTGAATTAAGAACCTCAGAAATAGTACATCGAAGCCAAAGGCCAATTCTAGCCTAATGTAGTTTCAGTGACCTATGCAGTTAATACAAGTATAGAGCCAAGGTTTTAAATTTGGATATATAATGTTACAGAACAGAATTTCAGCTATTTTTTTTTTTAATCTAAAGAAATGACACTGCTGGGGCTGGCAGATGGTGTGATGGTTAAGGTGCTGGATTCCCACTTTGCTGACCACAGTTGGAGTCCCAAATCTGGCAACTTGAGAATCACACTGGGCACATGTGTGTGCACCAAAAATCCCAAGAGGAGAATGGAAGAGAAGGGATTGTGGAATGGCCATCTCCCCTAGGGGTAATTTCTCACTTTCTCTGTCTTCCTCTGTTGATTGCATGTACCCTACAAAAAGAAAAAAAAATAAGATACTACTTACCTGAGGTAGAGTTGGGCATACTTTCAAGTTTGTCACTGATGTATTTTCTCATGAATGCCACCAGTAGAGTGCCCTCTAAGTCCATCTGGAGAGAAATTAAAGTATGATATTGGTGATTTTTAGTTACCCATGACAACATGACTGATTGGGCATTTTTTGACTTGTCTCTCAGGGTCAGAGTTCTAACAAGCATAATCAAACTAGTGCTTGCCCATTGGAATAGGTAAGTAAGAGTCTTCATGTACCAAATCCCTTTCTGTATACTCTTGACAATGGTTTCTGCAATTCCAAATTGTCTAGTACAATACAAAGTCTCTGAAAAATAAATAATACATAACAAGATCATAATAAATCAATGAGTCATTTTCTAAAGCCACTCTCTTTTTAAGATGCTCTGTCTAGTGTATTATAATGGTCTACCCATTTGCTTAATTTCAGTTTCTCTAATATTTGAGTTCAGGGCATACTTTTGATTTGCGAAGGAAGTTGGAGCCCAACTCAAATCATATGGACAAGTTAATCTTTATTCTTTTGTAATGTTCACCCTGAATATATGACCACTTTAAAATAAAGACTGTGACTTTCTAGAAATAGATGATATAACCATCTTAAACACCTGTAAGACCTAGCCAGAGTGAAGAAGCAGCTGCGTACCACTGCACACTATTGTAGCCACGTGGGAGGTCCAGGTTCAGAACCCTTGTCAATGTGAAACACATCAGGTGCACTTGTTCACCCTGTGGTCCTGGTTGTAGGAAACAGGATTGCAGTGTATTGAGACCCTGTCAATGGCTTCTCCCTCTCTCTCAGGAAATAAATAAAACAAATCAGAAAAACAAATGTGATAAGGTATAAATGTGTACTAATCAGGTATGTAGGTAATTCACAAACACTTGATAAAATATATATGACTCAGCACTATTATATTGGATAATGTGTATTAGAATGTATCTGAATAAATATTTTAAAAGTTAATAGATTGGGGGGTCTTCAAAAGATTCATGGAAAACTCATATTATGAAAAATATGCATGAATTTCAATTTTTTTGCACCACGATAAAATGAAATCATACTTTAATTCTATTTTCCCACTAATTTTTTAAGTTCCTCATATATGTGTATCTGTACAGGTATGTATATGTGTATATATACATGGGTTTGTGTGTATATGCATATGTGTGTGTGTGTGTGTGTGTGTGTCATAAGTATCACTCACCTTTCTGTGTGTGTGTCACACACACACACACACACACACACAGAAAGGTGAGTGATACTTATGACCATGCATTAACCTTTTTAGAATACGGGTATTCAATGAACATATTTTGAAATTAAAAAGATTATTATATATTAAAAATGCAGTTTTCATTTGATAATGACAGCCTGTATATTCTAATAGCTCAAGATCCTGCACTGTTTTTTAAGATGTTTAAAACCAAACCAAAATGCTTCAAAATATTTTTTCAGTGGACAAGAAAATCAAATTGTTTCATTGCTTTTAGTCCAAAGAACATGCTCATCTTGAGAACTTTACCATCTTTCTTGAAACTCATTTTAAAACTTAGTCTTTTTCAAGCTGTACAAGCAAAAAAAAGGGGGGGGGATGTTATCTTCCTCTAAAATTAAATTTGCATGGAAAAACCACTTCAAAGTCTAACATAAAGTCGGATCTTTACAAGGATTATTCAAAAATTCATGCCTGTAAATGGTTGCTTGTACAATTTTATGCCTCACACATAATTTCTTAAGTAAAGTAATTGAAAAAAAATTATTATATACTTTTTTTCCTAGCCATTGGCTTAAAAGATCTCATTTAACATTGTCAATTGATGTTATTTTGTTTATTCTATGGTTGCTCCTAATGTTAAATCTTTATTACAAGTTTCAATACTCGCAACTGTCCAAATGAAAATTTTTATTTGCTGACCTGTTAGACCCGCTTGTTCGAATAGCTAAAAGTACTCGGGGTAGTAATTATTTTACCTGTCCTCTAAAATTTTGTAACCTTTGTCCTCAGGACCAGTAAGGATGGCAATAAGGAGAGCGCTTTCAGGATCTGCCTGTCCCTTGGTTGGAGTGGATCTTAAGGAAGGTAAGAATGCATTTGTCTCTCAAATCTTCTCCCATCCAATTTCTCCTAATACAGGTTATACTATTATTTAAGTGTCTTAGACCTTGAGAAGCACCTATTACAGCCTATCAGATACATACAACCTGGATTTTTAAACTACAAATCACCTTTCAATGATTATGGTGAGAAATCATTCACACATTACTGATCCTTGCAGTTTGTTGATTAGTAAGAAGATGTTCATTTATTTTTAAAACTAAGTCTCTCACTTCTTTTCCTTATTTTCCTGCTGACTCCTCTATGTCTACCAGACAGAGAAAGAGAGGTACACAACAGTGGTAAGAACACAGACTTGTCCCCCAATCAGACCTGGATTTGAGTCTCTGCTAAGCTTCCTGGCTGTGACTGAGGCAAAGTAATCTCTCAATGTTTCTTCAATGTGATGAGTATGAACATTGAATCACCTAATGAGTGCAAAGAGTATAAAGTAGGTATCACAAAAACAGTGTTTTATATTGTAATTTATATAGTGACTTGTCCCCAGAGTTTCATGTTTTGGAATTTGGTACCTAGTGTAATGGCATTAGAAGATTGTGAGTCCTTGAAGAGATGAGGTCTAGTGGGTGGTGTTTGGATGATCACCCTCATGAATTGATTAAGGCTGTCTTACAAAACAAAGTGAGCTATTCACCTTATGAAAAGGAGTTAGTTCTCACAAGAGCAGGTTTTCATAAAAGAAGATGACTGCCCCCAAGTTTCTCTGCACAGTTCTATTGATCTTCCTGCTTCTGCTAACCATGTTGTGATGCAGAGCTGGAGCCCAGTCAGAGCTGGCCCCATGCTCTGAGACATTCCAGACGCTAGAATCATAAACTAAAGAAACCTCTGCTCTTTAAAAAGTACTCAGTCTCAGGTATTTATTTTAGCAACATAATAAATAAGACACTATTCATTATCATTATTGCTTTGTCCACTTTACTACCAATAAATTAATGCATAAAAATAGTTTTATGACATTCTTGGAGGAATTTGAAATTGTTACTGAGTTAATCTGAACAGGCACACACACACACACACACATACACACACACACACACTATATATATATATATATATATATATATATATATATATAATTGCATTGATCTATTAATCTTACGAAGTAGATAAAAGAAAAAAATGTTCTTCTCATTATATAAATGAAAAATTATGGTTTTATAATTTAAGGAACTGCTTTTCCTGCTTAAATCATTACTAATTCCAGGAAATTGGCCCAGGTCTTCTGTCTACAACTCTATTCTCTGTCACCACAAATTCCTACTTCATTTAATTCCTGTTTCTTTAAAGACTTGAAGAGCATGTGTCAGGGAACTGTGAAGTGTTTATAAAACCTGGCCATTATCATCAGGAGTAGAGTAGTTCATTTTCATATTTCCAAACAAGACGACATAGATTAAGTCACTCTAATTGAATCTAGATCCATGCCTTGAATAATGCATTGTGTAAGGAAAAGATGAAAAAGGAAGAGGTGACCAGTAGAAACACGTTTAATTCATTTATTTGGTTGTTTCTGACACCAGTCATGTGAAAATCTGAGCAAATCCCATTTTGATAATGAGACATCTTAGCTGTTTTCTCAGCAAGTCCAAAGAATTATGGAATTTTTTAGAAGCTGGGAGACTTTAGAGACTGAGGTCAAGGAAAACAGAAGGTGTTCCAAAGAATGCTGTCTGGACAAGCCATTGCAAATATTAAATGGGTTATTGTCTTTCCAAACAACACTACTAGGAACTATGTAATTATATTTTATATAAGGCATGTCTCTTTTTATTGATATCTCCCAGGAGCTCTGAAATGCTTTGTAGCTGACTAGTTCCCTATCCTCACCCCCACTCCCAGGGAATGACAGAAGAGCTAGTGGCTCTGAGTTGGCATCTAAAGTGCTTGCATAGATGTCTTTGACAGACCTAGAGCACACTGAGGTGAGCATGCTGGATCTCACACAGTACACATTATGGTTGTTCTTGATAGTCTGGAGACAAAATTTATACACGCAGTTTATCTTCAGATTATAAAGAACACTCACCTCAAAATATTATAAAATGTTTGTTTCACCAAACAAAACATGAATTTTCATACTAGATTTCTGAGTATTTTCCCTGGAAATGACCCATCTCATAAAAGACCTCTGTATTTGGTGAGAGATAAAGAGTAACATAAGAGTAGAGGAAAGCACCCCCTGGAAGACACCTACAACACCCTGCACTCACTAATCAAGATGATTTCTTTAAGTATGTATTAAGTACCTATTGGATGCTCAAAGACCATTAGAAAAGTACTTTTCAATAAAGAACTTTTTCAACAAAGAGTCTCTTCCAAAGTAGAAGTGAGATTCACAAGCAGTTCCAGGTTTTTACAGACACGTGACTTGGATTCAGTATCTTCTGTTGTGAATCATAAGCTCTGTCACGTTGCTAAGAAACTGCCCTCTGACATCAAGCATTAGACTAAAACAGTGCCCAGACATGTCATGCAGCCAGGACATTTGTGCCTTGGGATATGGAATTATTTGAAGATAAACCATGATAAGGTAAACATGTATATTCTAAGACCAAGAATACCTATTTATAAATAAAAAAGAGACAGGTAGTAACCCAACAGTGGAAATAAAATAATAAAATACAAAAGGATAAGAGAAAATAGAGTAGAGAAGTTCAAAGAATAAATGGAACAATTAAAAAAAATAGTAGGTGGTCAGCAGATGGAGTGGTGGTTAAGGTGATGGATACTCCCACATGGCTCACTATGGTTCGAGTTTTGGACCTGGTGGCTTGCTTTCTCACTTTCTCTCTTTTCTCTCTCTCTCTCTCTGTGTGTGTGTGTGTGTGTGTGTGTGTGTGTTGTTTGTGTCTGGTCAAATTAAAATAAATGAACGAATAAGTAAAAAAACTGAATAAATAATTCTTTAAAAAATAGTAATAGGGCTAGAACATAGCATAATAGTTAAGGTGTTGGATCACACATAACCAACCAGGAGACCTGAAAATCATGCTGGGCACGTGTGTGTGTGTGCCCAAAATCCCAGCAGAAGGGATCGTGGCATGGCCGTCCTCTTGGGGCATGGGATGAGAGCGATTTCTCTCTTTTTCTTCTCACTGTTTCTTTCTGTCTCTCTCCAGCAAATGCACATATTCGATGGCAGAAATCTAAAAAAATTTTCTTTTAACCAAAAATTAAAAATATTCAAATAACAAGGTAGTAGGTTTAAACCCAAACATTTCAATGATTATATTAAGTGCAAATAGTCTTGACTCTTAGCTTCTGTTAAGGTGTAAAAGGCTGGAAAGAACAATGTTTCCACCTAATAAAAAGAAAAATCCAGATAATTTACAAAATTATAACTTTGTTTGAAGTCATCACAGAGCCTCATTAATAATCATTGGGCAACAGTACATTTAAAGTATAATGAAATACTACTTTATATCCACTAGAATAACTAATTTTTTAAAAATGAATGCCAAATGTTGCTGGAGATGTGGAACAACTAGAATTCTCATTCATTTCTGGAGGGAATTAAACAATAACAACAACAAAAAGTGGACTAAGCCACTTAGAAAACATGCTTGGCAACTTCTCAAAAAAACTTAATGCATATATATATATTTTTTTTTTTTTTTTGAGAGGTTTCTGCTATAGGGCGCGTGCGCTCGCCAGACAGACAGAAAGAGACAGAGAAACAGAAAGCGAGAAATCACCCCCCAGGGGGGATGGTCACGCCACAATCCCTTCTCCTCCATTCTCCTCTCAGGATCTTTGGCACGCATGCACACGCGCCCGGCATGAGTTTTAAGCCACCGGGTCCGGGACGCGAACCGCGATCGACTACGTGGAAGTCCAGCGACATAGCCATTACGCTAACTGCTGGTTCCCAAAAAAACTTAATGCATATTTACCAAGAAAAATCTACAAAGTAATTATATAAAGATGTTCATAGATGTTTTATTTTTAATAGTCATAAATAAAAATAATCCCAGAGTCCATCAACAGTAAAATGGTTAAAACTTATGATATATTCATACATTGAAATATTACTCAGCAATAAAAAGGCATAAGCTACTAATACACACAAGAATGTGAATGCATCTTAAAAACTTTATGCTACATAAAAGAAGCCAAACATTAAAGGGTACCACCTAGATTAGTTTATTGATAAGAGATTTTAAAACAGAAAAACATTATCATTGCCGAAAGGAAGTGGGTGATTTCTGGAACCCGGGGTGGTGGTGTAATCTGCAAAGCAGCAAGAGTGATCATAAAAGTATTAAAAATTGTAATGGATACTAGGGACAAAGTGGGAAGAGAGTGTGAGAGGGGAAGAGCCTAGGAAATTTGGGGGGAAAATGGAGAGGTAAGACACTTGTGGGACAAAGATGAGGTTTATTATCTGTTGACAAGGATGTGTATGGTGGTCTCAACTGGGCTAGACTGAGGTGTATATGATGCTGGGTAAAGTCTCTTCACAATCTAAATGATGTATTGCAATTTAATGTATGAATAATAATAAAAATAGATAAATAATTTTTAAAAAAAGAATGATCATAGTAATATTCAAAGGAAGGCAGTGGAAAGGAGCCACCCAGGTGACCATCAATAAAGGGAATACAATGCACAGATTTTAAAACAAAATTTAGGGGCTGGCAGGTGGTGTGGTGAATGAGTCACTGGACTCCTACATGGCTGACCACGGTTCAGTCCCAGACCTGGCAGCTTGCTTTCTCACTCTCCCTCCTCTCTTCTGTCTCTCTCTGGTCAAAATTGAAGAATAATGATACTAAATATAATTTTAAAATAAATAAATATTTTAAAAAAGAATTAAAAATATATATAAAACCAATCAAAAAATACATTGTTTTTAATCACTACATACATTCTATTCTAAACAATGTCAATACATTTTCCAAAACTCAGCAAATTATACGTTTGAAATTAGTGTATTCTTTTCTTATAATTATACCCAAATACAGTTAATTTTAAAACATTTTTTTAAAAAATGAGTATCTTTTATATGCAATGAACTTTTCTAAGCTCATGTACCATGTAGAGACAAATAAAATACCTTCTTATCCTCATGAAAGCCACTCTATTGGATAGGTAATCAGGAGAAAATCACAATGTGATAAATAGTATCACAGAGGTTGCAATAAAAGGCCTCACAACCATTGTCCTCTGGGAATATCTAAAGTAGTTGGACAGAAAAGGCAAGAAGATTGTGCTGCAGCATATAGACAAATTAGCCAGCCTTGAGAGTGATCGTATCTATCCACAGGAGTTCAGGGAGAGGAGACTCCACCCTATAGTACTTTGCTTTTCTCAGTATGACAGCCACAGGCAGAAATGGCACAGTATGAGTGTACCAAGATAGATGTTCAAATATTGTAAAATTTGTGATATAGATCTAGGAAAATAAATACATGTCAAAAAAAAAAAAAAAACCTATTGCATAATGGTGTAATCCATAAAATGTAGGGCTGTCAACGGAAGACATTCCCTTTGTTGAGGGACTCAGAGAAGGTATCATGTAAGTGATGCTGTTTAAACGAGACTATAAGAAATGTGTAAAATTTTTGGAAATTGCAGCAGCCTAGAGTGAGAGGAGAGTGAAATAAAGTGAGTGTGTTTTAAGGAGTTCCACAATTGTGGGAGCTTGTTGAACAGGTTTCCCAAGAAGAAGGATAATATTAATAAATACACAGAGGAAAGAAAGGATTGGATAGGTTTTAGAAATTTAGGGAGAAATCTTGGCCTGATTATCTGAACTATGTTAGGTTTTTCTTTGCTCTGATAACACAGAGAAATATCGAACTATTAAAAAAGTAAAGTTTGCTAAAATATAAAAAGCATGTAACAGAGAGGGGAAAGATGAAGTTGAAAAAGTAATTGATAGCCAGATTGTGAAGCACTGTGAATGTACACACCTATGTAGATTACATTACTTCTGAAGGAAATAGCACAGTGGAGATAATAGATACAGATGCCCTAGAGCTGGACTGCACTGGGTACCAGGCTCTAGATCTACCATATATTTCACCATGACCCTGTCAAGACACTTAATCCCAGTTTGCCTTGCTTCCCTCTCTGATAGATAGCTATAATATCACCTAGTCATAGGTTATGTTGATGACTAATGGACTTAATTCAACTGCCTTAGTCTATTTTCTGCTGTTACAATAGACTATCACAGAAGGTGATTTATAAAGAGTAGAAATTTATTTGGTTCATTGATCTGGAGGCTGGGAAGTCCAAGGTCATGGTGCTACCATTTGGCAAGGATCAATCCCATGGCAGAAGGTAGAAGGAAGAAGTGTTTGAGACAGAAAGAAAAAGAAGATGGAACTCTCAAGACAAGTAACCCAGTCCTGTGAGAACTGCAATAATTAATTCATAAGGGCAGTGCTTTCATGATCTAATCACTCCTTAAAGGTCTTATCTCTTAATGCCATCACAATGAAAATTAAATTTCAGCATGAGTTTTGGAGGGGACATTCAAATGATAACAATCAAAGCATTGTGGGATTGTTAACTCTGATTGTGTGTGTATGTGTAATTGTATGCATATACACACACTGACATACATGATATTCTGTGCTTTTCTGTTGTATACTCTGTGGGAAGCCATTTCTGTCTATAGTAGAGAATGAAACCAGCATGCATCTAACAAACACCATGTATGTGACTTCCTTCTCTCTGAGTCCAGGAAGTCAGTCTGATAACCATCACATTTTTTCCTCCATTCACCCAATTCTAACTGAAACCATGTGGATATAATAAAAATCTCAACCTTGAACTCCTTTTTAGTGCAGCTGGAGGCTTCAGTTTATTTAAGCTCTTGAACGTCTGTTTTCCTTATGTATGAGATGATAATATTTCTCTATCAATATTTAAAAGCTAGTAGTACCACATGATCTGGAGTATCATTAAATAGTTTTCTATATCAGTTCATCTCTTTTGGTTTGGCTCTAGTGAAGTCTAAGGAAGTGATTTGGTTATAGAAGGATCTGGGATTCTATTGACTGTACATTTCTAATCTTATTGTAGACATTTACACATTTCATTAAATGGTCACTGGGTGTCCAGTCTCTTGAAAGAGTTCTATTTTTGTATATCAGCTAAGGTTCAACCAGAGAGTTAGGCCTATAGGAGATTTGTATAATTGAGTGTGTTTTAAGGAGTTCCACAATTGTGGGAGCTTGTTGAACAGTGTCTGCAAGGCTGTTGTCTTTAAGTCCAGTGCCGGTGCTTGAAGTCCAGATGGGAGGAGGTCATGAAGGGAAGATGGTTATTGCTGTAGATTGAATCTTCATTTGTGTCTGCCCCAAATTCATACATTGAAATCTTAAACTTCAAGTGTTGATATTAGGTTGTGGAGCCTTTGAGATGATTAGACCATGAAGTTAGAGCTTTCATCAATGTAATTACTGCCTCTAATAGAGACCCCAGAGAGATCCCTTTCCACTCCCACCATGTTAGGACATGGCAAAAAAGTGTAGTTTATGAACCCCAAACAGGGCTCTCGTCAGGCAGCAAATCTGTCTGCATGTGGATCTTGTACTTCTAGCTTCCAAAACTGTGAGAAATAAATTGCTGTTGTTGAAAAGTCACTTAAGAGCAGCCCGGATGACCTGAGACAATTCTAAAGCAGGGGTGGGAGAAGCAAGCTGGATTGAAGGCACCTGGGTCTGCACAGGTTGCACACAGGACAGACCAGAACTCCTCTTGGCCCTGGCATTGGTGCTACATCCTGAAGAAGCCAACGTTCTTTATCATAATATAATGATATGTCCCTGGCCCAGGGATTAGAGAAGGGAAGAAGGATTCGAGGACAGGAAAAGTAGATGCAACCCCCAGTGTAGCTTCAAGCCAATCAAGTGAGTCAACAGATAAGCAACAATGAGTCAGAGCTAAAGAAAAAAAAAATGGCTGCTGTTTTTCTTTCACTCTCTAAATTTTCCAAAAATATCTTTTGTGGCTCACCAGCTGGAAACCTACAAGAAAGGGAATTCTTGAAATGTAGTTCAGCCTAGCCAACTTGACACACTACAAAGCCACCATCACATATAAGCAAATTAGCTAATTTTACAGCTTTGTTTTAAATGTATAATAGGATCTTGAATATTAAACTTTAAAAATCTCAAAGAGCTGGGAATAGAACATTTCTTAAAACTCATTATTGTAGAGCATAATATCTCTCCTCTTAATTTATTCCAAACAGAAAACTATTCCTTATTGTTTGTGTAGGAAAACCAACATATAAACTATGAAATCATGGAGCTAGTAGAAACTGCAGAAGTCATTCTCTCTTCTATCTTTAGGCAAGCATTGTCCAAATCCTTTCAGACCAAAATCATCTTTCTGTCTTTGTATGAGATGTCCGTACATAGACTTGTTAACCACTCTTTGCATTGTTTAGTGTTAGGTTGGACCTAGTTTATATATTCATCATTGGAGAATGAAAATAATGCAGAAAATTCAGGCCTATATATCTACGATTGGCTAACATGTTTTGAAAGCTAAAACAAAAACATGTTATTTGAGGGATTTGTGAGAAAACAGTTGGATTACAAACTTAGCATCGGCAGGGGTTGTTTATACATTTTCTCAATGGTCATGTTGACTGGCTATACCAGACCTTCATGGGTGCTCTGGCTCACTGATCCAGGTGGACTGCACTGGGGCTAAAACCAGCCTGACCAATAGAAGAAATTCTTTTGGGATATTCAGCTAACTACACATTTATCTTGTTTGTAGATATTGCTACTTCTAGTGAGATAATTTCCTTTTTTCCCTACGCAAGTCCTTCAGCATCAACCATTCCATGTTCTTTATTTGGGTAGAATAAGGAACAGACTGCTTAGTACCTGGTTAAAAATAGACTTTTGTATAAATGAAGACATTTTCTTGCCGCAGACCTTTTCTTGATTGATTCTTGATTTTTCTGAACTATCCTTCTCCTTTATTTTCTAGCAATTTAGTTATTCTTTCCCTCCAACTCCTAAAGTCCTGGCAAATTTTCTTTGTATTCCCTAGGCTCTAGAAATAAAAGTTGGACTGAAGACATAGAACTTAACGATTTAAGGATCTGCAAAGGACTTTGGTGCGGCACACTTGCTGACATTATTTAGTGTAGACAAGAGGACAACCCTGTAGCTGCTCCCCAGTTCTATAAGTCACTTGGTTTGTTCGCATGGAAGCCTGCTTGTAAATGCTTTAATCATTTAAAGTGGTCATGACCACAATCCGTAAAAAGCCCTTAAAAGGTTAATTGAATATATATATATATATATATATATATATATATATATATATATATATATATATTTGTACTCACAGTCAGCAAAAGGACAGTCTACCTTCTTGAAGTATAGTCACGTGCCACAGGTTTTGGTCAACAACTGACTGCATATAGGACAGTGTTTGCACAAGTTCATGATGAAGGTGAACAATTCCTGTTGCCCAGTGTCATCATAGCCATTGTAACATCATAGCACAATACATTACTGATGTTTGTGATGAGGCTGGTGTAAACAAACCTACTGCGTGCTAGTCATATAAAAGTATATCATATACAATTACATACAGTACATAGTACTTGATAATAACAGTAAATGACTACTTAACTGATTTATGTATTTACTTTACTATACTGTTTATTGTTATTTTAAAGTGTACTGTACTCTTTCTACTTTAAAGAAAAGAGTTCATTGGGCCACGAGGTGGTGTAGTGGTTATGGCACTGGACTTCTACATTGCCAACTGTGGTTCCAGTCCTGGTCCTGGAGGCTTGAAAATCATGCTGGACACATGTGCATGTGTGCCCAAAATCCCTGGAGGAGAATGGAGGAGAAGGGATTGCAGTGTAGCCATCCTTCCTGGAGGGTAATTTCTCCCTTTCCCTCTCACTGTCTCTTTCTGGTAAGGGCACACATCTCATGGCAAAAAACTTGAAAAAATAAACAAACAAAAACCCAAAGTTGATTAAAACAGTATGCCGTGTTCTGCCTGCAGCACTTCATGCATCTTGTGCTTACAGAGCCTCCTGATTGCATCATTTTCTCTTAGGCTTCATTTAGTCTTATGTTGTTGTGTTCATCACAGCCTTAGTTCATTATTGTATCATTTATAGAAATACCTTAGTTGGGGAGATTTGTAAAGAAACGATTTATTTGATGTACTATTCTGGTGTCCGAAAAGTTCAAAAACATGAACTGGCACCACAACATGGCCTGCAGAGGCAGAGAGGATGACGGGGACTACAAAGAGAGTGTGGTCTATGTTTCATGCCTCTGACTCATTCTCTCTCTCTTATTCTCCCCCAGAATTCAATCGTAGGAGCCCCACACTCACCACTCAATCACTAAGCGATTCCCAAAGACCCAACCTTTTGACATCATAATCTTGTTTTCATTTTTTTAATCCTATTTTAATGGCTCAACACATAAAACTTGAGGAGAAATATTCAAACTATAGCATGGCCCTTCCCTTCCAGTGGGACAAGATGCAGAGGTGGAAGCCAGTGATATTAATTTGACTCTGTGTAGGCCTAGGTAAATATATGCTAATATGTGTGTGAATTTTGTTTGCCAAGCATACAAAATACAGTTACATTTTGTGTGATAAGCACTCATATGAATTACATGATAGAGTTATACTAGAACACTTAACTTTTTTAGTTTTTTGTTTGCTTGTTTGTTTGTTTGTTTTGCTGTAAAGCAGTGTGTACTTGCTAGAGAAGAACAGATAGAAATAGAGAAAGTGAAACATCTCCCCCTCAGTGAAATGGCGGTACCATAACCCCTTCTCCTCTATTCTCCTCTTGGGATTTTGGATAGCATACACACATGCCTGGTATGTTTTGCGAGTCACCAGTTTGGGACTCAACTGAGTAGACCATTTCTACCTTTGATGTCCATATTTCTATTAAAATTCTACTCATAATTAGTTATGTGTTCTCTAAGAAGATGTTGGAAGCTTTCTCTCTACATTTTCTTTTCTTTTCTTTTTTTTTCTGAAAAATCTTTACCAGAATTATGCTGCAGATAGTTCCATCATGACAATCTCTGCTTTTGCTAGAATCATGGCAAATGTCTTCCAGTCTCTATTCATTACCCAGGTCCAAAGCTACGTCTACACTTTTATATATTTCTTCCAGCAGCACCCCACTTCTTTGTACCAAATCTGTATTATTTCTAGAGAAACAAAACCAAGAGGATGGTTAGGGACCAGCAGTTAGTGTAATGGCTATGTTGCTGGACTCCCATGTAGTTGACCGCGGTTCAAGCCTGGACCTGGTGGCTTAAAGCTCATGCTAGGCATGTGTGCATGCATGCCCAAGATCCCGAGAGGAGTATGGAGGAGAAGGGGATTGCAGTGTGGCCAACACCCCTGGGGGGTGAATTCTCGCTTTCTGTCTGTCTGTCTGTCTGTCTGGCGAGCACACGCACCCTATAGCAAAAACCTCTCAAAAAAAAAAAAAAAAAATCCAAGAGAATGGTTAGAGAATGAGATATAATTATTAAAGGAATTGAACTGATTGACTCACATTATTGTGGAGGCTCACAAGTCCCAAGATCTGTAGCCAGCAAAGAGTCAGAAAAGTTGGTGCAATTTCAGCCCAAATTCCAGCAGGCTTGAGATTCAGAAAGAGCTGATGCTTCAATTTGAGCCCACAAGCAGGAAAGAATTGATGTTCCAGCTCAAGATAGTGAGGCAGAACAAGTTCCTTCAGACTCATAGGAGAGTCAGCTTTTATTTTTCCTTCACACACTCAACTAACTGGATGAGACCCACCAAATCAGAAAGGTCAGTGGCTTTACTCAGACTACTTATTTAGTTTTAATTGCTTCAGAAGACTCTTGCAGACACACCCAGAATAATACCTAATCAAACGTCTGGGCACATCAGGGCCCACCAAAGTCAACATATTAAAATTAGCCATTGCAGGTACCTTCCATTTTATCTCCACAATGGTTTCTTTGAGAGGATATATTTTCAAATTTTAGTTGGGTTCTTTCAACAAACATTTGTAAGTTACTATAGTGTGCAGAGCATTGCATTGTCCAATGCTCTTCACAAAATTCTGCCTACTCAGAGCAAGCCTTTATTTAGTTTTTCATTTACCATGTGACAGAAGAAGGAATGATCACTTTATTCCTTTAAGAGAAATAAGATATTTGCAAAAAATACTGCCCAGTGGATTATCTGTTCTCAGCAGAGTATTTGAACACTTCAAGCTTCCAAATAAATAATCTCTTCTATTACAGGTACTGATATTTGCTTTCTGAGACCCAAACCTGGATGACTGTATTGGAAACGTATAATGAAAAGTATTTTTAAAAAATTATAATTATTTGCAACTGAAGTTATATATTCTGATGAAAAGGAAGTGAGAATGGAAATAACCAATTACTCTGAAATTTATGAAGACCGTCTCAACCCTAAACCTGTCCAGAGGAGGGTAGGATTCTACATACTATTTGATCTGGGCTCTCTGACTCTGGGCAGGTAGAAGTACTTGTGTTAAATATAAGAGAATAATTTGATGCAAGGTTCCCTCCATTCAAGAGTTGTGCAGCTGTTATTCTTTTTTTATTATCAAAAAATAATTATTTTATTTAACTTTATTTATTTTTAATTTGACCAGAGAGGCACAGAGTGAGAGACAGAGTGAAGGAAAGTGAGAAAGCAAGTCATCAGGTCCAGAACTTCAACCACAGTGGACCATGTGGAAGTCCAGTGTCCTTAACCACCATGCCACATGCTGGCCCCAGCAGCTGTTATTCTTAACCTCTGCTTGTTTCTGCTAGATTGATGAAGACACAGAACCCCTCCCCCCAAAAAAATGTTGATCAAACTAGCTTCCTTTAAAAAAACAAGTAAAATGATAATAGCTGTACAGGAACATAATCACTTTCTAATAATATTTAGCTATTTAGCTGTGGACAGAAGAGAACAACAATAAAAAGCCCTGGCATGTAATATCACTGTGAAAAACACTGGGTTTTCAGGAATGTGCCTAAGTCTAAGATACTTTTTGGATGTATATACTGGAACCAGTTCTATAATACACATATTAAGTTATTTTCCATTTTATTGAACTCTCTAATGAATGTCAGAATTATTAAATAGCTGCAAAAACTTTACCTATAGATGGAAAAGAATATAGTTTTCTAAAAAACACATCAGGGAGTTTTGTGAGAGAAATAAATTTATAGGTAATGAGGAACACAATATTATGATCTAACCATCTGCAAACCTTCACAAGCATTTAATCAAAAAGTTATCATGAAAATGTCTACAACTTCATTGCTGCAAAAGAGAATAAGGATAACTCTGTTCTGTGTATCAAGAACAGAGAAATGCCTTGTGCAGTGATAAATGGTCCCTTAAAAGAATGAAAGATTTTAAACCATGGAAGATCAGTACTCTCAACAGTCTTGTGTGATAAATAAGTTTCATGGAGGATCTGGGTGGGGAAGGCTGAAGTTGGAAGGTGACATTAAATTCTTTAGAGTAATGAAAAGAGCAAAATAATGAGGAATATAGGCGATTTAACTTGCTCCAATTAATGGAGACAAAATTGCAGGTGAGTTCCTTTGTGAGTAAATTCACAGTACTGCAATTATAGATTTAAACTGATGGACACTGATCTATAATTTACAGCTCAGGGAATCAATGGTAAAGTTATGACAAGTGTTGTGTGTGAAGACAGGATGCTTAAAGTACTTTTAGCAACAGAGAATGAATAAATGAGTAAATACCCTAAAGATATTGACCAGTTAAGTAAGGTGCTGTCTTTGAAGTCCAGAAAAATGCTGAATATCATCAAAGGCCTCAAACTCCAAGCACATCTATTAATATTTATTGCATTTCCGAAGGTTCAATATTAATGCAAAATGGAATTTGATATTAATATGTGCTACGGAATGATAATCAGACCAAATCCTTCACCTAAAACATCTAACATTACTTGTAAGCATGTTTTAAATACTTCTAAGAGCACTGAAGACCTAGCAAGATATAAACAGAAACCCAAAGAAGAACACAGAGTACCAAAGCTACTTTTTCTCTGGGGACATTTGTCAGTCCTTGAGAACTGGAGCTCTGATATGGATGATTCTATAGAAGGTTGTTCTAGTCCATTCCATTCCTAAAAACAGAAAGTTTCTAAGTCTGGGTAACAGAGAATAAAGGTTAATTTTTATTCAGGTCATGGTTTCAAAACCAAAGGTTCAGGGGTCACATTTTAATCAGGGTTTTCTAGATTGAGGGCATCACATCGTGACAGGACAGGACTGTGCATCTCTGTGCTCGTCTGTGTGCCTTCCTTCCTTAAAACCTACCAGAAGTCAACCATAAGAACTACCCCATCACATATTCACTCTCAAAGGTCCCACGTTTTCACACTATGAAAATGGTAAATTCCTCTTAATAACTTTCACAATACAACTAAGTTCCAACACAGGAATTTTGGGGTACACTCAAACTATAGCAGGGATGAAGAAAAGAAGTCAGAACTCAAGGGCAAGACAAGGTAGAGAATTTAAAAGATCCTCTCTACATAAAAAGAGTATGGAGAGTGACTCTCAAGAGTGACTCTCAGAGTAAGGGTGAATCAGAATAAATAAGGCCTCTACCCTAGGAGTTGTAACCACAAATTTGTCCTTGTATGGATCTGCTACATAAAATCACATCACCTGAGAGGTCCCTAAATTTCAAGTTGAGAATTTAAAATTTACAGAGAGCTGATATATAATAAATATAAGTAACCTATTATCTTCATGCTAGACCAGAGCACTTGGGTTTGAAGGATAACCCATCATGTGACTTTGGGCAAGTTGCTTAACTTTCTGCACCTTGATTTTCTCAGCTCTGGACAGGAATAATGATAATGCCTCATAGGGTTGGCATAAGTATTAAATTAAGGCACTTAGAGCAATGTCTGGCCCATAGCAAGCCAAACTTAGGGGCCAATGAGTAATTTTTAAATTAGGAATAAATATAAGATGGAAGATAGGAGAATATGATTGGGTAAGGGCAGACGGGGTGATTGCAACATTACTCTTGGCCACATTAGAGATTATACAGAAGTCTACTTTAATATTCATGTTAAATTATGTATGTAAATGTTAAGCACATTTCTGTAGGTGGTTGTATCTTATTTTTCAAATGGAATAAACGTTTTTGGGCCAGCAGGTGGATCCCACATGACTGCATCAATCAAGTCCCAGACACAGTGGCTTGAAAAATCCTACTCAAAAGCCCAAGAGAAGAAAGGAAAAGAAGAGATTGTGGTGTGGTCATCCACCCAGAGGATGTTTTCTCACTTTCTCTCTTTGTTTCTTTGCAGGAAAGGCATATATCCTATGAGAAAAAAATAAATTAAAAATAAATAAATAACCTTTAAAATAAAATAAATGAAAGCTCTTCTTTAAGCCATGTCTTAGGGTGGCACTTCCCAGTTTAGTGGTGGAACAGAAATGAGAGAGAGTATCTCTACTCCCTGTGTAGACTCCAAGTTTCTTGAATGAAAAGACAATTTTCCTATGAAAAGACTATTTTCCTTATATTTACATTCCCCAAACCTAAGGAACATTATCTCAGAAACAAACTCAGGGTTTTGTGATAATATGCTTTTTTGCCAGTGTTGTGAAAAAGTCCTAGGGATAATGACACAAATGGCCAACAGACATTCTGAACGTCAATTTATAGGAAGGTAAAACATATGGCTGGGACCTGTACAAAAGATACCCAACCTCATTAGTAAGTAGGAAAATGCAAATTAAGGTCAACATGAGTCACATTTTACATCTAGTTGTAAGATAATTAGTGACAACTGTAGGGATAGAGGATGTGAGTCAAAACAGAGATAGCAAGGATTCTGGCAAAGAAGCCACAGTTAGAGAAAGCAAATGAGAAGATCCTACCCCATGTGAGAGTCCACTCAGCACTTGCTCTAAGTCAAAAGGACATATGGGTGAAATATTTTGTTTCATGAATAAAAGAAGAAAGACACAAGGATTATGCATATGCTTCAGCAAATGGGTGAATCAGTAAACAACATTCAGTTAAAGCAAGGACGAGAGTCAATGAGTGCTTGCTAAGTGCCAAATGAGTCTCAGGCATTACTGCATTAATGCATGAAATTGCCCAGGGGTCTAGCTCTTTTATGTCAACTTGAACTTGAGATCCAAGGATACTGAAATTTCCTGAGGTCATTCTCCAAAGGAGGGCTGGAGTTTGCAGCCAGGTCTTCAGTCTCCATCCTGGCATTCACCACACTGCTCCACGGCCACCGAAACTCTGCTTTATGGAATACAATTATGGTCCATTTTTGATGGAGAGCAAGAGCAAACAGTATTTATTAGAGACAGAATCTAGCATCTTTCTAAACATCAATATCATCTTCAGCCAGTTTGTACATGGACATCTTTCCGCAAATCTGAACACATACTTTCCCGGTGCTTCCCTGCCCTTAGCTAATGCCCTGCCCTTTCCTTGGCAAGAAAGGGCAGGGCAGCCCGTAGCAAAGACAAGCTGGACACAGTTCTTGGTTCCTCTGCTCCCGGGTCTTGGAAAAGTCACTCGACCACAGAGCTGGCCTCTGGGAAATGCTACTCTTTAACCAAACCAGAAAGATCATTGTCTGCCTACTTCTTGACAGTCAGATAAGGAAATGCCCCTGATCCCCTTGAGGGTTCATCTGATCAATCAGGAAGCTTTTCCCCAAATGACACCAGTGACCAAAACTAGAAAGGATAATTATTAACCTGAACATAGGGATTCCAGATCGCAATCTGGCCTTTATCTCAATTAAAGGGAAATGGCAGAGGCAGCATTCAAGAAATGAAAAATGGAAGAGGTATCGCCTGTGGGTGCTTCAGCTCAGCATTTCGATAGCTTTAGAGCTTGATCTCTATCAGGCAGAACTGAGGTTTCTTCTTGGAAGGTGAACTACAGTATCCCTAACAGGATGTTGCGCTCTTCTCGCTGATCCCTTGAGCACATGTATGGCAAATACATCTCATTATACAAGAATAAGGCAAATAAATGTGCTTCCAATATTTTTTGGATGGATATTATGGGAGGCCATTGCGAAACAGAAGCCAGATTTCACACATATTTAGTTTTTAAAAAACCCATTTAAATAGTATTAAGCTTTTCCACACATCCACATTGGCTTAAAATTCATAATGTTATAATTCAAAGCTCTTTTTCTTAAACTTAGCAATTCTAAATACATGCTTATTAAAGGAAATGTATAATGCATTGACATTTTACATATTTCTAACTTTCTTGGATTTTCATAGCAGAAAAATATTTAATAGACAGAATCTTTGCCCAATAGACAGCTCTTTGACTTTTGGCCATGAGATTTAAGCAGATGAAATCTGTCTTCTTTGTGTTCCCTTGACACACCAAGCACTGCCATTCTGACTCCTTGAGGAATCTTGAATATCATGTGTAGTCTCTCTATTGTGTTAGAAATCACTTGAGGTAGCTCAGGCTGTGGAATCAAACCAAGCCAAGGTCAAACTACATACTAACTGCAGGGACTTAAGCAAGTTATTTTAACTCCCCAAACTTCACTTTCCTCATCTGTTATATAAGGATAATAAAAAAATACTTTGTAGGAATAAATGACTGAGGTAATGGATACACAAACTACCCTGACTTAATACTCATTGTAGTCATGTACCAAAAAAAAAAAAAAAATACACTATGCTTCATAACTAAATAGATTTATTGTGTAACTTACAAAACTAAAAACAATAATAATAAATACTTCATAAGATGGTAGTGAGGGGACCAACAGTTAGCGTAATGGCTATGTCGCTGAACTCCCACGTAGTCGACCGCGGTTCAAGTCCCGGACCTGGTGGCTTAAACTCACGCCAGGCACGTGTGCATGCGTGCCCAAGATCCCGAGAGGAGAATGGAGGAGAAGGGATTGCAGCGTGGCCATCCCCCCAGGGGGTGATTTCTCACTTTCTGTCTCTCTGTCTCCGTCTGTCTGTCTGGCGAGCGCACGCACCCTATAGCAAAAACCTCTAAAAAAAAAAAAAGATGGTGTGAGGAGTTCATTAGCTAATATATGTAACAGAGCAGGTGTTGAATAAATGGCCCCAGAGCCATGCAACATCCAGCCTTCTTTTTTTCTCCTTCTTTTTTTCACTTGTAAAATAAGAGGAAGGATATGTTCAGATGACCTTTGGAAGACTTACATTTTCTAAAATTTCTACTTTATCAATTTTTATTCCTATTGTTTTTTTCTTTTTTTTTTTTTGTTAGAGGTTTTTGCTATAGGGCGCGTGCGCTATCCAGACAAACAGAGAGAGACATAGAGACTTTAGAAAGCGAGAAATCACCCCCCAGGGGGGATGGTCACACCGCAATCCCTTCTCCTCCATCCTCCTCTTGGGATCTTGGGCACGCACGCACACGCGCCCGGCGTGAGTTTTAAGCCACCGGGTCTGGGACGCGAACCGCGGTCGACTACGTGGGAGTCCAGCGACATAGCCATTACGCTAACTGCTGGTTCCCTCCTTTTGTTTTTAATTGCCAGAGGACATGTGCACTCTCAGAGAGAGATGAAGAGGCGGGGGCGGGGGGATGTCTTGCCACTATCCTTTTCCTCTATCTCTTCATCCTATCAATATTTGGGGCATGCACACACCTGTGCCCAGCATATTTTCAAGCTGCTGGGGTTGGGAATATAACCTCACTTGGTTATGTGGTGTCCAGCTCCCTGAACCACTAGGTTATAGGGCCAGCCTTCTAGTTTATTATTTTTAAAATGAGAACATTAAACTTGGTAACCTTGAGATTTTATTTGGGTAGTGTTAGTCTTTGCTACCTTTTCTTTCCCAGATTACATATGGCCCTAACAAGACAAACAAAATTTAATTTTTCAAGCCTCATAACTATTACTGAGAAATTTCATAGCTACTTCTGCAAGTTCCCCTAGGGCTTCTCATGTGTATTCATAAAAAAGTTGTGTTCAATTCCCTAAGGATGCCTTCAGTGTTTTTCTTCATTCTAGCCATATCTTTAGTTGCTCCTATTTCTCATAAAGCTGCCTGTGCTGCTGGGGCTTCACATTTTTTGGAACAGATTTTTTTGCCTTGGCTTTCTAATTTTTAAGATAAACTACACTCCTACATCTCCTCCAATGTCCTTATGCAAACCTGGAGGTTTCTGAATTTTAGAATAAATATATCTGAGATCACAAGAAAGACTACCATTCTATACTGATAATATGATTTAGAAGTACAGTCAGATGTTTGATCAATAATAATAATAATGTTAATAAAAGTGTTTATCAGAAGTACTTCTTGGGTCAGAGATTAAGCCTTGTGCACAGAGAGCTGGATCCCACATAGCTGAACACAAATCAACTTCCGGCCCCAGCAGCTTGAAAAACATACCAGGCACATGTGTGTAAGTACTGAGAATCCTGACAGGATGGAGAAATGGAAGAAAAAGGGTCTTATCACAAGCAGGCCCTGACTGGGAGGGTGCTATTTTTCTCTCTTTGGCAACTGTACATGTGCTCTAGTAATCAATATAACAGTAATGATGGTGATGATAATAACACAGTAATTCTTATTAGGAATCCTTAAATACAACCAGGATTGACATGAATTAGTCAGTCCCTGCAATTAAATGATTCAAATCATTGCATTAAGTGACCAGTCTTAGTGAAATGATCGGATGAATGACAGCAGCTTGATTAGGCTTCATCCAACACTTTGTTAACAGTAGTGCAGGGATATTCTACCCATGCCCACAGGAACTGGAGATTTCGGGAGAGTTTTGCAGACAAAGAGTGTGTCTCCTTCTTTGGTTTATATAAATCATGTGTGAGATGTGAATTCCAACCTCACAAAGAGTTTGAGGGACCCAAACCCTTTATACAGCTACTTACAATTTTTTATACATCAACAAAAATTCAGATAAAGGTCAAAGATTACAAAATCGAGGGACCAGCAGATGACATGATGGTTACGTTGCTGGACTCCCACGTAGTCTACCATGATTTGAGTCCCAGACCCAGCAACTTAAACTCACGCTGGGCGTGTGTGCATGCGTGCCCAAAATCTCAAGATGACAATGGAGAAGAAGGGATTATAGCATGGCCATGCCCCCCTAGAGGATGATTTTTCATTTTCTGTCTGTTTCTCTCTGTCTCTCCAGTGATCACACATGTCCTATAGCAAACAATATCTCTTAAAAAAAAAACAAAGGATTACAAAATCAAGCCAGGTTAGTGGAGCATTTGTAGAAAGGAAAAGAAGTTACTAGAAATGCTTTTGCTTCTGTGTGGAATTCCCACTTTGGGAATTATCCTTTGGATTGCTTTCTTCCCTTGTCATAGAAAGATGATATTGTCAGTTACTTGGGAAAAGGTACCCTCTCTGCTGCCAAGTGATGAAAACTTATGAATGAAATTTCAAGAAGAGACTAAGTGTGGGAGATTGTCAACTATCCCCTCCTCCAACTTCAAATCTGGGTCACAGAGTCCTCAGTGATAACACACCATGAGACCCATTTCCTCCATAGAAAGCTACATAAACATTCAGGCCAAGCACCCTGCTAGTAATAGAAGGTTAATTTCTCTGGCTGATCCCATCTGCTCACCTCCCTGAGGACCTATACAGATAATAGGCAGATGGTGGGGGGACTCAGGGTTTTAGGATCCTTGTCATTTCTTTCTATTTCATTAGAGACCCCACTAACACTTGCCTGGCTCTAGGCCCCCTACTAAAACAATGGGGGAGATATCAAGGCAAACATTGCTAGGAGTCATCATCACTTGGCCACAATATCCAAAAGGCTGAACTCCATTCAGATCTCTATACCCAGACTACCCAGGGGGTTCGGCTGCAGCAGAGAGTGAGTGCTTACCACCTTTCTGAGCTGGAGCATAAGTCCTCCTGCTCTGCACAGGCCATAGCAGCTTACTCTTTGATGCACCAGCTGCTTTGCTAGGAGAGAAAAAACGAGATTTCAGTCAACTGAAGAACCTCTTTAGGTTGCAAAAGAAGGACACTTTTTATGGAAACTCTTTTACTAGAAAAGTGCATTTGTGCCTTGTCTCCACCCACTATTCTTCCATGAATTTATAAGATCTTTTGAGCAGGGGTGATATTCTAGCTATCAGAGCACCCATGTATTTATATTCTTGTATCAAGACAGCTTGTCCAGCTAGCAAGGCAGGTTGTTAAATGATAAGAGACTTAAAATAACATAAGAGAGCTTATTACAAGCAAGGCGAAGTAGTGAGTGATAGCATATCTGAGAAACTCTAGGGAGAAAAAACATTTGGCAATGAAGTGGGAAGACAACCCAACAGTCGAGAGAGTGTGTCTATCCCTCTGCTATCCCCTCACCCCATCCCATTTTCCATGAACAATTCCTGTTGTGCCCATCTTCCCACTTGAGGAAGAAACATTGAGTCAAATAAAACAGCCATTCTTTGAGCATCCTTGGTTGTAAAGTGCCATAAATGCTGTCCTCGTTACTTTGAATCATTTCCCTAGGGCGTTTGTCATTTGTGTGCTGAGACATTCCAACAGCCACTTGGCACTTGCCTTTTGTCATGTTTAATGGAGTATATTTCCATTGCATTCAATATTTTTTCACTCCAATTACATGCAGAGAATCAAACCCTTGCTACAGGGAAATGCGTTTGAAGCCCTCCCCAGTTCCAAGTTCCACTGGAGAACTCTGATCTGATAACTGCCAGTGGGTCTGCACAGTGCACTCCTCTCTATGTGAAAAGCTGCTAATTTGATTTGTTCTCTTATTTGAGAGTGAAGTAGATCATTTGCATTGTAAATAAAACCATTTCTTGTCTTTATTTCCATCATTTTTGATTGCTTTTGGCTGCTTAACTTGGACAACTTAATCATGGGCCATATGAAAGAGAGCAGAGAAGGATTTTAAATAAGTTTAGGAGAGCAAAGCAAACCTAAGGCAGTCACAGATAACTAAAGCATCTCTGATTTCAGACTTTGTGGGAATCATATGGCACTTTGAGCTATCATCTGCTTTGAGAGGTCACAAGAAAACTGGAAACGCAGCCTCTTGAAATATGTTGTCTTGTTAAGTTCAGGCTTGGAGCTACGTGTCAGAGAGACCCTCATATTGAATCAATGGTAAAAGAACAGATGGCCAGGACTGACTTGAGGGCTACTGCTGATCCACTCAGCCTAGGACCCAAGTGATAGCCAAGCAGCCCTGCTGGTATTTGTTTCCAGCAATGGTATTGTGGAATAAATGGAAGAAACAATTTTTAAGAGGATTTGTTTTTTTCACTGTAATTTTAACTATTTTGAAATGGCAGCCATTCCCTGAGAAGTGTGAAAAGAAATAAAATGGACTTTAAAATAGCCCCAAAGGGGGCTAGTGAGTGGCATGGTGGTTAAAGCACTGGAATCCCACATGATTGACCATAGTTCAAGTCCTGGACTCGGTGGCTTGAAAATCACGCCAGGCGCGCATGCATGCATGCCCAATTCCAAGAGGACAACAGAGAAGACAGGATTGCGGCATGGCTGTCCCTCATGAAGGGTAATTTCTTACTTTCCTTCTATGTTCCTCTGTCTCCCTCTGGTGAATATGCACACTCTATGGGGAAAAAAAAATCTGAGAAAAAGTCACCAGTCACAAAGACCATTTTTAAGGCAAGATGACTTGTATTGTACTTAGTCATTGTCAATGTACTGTTCCCAAGAGCTGTAATTATTTCTCCAGATCATGGTACTTGAATGACATGGAGTCATCCACACTGAGAGGAAGGTCTCAAAGGTGCCAGAAGTTTCTTCCAGAAATGTTAATTCCTTATTTATGTCATGCCTGGTCTCAGCAATGGCAGTGAGGAGCAGGTACTAGATCACACGGCCCCTTTAGAGCCTCATGGAGACTCTTACCCCACTAACAGAGAATGTGAAAAATCTCAAGGACAGCATCTTCAAGATATACACCATCTAAACCAGTGTCACCTGACTGCATAAACGCCAGTGTGCCCACACCCAGGAGAAGAGCAAGTAACCAGCACAGCTAGTTCTTGGCAGGCCTTAGGGTCACACCCTCTGGATCACTCAGGGACTATTGGCCAACCTTGACATCTAGTGGCTGGTTGACCCACCATGTGTCCCCTCTCCTACCCCTTTGGTTCTGATTATCTTTCTTCTTGCAACATTTTTACTTTATAGTGTTCTGAGCTGCCTCCTTTCTTCTCCAACTTTCTACAATTTTCTTTTCTAACCCTTTTTCAGCACACCCTAGAACACCCCATAAACCAGTGAATCAAGCCATTGCTACAGGGAAATGCACTTGAAACCCTCCTCAGTGCCAAGCTCCACTGGAGAAGAACGTGCCTGATAACTGCTGATGGGTCTGCATAGATGCGTGTTTCCCTGTAGCGAGGGTTGGATTCGCTGGTTCCATAGTTAGCCAGTCCCCCTAATTCCTTCATTCTCCCTTCATATCCTAACCTTGCCTGATCATTCACACATTCCTGGAGATTTCAAACTTCCCCAGAAACCTGCTCCAAAGAAGAAACGTCACAGTCCTATGCCGCATTGCCGTATGTTTGGGAGGCTGGATCAGAGAGCTCCTTATTTCCCACTGCGTCTTCCAGACTCTGACTTCTCTTTGCCCATGACGAGGACTGCTGCTCAGTTGAGGCTTAGACCGAGCATTCACATAAGCCTGAATAACACCTCCACCTAAGACCTCCACCCTTCTGGGGTCACTGATGCATGTTTAAATCATTGTCAACATGGTGAATATTGCATAGATCTGGAACTTTTAAAAAGAATAGAGATTTTTTAATAGCTTTTTTCTTTCTTTCTCCTATGTATGAGAGGGGGGAGTGGTGAGCACTCCAGCAGGGCCTTCGTGCCATGATCCTATCACAGCTTCAGCCAGCCCTCATCATAGGCACACACAAGTCCAGCATACTCAAGGAGGTCTCTGGACCCAAACCTGTAGTCTTTCCACGTGAATCAGCCTCACAGAGCATTGCGTTACCACTGCACCATCGAGCCCCCAAACTAAAATTGTTAACCCTTATTATAGCTGCACTATTTTTCTGACCCTTCCACACACCTACTATTTCCTGCTTTTACCATCTGTGTGTGATTGTCCAATGCTTGGTTCAATTGTTGTCTTCCCAGAAACCCCTTAGTCTATTTATTTTAAATTTATGAAATATTGGGACCAGTAGTTAGCATAATGGCTATGTCACTGGACTCTCATGTAGCCGACTGCGGTTCAAGTCCTGGACCCGGTGGCTTAAACTCACGCCGGCGCATGTGCATGCGTGCCCAAGATCCTGAAAGGAGAATGGAGGAGAAGGGATTGTGGCATGGCCATCCCCTCTGGGGGGTGATTTCTTGCTTTCTGTCTCTCTCTGTCTTTCTGGTGAGCGCACGCACCCTGTAGTGAAAACCTCTCCAAAAATAAATAAATAAATAAATAAAAATAAAAATAAAAAAAGTTATGAAATGTCCATTCAAGTCCTATGACTTTATGAAATGTCTTTAGCCCAAAGAGGTTTCTCCTCCTGCATATCCATAGCATTTACTACCTCTACCAGGTGTTCAAAAGTAAAACACGTACTAGCTGTGACATCCTCTGATTCTGTGGAACTTTCCACCCACCTCCATGTCATTTTAGATCCCCTGCTGTTCCTGTGGTACCACATAAAAGCCCCTCATTTTGTGAGTCCATCCTCTTGTTCATCACCATGGAATACGGAGTGAGCCCTACAAGGATAGGCAGACAAATGTATCACTGCCAACATGCCTGATGATTAGAGACAGACATCGGACATCACAGCTCATTCTAAATAGTGACTAAATTATTTCATTTACGCATCCATGAATGTTTTGTATAATTACTAATTACTTCTTTAAATGCACCCCAGTGACCTGACCTGCCTAGAATCATAGAATTTTAAAGATGGATAACTTTCACTTTCTATACTACTTATTTTATCTTAAAAATTATATATATCATTTTATTGTCAATATAATTTTAAACCAGCAAAAGCGTACTTTTCACTAATGTATGTACCCAGTATAAGTCAACAAGGAAGCTTTGTTCATCAAAGTTTCTTAGGAACCCAGATTGGGTAAGTCTACATCATAATACATACTTCCAGTATTGCTTAGGCAGAGAAGTCCAAGTTCTGTGGGGCTTTCCCTCATGGTAAAGCTCTGACTCACAAGTGGCATTTGTTGTTTTCCTTCACAGAAGCCAGACCCAGTGGTCAGAACCACTCTACGACACACCCAACTGTAAAGGGACCAAGAAGCTCAGTCATCCTTGTGCCAAAAAGTGTTGAAATTGGTGGCAGCCCTGATAACCACAGTACCATAACTATAACTAAGGTGTAGCTCCTCTCGTCATGTGTATACCATCTCTTTATAATATGATGGGAGATATGGAAGGTAGGTAGTTATCTTGGACCTGTTTTTATTGTTAGAACAGAATAACTGAGCTGGATACTTCATAAAGAGAAGGGTCTGCTTTGCTCACTATTTTGATGGCTGGAAAGTCCAAGAGCGTGGTGCTGGCTCCTGCTTGGCTTCTTGTGTAGGCCATGTGCTGTGTCACAACATCACAGAGAAGCTGAAAGGCAAGAGTGCTGTGCACAGTGACACACCACAGGCTGGGCTCAGGTTATGACTATTCTCGCCTACAGAAATTAATCCATTCCTGAGAATGTGAGAACCATCTCACTAACCACACCTGTTCGTGAGGACAGTGCCCCCATGATACAAACACCTCCTACTGTGCCCTAGTCCCCGGCACTGCCATATTGAGAATCAAGTTTCAGCATTAGGTTTACAGGGGACACATTTAAATCATCGCAGTAGTAAAATGAGTGTGCATTTTGGAACCAGGTAGCTTAAGTTCAAAGCCCAAGTTGTGCTACTCATTAGCTGAGGTTTTGTGGCCTTGGACAACTTACTTGACCTCTCAGAACCTCAATGTTACTAACTGCTAAGTAGATATTTAACAAAACTAATGGAAGAGTCAATGAAATAGAATGTATTAAAAAAAAAAAAGAAAAAGAAATTTAGAGCAATTTCTAGCAAGTAATAGGTATTTGATAAGTATTAATTTCCTCTTCTTTCTTCCTACCCCCTTATTAATGTTTTGTTCACTTCTTATTATCCTTCCTTATTTCCCTTGTGATTATGGATTTGTTCTTATCTTGCATTTGAAAGATTCAATCCCATTTCCCTCACTAACAGATGAGCGTATTCACTTCAATATTGTAACTATGCCTTCATCAATATTTCCCCTGTATTTATTATTCCCAAGGTTGTATTATCAGGAAATTTTCTCTTTTTGATCTGACCCTGCTGTTAGATCAATCCCTTTAAATAATTTTAGAATCCCTCCTCACTCCAGCCTTACGAGAATTCTGTTGAATTTTCAAGACACATACAATGTCACATACAATACAAATATTCTATCTCACTATCATAAGCCTTTCATGTATCAGAACCATATTTTAACCCTTTGCATCACAGTCAAGCATTTTGCTTTCTGTTACCCCACATATCAGGTATAAAGTAACTATTTGAGTGAACTGAGTGTATTAGTTTCCTAGGGCTGCTATAACAACACACCACGAACCACGTCACTTGAATTACTGAAATCTGTGGTCTCACTGGGAGTTAAAAATCCAAGATTGAAGTGTTAGCAGGATGAGTGCCTTCTAAGGGCCCTGAGGGAAAAATCTGTTCTATGCCTCTTTCCTAGCTTCTCATAGTTTCTAGCAATCTTTTTAATTCCCTGTTGTGTAGAAACATCACCCTGGTTTCTGCCTTCATATGACATTCTTCTTATGCATGTACAACTGTGTCAAACTTGCCCCTTTTTTTTTTTGAGAGGTTTCGCTATAGGGCGTGTGCGCTCGCCAGACAGAGAGAGAGAGAGATAGAGACAGAAAGAGAGAAATCACCCCCCAGGGGGGATGGTCACACCGCAATCTCTTCTCCTCCATTCTCCTCTCGGGATCTTGGGCACACACGCACACGCGCCCGGCATGAGTTTTAAGCCACTGGGTCCGGGACGCGAACCGCGGTCGACTACGTGGGAGTCCAGCGACATAGCCATTACGCTAACTGCTGGTTCCCAAACTTGCCCTTTTTATAAAGGTATCAGTCATATAGCTCAGGATCCACTCTATTTACCTTATCTTAACTAATTACATCTGCACAGGACACTAACTCCGAAAAGTCACAGTCCAAAGTGCTGAGGGTTAAGACATCAAGATATGTATTTGGGGAGCACATGGTCCAACCCATATCACATGAATTACAATAATCAAGATGAATATTTCATTATTTCATAGGGAAAATAGTAGAACATTGAGATTTCTGCCACATTAAAGTATAAATGTATCAAAAACGCAATACTAATTAATAGAGTGAATATGATTTACCCAATTTCTCAGAGAACTAGTAGGATGATAAGACTTATTTCAAGAGTACTTGAGGAACAGAGTTTTATATACTCCTCAAATGAGATGCGCTGAAATAAGTTTGCAAAATTAGAGAATGAACTGGTCTGTGGGCTGTAGATAAACAACCCAAAACTTTAGGGTCATCTTTTCTACAGACTTAAATTATTTACAGATCAACTGAACAAAAGGCAGGAAATTAACCTATACTATCACAGAGTTTGGGCTGTAATTGGTAGTAAAGAGATAAAATAGAGACACATGCCCCTAAATACCTATTAAATAGCTCTTGCATGGACCTGTGCATTACTGAAAGGGTATGTCACCATATTTTTCTCATACTCCCATGTTTTAAATGTGGTTTTTTAGTAGCTCCTTTCTAAATATTCTCTAAAGATTATTGCTAATCACAAAAAGCCTAGTTTCATAATGCTTTAGCCTATTTGATTAAATGAAACAAGAGACATTTCCTTTATTTAATTTTATTTATTCATTTATTTTATTTTAATTTGACCAGAGAGAGACACACACACAGAGACACAGAGAGAGGGAGAAAGTGAGAAAGAAGCCAGCAGATCTGAGACTCAAACCGTGGTCAGCCATGTGAAAGTGTCCAGCGCTTTAACCACCATGCCACCTGCTGGTTCCCAAAGCAAGAGATTTTTAACTCTTATAAACTGTTTTATGATCATCAAGTCTAGAGTTAATCACCGCATTAACTTTTGTCTAAAAATTTCATAAAGAGTACTTGACTCTGCAAGAACTTTGCAAAGACTCCATTATTTGTTCTATTTGGAAACTGGAAACCCAGCCTGAGGGATTTTCTACACTAGGTTTCACTTGTAGTATCCACGAATGTGAGTGAATTCTTCTCTTGGAGGTTACCTATATCTGCTAACGTAGCTGACCTGCAAAGAAATGATCTTCCTTGTACCTTGAATACCAGGACTTTGCAGGCACAGAGCAGAAGTCAGACCAGTTTCCTATGAGGGTTTTGGGTGTCAATTTTCCAAATGAATTGGAACCCTTGCAGCTTACCTGTGTTCTCTTCATAAAGTTAATAACTAAGATAAGAATTCAAACTTGACACATTCAAGTAAGCCTTAGATCATACAATAAGTTTGCCCACGTATATCCTGGTAAAAAGGAGGTCAGATTTGAATTGAACCTATGCAAATAATATATTGCTATGGAAAGTAAAGAGACAGTAAAAATATTTATTTCTGTATTTTGATAGATCAGAAAGGAAAAAGTAATATTTAAAGAATATTTTATTTCAGGCTGCAGAGGTATTTTGTACCAGGATGAATGATGGGGTAGATCAAAAGAAAGGAGAAAGGGCTTTTGGAATACCCAGTAAAATACAGAACATTAAAAATGAAATCAATAACATTGAAAAACAAATAACCATGATTGTATTTTCCTCCTTATCAATTATAGCTAATCATTTTTTCCTTCTGGATCTTGGGTCAGCAGTTACTTTTTTTTTTTGAGAGAGGTATTTTTACTATAGGGCATGTACACTTGCTAGAGAGACAGACAGAAAGCAACCAATCAACCCCAAAGGGATGGCCAAGCTGCAGTCCCTTCTCTTCCATTCTCCTCTTGGGATTTGGGCACACACACACACACACACACACACACACACATCCAGCATGAGCTTTAAACCTCCAGGTCTGGGACTCAAACTACAGTTGACTATGTGGGAGTCCAGCAACGTAATCAACATGCCATCACACACACACACACACACACACCCAGCATGAGCTTTAAACCTCCAGGTCTGGGACTCAAACCACAGTTGATTATGTGGGAGTCCAGCAACGTAATCATCATGCCACCTGCTGGTCTCAAGCAATTACTTTTATTAAATCTTCTCATTCTGTTTTGTGAAGAGTTCTGAAAAGCCTCACATAGTTGCCAAATAGAGGAAGAGTTTTCTAAGTCATGTCAGTTTGAAAGTCCACACTAAAAATTTTCAATAAATATATTAATTTGCTAGGTCTGCTATAACAAAATACCACACACTGGGTGGCTTAAACAACAGAAATTTATTTCCTCACAGTTATAGAGGCTGAAAGTCCAAAGTTACAATTTTTGCAGCATTGATTTTATCAGGAAGTCTCTCTCCTTGACTTGTAGATGACTATCATTTTCCCTGTTTCTTCGCATGGTCTTTCCTCTGTGTTTGAGTTCTAATCTCCTCTTCTTATACAAACAACAATAATATCGGTTTAGGGCCCGCATATATAACTTCATTTTACCTTAACTATCTTTCTAAAATTTCTGCCTTCAAATACAGTCACATTCTTAGATACTGGAGTTAGGATTTCCACATATGAATTCAGAGGACACAGTTCAGCTCTTAACATTACATATATCTAGATTAATCTTTCCCAAGAAGTTCTCAAGTCCTTAGTTTTCCAGGTTTAAGCCTGAATGGTTGTTCATTCAATACAATAATAAATATCATAATGGAGAAGAATAAAATTCTCTATTCAAGTAAGTAAAATAATAACTTTGAAAAGAATGAGATGTTTCCATTCAAGGTAAGAACATATTACAGACTAACAGAAAATGCAATGGTAAGAAACCATAACAGTTCAGAACTGAGGGAAAAAAAAAAACAAATCAAGGACACAAAACGTCCTTATATAGCATAGGAAGTTATTTTTTGCTGATATAAAATCTTGTGTTCTGGCAAGATCACCCAATGAGGATAGAATATCCTTTTACTAGTTCTTGTTAAGAGAAGACTAGATAGTCCAAAACTAATTTGTCACTTGGAGACTGAAGAAAAAGAAACTATACTCCTGTTTTAACAAAACATTTTTATAAACACATCAAAAGTGAACTCTTGAGAACCAAATCCTTCTTCCATCAAAGAGAGTCACAGAAAGAAGACTTATCATCCTACCTGAAACAAAGCAGTGAATAAAAATACATGAAGCAACTGTTTTCCAGCTGTAAGACAATAGCCAACACAAGATTTTGATTCCCCAAAAGAAAGAAAATAAAAACAGATGTGGTTAGCTCTATGACTATCCCAATTTACTGGTAAGAGACTGTTGAATTATTAATTTAAACATTGCAACGAAGATATTCTTCAGGTCAAGATGTTTTCATTGGAGGTATTCCTCCAAACACTTAAAAAAGAAACAGTATCAATTCTACACTGATTATACTAGAAAGCTGAGGAGGAAAGAATATTTAGATTGATTCAATATTTTGGCTATTATGAATAGTACTGCAATAAACACAGGCTTTCAGATATCTTTTCAACATACTGATTTCCTTTCCTTTGGATCTATACCCAGCAAGGGATGACAGATCATATGGCAGTCCTATTCTTAGTTTTCTGAGGACTCTCTATACTGTTTCCCATAGTGGTTGCACCAATTTACACTCCCACCAACAGTGTACAGGAGTTCCTTTTTTTTTTTTTTTTTTACATTTATTTATTTATTTATTTATTTATTTATTTTTTTTATATACATTCAATGACATTGAAGTGAACATTTCAATATGTGAACATTTCTCCCAAGTCCAGTTGATCAAAATATCTTCAACAGATAACACCACACCTCCCCGTCCCGTCAATGCTCTGCTTCTGTATCCCTCCTCCAAATGTCCTTCCCTAGGCCTCACTCCTTCACACACACACTGCATCTGGCATTCACACCCATCTCTTGTGTTTGTGTATCTTTTGTCCACGTGCTTACCAGCGTTTGTAGCTTTTTTGTCTTTTTGATAATAGTCATTGTAAGTGGAGTGAGAAAATATCTCGTTGTGGTTTTGTTTGTTTATTTGTTTGAGTAAAATTTACCAAATTTATTTAATTGTTTTAATAAAATTTACAGCTTGTTAAGGTTTACAAAATGACGTTATGGGGTATGTGAAGACAGAGATACATGTTGTTTTGTTTTTTTGTTTTTTGTTTTTTTTTTAATTTTTTAAAATTTTTTTGCTGTAGGGCGTGTGTGTTCGCCAGAAAGTCAGAGAGAGACAGAGAGACAGAAAACGAGAAATCAACCTCCTGGGGGGATGGTCACGCTGCAATCCCTTCTCCTCCATTCTCCTCTGGGGATCTTGGGCACGCACGCACACGCGCCCGGCGTGAGTTTAAGCCACCGGGTCCGTGACTCCAACCGTGTTCGACTACATGGGAGTCCAGCGACATAGCCATTACACTAACTGTTGGTCCCTATTGAAAACAGTGAGTATGGCTATATCCCTGAATATATTATCACACACTATATGCATGCTTTGAAAAGCAAATTTAAATAAGAAATTATAAACTAAAATAAAAATAGAAAAAATCCTTATCTGTTTCTTAATCTATGTTCTTTCATGAATAAGCAAAATATTTTTGTTTAAATATTTAGATTCTTTTTGGTCTCGATTTTATTTCTTTTTGCTCTATTACTTATTACTTCTTTCCTTACTAATCATAGGTTTGGTTTTAATTTTGCTTTTTTTGAGATACATCATTTTGTTGTTATTTGAGATCTTTCTTCTTTTTTGATGTACACATTTATTGTTATAAACATTCCTCTCGTCACTGCTTTTTTTTTAAGAGAGATTTTTACAATTGGGCACATGCGCTAGCCAGAGAGACAGAGAGAGACAGTGAGACAGTAAGTGAGAAATCACCCTTTGGGGGGAATGGCCACACCTCAATCCCTTTATTTCCATTCTCTCAGGATTTTGGGCACACACACACATGCTCCTCATGTGAGTTTTTGTTTTGTTTTGTTTTGTGTTTTGTTTTGTTTTTGGAGAGGTTTTTTTTTTTTTTTTTTCGCTATAGGGCACGTGCGCTCGCCAGACAGACAGAGAGAGACATAGAGACAGAAAGCGAGAAATCACCCCCCAGGGGGGATGGTCACGCCGCAATCCCTTTGTTTTGTTTTTAAGAGAGAGAGTTTTGCAATAGGGTACATGTGCTCACTGGAGAGATAGAAACAGAGAGCCAGAAAGCAAGAAATCATCCCCCAGGAAGGATGATCACACTGCAATCTCTTCTCCTCCATTCTCTTCCTGGGATTTTGGGCATGCACACAGAGGTGCCCAGCCTGAATTTTAAGCCACCGCATTGGGGATTCACCATGGTCGACTACGTGGGAGTCCAGCAATGTAACCATTAGGCCATCTGTTGGTCCCCTGGTGTGAGTTTTAAGCCTCCAGGTCCAGGACTCAAACCGCAGTCGATTACCTGAGAGTCCAGCAACATAACCATTAGACCATCTTCTGGTCTTGGGTACTGCATTTTCTATATCCCAGAAATTTTGGTATGTTGTGTTCCATTTTCATTTGTTTAAAGAAATTTTTAAATTTCCTTTTTAATTTGTTAGTTGACTCAGTGATCATTCAAGAGTATATTGTTTTATTTTCATGTATCTATCTTACAGTTTCCAAAGTTCTTGTTATTGATTTTTAATTTTATTCCATTGAGATCAGAAATGTACTTTGTATTTATTTAATGTTTTAATAATTTGGTTAAGACTTGTTTTGTAGCCTAACATGTATTCTATCTTGGAGACTATTCTACGTGCTAATGAGAGGAATGTGCATTCTATAGCTGTTTGATAAAATGTTCTGTTAGGTATATTTGATCAGTTTCAATCTGATATATCTTTGTTAATTTTGAATCCAGAAGATCTGTCCAATTATAAGAGTGGGTACTAAAATCCCTAATTATTATTGTATTGAAGTCTATCTCTACCTTTAAATCTTATAATATATACTTTACATATTTCTGTGCTCCATTATTAGATACGCGTATACACACACACACACACACACGCATATTTATCATTGCTATGTCTTATTGCTTAACTGATCCTTTTTCATTATATAATGACCCCATTTACCTCATTTTATATTTTTTTACTTAGACTTTTTCCATCCTTTCACTTTCAGCCTATGTGTGTCTTCACTGATTAATGAGTTTCTTGTAGGCAGTATATAATAGGCCTCTTTTAAAAAAATCTCTTTAGCCAGTATATATCATACATTATATATGTGATATAGACAAAATATAAAATGAGATAAATGGGATCATTATATAGTGAAAAAGCATCAATTAAGCAATAGGACATAGCAATGGTAATGTGTGTGTGTGTGTGTGTGTGTGTATGCATATCTAATAATGGAGCACAGAAATATATGTCTATATCATATATATATATATATATATGATATAGACATATATATGTGTGTGTGTATATATATATGTGTGTGTGTGTGTGTGTGTGTGTGTGTGTGTGTGTATATATATATATATATATACATATATATATATATATGTATATATATATATATATATATATATAGTTTTTGCTACAGGGCATGAGAGAGAGCATGAGAAATCATTCAATGGGGGGATGGCCACACCATAATCCCTTTTGATTTGAGAGTTTAAACTATTTACATTCAAAGTTATTATTGATAGGTGAGGGAAGACTTTTTTCATTTTATTGTTTTCTGGCTATTTTGTATTTATTCTGTTTCTTACTTCTACTCTTACAGTTTATCTCTGTGGTTTGCTGTTTCAAGTGTTAAGATTTGATTACTTTCTCTCTCATTTGTATATCCACCCTACCAGTGAGCTTTTTACTTTTGCATGTGTTCAGGAAGGTAATTATTTTTCTTTCACTGCTACACATTGAAGACCTTTTAACATTTCTTAGAAAGCCGATTTAGTAGACATAAATTCTCTCATTTTTTGATTTCTTGGGAAAAACTTCTTCATTTCTAAAGAATATCTTTTCTAGGTATTGTGTCCTTCACAGCTACTGTTATTTTTGGTTTGTTTATTTGCTTATTTCTTTTTTTAATTTTTATTCCCATGTCTTCTGGCTTGTAAGGTTTCTGCTGAGAAATTTGTTAGACAAATGGAGGTTCTCTTATATGTCATGTGGCAGTTTTCTCTTGCTGTTTTAGAATTCTCTCCTTGTCTTTTGACAGTTGACTATAACATTTCAGAAAGGATTTTTATTTTCATCAAATCTATTTGGAAGCTTTTGAGTTTCCTGAATCTGGATATTATATTTCTTCCAAGACTTGGAAAGTTCTCCGTTTTCAACTATTACTTTACAAGATAGTTTTCCTATACCTTCCTCTACCTCTTCTCATTCTGTAATTTCCACAATGCAAATATTTCTTCACTTAATGGTTCTTATTTGTCTTGTAGTTTTTCTTCTTTATTTTCCTTTGTTTGTTTTTGGTTTTTGCTTGGTTGTTTTTGTTATAGAGCATGTACACTCACTGGAGAGAGACAGACAGAGAGGGAAAGTGACAAATCGACCCCCAGGAGGATGGCCACACTGCAATCCGTTCTCCTCCATTCTCCTCTCCGGATTTTGGGCATGTATGCACATGTCCCTGGTGTGTTTTTCAAGTCACCAGATCCAGGACTCAAGCCATTGAGTCAACAATATGAGATCCAACACTTTAACCACCACACCAACTTGCTGGCCCAGCTGGATCATTTCAAAAGAACACTCTTTAAGTTCAGAACTTCTTTCTTCTTCAACTTGATCAAATTATAGTTGAACTACTTGGTGTATTTTCATTGAATTACTTGATTTCCTTCTCTGTGGGGTCAGTTGTTGAAGAATACTTGTGCTGGTTTTTTTTGTTGTTGTTTTATTTTGTTTTGTTTGTGTGTAAGGATGGATTTTACTTTTTTTTTTTTTTTTGGAGAGGTTTTTCGCTATAGGGCGCGTGCGCTCGCCAGACAGAGAAAGAGAGACATAGAGACAGAAAGCGAGAAATCACCCCCCAGGGGGGATGGTCACGCCGCAATCCCTTCTCCTCCATTCTCCTCTCGGGATCTTGGGCACGCATGCACACGCGCCCGGCGTGAGTTGTAAGCCACCGGGTCCGAGACGCGAACCGCGGTCGACTACGTGGGAGTCCAGCGACATACCATTACGCTAACTGCTGGTTCCCGGATTTTACTTTTTAAAAAGTCTTTTGAGGACTAAGGATATCTTGTTTCCTTGCTTTTTCACATTTTTTATGTCTCTACACTCATGTTTGCAATCTGGTGGAACAGTTGCCTCTATCAACTTTATACAATGGCTTCAGATAAAAGACTTTTCTTGTACTTGAGTCTTAGGGTGTCATTTAGATAAGGTACATTAGCTTTGGTTCAGACAGCAGGTGGCATAATAGTTAAGATGCTGAACTCTCATACAGCTGACTGCAGTTTGAATCCGATACCCAGTGGCTTGAAAATCATACTAGGCATGCATGTGTGTGCCCCCAAATCCTAAGAGGATTAGAGAAGGGACTGTGACATGACCATCCTCACTTCACCCCAGGGGAGTGGTTTATTATTTTCTCTTTCTCTGCCTCTTTCTCATCTTTCTCTGGTGAGCACGTGTGCCCTATAGAAAAACCTTGAAAAAAATTAGCTTTGGTTTCAGGTAGGCATGTTAGAGTAGTCTCTGCAAGTGCCTCAGTGACCTAAGCTGCAAAGATTTGTGGGGTTGGCCTGCTGTTCAAGATAAAGTTGTCCTAAAAGCAGAGCATATTTGTGGGTGGTAGGATTACTCCTGTATGTCCAGGCCTGGCATATATCAGGGGTCAGGGCAGCTCCAGAGGCTTTGCTTGCCTGGCTGCTCTCCTGTGATGTGGGGTGGAGGGGTAAGTCCACTCCAATGGCTCTCAGTGTGGGTGGCTAAGGGCAAGGTTTCTCACCCAGCTGCTTCCATGAGGCATTGGTAGACATGGTCACAAAATGTATTTGTGTAGCCACAGCCTGGGTAGGGAGAAGGTACAGCATGACCTGAACTTTTCCTCCAGCACAATTCAGAGGCATGGACTCCCTGAGCCAATATCAACTGGGGAATGTGGCAGCAGATGTAGGATGCTTTGTTCCTCCCTCTATAAAGCCATCCTGAATCTCCATGGTCCACAGTGTCTCCACCACATCCCTGCTGCATTCCAACACTAGTTCAAACACTCCAGTTGAATATTTCTGGGAACTGTGTTAGGTTCCTTTGGTAAGCCATCCTATAAGGATTATCATTCTGATTTTGATCTGTCTTTGATAAGACATGTTCAGCATTGTTTTGTATACTTTTTGGACATTTGTATAGCTTCCTTTGAAGACAGTATGTTCAGGTTATCTATCTTTTTCTTTCTTTAGAAATGGTTCTATTCTATGTGCAAATAATGGAGTAAGTGTTCTATTCTTAAATTCTATTTTCCCAAACCAGTTTGGAATTTTTTTTGTGTGTTTGTTTGTTTGTTTGGTTTGGTTTGGTTTTTTAAAAACAGAAAGCCCCACAACAAATTTTAAAAGATACTGAGAGGGACTAGCAGATCATGTAATGGTTACATCACTGGACTCCCACATAGTCAGTCGTGGTTCGAATACAGGAAGGACCTGCAGCTTAAAACTCAACCAGGCACTTGTGCGTGCATTCCTAAAATCCCTAGAGGAGAATGGGGCAGAAAAGATTGCAATGTGGCCATACCTCTGTGCGGTGACTTCTCACTTTCTGTCTCTCTGGCAAGCACACATACCCAATAGCAAAAATGTTTCGAAAAAAAAAAAAAAAAAGATAAAAGAAAAGAAAAAAAAACATTGGAATTTCTCTACTTCTAGTTCATGACTAGGCTAGAAGTATAAGCTTATCTGGGATATCAGGGATCATGAGTTAGAAATGGGTATTCTCAAAATGGAAATTAGGGACCAGCAGTTAGCATAATGGCTATGTCGCTGGACTCCCGTGTAGTAGACTGTGGTAGTCGACCATGGTTCGAGTTCCAGACCCAGTGGCTTAAACTCACGCTGGGTGCATGTGCGTGCATACCCAAGATCCCGAGAGGAGAATGGAGGAGAAGGGATTGCGGTGTGGTCATCCTCCCTTGGGGGTGATTTCTTGCTTTCTGTCTCTCTGTCTCTTTCTGTCTTTCTGGCGTGCGCATGCGCCCTATAGCAAAAACCTCTCCAAAAAAAAAAAAAAAAAAGAAAATTATACAGTCTAATGAGCTCACATCCTCATTATCCAACTATCTCTAAGAACAGTTAAACCAAGTCAAAATGGCCTTTAACGTGTCTTTCTTTCTTTCTTCATGAGGACTATAAAAAAGACAGAGATAAAGGCACAGCTTCCCCAGTGGAGTCTCAATACCACAATCAACTCCCCACCTCAACCAGTCCTGGATCATGGGCACGCATATGCGTGGTGTATCAGGGAGTTCTCCAGATACAAATCTAGAACTTTCTCAGTCAGCCTCACAGAGCATTGTGTTTTACCACAGCACCACTATTCATCTTCTGATTTGCCCATTTTTAAACAAAAATTTTTTATTTTTATTTTTATATGTGTGTGGGGGGGGCACTTTCAGACAGTGTCTTGCTGTGTCACAATCCTCCTGACTCTTCCTCCCAAGTAGCTGGGACTATAAGCACATACCACTATGCCCAGCCCTTTCTGAGAGACACCACAAGCTCAAAATTCTCCTTCTTCAGTCCTTCGAGTGACTTGGACTAAAGGCACACACACCGTGCCTGGCTTTTTTTTTTTTTTTTCTTTTGGGGTGATAGGATGGTAAATGAACCAGGATTCCCATATAGCCTCAGTCTGCCAAGCAGCAAGTCAGTGAACACTACCATGGTGAGACCTTTTTGCTCATTGTTTACTGGATTATTTGAGGAGTTTTTGCCATTGAGTTCTTTGTATGCTCTAGACCTTAATCTGTTATCTGATGAATAGTTGCAAATATTTTCTTTCCATTCTGGTTAATGCTCTCATCATTCTATTGCTTTTTTCCTTTTCTGTGTAGAGCATTTTAGTTTGATATGTTGATAGTTCCATTTGTCTATTTTTGCCTTTGTTGTCTACTTTTTTGAGGTTTTATTCAGAACATTTTTGCCTACATGTTCTGAAGCATTTCCCCTATGTTTTCTTCTAGAAATCTGACAGTTTCATGTTTATATTTAAGTTTTAAATTCATTTTGAGTTGATTTTCTATATGGTAAGAGAAAGTCTATCTTAACTCTTCTGCATATGAATATCCAATTTTCCCAGCACCATTTATTGAAGAGTCTATTCTTTGCCCAATGCAGATTCTTTGTACCTTTGTCAAGAGGCAAAGCATTTATGGCACAAAGAAGTGTGGTATTATCTGTTGAAGATATTTCGTAGTTTTATCAACAGTACTAGGGAGAAATGTTCACCTGTTGAAATATCCATTTTGTTGTAAGACAAATAATAATGTGATTGAATGTATGGAAGAAAATGAAATGAAAATAAATTAATTAATTTAATTAAATTTTAAAAAATCAGTTGGCTGTATATACATGGGTTATTTCTGGGTTGTCTATTCTGTTTCATTGGTTTATGTGGCTGCTTTTATGTCAGAACCATGCCGTTTTGTTTAATATAGCTTTGTATTATGTTTTGAAGTCAGATTATATGATGCCTCCGTCTTTGTTCTTTTTTCTCAAGATTTCTTTGGTTATTCATAGTGAGAATTCATTTGTAAGGGCACTGATCCCATTTATGAAAGCTCTGCCTTCATGAACTAATTATCAACTAAAGGCTTCACTTCCTATACCATCACATTGGTGGTTAGAGTTTTGAAATAAAAATTATTGGGATACAGAAACATTCAGACCATAAAAATAACTTATAAAAATAAAAAATGAATAGATGTCAAATATTCATTTTATTCATTAATTAAGAGAACAGCTAGATGTTTAAATGGATTCTGAAGGACTAGCAGATGATGTAATGGCTGTGTCGCTGGACTCCCATGTAGTCAACCACAGTTTGAGTCCTGGACCCAGTGGCTTAAACTCATGCCAGGCGCAGGTTCATACGTGCCCAAGATCCCAAGTGGAGAACGAAGGAGAAGTGATTGTGGTGTGGCCACCCCCCTCCCAGGGGGGTGATTTCTCGCTTTCTGTCTCTCTGTCTCTCTCTTTTTGGCGAGCACACATGCTCGATAGCAAAACCTTCTCCAAAAAAAAAAAAAAGTGGATTCTGAGAGCATTTCAGGAATACAGTCTTTCAGAAACAGCATGCTAAGACAAGTGTGCTAAGTTATAAGATAATTTTTAAATAATAATGTTCAATGGGCCTTAAAACTATAACCTTTGCATTTTTTTCTTTGAATCTCTTCCAGACAAAATTGAGAGGTTAACACTTATCTTCACAAAGTCTAAGCCCTAATCAAAGTAAACATCAAGTCAAACAAAAATACATTCATCTAGCAAACTAGATAATTTTTTAATAGACCTGTTATAAAACGTTCTGCATGGCAATTTTTTTTGCCTCTAATTTTCATATATTCAACATTTTTTCTTAACAGCTTCAAGAGAAGTATTTGTTTTTAGCACAGACCTCAATCAAAAAATAATTCTTCCCATCATAATAATAGCATTTCTCCTGCCTCTTATTATTACATTATAATGTGGAATATAACATCAAGATTCAGAAGAAAAGAATATTTCAAGATATAAGACCATGCAAAATTAAAAAAAAGAATCTATTCTCTGTTATAGAAAAGTCAGGATAAGATGTGTATTGGCGAGCACAGATCTAAGGCCTCCATTGAAAAGGCACCACTTAGAACAAAATGTGAGACATTATAGAAGCACATACTACACACACTTAATGTCATTTGTAAAAACTCTTCAGTGCCATGTGCTACTAAGACACTGTGCTCCACAGGCTGGGACTACGTAGGAGGCCTGGACCCAGTCCAACCTAAAGGCCAGGCAATGATGCCATTTGCTTCTAATCCCAATGACTCCAGAAGGTGGAGGCAGGAGGATAATGAGCTCAAGGCTGGCCTGGGCAACATAATGTGATTCTGTCTAAAATTTTTACAACCAGCTGTGGTGACCTGCACCTATAGTCCCAGTGGGGAGGCTGAGGCCGTAGGACCTCATGGCAAGGTCCTATCTGAAGAAAACACAAAAACTGAAACAAAAAATCTCTTAGATCTTTAGATAAATCTTTTATAAGGAAAACAAACAAACACAAAAGATGTTGATTTCAAAAATACATTCATTTTATCAGGAAGGTTCCAAAATGAAAGGGACACTTATGTATAGCAAGACTCACAATTGCCAAGAGAATAGAGATTTGTCCTGTCTTGTTTTAGCTTTCATGTAGAAAGTCTAATTTTCTCAAAAGTATGTATTGTACACCTACAATGTATAAGCACTCTGCTAGGTGACATGAGACATTCAAAGGTGAGTAAGACAAAGTAGGTTAGGTTCTAATTTAGGTCCATCACTCGCTAACTAAGAGACATCAGAAAAATATAATGTTCCCAGAATTATATTTTTCAAAGGGTAAAAATCTCTGAAGTATCTTGAAATAGTACAAAACTAAAAATCTATAATCATATAAAGACTGTCCTCAAAGAGTTCAGCAAAGTCTTTTTTTTTTTAAGTTTAAAAGTGTATAGGGTGGCTTTGGAGTGGGGAGGAGTATGCCAAATCAAAGATAATCACCTTCTGGGAACCAGCAGTTAGCGTAATGGCTATGTCGCTGGACTCCCACGTAGTCAACCGCGGTTCGTGTCCCGGACCCAGTGGCTTAAAACTCACGCCAGGCGCGTGTGCATGCATGCCCCAGATCCCGAGAGGAGAATGGAGGAGAAGGGATTGTGGCATGACCTTCCCCCCCCGGGGGGGTGATTTCTTGCTTTCTGTCTCTATGTCTCTCTCTGTCAATCTGGCGAGCGCACGCGCCCTATAGTAAAAACCTCTCCAAAAAAAAAAAGAAAGATAATCACCTTCCAAATTTTTCAAATTTTATTTTATTGTTTATTTTTAGCAAAGAGATATTTGTTAAACTACTATTAACTGGAAGCATGAAGGATTAAAACAAATGTGTAGAGATGTTCTGACAGAATCACATAGCAGATACCAGCATGCATGCTTAGCAGACACTCCCATTCTGACCTTTACACTTTGGGGTCCCTAAGGAGCTCCACAAAACTCTCAGGGCTCTCTGGGCATATTTCAAAATGATTCCTTAAATATTCATTTATTTTTAATTTATTTTATACATTTAATCACTATACATAGTTTATCTTGTAAATTAAATTTACCCAACAAGAATACACTTCACATCAGTCCACTTGAGGACACAAAACATGTTATTATCAACAGATAATAATCCATTTCTGTGTCCCATAAATGTCTTGTGGCTCTCTATTTTCCTCCTTAATTTCTTTCCTTACACTTACCTTCTTCTCCCACCCTCTCCCCCCATTGTTTCCAGTATCCATAACAATTTTCAATACTTCTAGGTCTTTTAACATTTCAATTTCCACCACAGAGTGCAGACAGTTGGTATATATTAAGTATAGACATACAATGTCTCTCTCATAGCTTGGCTTGCTTCATTCAGAATTAAATCTTCCATATTTGTCCACTTTCTATCAAATACCAAAGTCTTGTTGTTTTTCATGGCTTTTCAGTATTCCATAGAGTATATGCGCCACATTTTTTCAATCCATTCATCTCTTTGTGGACATTTTGGTTGGTTCTGTGTCATACCAATTGTGAATAATGCTATAATAAACATGGATGTGCAAGCACTTTTCCAACTGAGTGTTCTCCTATCCTTTGGGTAGATATCTAGGAGCGGAATTGCTAGTTCATATGGTAGTTCTATTGTAGGTCTTTGAGGAATCTGCATATTGTTCTCCACAGTGTCTGGACCACTTTATATTCCCACCAGCAGTGTAGGAGAGTTCCCCTTTCACCACATCCCTGCCAGCAGTTTTATCATTTTTTTTTTTAACCATCACCATTCTGACTGGAGTTAGGTGGTATTTCATTGTGGTTTAGAACTGCATCTCCCTTAAGATGAGGGATGTTGAGGGATGTTATTTTTTCAAATGCTTTTTGTAGGTTCATTTGTCTCCCTTAGAGAGTTGATTCATCAAGTCAAATCCACTTATTTTAATGATAACACAGTAATAGCCAAACAGAAGTTAAGTTTCCTAAAGTTATGTTCTTCTGGGAAGTGAATGGAAATGGCCTTGCCTAACTTTGTAGCTTTTTCTACATGCCCCCTTTTCCAACTTAGAGCATATGCAATTCAATTCACCAAGTTGCTCAAACAATGTGTGGGAGTCATTCAGAATGGTTTTGATATGTTGCTTCTTTAACACATTTGGTACTATAGCTTTTCACCTCTTTTATCACTTCCTTATTCTCCCTTAGTATGTTTCAAGTTCACAGAGATCAGGAACAGAATCAAGATCAGGACGCTTCCATAAATAAGTCTCATCTCCAGATTTTTTATCTCCTTAAAATACTGGTCATTTTTCTGTGCACTATCAAATCATTTTCTCTCTGGGACCAGCAGTTAGCATAATGGCTATGTCGCTGGACTCCCATGTAGTCAACCACGGCTCGAGTCCCAGACCCGGTGGCTTAAAACTCACACCGGGTGCGTGTGTGTGTGCCCAAGATCCAAAGAAGAGAACGGAGTAGAAGGGATTGCGGCATGGCCATCCCCTCTGGGAGATGGTTTCTCACTTTCTGTCTTTCTGTCTCTCTCTGTCTTTCTGGCGAGCGCACACACCCTATTAGCAAAATTCTCTCCAGAAAAAAAAAAAAAAAAAAAAAAAAAAAAAGATTTCAAATCATTCCCTCTCTTTTCACAATTGCTCTTCAAAATGCAGATGGGACTCATGTTTGCTTTCAATTTTATTAAGGGTTGTTATTTTTATCATCTTGCAAAGGGACCATTCAACACCAAGATCATTCTATCTGAACATTTTCATATGAGTTTTCTGGTAAGTGAAAAGATGAAAGCAAGATGTCTTGGGTCTGATAACACAGCATGGTTGGATACACTTGGCTCCTAGAAACATTCTGTAAAAGTTTCATTTTTGTTCATGAACATATTGGTGAGGGGTAGGCTTTGAGCTTTTTCTGGAGCTTCAAAGGTCATTTTAAAATCTTTGCATTTTCTCTGCCATTTCTTGCTTCTAGATCAGGTTACCTATTTCCTGCTATGTCTCTGTTTTCCAGTGATGCAGATTCCCGTTCTTTCAGTGTTTGTCAATTTAATGAACTGTTTTAAGCCTTAGGCTCAGATAATGGGGCGTTTGTGAAGAAAGGCAGGAGAGAGCAGGAAGGAAAGGAGGAGAGAAGGGGTGCAGGGTAAAGGGATAAACTCTAACACATTGGGATTGCCTTTTAGTCTAAAAACAAATTTACACAGATTTTTCCCCCATTCAGATAACTTGCTGACCTTATCCTATGCTACATCTGATTGCAATTACTTCAGTTTGTTAGGCTGACCAATTTTAGAAACTTGGACAATGTTCTTCGTTGCAATCAGATCTGTATGAAAACCCAGAAATGAAGGATAAATCAGTTATTGCCATTGAAGTTGTTATGGTGTATTTTTTTCCAGAAGAAATATACTCATGTCAGCAGGCCTGAATTTTAGTTTTCCAAACTTCTGACATGACTTCTGCAAATAAATCTGGTATCATCTACATAATTGATCTGTTCTCATGAAACTCAGTTTCATGTAATTTCAATAGTTTTTTTCTAATGCTTTTCTGCTCTTCAACTGTGTAAATGTTATTACTGACAAACCATTTGAAGGTATAAAACACACAGAGAGGGAAAAACAAAAGCAAGAACCTTGCATTCTCAGCTTTAGAATTTTAATCCTCCCTGTTCACTGATAAATATCAGTTCCTCTTTCTATCAGGCTGCCATGCCCGTGGGTGGAGTTGATTTGGCAGCTTCTTCATACGATGTGATTTGAGGGGTCCAAATGAAGTCATCTCTAATTTTTTAACTTCCTATACAAATTGCTGCAGCTCCCCAAATCTGCTCCATCCTCTACCTTCCAGGGTAAGGATCTAAATGCAAAAGACTCAGTTAAAATACAGGTGTGTCATGGAGTGCAATCTCTGATGCACACTTGATGCATTGCAATTTTCTAAGCAGAGAGTGAAGACCTGAGGGGATGAAATGGGACTTCTGTGGGGAGAATGAGTCAGAGAAGGGAAGAGAAGGGAGTATAGAGCCTCAGGGCAGCTAGTCATCCTCTCCTGTAATCACAAAATTTTATATATATATATATATATATATATATATATATATATATATATATATAAATATATATATATATATATATATATATATAAAATATATATATATATATATATATATATATATATATATATATATATACAACTATATATATATAGTTGTTTCCAGGAAAGAAGAAGAGCAGGCCCAGGAGAAACCCTTTGGCAGGACCACCAGTAGGTGTGGGATAATATGGTTCAACCTTCCATACAGCACCAGTACTCTCAAATGTGATATATCTTACCTCATCCACAAGTCAAACTTGACAGGTGGGGGCTAACATATAATGGAAAGAGAAGAAAATGAGCCCCAAATGGCTCTAGTTCACAGAGCTACTTAACATCATCATCTGGATTTGAACCCATGGCCAAACACTTCAGGTTCTCTTCCTCACAAAAATAGTAAGAGAATAGAATACATAGACATTGACACACAGCAGGGAGACAGAGGAAGCCAAAAGTCACTGCTGTCTCTTTCACAGGTCTGTTTTGGGTAAGAGCTGACATGAGAAAGTAAAATGAACCCCACATCTGGTTAAGTCTGAGTACTATAGAAAAACTGGTTTCCAGATGAGTAAATATTCAGCTTCCAGTCAATTTCATGAGTTTTTTCTCTCCCTCCTCTTCCCTGTGTTCACTCTGTGCTCCAATATTTTCCTTTGCCCATCTATGCATTGGTTCATACCATTCCCTCTGCAAGGAAAGTTCTTTTTATCTGTACTTGTCCAACTGATTAAGACAGTCACTCGTGGTGCGGGAGTTAGGTTATTCCATCAAAACATAAGCCTAAATCAACTTGGTCAAAATTCATCTTTAAAATACATCAAATCAGGGTCAGTAGATAGTGTAGTGGTTACAATGCCAGACTACCACATGGTCTACCATGGTTCCAGTCACAGACATGGCATCTTGAAAGTCAAGCCAGGCGTGTGTGTGTGTGCATGCTCAAAATACTGAAAGAGATTGCAGGACAAGGGATTGAGGCATGGCCATCCCCCGTGGGGGGAGGGGTGATTTCTCACTTTCTGTCTCTCTGGTGAGTACATGCATTGTATAGCAAAAATCTCTCAATAAATAAATAAAAATCCTTCAAATCACCTTGAAGGTTGATATCTTTGGATCTGTCATTGCACCTCTTTGGCTCAAGAGAGCTGAGGCCACTGAGGAAATAGCACATTCATGTTTCTCACTCATGGTCCTTTAAGTAGAAGGCAATGGCCTTGTCCTAATTTAGTTTTTTTTTTTCTCTCTTTCCCTTTTAATTTAGAACTTGTGCAATTCAACTTATGTATATCACTTATATATGATGTGTTGTAATTTGTTCAGCGTCAACTGACATGATGCTTCTTTCATAGATATGACACTATGGCATTTTACCTCTTTGGACATTTGTGCTATTATCCTTTATAATGTTATTTTTTTGTTGCACTCAGTAAGATTTCTGTGGTCACAGATTGTTTTTCAGGCATATTGCTAGGCCCTGCCATGCATAGCTAATGTGTTGAGTTTAATTAAATTAAACAGCTGGTTGTATATAGATAGTTTTGTTTTGGCTGGCAGAACCACTTCCTGAAAGGTCCCAAGCGCAGCCTGATATAGCATGAGTAAGGTAAAGTTAGTGGTTTTAGGTAAAGGTAGGGAAAGATCCCACTTCCCTGCCATCCTCTGGAAATGGCAGAGGTTCCCGCCTTGGGTTGGATAGACTTCTCCTGGAACCAAGAGCTCCTTGCCATGGACTGAACACTGCTTAGGAAGGGAAGTGAATACTTTAGGAGAACCTTAGGGCAGAAGTGTCATGATAACTAGGAGAGTCAGATTTTCAAGAATGTTTCCTTGGAAGGTCAAATTAGGGGCTGCACTATGGGTGTATAAACCTCATCTGAAGAGATAATCTCATAGAAAGTCAGTGGGAGAAATTTCCTTTCTACTCACCTATGGACTCAATCCTGGCCTCTATGTTTAAATAGCTATTCACCTTGAGTTTTATATTTCAATATTGTTAGCTTTTAGATAGATAACTTTGAGTTTTTAAGCTGTTCTGTGCTTCAGATTTTTTTTACCCTCAGGTGGAAGTAATTATCATACTTACTACAAGGGTTGCTTGGATTAAGTGAACTAGTCCACACAAATCACCTACAATAGTATTTGGCCCTGAGTAAGCTCTGACTAAATATTAACCTTGCACCTTGTCTATCATCCGTTCATTTACTGACCACAGCTCAGTTTCTACGCTATTTGCCACTGCTCCATTTCACATATCCTGCCTGTGGGTTCAGCTTTTACCATCTTCATTTCAATACTCTACTTACATTTTCTGTAGTTTGTATGTGTCCCCCCAAAATTCATGTGTTGAGATTTACTTGTGATAAAATTAAGAGGGTGAAAACGTAATAGAATATGGTTGTTCAAAAGGGAGGGGGAAGCTTGAAGAGATTAGGATTATGGTCATCGGAGCAGGGCACCCTGGTAGGTTTAAAAGGAGGGGCTCAGACACAGACATGGTTACACCTTCTCTGTTCTTTCTTGCCACATGACCCATTAGCAAGAAGACCTTCACCAGAGGCAGTCCCTAGATGTTGGACTTCTAAACCATGATGTGGATAAACCTCTATTCTATACATTTTAAAATTTGTTAGAGGGCTTGTGCACTCATCAGAGAGCAACAGGAAGAGACAGGGAGAGAGAGAAAAAATGGGAAACCACTCCCGATGGGGAGTGGTCATGCTCCAATTACTTCTTCTCCATTTTTCTTTTAGGATGTTGGGGTCACCCGCACATCTTCCCAGCATGTTTTTCAAACTACCCAGTACAGAACTCAAACCACGCTGTTGGCCATGTGGGATCCAGACAGCTTAACCATCACACTACAGGCTGACCCACCCTCTATTCTTTTTACTTTTCAAAGAGACATTTTTGCTATAGGCTTATGTGCTTGCTGGAGTGAGAGAGTCAGAGAAACAGAAAGCTAGAAATTACCCTCCAGGGTGGATGGCCACCCTGTAATCCCTTCTCCTCAATTTTCCTCTTGGGATTTTGGGCATGCATGCACTCGTGCCCAGCATGAGTTTTAAGACACTGGGTCTGGGACTTGAACTGAGGTTGACTGTGTGGGAATTCAGCAACGTAACCAATAACCATCTGCTGGTCACTACAACCTCCATTCTTTCTTTAAAAAATTATTATTATTATTATTATTATTATTATTATTATTATTTATACATTCAATTGCTATACTTCATTTAGACTATAAAGAGACTTTACCCAGCATGCTACACATCTCAGTCCAGTTGAGAATACTATACACATCTTCATCAACAGGTAATAAACTATATCTGTGTCCCACACATAACTTGCATCTGCATTTTTTCCCCAAATTTCTTTTCCTGCACTTTTCCCTCCCACACTCTTCTTCCACATTGTCTCTAGTGTCCATGACAATTTTTAATGTGTTTATGTCCTCCAGTCTTTCAGTCTCTAGTATAGAGTGTGGATAGTCTGTATATGTTAAGTGGAGACATACGATGTCTCTCTTTCATAACCTGACTTGCTTCACTCAGCAACAAATCTTCCATATTCAACCACTTTCTATCAAATTCCAGGGCCTTGTTTTTTATGGCTGAATAGTATTCCATGGAGTGTATGTGCCACACTTTGTCAGTCCATTGATCAGTTTGTGGACCTTTGGGTTGGTTCCATATCTTAGCAATCGTGAATAGTGCTACAACAAATATAGTTGTGCAAGTGCTTTTTCGACTGAGCATTCTCCTGTCCTTTGGGTAGATACCCAGGAGTGGAATTGCTGGATCATATGGTAGTTCTATTTGAAAACCTTTGAGGAACCTCCATATTGTTCTCCACAGTGGCTGGACCAATTTACATTCCCACCAACAGTGTACAAGTGTTCCCCTTTCACCACATCCCCTCCAGCACTTATCATTATTTGTTTTTTTTTAATCTTCACCATTCTGACTGGGGTTAGGTGGTATTCCATTGTGGTTTTGATATGCATCTCCCTTACAACGAGAAATGTTGAGCATTTTTCATATGCTTTTTAGCTATTCATATGTCTTCCTTAGAGAGTTGTTTATTCAGCTCGTATTTCCATCTTTTAATTGGTTAATCATTTTCTTCTGGGAAAGCCACTTGAGTTCTCTGTGTATTCTGGTTATCAGTCCCATATCTGAGGCACAGTTAACAAAAATTCTCTCCCATTCTAAGGGTTGTCAATTCACACTAATTACGGTGCCCTTTGCTGTGCTGAAACTTCTTAATCTGATGTAATCCCACCTATCTATTTGGGGGATTATTGCCTGTGCTTTGGGTGTCTTGCTTAAGAAGTTTTTGCCTATCCCAATGTCTCCCAGAGTTTCCCAGTGTTTTCCACCAGTAGTTTTATAGTTTGCAGTCTTAGGTCTAGATCTTTGATCAACTTTGAGTTGATTTTTGTTAATGGTGACAGATAGGGGGTCATATTCATATTTCTGCAGGTGGATACCCAGTTTTTCCAGCACAATTTGCTAAAGAGGTTTCCCTCTTCCCAATGGATTGACTGGTACTCTTTGTCAAAGATGAATTGGCTGTATATTTTGGGATTTATTTCTGGAGTCTCTACTCTGTTCCATTGGTCTTCGTGTCTATTTTTGTGCCAATACCATGGTGTTTGTTTTGTTTTGTTTTGTTTTGTTTTTGGAGAGGTTTTTGCTATAGGACGCGTGCACTCACCAGACAGACAGAGAGACAGAGAGATAGAAAGCAAGAAATCACCCCCCAGGGGGGATGGCCATGCCGCAATCCCTTTTTCTCCATTCTCCTCTCGGGATCTTGGGCACGCACGCACACACGCCCAGCATGAGTTTTAAGCCACTGGGTCCAGGACGCGAACCGCATTTGACTACATGGAGTCCAGCAACATAGCCATTACACTAACTGCTGGTCCCCCAATACCATGGTATTTTGATTATCACAGCTTTGTAATATATTTTGGGGTCAGGAAGTGAGATGCCACCTACTCCAGTCTTCTTGGGTATGATGGCTTTAGCAAAACGGGGTCTTTTGTGGTTCCAGACAAATTCCATGATTGTTTTTTCTAGATCTGTGAAGAATGTCTCTTGTAATTTTATAGGAATTGCACTAAACATGTTGATTAATTTGGGTAGGATTGCCATTTTCATTATATTGATTCTGCCAATCCTGGAACATGGGATGTCCTTCCACTTTTTAGTGTCCTTTTCAATTTCCTTTTAGAGGTTTTCATAGTTTTCCTTGTAGAGGTCTTTTACTTCCTTGGTTAATTTTATTCCTAAGTATCTTACATTTCTTGTGGCTATGGTATATTCAATTACATTCTTCAGTTCTGTCTCTGTCTGCTTGTTGTTTGTACATAGAAATGCTATAGATTTTTGTAAGTTAATTTTGTATCCTGCCACTTTACTGTGTTTTCCACCAGTAGTTTTATAGGTTATGGTCTTAGGTTTAGATCTTTGATCCACTTTGAGTTGATTTTTGTTAATGGTGACAGATAGGGTTTCAGATTCATCTTTCTGCAGGTGGATACCCTGTTTTTCCAGCACCATTTGCTAAAGAGGTTTTCCTTTTCCCACTTTATTGACTGGTACCCTTTGTCAAAGATCAATTGACTGTATGTTTGGGGGTTTATTTCTGGAGTCTCTACTCTGTTCCATTGGTCCTCATGTCTATTTTTGTGCCAATACCATGCCAACCTCTATTCTTATAAAATATCCAATTTCAGGTATTCTCTGTATTAGCAACAGAATGTCAGAATCTATTACTTACTCCTGGTATCTTTTCTCTGCATCTTTCTCCTTAGTTTCAGCAGAGCCCTAACCAGCTGGCTAAAGAGGACATTTCCCAGACTTCCTTGTAGTTGTGTGTCATGTGACTAGGTGCTAGCAATTGGAAGCTGACATAAACTGATCATTTATTCTTCAGAACACACAATTGTAAAATAAGGACTATGTCCTCCACTCTACTAGCTGAAGTATGGCCATACCACAGATGAAAGCCACCAGGTGAGGGCAACAGAGCAAGGAAACAGAATGAGCTTGAGACTTGGTGACTACCCAGACAGACCCACCCCCTGTAAATGAGCACAGATTAGCTCTATTTTGTTTTAGGAATTAGCCTTTTTACTTGGTCCCTTTTGGTTTCAGTAACACTGAATTTTTATTCCCTACCTCTCTTTCTTACTAATCAGTACAATTTTTAAAAACTGAGACACATTGGCTAAATCATATTTTTTTAATTAAAAAGTTTTCTTGTAAAAATTTGCCATGACTCATCTATGATTGTTCCAAAGATTTCTATGACCAATTCATGTCTGTTTTCCACAGAACTATCTTCCTTCTTTTCTGAATATTTGTCAGCACACATCTGTGCTCATGTGTAAAAAAATTTCACCTCTTGAGAGCCCCAGATTTGACAAAATCATTTGCCTCATTTTTTAAACAGTGTTAACTCAGTTTAAAAATACTTTTCTCATCATGTTATTGCAAGGGTCTTCTTTTATTCCATCTTATGCTTTAGTCTATCCTGGATCTAACACATATTTAATTAGAATTTATTGTTGAACAGGTGGACGCAATAAAATTTATCTACCACTTCTCACTCCCTTTCAGATTTCTCATGCCACATTAAAGAAAGTAAGGAAGGTATTACTTTCTTCAGATCACACAAGACACTGAAAATTCAATCTACTTGGAAAAAATGTCTTCCTTACATCTTCCTTTAACTGTATGATAATTTCTTTTCTGGTGGGTTTCACAATGCAAATTAGGCACAGTTTATTTATGCTCGAGTCCAGAGAAATTAATTTATATATATTCCAGAAATAAGTTCCATGAGAATACCCACACTTCCTTAGTCTCAGACTTTAGGAATGTCTGCAATGTATCTCTTTCCCTAAAAATTTTAGGGATATTCACTAGAGTCAGTTTTCATCTATTTCAATCCCTGCTTTCCATGAAAGACTAGCTAAAATCATTGTTACCACTTTAACTCTCTTCAATTGGTTAGTGTGTTGTTAGTGGAATTAATCCATCAACTAACATATATTTATTGGTTTCCAATTAGAGGAAAGATTCTTCACTTTATAAAACATATAAGAAAAAGACATTATTTCTGCCCTTAAGGAATTGCCAACCTAATTGTAAAATCTCATGAGAGTCTCTGTCTTTTCCAGACCTGTCAGAAGATCAGGCGTGGTCCCCAGGTGTCTCATACCTAAGGCTCCCTGAGGAACTGTTACACTTTGCCCTGACTGTTCAGATCCATGATGTCTGTCATCAACTGTCTAAATTTGAAGAGGCTTTTTGGTCCTCAGTGGTTAAATTCTTAGGAGGATGTCTTTCAAATCCTAATGTTCTTAATGACTAGTCTAGTGCCTTGTACACAAAATACATTTATAAATGAACCAAAGAGTATATTTTCAACATGGCATTGATGTAGTTTATGAAACTACCAATTCATCTTCAGAGCTAGGACATTAAGGCACAATAATTTCTATTTATGCACAAGAGACACTAAAGACCCTTTCCTTTCACTTATCAACCAAAACTTCAACAAATATTTACTGAGAGCTCAGAATATGTCAGATATTGTTTCAGGTACCGAGAATATGGTAATGAGTAAGCCAAGAATTTGCCCTAACAAAGCTTACATTTTAGGGAGAGAGGAATGCTGAGGACAGGATCTCTGGAGCCAAAACAATGGAAAAAAGACTACAACCATGTCAGCTTATCCTTACAGGCAAATTGAACGTATTCATTCAAGATTTATAAAATTTAACAACAAAATGGCTTTAGTCTCAGAAGTGAATACACCAAAACGAATGACTCCTTGAAAAGTAGAAATGAAAAATTATTATACTTTTTCTTTATGTAACTAGCACATTCATAAAAGAAATATTTTTTAAAATAAAAATTAAAAATGTGCCCCCAGGAAAAAATATCTGAATATATTTGTATGCAATTTTATTCTATGCTTTTAGCTAATGTTTCTCTAATTTATGTGCTATCCCTCCTTAGTCCCTGCTAAATCTTTTAACAGTATTTTACGAATGCATTATTTTCTCCACCAAAATTTTCATGAGGGAGAAAACAATAAGATGCCCAATATTTTTTAAGAGAGAGTTTTGCTATAGGCCACGTTCATTTGCCACAGAGACAGAAAGCAAGAATCACCCCCCAGAGAGGATGACTATGCTGCAATCCCTTTTCCACCATTCTCCTCTCAGGATTTTGGTCATGCATGCACGTGCATTTGGCACGAGTTTTAAGACACTGGGTGCAGGACTAGAACTCTGGTCAGCTACATGGGAATCCAGCGACACAACCATTTCACCATCTGCTGATCTCAAGATGCCCAATTTTTAAAAAAAATTACTTATGTCTTGCACAATGTACTGAATAAAATGCTATTAACCGAAAAAAAGGAAAAGAAGAAACACATACACACACATACATACAACACACACACACAGACACACACACACACACACACACACACACACACACACAATTTATTTAACCCATATGGAAGTTTACACTCTGGCTTCCTCCTCATTTCCCCTAGTGACTGAACAATGAGAAACTGACATAAAGATTAGTGATAGATGAGGTGAACAATTTTTTTCACTCTAAAATTTAAATTTCTTATTTGCTATATTTGAATCACAGTCAGGCAGTTGTCTTTTTTAAAAAGGTTTATTCATTTAGTTCTCCTGAGAAAGACAGAGGGACAGCCCCTGTAGGATCTTTATGCCATAATTCACCCCCTAATCGCAGCCAGCCATGATCATGGACACACATGCACACATGTGTACAGTGAGACCTCAGGATATGAACCCAGGACCTTTTCTTGTGGCTTTAGCATCATGGAATATATGTGACCACCACACCACTGCAGCTAGCCCAGGCAGGTGTCTTTGATCACTGAAAGTAAAGATGGAAAATCAAATGACATCTTTCACTAATTAGAAAAATCATTTTTTAAAAGTAAAACATTGGAACTTAAAGACATACTATTTATTGTTCATCATAAAGTTTATGTCTCTTGCTAAATATTAAATTAGACAAGTTATAGTTGACAGCTGAAAATATTTCGTTAAATTTATTTTGGAAACATTTCACTTCTGTGATGTAATCTATACAAAGACCATGCTAGAACTTTTGCAAGTTTTCTGTGGAAAATAATATATGGATGGTGTGTCAGCCATATTTCTATACATTTAGCAATTAATGAAACATTTGAAAAATACTGTTTTTTGTTTTTGTTTTTGCTATAGGACACATGCACTCATTAAAGAGAGACAGAGAAAGAGAGGGAAAGTGAGAAATCACCCTCTAAGGGGAATGGCCATACCACAATCCCTTCTCCATTCTCCTCTCAGGATTTTAGACATGCACGTTTATTCACCCAGCATGTCTTTAAAGCTGCCTGATCCAGTACTTCAACCGTACAGTTGACCATGTGGGATCCAGCTGCCTTAACCACCATGCCACCAGCTTCCTCCTATTGCTTCTTTTTTCTTTCTTTCTTTCCCTTTCTTTCTTTCTTCTCTCTTTTTCTTTCTTCCTCTCTTCTTTCTTATTTTTTAACTGTGTTTATTTATTTATTTTAAGAGAAAGAGAGACATGGAGATAAAAAAGATCGAGACAGAGAGACAGGCACCACCAATGGGACTTCACACCACAATCCATCCCCAGTCTCAGCCTGCCCGGTTCTTGGATATGCACATTCATGCCCAGTGTTCTCAGGGGGGTCCCAGGATACAAACACAGGACACTTCCCATGTGGGTTCAGTTGTGTTAATACCATTCCACTGCCTGACTCCTGAAAAGTACTATTTCTACATTCCCTTGCAGACTGTCTGACTCTGAGTTGGATTTTCCAATGCGGAGATCTTGGCACCCACATCACTAAGGTGCTTTCAGGGAGGAGCAGGAAATGCCAGCCTCTCACCAGAGCACTGGAACTAGGCAGACTTTGGGAAGGAAGAACAAAAGGGTGGAGAGGAAGGGAAAAGACAGGGAGAGAATCTGGCTTTCATGGGAGAGCTGGTCAGATGCTCACAAAGTCACATCTTCTTCTGGGCCCAGGAATTAGCCCAATTTGCCACCTCCCTAGTGATTATGAGTGGCCATGAGACTGAGTACTGGATGGTGAGTGTGAATGTGGGAGGCAGTGATGCTCACCACTCCCAGGCCTTTCAAAAATCTCCCTCTGAAAACCTGCACACATTCTACCTCTTCTGTTCAAGCCCCTCCTGCTGTGGGGGAATCAAGACCAATTCTCTCAAGAGGCAAGCAGGAATGGTGGAGCCACCACCTGAGCAAGCCCAGGCCTGGGAATGACTAAGGACCACAGAGCATCCACATCACTCAAGTGACATAAGAAATGCATCTTCTTGGGGCCAGCAGATGGCATGATAGTGAAGATGCTAGATTCCCATGTGGTTGACCACTGTTTGAATCCCAGACCTGGTGACTTAAAACTCATACTGGGCATGTGTGAGTGTGTGCCCCAAATCCGAGGAGAATGGAGAAGGGATTGAGATGTGGCTGTCTCCCCTGGGGAGTGATTTCTCACTTTCCCTCTCACTGGCTTCCTCTGTCTCACTGGTGAGTGTACACACTCTATGGCAAAACCCTTAAGAAAAGAAATTAATCTTATCTGTGTAATTCCATGGAGGTTGTGTTATTGGCCAATCTAAGTCCAGCTGCTGCTTCTTGCAGTCTAATGAAATTATAGGCAGATGCTGGAGAAGGGAGGGTATTCTGTTACAAGTTATGGGAGACAGCAAAACCTCAGCATGTTCTTGGTACCTACAGTACAATATACAATCTATCAGAGTCCATTGTTTGAGTAATTATCCTGAGTCCTTCAAAACCTATTACTGGTTTCTCATCCAACCATTCCTCAAATAGATTCCCCTATGACTCAGCATTTGGTCAGACTGGTATTTTAGAGGCCTTTCTTAATTTCAAGATGGCTGAAGTCCTGCTAAACCTTAAACTGACCTGCTACAGTTGTTTTATTGCTTTTGTTTTTGTTTTGTTTTTTTTTTTTTCTTATAGCAGTAACCTTCCCTGACTAATACAGCAGATAAATAAATGAAGTGATAATAACACACTTCATTTCTCCTGCCCAGGGAAGCAGTTGATTCTTATCAACAATGCTCATTTATGACATCTCTCATGAGATGAACTCCTCCATGCCCCTGGAGCAAGGGATGTCCATGACTGTTACAGACCATAAAACCTCAGAGAGAGGGTTCCATGGCTCAAAATGGCACTTAAATATTTTTTTGATGCCCTCCTGATGGCACCAGTGATCTCTTTATTACTTGGGTGGGGTGGGGGCCAAATCCTGGGGCAGTGATGTTAGATTTCATTGACATGTGAAGCAATTTTGGCAAAGCTAGCGAGCATCTTGGATGTGATTTATATCTAGTCAGGGAGAAATGACATCTGGGATGTCTGATTTATTCACTAGCAAAATGCTGGCGGAACCTAAAATAAGAAAATAGAAATTTATGTAACAGATTGCAGAGCCTTAATTTAAGAATGGTTAGGGAACCAGCAGATACTCCCAGCTTGGCTTCGCTCAGAATCACATGCTGCAAGCGAACATGGCCTTTCTTAAAGCATCAAGGCACATGTGGAGAGGTGGGATCTTCTTTCTTTAAAGTTTCAACACCTGAAGTTTTCATGGGCTAGTTCATACCCAAATAAGTTCTGCCATTCAATTACATGTCAACCGCCACAAAGAACAAGCAGCTCTGTGGCATTTTACAAGAAGCCACAGTCCATTGTAATTCTACCTGGAAATCCGTGAGCTGCTTCATATTAATATCCATGGCAGGAGAACCCAGAAAATACTGAGACGCCATCTGTAAGAAATTCTGTTCCCACTACTGAGAGACGATCTGAAGACAATGACATAATTGTTTCCTCTTCAAAGCTAATAAAAATGTTCTAGAATATGCTCAATGTTTCAAACTCCAAATTGCAATTTCTCTCTGGTTTCAGTGACCCCACTTGATGTGCTCCTGCATAGCCAACTTTTCCTTGTCTTGGCAACACTGGTCATGTAACAGAGTCCTCCTTCCTGCTTCCCACTTTTCTTTGCCCTTTGGAAAGCTCAGAGCCAACAGGCAAAGAATGCAGAGGCTCCATGGCATGAATGTGATGGTGATGTGCCAGCCTTCCTCTGCCTCTCTTTGCATTTCTCTTTTTCTCCTGACCTTGTATCACCTGTTCTTCTCTCTGCATTAGTTGATCAAGCAACACATTTATTATGTTAGTTGAACTATTTTTTCTGGAGGAGGTTGGGGAGCCATACACAGAGAGAAAAGTGATGAAAGAGAGAAGAATGATGAAATAAGAGAATAGAAAAGAGAGATAGGAAGACTAAGAGGAGAGGGAATAGGTGGGGGCTAGAAAAGAACAAATAGGAGACAGAAGGAAGGAGGGAGGGTTCATATTGCCATCAGTGCTCAGCAACTGAGAAAGATGGGAGTCTTATCAAAGCATCACTAAACGAGTACATTTACCTTTTTTCTTTAGAGAACACTAAAGCTCCTTTTATTGTTCCTTCCATTCTTTAAATTCTCCAACAGTTCAAGGATTGCATTTAAGAATCCATCCTGCGCTATGAATTTGGCTAACTCATAAAGCCTTCTTTGATGTTGAGATTTGGAAAGAGTCACTACTATAATGATTGGGAATGAGGTTTATATCTCCACTAAAACTATTACCATGGTAGGCCTGCTAAGGATCTTTATTCAGCCCCTTTTAGTTCTACCTTTCATTGGAGACAGACTATCAAATCATTGAATGTCTCAAGGAACATAAATTTGGCTTCTTTACACCCTTCATTTTGGGAACCACACCTCCCAGAATGAAAGGGAAAATAGAAAACTCCTATCATTTTCCCCTTCTTTTTTTTCTTTTCTTTTTTTTCCTAATGAGGGGTTGGGGTATTTTCAATAGGGTTTTGCCATGCCACAATCCTTTCATCCCAGCCTCCTAGTTAGCTAGTATTGTTAAGCATATACTGCTGTACTCAGTGAACTTAGGGTTGGTCCAGAATTCAAACCCAGGCCTTTCTTCCATGTGACTCCAGCATCACGCAGTGGCACCCTATCCCCTGTACCACTGCAGCTGTGCTCCTCCTTCCCCTCTCCATGAATTTAGCCTTTTGCTGAGGTAGAGCAGGCCCTCTTGCTAATTCTGGTCAACTCCCTGGCTTGACCATGGACTTATGAATCAAAGCCTAGAATGAAGACTTGGTTCTTTCTCCCACCAAAATTAAGTAATTCCCTTTCCTTGGAAAGAATTTAGCAAATGGTCTCACCCTTTGTGTAATCAAGTTCCAATCCCAATTCTTAAGGCAGGAAAGGGAAAAACAACTGCAGAATCTGTCAACATAGACTTTTATAAGAAAATAGAAAGTATGACCTGAGAAAGCAGGCATTGAAGGTGAGATGTGTCCATTTCTTGTTGTCCATCTCTTTGAGTTTTTGTCCATGAATGCTAGGTTGTATAACTTATTCTAAGAATGTTGATTTAACAACTGATTTTCTTTAGCCAAAGGAATGGTACTACAGTAGATATGAAATGTAGTCCACAAAACTAGAGTGCAAACATGTCACATTTTTTTCTTACTCTCCTCCAAGTTCATTTTACTCCAAGGCTGTGATACATCCAAGTCATTATTTGGCACTTTATTCTCACCTCCTCGGCCATGAAAGTTTCCTGTGACCTTAGGCATCTAGCAGAGTAAGGGGAAAGACTATTGGTCTTCTGTTCACTGGTTTGCTTGTTCCCCAAGCCTGAGAGTTCTCCTGAAGTTAGGAGTTCAGCCTCCATGCCAAACTTGGACTCCAGGGGTTCAGCTTGCATGTGCAGCTCACTCCTCTACTCCTCCAGAGACATCCCTCTTCTGGGGCTCTGTGTGTCCATATGTAATGGGGAAGAGTATCCAACACTTTCTTGGGCCTCAAGTTTCCTTTCCAACTTCTTGGCCCATTCAGTTCTATCTTTTGAACTCCAAGTACTGCATTCATCCACTCACTCCTCTCCTAGGATCACCCAGTGTAACAAGTTCAAGTTTCTACAAATGTCCATCAAGCTTCTACAAAGGAGACTTGCCTTCTTATCTGCCTGGTAATTCCTGCTTTCTTCACTGTGCTGCACAAGCTCCTAAAATAAGGGAACACAGATGCCTGGCAACACAGACCAAATAAGAGTCAATAATTCAATAACTGTCCCTCTGTGAGCAAGCAGAGATGACATACAGAGCATCACCAAGAAGCTGAAGTAAAGGAGAATAGAGGGCAGTGTGAGTACCTGAGTGCCTTCCATGACCCTCCACTGAGAAGGCACCTTGACCACATGCATCCAGGTAAGAGAAGAGAACTCCCATGGGGAAGACATGCAGTTCAGTCTTGGAATGAGCAAAGCTCAAAAGTCAGGCTCTAATGTGGGTTTTAACATTCATAACCTGCATGACATTGTACAAATCAATCTCTGCTCTGCTTCTTGGCATTTTATTTGTAAAATAAGGTCACAACACCTTCCTTGCAAAATACTCATAAGGAGCAAATGAGTCCCTCTCTTTTTGACTCCCCTCTCAAATATACCAAATTATTCTTTAGGATATTCGTAGGAGGGCCAGGAAATGGAGGAAAGGTAAGTGGGAAAATTCAAAACAAGGGAACACAGAGTCCTGACCACAGGAACCAATCATCATAATAATTCAATAACGGTCCTTCCACAAACAAGCAGAGATGGTACAAGGAACATCACCGAAAATTCTAAAAATCCAAAAAAGATTTTCTGCTTCAGCCCGGTGTCTTTGGAAGCACCCCATGTCAGATCAGGTAAGCCACAAGAGTTGTGGTGGGCCTGAGAGTCCATTACTTTTACTTCTCTCTTCACCCTCTGACCCAAAAGATGAGCCTGGCAAATACAATATCATGGTCAAACCTCAAAGCTGGAGTCAATCAGACCTGGGTTTGATTCAACCTCATCACAGCGAGTCTGAGTGATCCTCCCATGGGGCGAGACAAGGACACTCCTACTATGACACAGAGTTATCAAAGAAAAAGAAGAAGAAGAAGAAGACACACAAAAGGATTAGTCCAGTGCCTGACAATGATTCCTCCTATAATTTTTATTATCACTAACACCTTCTGTCCACTTGCTAAGAAATCTTTCAATAAATGCATTGCTTCAATTTTTCCTTTTCCTTTGTGTTTAACTGGTTTTGTTCTCAAACAATTTTTTTTAGACTCTTCTGGATTCTGTTCCCTCATGTGTAAATTTCATTAATCCACTCATGTGGAATCCCAATAATTCTCATCCCTTCCAAAGCAGTTCCAAAACACAAGTGCACTAGCGACAGAGAACCGCTTCCACGGAGCTGAGAGAAGCACCCTGACCACGCTGCAAGCAGAGTTTGCACAGAGGATGCTACGTATGCTTACAAACAGTCCTCCCTTCACCCAGGATACCATCTCTTATTATGATGATTGCTCTCTGGATTCCTCTTGAATGCTGACAAGTTGCACCAGGTATTTCCTTCTCACTTAGATACCAAAATAAAGTCTCTTCCAAACTTCTGGCTTTTGAGTTCTTCTGCCAGTGTGTCAGAGCCAGCTCCTGAGTCACTCAGCTGAAAGCCAAGCTGAGGGGAGGTGGTTTTCATTTCAGGAACTCGAGTTAGCTTCCTGGAGACAAAACACAGCAGCATCAATAAATAGGGTAGAAAGAAGGCAACAACAGGGGAGGAATTTAAACTCCAGTTGTAATATTAATTAAAAAGTAAGCAATAGTTAAATACAGATATCCAGCAGAATGCTTTGCTATATGTTGAAAGGAAAGGAACAAAATCCAGAGGCAGAATAAAACCTGATTCTGTCATAACACAGGCAACATGGACTTAAAGAGCCTTTTTAAAAATGCACAGTCTTTTTATGGAAATATCCCAAAGTGTTCCTAGTAAGTATTTTAACAGTAATTTTTATTGTAATTTCTAATTTACACATAACAGTCGTACATCTTCTTTGGGGTACAGCACGGCTTTCTTAAAGCGTGTATACAATGTGTAATAGTCGAATCAGGGAAGTAAACATCCATCTACTCTACATTTCTCACCACTTTGTGTTGTGCACATTCAAAATCTGCTCTAATGGTCCTTTTGAAATATATGTTGAATTTTCACCAACATTCACTACTCTGCTGTGCTAAACATTTCATTACCATTCCACTTCCATACATGCACCCTAATGAGTATTTTTTTTCTTTATTCGTAATAGACCACAGGTGTGCTCAAGAGAGGGAAAAAGAGAGAAAGAGAGACACTCCCGCAGCAGAGCCTGGTGACACTTCAGTCCTTCCAGCTCTCCATCCCATCAGTTGGGATTCTCTGTATATGCACATGTATCCCCAGAATGTTGCCGCAGTGCTCAGAATTTAAAACCCAGTCCACCGTGTGGAACCTGGCTTCTTCTGCATAGCACCTAACATCTACACTATGAAGCTATCCCTGTAATGAGCATTTTTAAGTGCAATTTTTTTCTTTCATTCATGACATCAATATTTACAGAACCTGCTATGTACCAAATTCTGGCTATACAACAAGGAACCAGACACTGAAGTTCCCTGACTTCATGAAGCTTCTATACTACTGGAAAAGTTAGATTATAAATAAAGAACGTCAAGGAACGATGGAGGAACGGTGTGACCCTGGGCAGGTGTCTTCATCTCCTGTGCCATCATTTCCTCATCTGCATAGTGGGAGTAACGGTGGCCTCTATAGCCTTTAGAATCTTGGCCAGGGTCGGGGGGTAAATAAACTGCTTTGTGCTCAAGTCTGAGCACAGTGCCCGGCTCAATAGTCTCCACTGACATGGAAGCTCAGAGGACAGGAGACTCGTATGTTTTCCTCATTGTCATTCCCAGTGTTTAGGACAATGCATAAAATAAAATCAGTGTTCAGTAACTGCTGAGTAACTGAAATTTTAAAAGCCATAGATTGTGATTCATGTTGTAAAAAAATAATAAACAGGGGTGTTTTGGAAGAGCAGAACATAGGGATGGCATAGCCAGAAAAGGTCTCTTTAAAAAGAGTAGGGGAGAATAATTCCAGAAAGAGGAAAAGAGTAAAAATGCATTGTGGCTGGAAAAGCTTGCTATGTTCAGGAACCTCCTAATGTTATAAGGTGAGCACATTTGCCTTCTGGTTGGGGGTTTCCAAGGCTGTATCTTGTGGTCCTATCACTGTTCCTCTCCTGTCCTTTTTATTCCCTAATTACTTAGTTGATTTTCCCCACACAGCAACACAGGTCTTCTCCCAACCAGGATGTCTCTCAATCGGACTATTTCCTTAAGGAATAGAATTGTAATATAGGAGAAGCATCAAGCAGAAGAACAGGTGTTCCTGAAACATTCCCATTCCCAGCAGACTCAGAGGAACCTGGTTAGTTATGGTCATACGGGAATTCTCAGCCCTCTCTCCCCATTTTTTTTTCTTCCCGTGTTTTATACACCTTCTAGATATATGTGACCACTTGGAAGTCCCAAGCTTTTCCTTAAGGTATTAAGTGATGAGATTGTCATGTCCTATAAACTCATTCATCAGTAAAGGATTTCCATCCTGTGTGTCCCTGTCCCTCCAGGCTAAAAACTTTTCTAAAGAGTTGCTGTTATGTCTTCAGAAACTTTATTTTCTCAAAAGACCAAGTGGTATTTATTTTCTGATAATAAATACAGCAGACTTCCCTCTGATTTATGATGAATCTAGAAGGATTCTCCTCTGACTAGGAAGGCAGGAAGGAAGGAGGCCCTGGACTGCTCCTGTCAGCTAACTAAGTGGTCAAGCTACAGATGTGTCCATCTAGACAGCAAGACACATCTGCTTCCATCACACAGTTGCCCATGCCATCCTGTTCCCCCCAGTGCTCTCACTGTCAACCTTCTCAAAGGTGTTGTTTCTTAGCCACACTGAGGCGGGCATAAGTGGAGCATTACGTGTGTCATTGTCTCTGATAGTCAGTGTACAAGAAAGGAACAAGGGAGTCTCTGGGTTAGGTCTCAGCCGGCTTCTTTGTTACCGTAGTTTAATATCCAGGATATACTCATCACATTGAGAAATGCAATTCCTTAGGGAGTGGATGAAATGTTTACAGTACCCAATATCTTCCCACTAAAAACCAACATGAATTCTGCCCTTTTTTTCCCCCGAGACTGAGTACATGTAGTTGTAAAAGCACCCGATGGGAGCTCAGGCCCAGTCAGACATTTCGTTCTTTGGGAAGACCCCCTTGGCCTCACCATTCTTGCCTATATAATAAAAGGCATTGGGCTTGGGCTTGGGCTTGGGCTTGGGCTTGGGCTTGATGTCTGTTCCAGCTCTCAAACATTCTCTGGGCCTATTTGACAAGCATAAACTTGTGGAGGTTGATCTGTCACACCCAAAGAGGAATTTGCCCTGTTCGGGTTCCATTTAGCAAAGATTGCTCCTTATTGTCTCTGCCAATATCAGTTGGACCTACCTAGCTCAGATTTCTGTAGCAACTACAGACAGGATTGTTCTTATTAGATTTTTAAAGGAGAAAAAAAAACATACAAGCACACTGTGGATCTTTGTGTATAAACATGTTAATCAACCGTATATCCTCTGTTCGAGTAACATCATATTTACACCTAAAGATCCAGAGCCAGAGTTAATGACAATCAGCATGCAGATTTGACTCTTCCGGTATAGTTGTACATGAGATTTGCACGGTATATAGGATGGTTTGTTATTTTACCTCCAATCCTTCCTCACCAGGTATTAATAAAACACTTACTCAGATATCTATAAGGCAACTATTTCTATTATAGTCCTATTCTTAATATCTTCCTCTTGTACACCCTGTTTAGAAACAGGGCAGCAGTCCTCCTAGGTTCCACACCAGTGTGTGTATAGCCTTCTTTGCAGACTAAATTCTTAGTGTCTTCTATGATTTCACAACATTCACACATTAAAGTTCAGAGTCTTCATCAGCCGTCTTTATATAACTCCAGCTATTTCTACTCCTACTTGTGAATGCAGACTCATGCAAATGCAAGAGGACGGAAAGCATGGCTCATCTCCAGGGCCCCCTCTGCGACATGGGATTGCTGCCGCTTGCCTGCTACAAAATACTTTCGTTTCTCTGCCCACAGCCATGGAGGGCCTTTTACAGACCACCCTGACTCTGGGAGAGAAAAGTACCTCTGAATTGAACATTGCCTATAAAGAATCTTTCCCAGGATGTTACTTCCTGAGTCCCACCAGCCAATGGCCCCAAAAAGAGAGCTGTCAGGAAAACTGGGCACTTTCTGGTCACAGGGATTTTCTAGTTTAACTGTTTACCCTCCGTATATCCCACTTTATACTCTCTTGGTTGTCAGGGATTTGTCTTCTTTAGCTTAAAACACCCAGTGATTCACCATTTATCGGGAACTACGGAAGAGGAAGCTCAGTAAAGCCTCCTTTGTAAACGTTGGCCCAGAATTATGTAAGTGGGTTGAAATGAGTAGCAGAAACAGATGCCTTTAATTCATCTCATCTGCTCGTTACCTGCAGCGCAGATGTGTGTGTTTCTAAGTACTGCAGTGCATGTTCCAGTTCTCTTTGACCACATCCCTTGACCTTCCCTGTGTACTAGAGATCCTTAAATTCCCCTTCTCGGAAAGTTATATATAATCTCAGGATTCCTGAATGTCTATCTGTGCTTTCCATGTGACTAATGGAAATACATCAATTCTTGTAAAACTGGAAAACTACTTCTTGTTTCTACTGAAAACAGGGCTCCATTCTCAGCCACTCCTTGCATTGCAACTCCATGCCCCGTCTTTTCTAATTGTGTGACTGTAGTGCTTTATTCTTCCTGTTTCTGTTGTAGATATAGTAAAGATACTCTAGATACTAACCCAGTTTCAACCTTAGGAGTCTCCTTAGGTGCATGTAGTCCTGCCTAAAGGGTTTACCACTAAAAGATTGTTTGTTTCATATACTCCAGAAACCTCCAGGGACATACACAGTGGCCTCCCACTCTATGATACATAATGTTCTGTCCTGGATTATCCTACTTGATTTTCACAAATTAAAAGCTTGGGACCAGCAGTTAGCGTAATGGCTATGTCGCTGGACTCCCACGTAGTCGACCGTGGTTCGCGTCCCGGACCCGGTGGCTTAAAACTCACGCCGGGCACATGTGCGTGCGTGCCCAAGATCCCGAGAGGAGAATGGAGGAGAAGGGATTGCGGTGTGACCATCCCCCCTGTGGGGTGATTTCTCGCTTTCTGTCTTTATGTCTCTCTCTGTCTGTCTGGCGAGCGCACGCGCCCTATAGTGAAAAAAAAACCTCTCCAAAATAAAAAACAAAACCAAACAAATTGAATGCTTCTCAGGCCAGCTGGTGGTGTGCTGGTTGAGGCAGCTGAGTCCCACATGGCTGACTGTGGGTCTGAGTCCCAGCATCAGCAGCTTGAGAAACGTGCAGAGTTCGTGCACATGCATCCCAAAATCCTGAGAGGAGAATGAAAAAGGGATTGCACTATGGGCATCCCTCTTGGGGGGGGTAGTTTCTCATACACCTCCCAATCTCTCTGTCTCTCTGGTGAGCATGCATGCCCTATAGCAAATAAAAATAAAATAATATATTTTTTTGGGGGGGAGAGATTTTCGCTATAGGGTGCATGTGCTCGCCAGACAGACAGAGAGAGACATAGAGACAGAAAGCAAGAAAACACCCCCCAGGGGGGATGGCCACGCCGCAATCCCTTCTCCTCCATTCTCCTCTCAGGATCTTGGGCACTCACGCACACGCGCCCGGCGTGACTTTAAGCCACCGGGTCCGGGATGTGAACCGCGGTCGACTACGTGGGAGTCCAGCGACATAGCCATTACGCTAACTGCTGGTTCCCAAAAATAAAATATTTTTTTAAAAATCTCTCAAAGTACTAGTCATTGTTCATGCTCATGGAGGCTTTTATGGTGACTCTTGCCTTCATGGTTCCCCTGTCCTCTCAGTCCCACAGCATTAATGTTTGGTGACACAGTACTTAGTCAGATTTCCTGTCATACTATCAATTGTTGCTCTCTATGGGGTGCTTTTGTCTTGCCAATTATGATAGCATTTTCTTGAAGAGTGTGTACAGGTTAGAAAATTTTGGCATCTTCCCTGGTCCTCTATTTCTGCTTTTTGTAAAGAATAAAATGAGTGGCCAGCGAGGCACTGGACTCCCAAATGGCCAACCATCATGGTTCAAGTCCTGGCCTGGTGGCTTGCTTTCTCACTTTCTCTCTGTGCCTCCTTCTAGTGAGTACACATGACCTACAAAAAATTTAAAATAATAATAAATAATTTTTATAAAATAATAAAATGAACCTCTCCTATGGTCCCCTGTAACTCTTTCCCTGTAATAATAGTTTTCACACACTGAATGCACTTTTGTTATAACATCATTCCTGGTTGTACCACTAGAATATGAACACATTGAAGGTAAACCAATATTTTATCACCTTTTTTGCCCAGTACAGAAAAAATTTCTAGTAAGTGTTTGTTTCACACTAAATGGAGAAAAAGATGAACAAATGACTGTCAAGAATGTTTAAATTCCATTTAATGCTTTAGTGTGTGTGTGTGTGTGTGTGTGTGTGTGTTTGTGTGCACGCGCGTGTGTTGGTGGGGGTGTTGAGGGCATAGCAAAGCAGAGAGTTTATTGAAGGAGAGGGAAGGAAAAACAGAGCCCCCAAGAAGAAGGGAATGGTCCTGGAAAATGGGTTGCCGAGGAGGGACTGGAGTGAGAAGTTTTTAATCTGGGTCAGAAGGTCTGGGCTTGTTTTCAAGTGGGACTCACATATACATTCCCCTCGTGGTGGGGAGGGGCACATGCTGGATGGGTCCACTTACTCTTCCCCTAATTTTGGAGTGGGTATGTGCTACAAAGGCTTTGATGTGTTTTAACAGGGGACTTACTAAGTATTAGAGAATTGATGTTGCATACTGATAAGTCAATGAGTCTTATATTTTTTGACTTGCCAAAGTTATTTTCCCTGCTCACATTTTCCTAAATAAGTAAAACATTCAATGATGTGCAAGAGCAGCTCAGTCATTGCTAATTCAAATAAAATGCAGCAGTCTGCACTGAAAAATGACCTGAAAATAGTTGCCAGCTTATATATAGCACACCTACAGAGAATGTTCAGAAATGTTCAGCTATTCCTACGTGTTTGATAGCTCCAAGAATGACAACAAAGCATCATTAAAAAAAAAAAAAAAAAGGAAGAAAGAAAGAAAAAAGTGTTGCAACATGTGAAGAGTTGACTGTGCTGTAGCTCCCACTGAGGGTCTGCCTTATGACTAGTATTTGGAAGAGACATTTTCTTCTGTCATCAAAGTTGACAGCAAAGATTGAAGTGGACTTTCACCTTGCCTGAGACCTCTTCTTCTTTGCTGTTTGCTCACTGCAAAAGCGCTAACTTAAAACTCACATCAGCCAGCTCAACCCACTGTTATTTCAAAGTGCAACCCACATGTGAGAAAGGAGCCTGTGGCAAACCATTCAAGGTATTAAAATTGTGAGTCACTGCCAGACCAAAAAAAAAAAGTATTCTCTGCACAGAAATACAGCAAGATATTACTGTTAAAATGAAAATGAAAATCTTTTTAAACTCTCAAAACAGGCCTACAATGGATTTATATAAATGGTGACATTACGATCTAAATCTGCCAACCAGCAGGCCTCATTTTCCAGTAAATTCATGGAAGAGTATCAGATAGTGGCACATAGCCATGAAACAGAGAAGATGCTCCCTGAAAACTGCCTTCTTTAATTGTATGATGTCGTGGAGTTGTGAGAAGAAAAGGACAGTCTGACTTGTTTAAATCAAGTTTGAAAGTCATTTCAAAAAAGATCATTCTACAAAAAACTGTATCAGCTGCACCATTTGCTACAAAAGAAACTATGAATTCAGGACAGAGCATCTTCTTGGTGTCTCTCTGGCTCATCCCTTGTGCTGATACAGTCACGAATAGTAACTACAGGTTGGTATTACATGTAGTACACAGACTTTCACTTTACTTTTTAAAATTTCTTTCTGAGAGAGAGAAAGGCAAAAACCCTCAACTGGATTTCACGCTACCCCCAGCCTTCCCAACCAGCCAGGATCACAGACATGCATACCCAGCATGTACAGGTCAACCTAGAACTAAACTCACTGTCTTCCATGTGAATCCAACATTGCTTGAGCGGCATGTCACCCCTCCACCACTGAGCCAGTTCTCCACTTTATGTGTTATAACAGGCTGCCCCAACTTTCTGGGTGCTTACAGTTCTATATCAAAAACACATGCACATACATGATGTAATGAGGCAACAGTAGAGGAAACGGAATCAATTCTATGATTCAAAAATACTGCTTTACTTTTTTCCACCCAGGTAGTTGTTGAAGATTGACAAGAGAGAGGGGAAGATCAATAAGTGTCTCCGCAATGTCAAAAGAGGTTGAAAACTAAAAGATTCATTTAGTCTCTTGGTTGTTTATGTTTGTGGTGCAAACAAAGACTTGACTGTTTGGGAACTGAATTAGTCCCTTTGGAGATTGCAAAGTGGGACTAGGAGGAATGATGAGTACATAATTATTTAAAAGAGCAAAAAAGAGTGTACAAATATGGGCAAGAATAATGGGGGTACTCTAGAGAAAGGTTTCAGAATGCTGTGAAAAGTGTAGTTTAACATGCTCACCCACCATTGGCTGAGAACAATTTCTAAGGACACCACCCAAAGAGCTGAGAAGCTTTAATGGCAGACATTTGCTTCGTGAGCCAGAGTTCATGACTGGCAGTCCACTTTCAGAGTATCAGGAGGCTGTGTGACTTGTGCTCACATTTGGTCCAGAATAAGCCTTCAGCATATAAGTGATTTTTATTTTATTTTATTTTTTATTTATTTTTTTAGAGGTTTTTTGCTATAGGGCGCGTGCGCTCACCAGAGAGACAGAGAGACAGAAAGCAAGAAATCACCCCCAAGGGTGGATGGCCACTCCACAATCCCTTCTCCTCCATTTTCTTCTCAGGATCTTAGGTGCACACGCACACGTGCCCGGCGTGAGTTTAAGCCACTGGGTCAGAGACTCAAACTGTGGTCGACTACATGGGAGTCCAGCGACATAGCCATTACAATAACTGCTGGTCCCAGCATATAAGTGATTTAAGCAAGGAAATATAGAGCAGAAAGTTAAGTGAATTTAAGGGTCTTACTCTATCACTCTCTACCTGTTTCAGCTTCCCAAGTAGTTAAGGTTCTCACTCTGTCATTCTCTTCCCACAAGTAGCTGTGATTGCAGGCACCTAGTTTATAGGATGGGCCAGGAATTGAACCAGGGCCTTTTACGTGTCCTTCACATACAGAGCAGCAGCATCTTTACTGGCTTGCCACGATAGTTGGGCCTAAGTTTAAACTTAATTGTATTCTTTACCCACTGCAAATAGGGTTCATAGAGAAAAGTTCTTTAAAGAGAAACACAATTAGATGGATCTGGAAATGTTAGAAGATCTACAGTGTCATGAAGATCTGTCCTGGGCTCTGTCCTGTTCATCATTTTTCTATAATTTGTTTGATAATGTAAATGCTATTTCTATCAATCACAAACGAAAGTTAAAAAAAAAATTTGAATCGAGATCTTAAATTATCTCAATAGGTTGGGACAATATGCTGAATTTAATACCAATAAATCTCATTCCTCCTCAAGGTCTTAAACTAAATCATACTTTTCTGGTAAGGTCTTCTTCAAGCCTTGAACTATTGGGTCGTCAGAAAAGTCATGACATATTTTTCTATGTTTTTCTATGTGAAAATGTGTCATGACTTTTCTGACACCCCAATAATTTTTTTTTTTTTTTGGAGAGGTTTTTGCGATAGGGCGCGTGCGCTCACCAGACAGACAGAGAGAGACAGAATGTCTCTGTCTTAGTCTGCTGTTGTGTGGCTAGTAGAAATACCTGAGAATTGGGTTATTTAAGAGAAGAGAGGTATATTCATGGTTTGGAGGTCCAAACTCCAAGGGCTACTTCTATTGGATTTCTTTCAGAGTCTCAGTCACATCATGGATGTGAAAGGGGCAGAGTGATTGTCCATGAGTCTCTCAGTCTTATTTTCTCTCCTTATAAACTCAACAGAACTCAGTCACAGGGACCCAAACTTAATAACCTTAATCTTAATCTCTTCCCAAAGGCTCCACTTTTCAACACTATAACTGGACTAAGTTTAACCCCTTTTAAATCCATTACAATGTCTTAATACTTGAATTTGTGGGCAACACATCCAAACTATAGCAGTCTGGCACATATTTCTATAGCGTCTTGCTCTGCTCCTTTCTTTATTGAAGACTGTAAGTTTTTTGAGGGCAGGAGAACAAGTCTATCTTCTTCACCATTGTTTCCTTAGTGCCAATAGCAGTCCCTGGCACATTACAAATGTATAAATATAGGGTCATCAGAAAAGTCATGATGCATTTTTGCATAGAAAAACATAGGAAAATACATCATCAATTTCCTGAAGACCTACTGTCTGTTGGATTCATGAAGTAACATTATGCATTTTGGCTCAGAGCACTGAGTGTATGATTATGAGAAGAACCAGGGTCATGGCAGAAGCTGTGATTACTAAAAGCAGTAGGTGCGAAAGCAAGCTATGAGAAATTCATTATGTCAACAATGAGTGAAGACTTCAAAAAGTCAATTCAGCACCAGCCACATAAATGAATTTAAAATTCCACTAGAGAGAGAGAGAACTTTCCAAATGTCTTGAAAACATTACATTAAATTCAGGGGGAATGACAAACTGAAATTAAACCAGAGGTGAGCTATCATGACAGTGGGGCCTGAGAACCATGAAGGCCTGAGAAACTGAAGTTAATTAAACTCAAAAAACAATATTCAGATTTTACCTTTAAGTCTTTAATCCATCTTGAGCTTTTTTTTTTTTTTTTTTTTTTTGCATATAGTATAAGATAAGGTCCAATTTCACGCTTTTGCATGTGTTTTCCCAAAACCATTTGTCAAAAAGTCTACCTTTTCCTCAGTGTATATTCTTGGTATCATTGCTAAAGACCAGTTGGCCATATATGTATGGGTTTATTTATGGATTCTCTATTCTGTTCCATTGGTCTCTGTATGTGTTTTTGTAGAGAGCGGCAATCTGAGAAAACATGTGACCATTAAACACATGCAGAAATGTGCTTCCATGAGCTATTCTAGGAATGGCTATTGAGAGCATTTACATGCAAAAGTGCTATTTGCCCGTTGTTACTGGTTATCTTCATGTTGTTGATACCTGATACTGAATACTGCAAGGCAGTATGAGGCTAAAGGAAGCTACCTGTTTTTATTAGATTTTGCCCCAAAAAGATCAGAGAAATTATATGGCACCAGTCGTTTTCATTACCATGTATTACCTCTATATCCTTGTCTTTAGTTACAGACTCTAATTTCTTAGGTAGGAGGAAGGTATAGGCTTCTGGAGTGTATGTCAGTGGAGTTACTAAACCAACTCTGTTTTTTTCTGGAGGGTTTTGTCCCGAGCACTCCTTAATTAAATTCCACAGGGAGAATGCAAAAATGGGAATCCTGCTAGGACTCTCTGTTGTATGTCATTCCCTGATTTGTTCTCCAACCTCGTCCCAGGTCTCCTCATAAACTGTTCCTTGCTCTGGGAACCAAGAGCATGTTTCCTACACAAAATTTAGGAACTGATGTAACTGCTTGATAGTAGCTTTATTGCCCCTAGCTTTTGACATTTAAGACAACATTTGAACATACATCTCTCTCTCTTTAGACAACTGTGTCACCCCATGTTTTACACCCAACAATAACTGAATCCACTCCTTCTCTTGCTCTGTTATTGCCTTATTTAACTCCAATATATATTTTTTTTTTACTCTGGTATCTCTTTCTTCTACTCTGGTATCTCTTTTTTCTACATTGGCATCTCTTGTACTGTGATATCTCTTTCTTTCATTCTATATTCTTTATTCTTTATTTTACTATATAGGATCATTACCTTACTCAATAATCTCCAGTCAGCTTCAAGGAGTGTCCACTCGCCTGACTCTTTCCCCATACTCGGGCTTCATGTTGGGTGCCACTTATCAGGACCAGCTTTGCTGAACACGTTTTTCTGAGTGAGGAAGGCTGTGGATTAGAAATAAATGCAATAACAAACACAAAAAGACACACAAGTATAGAAAAGTGAGGAATGGGTGGGCCCAGCTTCTCTGATGGAGAAGTTGTGACCTCGAACTAGCCTCAGGTTTATTCTTTTAAAGGGCAGAAAATGGGGTAAGAGGAAATCGAATGCAAAGAGAATGGGGGAAGAGGACATGGAATTCAAAGCCAGTTGTTTTGGGATGTAAATTGTCTGAAGATGTGAAAACAACTGGTGCCATGTAATTTCTCTGATCTTTTTGGGGCAAAAATCTGATAAACGCATGTAGCTTCCTTTAGCCTCATATTGCCCTGCAGTATTGAGTATCAGGTATCAACAACAACAGGAAGATAACCATAACCAGTAACAACAGGAAGAGAGCATTTTCATATATAAATGCTCTCAATAGTCATTGCTAGAGTAGCTCACATAAGCACATTTCTATATGCATTTAAAGGTCATATGTTTTCTCAGATTGCCACTCCCTACATGTTTTTCACCAGTATTATATGGTGTGATTCTTCCAGCTTTATTTTTCTTAAGATTTTTTTGGCTGTTAAGGATCTCTTGGAACGCTAAGAAAAAATAGGAAGAAAGCTTTTTTATAATGATTTCTTAGATATGACACCAAAAGCACAGGTAACAAAAGCAAAAATATATTCCCAGTGGGATTACATCAAACTAAAAAATCATCACACAGCAAATGAAACAATGAACAGAGTGAAAATGCAACCTACAAAATGGGAAAAAAATATTTAATGATCATATACCTTATAGGGGGTTAATCTCCAAAATACTTAAGCAAGTGCTGCAACTCAATAACAAAAAAAATCAAATAACCCAATTTTTTAAATATCTGAATAGACATTACTCCAAAGAAGCCATACAAATGCCAGTGGATATATAAAAATATGCTCGGGAACCAGCAGTTAGCGTAATGGCTATGTCGCTGGACTCCCACGTAGTCGACCTCGATTCGCGTCTCGGACCCGGTGGCTTACAACTCACGCCGGGCGCGTGTGCGTGCGTGCCCAAGATCCCGAGAGGAGAATGGAGGAGAAGGGATTGTGGCGTGACCATCCCCCCTGGGGGGTGATTTCTCGCTTTCTGTCTCTGTGTCTCTCTCTGTCTGTCTGGCGAGCGCACGCGCCCTATAGCGAAAAAACCTCTGCAAAAAAAAAAAAAAATGCTCAACCCCATTAATCACTGGAGAAATGCAAATCAAAACTGCAATGAGATACTACTTCACATCTGTTAGGGTAGCTAATATGAATGTGTATATATATATATATACCTAAATGAACCTGGTAGATATGCTAAGTGGAATATGCCAGTCTCAGAAGGACAAATATTGCATGAGGTAGCTATTATATGAGGTAGCTATTATATGAGGTAGCTAAAATAGTCAAATTCATAAAAGCAGAGGACTACTGGTTGCCAGGGTTGGGGGACATGGGGAAAATTGGAATTGTTATCCAATGCACAAAATATTTCAGTTACAAAAATGTACAAGTTACATAGATCTGCTATATAACACTGTGCCTACAGAAAACAATACTGTATTATTTACTTTAAAAAATTGTTAAAAGTGTAGATCTTATATTAAATATTCTTACCAGACACAAATATGAACACACACACACTCAAAGGTACACAAGGAAACTTTCAGAGAGGATGCATTTGTTTATTACCTTGATTGTGATGATGGTTTTATGGGTGTGTGCCTATGTCCAAACTCATCAAATTGTACATTAAATATGTGCAGATGTTTTATATATCAATTTACCTCATTAGAGCTGTTTTAAAAAATATAAAAGAAGAGAAAAAAGGAAAAGAAAAAAAAAAAAAAAAACTCTAGGAGACCTGAAAGGAGTCTTCACATATTGGAAAGCTTGCCCTGGAAAAGATGATCAGACTTTACTGCTTATAACACCAGAGGACAGAGAAAGAATCAATGTACATAAATTATCAACAGGTAGTTCTGGCTTGAGAGAAAGAAAAATTCTAATAATTTCAAGTACTCAAAAATAAAATTTAGCTTTAAAAAAATGATGCTATGGAAAAATACTTAATGACAAAAGATGATAACATCTGATTCTAAAATAAGAATGATTTTTTTTTTTTTTTGAAAGAAGCACATACCCACAGTTCAAGTCCCAGATCTAAGGCTTGAAAATCATGCCAGGCACATGGGCATACATGTGCAAAATCCTAGAAGGAGCATGGAGAAGAAGGGATTGCGGTGCGGCTATCCCCCGGGGGAGGGTGATTTCTCACTTTCCCGCTCACTGTCTCCCTCTGTCCCTCTTCAGTGAGCACATACACTGTATGGCAAAAACTTTTTTTAAAAAAAGTATACACATACGCAGCTGCACACATACACATAAATCAAATTAATAGTGATTATTATGGATAATAGCACTATAGATATTTCTAATTTTATAGTTTTCTGATTCTTTTCTAACATTATTACAGTGAAGACAAATTATTTTCCTCAAACAGAACTGTACATCAGAAATGATCATCTTGGTACATGAGGCGTTCGCTTAGATGGAAGTGCTTGAGCAGAGCCTGTAGTTGCTGTTAACTCGCAGGGACATCAGAGAGGAAACTTACAGAAAGGGAAATGACTATTACCTCTCTGGGCCTTTATGGTGCCTTCAGGTTCCAAGAGTCTTTTGCACAAAATAGTAATAATAATTATACTGATAATAATTAATGTATAACATGTATATTTATTAAGTTATATTTAATAAAGAGTTGTAGACTCTTTTTTTGTTTTGGAGAGGTTTTTGCTATAGGGCGCGTGTGCTCGCCAGAAAGACAGAGAGAGACAGAGAGAAAGCGAGAAATCACCCCCCAGGGGGTTGGCCACGCCGCAATCCCTTCTCCTCCATTCTCCTCTCGGGATCTCAGGCACGCACGCACACGTGCCCGGTGTGAGTTTAAGCCGCCGGGTCTGGACTCGAACCGCGGTTGACTACGTGGGAGTCCAGCAACATAGCCATTATGCTAACTGCTGGTCCCTAGACTCCTTTTTCAAGGAACACAGAATCATCTTTTGTCCCCAATACAGACAATATTATAAAATGTCTAGAAAAAGGCCAACAGGTGGCATGGTGGTTAAGGCACTGGATCCCACATGGCCAACTTTGTAGGTTGAGTCACGGAACCAGAGTGTGTGTGCATTAGTACCCAATATCCCAAGAAGAGAATGAAAATGGGATTGCAGTGTGGCCATCCTCCCAGGGGTGATTTCTCACTTTCCCTCCCTTCTGCCTCTCTCTGGGGAGCACATGCACACTATGGCAAAAAATAAATAAATTCTTTTTTTTTTTTGAGAGGTTTTTGCTATAGGGTGCATGCGCTTGCCAGAAAGACACACACACACAGAGAGAGAGAGAGGAAGCAAGAAATCACCCCCTGGGGCGATGGCCATGCCACAATCCCTTCTCCTCCATTCTCCTCTTGGGATCTTGGGCATGCACGCACATGCACCTGGCGTGAGTTTAAGACACCAGGTCCGGGATTCTAACCACGGTTGGCTACCTAGGAGTTCAGCGACATAACCATTGTGCTAACTGCTAGTCCCAATAAATATATTCTTAAACAAAAAAAAAAAAAAAAAAAAAAAAAAAAAAAAAAAAAAAAAAAAAAAAAAAAAAAGGAAAGCTTTCTAGCAACAAGTCCAGTTGGTGGTCGTCTGCAATCTCAGTTACATGTCTTTTCCCACTGCCCCCTTCAGCGAGGTCTAGTCTCCTCTAGCAGGTAAGAAACACATTCATCTGCAAAGCACCTAGCCTAGTGATACAGGAAACATCCTTCATTTATGATCTTTCAAAATGAAAATAAAGAAGAGTTCTTTTTCGTGACTTGTACAGTATTGTTTCCTTGATTGAAACTTTGTCTTTTATTTCTTCAAAGCACACAAGAACTTTCTCTTTAATTGTGTCATATGTACTGTTATTAAATGCATTCGTTGTTGCTTCTCTCTGCTAAGGATACCTAAACATTTTTGCGTAGAGTAATTTTAAGTGTGAGCCTAAGAAGAATTAAAAACAAGACACTTAACTCTAAAGAAAGCCTTAGGTAAAATTTTAAAGTCCAAGGTGTATTTATTTTGAATGCTACAAGAGGTCCAGATTCTTCTTAGACATCCTCTCTCTGGTGTCTTTTCTACCCTTCCTCTCTTTGCCACCTCGGAATCAAAATTCACTCTTAGGAAAAAGATTTGAAGTTTTTTTTTAAAGTGAAAGCTATGTAAGAAGTCAATAAATGAATTTCCCAATTGTTTCCTGTAAGCCCTGCACCATTTAGGATTCCTCAGAACAAAGTGTTGTAAGACTGTCCCTGTGCTCACCAGCAGACAGTTTAGTTCCAAAACCAAAACAAACTCTTGAAATCACAAGGTTAATATGCAGTAATTAACAACCCAACATTACAAATGGTAAATGCTACTTAGGTTCAGGAAATAAAAGGTAATTATCTTTGAGCTGATAAATTCACAGTACTACAAATGAAAGAGGAAGTTATTGTACCGTGTGTTTGCAGGGCTTTTAGGAGTATTGGTGGATATGGAGCTCTAACAGAACTTCAGAACCTCACAGTACAAACAGGCCTACAAGGGTCATCAATAGTTTCATGGAAAATGCATATTATGAAAAAAAAGATATGCACAGTTTCGGATTTTTTTTTTGCACCAAAATAAACTCATGCTTTAATTCCATGTTTCACAAATTTCTTGAAGTACCCCATATCTGAGAGTGACAGATCAATCCTGCACACTACTGTTATAAATGTGTAATCTGAGGTCCAGTAGATGGTATAATGGGTATGTCACTGGACTTCCACGTAGTTGAGTGCAGTTCAAGTCCCAGGCCCTGCGGCTTGAAATTCACGCCAGTCATGTGTGTGTACATGCCCAAGATCCCTAGAGAAGAAAGGAGGAGCAGGGATTGCGTCATAGCCATTCTCCCTAGGGGGGTGATTTCTTGTTTTCTGTCTCTCTGGTGAGTGCACACACCCTATAGCAAAAATCTCTCTAAAATAAAAAAGAAAAGAAAAAAGTGTGGTCTGAGGACCAGCATCCTCCTCACTATTTGGGAGCTCGTTAAAGACACAGATTTAAGGGCTCCATCCAGAACTACTGAATCAAAAATCTAATATATTTGAGCAAGATCCCTGGGTGATTTATATACTCCTTAAAGTCTGAGAAGCTCTGGTCTATACGAGGGCAATAATTCTACACAATTCCTTCACATATTCATCCAGAATAGGTCAAAGCTGCTCACTTTTTTAGACAACTATAACCTGTAGCCTACAGTTGTTGTAGGTGCAAATTTAACTCATGACTTCACTTTAGTCTGTTTCTTCCTTGTTTCTCCTCAATGTCTCTCGTTCATCAAGGCGGTGAATAGGAATAGCTGTCAGATTTCCATCAACCCAGTAACCGAGGAACTGCCACGCAGCCTACACTAGGGGGCGCATGAGGACTAAGATTCGGGATCTCCCCGGCCATCTTCACAGTGATCTTTATCAGTGTCTGCCTCCTTTCTCCAGAATTGGTTCCCCAATGGCATTACTTGGAAGATTAAAGAGAGTTCACTTAGACACCTCCCTTACACTCACAACTCGGGCATTTCCTGGCCCATTGCTGCTTTCTCCAGTTGGCACCACAGGCCATTGGCCTAAGGAATGGACATTCAAAGGCTCCGCCCACAGGGGGCCCAAGGAAGGAAAGAAGCTACCCTGAGAGGGAGGACAGATCCAAGGCCCCTAGGTCAATAGACTGCATTTTTTTTCTAATGCGTTTCTTGTTCCATCAGATTGCACAGCACTGAGATTCGTACATATCAGCTCCTGTCTTCAAAGTCCCATGTTTCCAGTATTGCAAACGGCCTTAGCTATTATTATCTAAGTTTTTTAAACTCCTGTTGTATTCTGTTCTTTTATTTAAAGACATGAAGAGATCTTCAGAGAATAGCTAAGTAGTTTGAGGATGAGGAATCCACAGATGACACTGTGAATTTTCCGTGAAGTTACTGCCCCAAACTTTGACTTAGAATACAAATAGAGAAATGAATGTTTCATTCCTTGACAAAGTCTTTCCTTTTCTTCAGTAGAACCCCAAATTTGCTTTCTGGTGGTGTTCCAGACGCTATCTAGCAGGGCAAATTTATTCAGTCAACAATGTTTATCACTGCTTAGACACAAGGCACCCAGTGTTTTGGCAATAAACAGCTCACAAATGTCTTTTGTAGATTACTACACAATTTTCATTGTCATGTGGGTCTTCCACCTTCTAAAAATTTTTCTGGTGAGAGTCTTTAAAAAAGTTATCTCAGGCCCAGCCAGTGATATGCTTGGTTAAGGTGGCTGGATTCTGCATGGCTGACTGTGTAGTTCTAGTCCCAGACCCAGCAGCTTGAGAAACATACAGGGCACATGTGTGTGAGGGCCCAAAATCCTGAGAGGAGAATGGAGGAGAAGGGATTGCTGCATGCCTCGGGGAGTGATTTCTCACCATCCCCTGAATCTCCCTGGTGAGCACACATGCTCTATAATAAAAAAAAAAAGAAAATTAATTATTTTAGCTGGACCAGTCTGTGGCATAGTGATTAAGATGGCTGGACTCCACATGTGCAGCAGTGTAGCTCAGGTCCCAGACTTGGCCACTTGAAACATGGCAGGCTTGTGAGAGTGTGTGTTCAAAATCCCCAAGCAAGAAGAGATAGAGAAGGGATTGCAGCATGATGGTGCCACATGAAGGATACTTTTATGCTTTCTCTCACTCTCTCTCTCCTCAAAATTTAAAAAATTATCTTAGCTGTATTTATTTCTGAAAGTGTATTCTATTTGGAATTTTTTTTTAATTGTGATTATTTGTATCAATATATAATGCTACATTTTAGACAAATTGGAGCCCACTCCAAAATAAAATTAAAATGGCTTCAAAGAATGACAGAAAAACATTTCTTTTGGCAGGAAACAAGAGGACGCCAGAAGGAATAGAGGAGAAATCCAGTGGAGAGTGTAAAGCAATGAAAGACCTTTTCCATATGTGTGGCCATTAAAACAATTATTACGATCCTTTATGTCGCATATGCAGAATTTGAGTCTGTCTCATAACAAAAAGCAGCTTTTTTTTGGTTTTATTGCCATTCCTGTGATATTACAGTATTTCATATAAAAGAAAAAGAATATCATAAAGTAACCACAAAGAAGGTTAAAATTTAACACCCTGGGCTAGATAGTATACCCAGCTGACGCTCAATAAATTAAGGTTGATCACAGTGATTGACTTAAACATTTGTGTGGCACAAGATACAAAGTGGGCTTCTTTTCATACATTTAGGAATTCAGAGCTAACTTCTTCAGGCATCTTGTCATAAATATCATATGAGACATTTTATGTTATAGCCCCATGGATCCTAAAGTGTGCAGTCCTGTTCTGCGTAAAAGTAACACTTTCCTTTGCTCTTGGGCCCCCAACCAAGGGTGCTTTGCATTTTTATATCTCCCAGGTTATATTTTCATCCACTGGTTAAGCAATCATTCCTTCACTGAACTTTTCCCCCACTACATGTGCTTTCATTTCCTGGTGTAGTTTATTGGCATCAAATGGAGAAGGAAGTTAGATGAATTATTGTACACTGTGTATTTAGCCCCAGACCAAATGTACCCTTTATACCTGAGAGGCCATCAACATTATCCAGTGAGCTTCCCAGGGCTGGAGACCCTGCAAATCATCCTCTAGTGGAAGAGAATCTCACCCCCTGTATAAACCAAGAACATCTTTCAGCTCACTCATCTCCTTAGTAGCTTAGATCTATTTTTTAGTTTGTTTTTTAGAGGTTTTTGCCATAGGGCACCTGCACTCACCTCAGAGAAAGAGAGAGACACAGACAGTGAGAGGGAAAGTGAGAAATCATCCCACAGGGTCACAGCCACACCACAATCTCTTCTCCCCCAGGGATCATACATATGTGCCCAGCATGATTTTCAAGCTACCAGGTCCGGGACTTGAAATGTGGTTGACCCTGTGGGAGTCCAGAAACATAACCACTACTCCGTCTGTTGGATCCTAGATCTATTTTAATTGGGTAAATCTTTTATTACCTTAAGCACAGATAATAGCAGGGTGGAGATACTATGCTGGACACACCACAGCCAGGTTGCTGGGTGCCAAGCCCTGCCTGTAATCCAAGCTTTCTTCATTGTGATCATTCCTCCTTCTTAACATAGATAGTAGGTGGAAACCATTCCATTTGCAAAAAAGAAAATTCATCTAGGGTCCATCTTGATTTGTGCCTGACCAAGTGGATGAAGAAGACCTTACAAGCCTAGGTGGCAAAGGAAACAGGAGGAAGAGAACCAGAGCAGTAGGTTTAGAGGAATGTGAAGAGAAAGTTTGGACTTGAGCAAAGAAGCACATGGCAGAGGCAAAGAAAAAATATTTTGGATGGGCAACAGGATGGTTTAGGGAGGGCACCAAGAACTAGGTAAGGGGTCATCATCAGAGTGACTTTGAGTATGGCCATGACACTTGAAAGAGCGGGGTAAGGAATACAAAGTGGACTGGGGCAGCAGAAGACTGGTGAAACTTCACGGTGTCTGTGCAGTTACAAGCACCAGGACCCTAGGGAAGTAAGGATAATCAATAAACGGGGACTTATTATAAAGATGCACAGTCATGAGAATCCAGCAGAAGGAAGTTGAGGTAGGCCTCTTGACTTGGCTTTATTCTTCAAATTCACCCTTTCTTTGTCTCTGCACGCTGACTCATTCTGATTCTCCCTACATATGGCCACCATGGCCCCCAAATGCACATTTGAGCCAGACATGAGGCTGGCCTCTATTCATCCACTTCTTTAAGTCCAGTTTCAAACTCCTAAGGGAAAGACGATTGTCTGACTGGATCAGTGGGAGCTCTAATGCAATTGAAGGCCAAAATGGAAGGGTCCTGTTATTTTAGTCCTACAATGAGGTTGATGTCATGAAAAGAACAGATAAAATAAAGGGAATTTCTGTCACTTCAGGACATGGAATGTCAGCCATGGGGCACCAAAGCAGGACCATCTGGCCAAAGCTGAATGGTCAGAGGCATTTACACAAGACTTCCCGAGGCTCTGAGTGCTGTGTTAGGATCAGAGGAATTCAGAAACCCACACAGCCAAATCATCACACATGCTCACTTCCTCCTTTAACCTAAAGATGGGTGTGGAGATTTTAAAGAGTCAAGCAAGACCCGACAATTCCCCAAACATGAGAGGAAGTCTTTGTATTCAGAACATTTCCAGCATTACTAATCAATTCACCAAATATTTACCACGGACCTACTCTGTGCCCAGTGCTGTTTTACATAGTCGTATTGGGTCAGGGCTATGGAGACTGAAAGGCCACCCCCCAGCTGCTATAGAAAATCCCCCTGGGGGTTCTGAAGGCAGCAGGATGCCAGGAAGTTTTCCAGGCTCCTCTCAGCCTCCCGTCCAAAACTCGAAGACTCACGTGCTCCCCCCACCCTCCTCTTCTGCCTGCCAGGGTTCCCAGATTTGTTCTGTTTCGCCTTTGCGTCAAGCCACACTCAATTCCAATCCTAGCAGAAGGCATAAATTAGCATTTTATTATGCGTACTTGTTAGGGTCTCTTAAAGTAGACATGCAAATTTGAGGCTCCCGTCCTCAAGGAGGGCATACCCAGATAAACTGAAAGTAAACCAGGTTGCCCTGGCCAAAGCCTTGGAAAGCAGCACCTTGCTGAGTTATCCTGGGACAGAGCCCCACCTCGCCTCCTGCCCCCCGTTGTTTACCCTGGCCCCTGGCCACTTCCTGCTCTCTTTGGCACCCCAGTCATCTCCGCCTAGCTGCCATCGGCTCATATGACTCCTGGTTGGCTTTCGTTTACAAGGAACCAATTTAACAAGCAGCTGTAGGTGAGCCTTTTACAGGCCTCCGGTGGGTGAGGGAGAGGCCTCAGCCCTTCTCCATCAAGCAGCTGGACAAATATACCTGCTTTGGCCGTCCACAGGGACCAGCTCTTTTGAGGTAACCCTTTGATTGGCTCTCGCTGCTACTGTGCCTTTAATTGCAGCTTATTGCTCTTAAAACCTTATAGAACAAGAACTTGGGGCTAGATGGAGCTTGATTTGGCTTAGCTACAGTGGAGGAATTAGTAAAACCGAAAGTGAGAAGTACTTCTCTGCTGCTTACTGCTATACCAGGTTCCATGTGAAGTTGCTCTGTGGTCTTTCTTCTCTTTTCTTTTTAAATTTTGTTTACTGACTTTTTGAAGATTAAATCAAGGATCTTACCATGCACATCATTTTCAATAAAGAATTTTACATTCTGCATGCTGATTTGGTCATATATTCTTGTGCTGATTAGAGAAAAGTAGACAGGTGCAAGAAGGAATCTTTTCCCCACTGCCACTTTAATTTTTCAAGTTCTCTTTTGCAGCCCTCATATTGGACATTATTATAAACATCCATCTTCTCAGGCGCCTCCTGGACAACCCAACCCAAATAAAGAGAAAGCAACAAAGGGAACAAGGCAGAACCTTCCAGAGCCAACCTCCAGGTCTCAATTGGAGAACCTGGTTCTAACCTCACGGGTGGAAGAGCCAACCTCCAGGGTCCTGTGCACAGCAAGTATTTACAGTGCATGTCTGAGCCTCCCTTCTTGGGAGGTCAGGCCAGAAGTCACCGGCTTGTGGGTCCTGTGTGTCGAGAGTATAGAGCCACGTCTCCCCAGTTCCTGCAGCCCTGCTTCCAGACCAAGACTACCTGACACTCCTCACCCAGGGTTCTCACGGAGTTGCCATGTTCTTCCCAAGTGCTCAAGGTCTCTTGCACCTCTGTCTGTTGCTCAGAAGACCTTAGTCCCACTACCATGCTGCCTTCTCAGTTTTATTTTTCCTTCGAAGCAGATCCTTCTTAACCCCCCCTCACCACTCCCACCTCTGCTCCAGGCTTCCTGCTTCATATCTCTTCTTGCTTCATTCAGTTCCTTGTAGCATCTCATTTCACCTTCCTGTTCTGTAGAGAGCTATGTGTGGTTCCTACCTTCCCCCAGTGGCATTTAAAGTGTTTCTTGGTGCAAAACATCCTATTCATTGCCATAGAAACAGGAAGCTCAGTGTGGAAGGAAAAGGAAAAAAGAAGTCTGACACTCCAAAGCTGTGCAGTTTTGTTATTTTGCCCAAATCCATAAATGGCAACGTGCTGGGAGATATGCAAAAACCTACCCGCAGCAAGAACAAGAGAAGGAAGCCTTCCCCCACCCCTCCCACTGCCCCAGCCCTAGGATATTTTTCACTGGTGTGTGTGTACGTGTGTTTGGGTGCATGTGTGTGTGGTGCTTTTTCGGACAGGGTTTTGCTATTCCCTAATCCCCCCACCTCAGCCCCTTGAGCAATTGGGATGACAGGCATGTACCACTGTGCCTGGCCTTTTAGGGTAGGCCAGAAATCAAACCAGGATCTCCCATGTGGTCTCAACCAGCCAAGAAGCAGTGTCCGGTGTGTGCCACCACAGCTGGGGCATTGCAGCTTTTAAACTAGGCCCTTACACCAGCCAAGAGGGACCTGAGCAGAAAGGAGCTCTGCTTTTCCCTCTAATGGAAGCTCCCAGCCAGGTCTGGGAAGTCGGGCTGTCAGCAGCAGAGCAAGTGTCAGTGAACCTGTGCTCCGTGATCTATTCTGCTTCTCTAAAGCTACAGCACTTGGGACTCTGCTTCACGCCTCTCAGCCTCCTCAGCCTAAAGTAAGGAAATCAGTGTTGCCAAGGTTTGGGCTTCTTGTCAGACTCAAATAGGGGTCTATGGAGCTGAGGCTTCCTTGTGCCCTAATGGACTTCCCACTTCTTCACCACAGCCTTGCCAGCTCTAGTTCAGGTCACCTGTTCTCAGCTGTAAGAACCTCCCTGATACAAAACTAGGAGAACATCGCCTTCACGTAATTCCTAACGTAAAGCCAACCAGCCGCAGCCTTTCTTGAAGTGCAGTAAGAAGTATTTCATTTTTACGTTTTAGGGCAAAACCTGGAAAGGAACCTTCTTCACACTATTTCAGGGATGTATCTTCCACCTACCCTCCATGCGGCCCTTTTGGTGGTGGTGGTGGAGGGGCATGGTCCCCAAGCACCCTAGAGACCACCGTCCTTAAACTGGGAACAGATGGGGTAACCGAATGGATTAGAGCTCCAGGCTAATAATGTGAAGTTTGCTGGTTCAGTCTGATCTCCATGGAGCCAATGAGTTTCTCAGAGGCAAGTCCATGTTCCACTTCCAGAAATGCCCCTACCTTCCACCAATTGCCTCTGTTCTGTGCTCCTTAGATTCTGTGTTTGTCTGTTAGGCAACCCTTAATCACAGGGACAAACCAACACCCAGGGGTGCTTACATCCCCCTTGTGATCTACTTTCATGACCCCATGAAAATTATTTTGCAAACTCCCCAGCCAATCCTAAATCCATATCCTGAGATACCTCTTTTAACTAATTTTTCCACAATTAAATGTTTCCCCTACCTTATATCAACCCAGAGCCAGGCACCAAAAAATTAATCACCACCCACTAGCCCAGAGCCTGTTGGGATTATTCAAATAGTCCTAAGTAGCGTCCCTACCGTCCCTTGCCTTTTGCCCGGAAAACACAATGAAGGCTCCAAGCCAGGCTGTTCTCTCACTCCTGCTTCTGTATCCTGACCAAAGCTGGTGCTTCCCCAGGTGGCCCTCAGTGGCATGGTGCCCCCTTTCTCTTGGAAAGTGTCAGTAATTCTTTCAATAGCACAGCCCCCTCTTCACTCAGTCACCTCTATAAATTAAACCTGAGCATAAGTCAGCCTTGTTCACATCTGTCCAAATGGCTTTGAGGTTATCCTGTAAGGAAGTATAACGGCTCATCTCACACACACATCACAATCACAGAAGGACTGTCCCTGGGGCATGCTTCGTTGGTGCTAGTTCAGCAGCATCTTCATCTATAAATAGGGTGACCATATGTCCCATTGTGCATGGCAGAGTCCAAGTTTACCCCCGTCGACCTGTGCAATTATTAATAGTGCCCTTGTTCACTCTCAAAGCAGTCCCAGTTGAGAATATAAATCATATGGTTACCCAAATATAAAAGACAGAAAATTAATCTCTCATTAAGTAGATAAATGTCTTTGCTACAGAGGACTAATCCCAACTTCGTCATTTAATCCCACATTTCCACTTGAGGAAAGGGTCTAAATGAGTGTTACAGACTTTCTAAAAATGCAATTTTGGGGGGGACCAGCAGTTAGCGTAATGGCTATGTCGCTGGACTCCCACGTAGTTGACCGCAGTTCAAGTACCAGTCCCCGTGGCTTAAACTCACACCAGGCGCATGTGCGTGCGTGCCCAAGATCCAGAGAGGAGAATGGAGGAGAAGGGGTTGCGGCGTGGCCATCCCCCCTGGGGGGTGATTTCTCGTTTTCTGTCTCTTTGTCTCTCTCTGTCTTTCTGGCGAGTGCACACGCCCTGTAGCAAAAACCTCTCCAAAAACGAAACAAACAAAATGCAAGTTTTGTCATCACACAATATGCAAAAAGTTCAAGAGAAAAAAAAAAGCTTCATGAGGTATGTATACAAAGCAGAGCAATGAATTATGATTATGCTGAAGTTTCCAGCATGGGAATTGGAGGTGACAGGACTGGTATCCACTGTCACTGAGTAATTACTGGACAAAAGTAGTCACTTTGGGTCAACCAATTACTTGACTATCTTCACATGTTATAATGCTTGAGAGGAAATATAGTCTCTCAATATTTCCACAAATATATTTTTCTCTACTAAGTGCTAGAAGTACAATTATAATGAACTTCAGTTTGTGTCCTCACAGATGTTAAGTCTATAAAGATGTTAACACATTGGAGAGCTATTTCAAAAAGAGTAAGCAGAGGTTACTAACAGGCTTATCTGAAAGAAGCACTTACTCTAGTCCTGGGCTTTATAAACTAGCTTGACAACTGAACTTTGGGGTGAGTTGTGGCAAGATAGGAGAGTTCAGCTCATTACTGAACCAATGATCCTAGAGACCATTGGCTAAAGTCCTGGAACCAAAGGACAAAGCCTGAGGGCCTGGAGCACTAGGCTAGAGAACAGTCCTATAGCAAGCATACAAATAAACAGTATTTAAGTTGTCTGAATGTTGCAGAATATCTGACCCCAAGTCTTAGCATTTCTTGACAAGTGGAAATGAGGTGTGTTAAGAACCACTAATAACAAAAATTACTGAGGTCAAAATATGGAAGAATTGATGACCAATGCTCTAGATTTTCAACCCCTACCTAAAGTACCTCCTTTTTTCTTTAGGATCCAGGACTGGTGCCACTATTTGCCCTTCATCTTACTAGCCTTGGTTCCGTGGAGGAGCAGGATCAGCTGTTTGACAGGGACAACTTCCTCCCCATTCTCCCAGGGAAGTCTGTTGGAGGTTGTTTATAATCAAGCCCTAAAAATCTATGACATGCAGCTGCACTGTCTGTGATAGCACGTACGTCAATGAGAAAAATTCATGATTTAGGAATGCATCTGAACTGTGGTTTGCTCTTCCACACCCTAGTCAGATGCAGAGTTGTTTTGGTCCTCTGCAGAGTTATAAATAAAAAGCCAACTCGGAAGATTTGCTGAAGCAAACCCAAGGCTGAAGGAGCAATCCTTCTTAATTGACCTGACTTACACAATGTTTCTGGCATATGGTCTCACTCACCCCAGGCCAAGAGAATTCCTATAAAAATAAATAGATAATATTGGCCCTAGCATTATTTTCGAGTCATGGAATGTGAGACACCAGGGATATTAGAGATTATCTTGCCCTACTCTTTCATCTTAGAGATAGGAGTGCCAGAGGTTGTAGGGCTATTTATGAATTCCTCAGCTGGGACTTTTTTTTTTTTTTTTTTTTTTTTTTTTAAGACGCAAATACAATTGGATTCAATACCTTGGAAAAGAGAATTTTGTTATATTGCCAGATTGTAGACAGTGGTCTCTATTGTAATATCAGTACACTTAGACTAGGCAAAAGAATAAAATAAGTGCTGTTCTGCGTCTTAATTAGTGTCTCAAAGGACAGCCCTCAGGATCTCCAAGGTTATTTATCCTACTTGGGACCAATCTCTCCATCTTCTTAGCCATCATCAAATTTCCCCCATTAAGTTCTTTATTATTGGTTCTTATCTGATAAACTCACTCATCCCGAAGTGTTCATATTCAATAACATCTTCAGGACAGTGAACTTGTAAAATAGTTCCCTACTAAAAACTAATTTTTTCAAATAGAGGCCACCATTTATGAAGGTGAAGCGCCAGACACCGCACTCGTCATTTCAGATACACCATCTCATTTAATAATGACAGCTCTACAAGATAGGTATTGTATTATTTCCATCTTTCACATGAGGGAAGCAAGGTTTGAAGCAGCTGGTCAGTATACCATTAGTAAGTGGGAGTGCTGGGATTTGAACCTAGGCCATTTGAATTCAAAGCCCATAAATTTAACCACAGTGCCTGGAGTAAAGCAGCTAGTCCATGAATTGTGATGGCTGTAAATGACAACAATTAAGACAATGATAACTGCATCTCTGCCTCAATGAATTTCCCTAGTAGCAAAAATTGTGGTCATTTGGACACAGTTCATATAACCTTTTATCCCCTCCAGCTTTATTGACAAAAATAAATTATATATATTTAAGGTGTATAGTGTGACTTAGGGTGTATATTGTGAAACTATCATTATGTCAGTTCAAAAGCTATCATATTGGGCCTGCCCTATGGCCTAGTGGTTAAGGGAGCCAAATGCCACATGGGCAGTTACAGTTTAAATTCCAGCCCTGGCCATTTGGAAAACATGCCAGTTGTGTATGCATGCATATGTGCCCAAAATCCTGACAGGAGGGAGAAATGGAAGAGAAAGGATTGTGGCATAACCAAACCCCATTGGATCTCTCTTTTTCTAGGAAGCACACTCACCTTCTGCCCCCCCCCCCCCCACGAAAAGTCATCATATTACCTCTAATCAGCAGTTTCCTCATTTCTCTGTATCTCCATTAGTTACTTTGACCCTGAGAATTTCCATAAGTATAAAATAAACACACACACACACAAACCAGAGCAAACAAACAAACAAAAAACCTCAGCAAATTTAAAAATAAAAATGGTGAAGCTGCCTTCACTTTTCTAAAATCAAGAATTGAAATTTCTGTTTCACTCCCCCATGCTGCCATGTCTGTTTTCAGTCCTATCACTTTCCTACCACTTTATCATCATCGACTTGCTTCCTTCCTCAAGGCTCTGTTCAAACACCACTGGCTCCTGGAAACAGTCTCTGTTACAGTAAGTGGCTGGAGAGAGACGGGCCATGAGCAGCCTACGCCACTCTTGAAAACCCATCACCCATTCAACTTCCCCTTTCCTCACTCCTGTGCCACTCCTTGCTCTACTCTCCGCTCTTTAGCTTCCTCATTTGCAGGGTGAAAGGATATACTGGAGACACCAACCAAGGATAAATTCTGGAACACACTAACCATTGAACCTTTCATGAAAAGTAGTCTCATTGGGGCCCAGAAGCTTCCTGTCAGCCTCTTAGGCTATGAGAAGCAAAGGCCATTGCATCAGCCTCCCGGAGAAAGATCCAGCCACACTGGCACCACCACACACAGTGACACTGCGTGCTGTTGGGGTTGGGGGGGTGTTTTCACGGTCTCTGTCTCTGGAGCTTCTGCAGCTATCTACAAGTTCTCTAATCCAATCTGAGCTACACTGTCTTGTTTCTGTTATAATCAACCCCAGATAGCCAGAAACAAGATATTTACCAATTCTGGCAAGCCCATCTCATTTAAGAGAAGACATCTCTTAGCCTAAACTGCTTTACCTGTTCAGGCTGTTTAGGGTCTTCCTCAGGTTAAGACCCAACTTTCTAGACCTTTTCCAATTCACTCACAGTTGTTCACTCTCTCCAGGATCCTTAGGGCTATTTCATGTCCTTGATAATGTCTTGAGTGCCTAGGAGAGCCCCACTTCTGGCAAGATACTCAAAGGGCATGGCATAGAAAGGCTGAGCTTGCTGTGTCCACTGCGTTCAGCCGAGGGCCTGCTGTTGTGTTCTCTCTAAAATCCCCTCTACTAGGAAATTGATGTACCTCAGAGGCAGATGCAAACAGCACTTAGAAGCTTTTACCAAAAGTCATAATTACATTTTTGTAATGATAGTAAAATAATGACCCTTCTGAAAGATGTCCACATTCTATTAATAATTCCCAGAGTTCTATAAATATATTGCCTTACACACTAACAGATGTGATTAAGACAAGGGGCTTGAGTGGGGGACAGAAGCCCAGATTGTTCATGTGGGACATGAATTGGTCCTTAACATCAGAGAACTTTTCTCCACAGAGATCAGAAAGAAATGGACAATAGAAAGGGAATATGGTTGGCTTAGAATATGAATGAAGAAACTATAAGCCAAGGGGCACAGACAGCCTCTAGAACCCAGAAAGAACAAGAAAACAGATTCTCATCTACAGCCTCCAGAAGGAACATAGCCTGATTCTACCCCAGGGAGAATTGTGTGGCACTGCTGACTCTGGAACTCTAAAGAGAATAAATTTATATTCTTTGCCTCATTTACATGCAAACCACAACAGAGTATAAAAAAAGATAATGCCAACTGTTGCCAACTGATAAACAACAAACTAGTCGAGCAAAAATTGGATGTATCAGGGCCAGCGGATAGCATAGTGGTTAAGGCACTGGATTCCCACATGGCTGTCCATGGTTCGAATGTCACATCTTGAAACTCACACATGTGGGTGCATGCCCAAAATCGCAAGAGGAGAATGGAGAAGGGATTGCTGTGTGACCACCCCACCTGAGGGATGATTTCCTCCCTGTCTCTGTCTCTTCAGCTAGCGTGCACCTGGTACAAAAAACTACCTTTAAAATACTGAAGGTTTATATTATAATATGAAGAGAGAAATCGCTTCCCAGGGGGATGGCTGCAATCCATTTTCTCCACTCTCCTCTTGGGATTTGGTGCAAACATGCACACACATCTGGTGTGAGTTTCAAGTTGTCAGGCCCAGGGCTCAAACCACAGCCAGCCATGTGAGAGTCCAACACCTTAACCACTGTGCAATCTGCTGGCCCTGAACATGGTAATATTTTTTATTTTACTGTCACACATTGCACAAATGCTTTGTATAAAGATGTACAACATTAACTAAGCAAGAAATTATAAAAAATATTAAAAATTGTGTTGTTTTAAGAGACTAAGTTTGTAGTAATTTGCTATGGCAGAACTAGAAACTAGGACATGCCTAAAGGAATTCAAGGAATTCATGCCTAAAATGCAGTTCAAGGCCCTTGTCATCTCAGAGCCCCATCAGATTACCAATGATTCAATATCTACCTCTCATCTGCAGTTACTTCTCAGTGACAACTGTCACAACCACTGTGAAAATACAGGGTCACTGTGTCTTCAAATGTGACTTGCTGCTTGTTTCTAAAGAGATTTGACATGAGAAATTTTGAAAAAAGAAAGAAATGTAAACAGCCAATACCACTTAAACGATCTAGAATTATGTATTGCTGCTGACTGGGAAAGACCTGGACTGCTCTGCTCATGCTAACAGTCAACAGTTAATAGGAATGTCCTTTGTAATTGCAAAGTAAATGAGCACTTTGCAGAGTCATACATTTTATTTTCTAGGGTCTGAAAATCATAAAGGAGAACTGAGAATTTTTGCAATAATTTGGAGTCAGGCCATCTTGGATAATCTGGAAAACTTGTCTACAGACCCCTGAACAGACCATCTGGTGGCTTTTGGAAATTTTGCAGGGTCCAGTCACTAAACCCTTCAAGCAGAGACAATTCATCTTAATGCCATCCACTACGGGATTAAGCTTCACCAATTTAAGGCCATTTAAAGCAAATGTCAAGGTGATCCATGCTTTCTCTTATCATCAGAGTTTCATTTTGTATCCCCTCCCAAACACTATAAGAATGAATTTCCATCCCCCAACTCTAACTACCCCCCAATAGTCTGTTTAAAAAATCAGTTTAATGTTCTTTTATTACTGTTTTTTTTTTTTAATTGTGAAAAAGTTAATACAACTTGCTACCATTTACTAAATACCGTTACGTGCCAGGCACTGGACATTCTCTATGTCATTTAGTCCCTTATCAGGAGATCATTATTTTCATTCATTAGATGAAGAAACTGAGGCTCAGAGGTTTATATAATTTGTCAAAACTCATGGAGGTGTGAAGTAGCAAAACTCAGGGCACCTTCATTACTCCTCAACCAGGGGCCTCATGGTTTCACTCGTGATTTCTCATGTTTCCATGAAATATCATAATACCAAGTAAAATACAAAGCTGAGTGGGATGGTTCATACCTGAAATCCCAACTACTTGAGGCTGAGGTAAGAGTTCAAGGCCAGCTTGGGAAATGTAGTGAGACTTTGTCTCTAAAAATATGTGTGTGTGTGTGTGTGTGTGTGTGTGTCTATAATTTGTTAGGGGCCAGACAATGGCAAGCAGTAATATGCAGTGCTCTATAAGGCTGACTCACATGGGATGGTTCTGGGTTCATGTCTGGAGACCTCCCTGTATATCAGGCATGCACATACCCATAATCCAGGACTGACTGAGACTGGGTTGATTGCAGTGTATGTCCCTATTTAGGGTACTGTCTCTCTGTCTCTTGTGCTCATTCACTCTGGGAAGAAATAAATAGGGCCTGCCTATGGTCTAGTGGTTAAGGTGGCTGGATCCTATATGGCCGATCGCATGGTTCAAGTCCTAGAGGCAGCATCATGAAAAACATGCTGAATACATGTGCATGACTCCCCAGAACCCTGAAAGGAGAGAGATATGGAGGATAAGGGGTTGCAGCATGATCAGGCCCAATGAGGGAGGAGTGCTTTCTCGTTTTTTTGGGTTTTTTTTTTTTTTTTTTTTTCTCTCTCTCTCTCTCTTTCTCTCTTTGGTGAGTGCTTTTACTATGGCAAATTTAAAACTTTTTTTTTCTTAGTAGTAAAATAGGATGGATCAGCAACTGGTGGGTTCAGTATTAGATTATGAGGGCATGTTCCTCCCTCCCTCCCTCTAATTTTGGGCTTCCCGTTAGCAGTAAGCAGAGAGGACCAGCTTCCCTCTCTGAGATGGACGAAAACGGAACTCATAAACCGCTTCCTCATTTTTAAATGTGTCTGTCCACTGTATCAAAGTAGGTAGCCCTTGAATGTTCCCTCTTCCACAGTTCACAACGCACTCTTCACCTTTTACCTTAAAAGAATCCTATCATAGATGTTTCTTACAGCAGTGCTGCTGGCAAATAATTCCGTAATACTTTCTCTTTTCTTATTTTTTTCTGTAGCTAACTTACTACTGCTTATTCTTGCAATATTTGAAGCCAATCTTTATTTCCCTTATTTGCTGTATATTTGCCATTACATTATACTTCTCTTATGAATCACATTGAAACATCTGAAGCCCTTCTCAGGTGAAGAATTAAGCAAAGCATTGGTAATAATAGCCTGATTGCATTGGCTGCTACATGAATTACCAAAAATGAAATACACTGATTCTATTCTATTCTATGCTTTCTGATTCTATTCATTCAAGTTTTGCTCCTCAGCAGGAACAGTGCTACTTTCACTAAATGAGCCGATGTTAGCCCATTTGTATAGTGGTAAGAACCTATAACATTCTACCACTTTCACAGGCATATAATTAATATGACACAACTACTATCACTATGCTACGGCCATAGATTAAAAAAAAAAAAAAAAAAAAAAGTCAAGAGAGGTGATGAGAAAATGACCGTTGGTTTTATTTTTGGGTGGAGGGGACAGATTATGTTTGTAGGCTCAGAAAAATCACAGTGATCCTGGGTAGTATAACTGTGGATGGGGCAAAATATAAGAGTAGTAGCTTGTGAGAAAGTAGGTCACCTCTGTGGAGATTGCCTAATGCTAGAAATAAAAGAGAAAGCAACCCATCTGGGATCTGACCTTTCAGTTTTCTGATTTAGAGTTCGGGCCAAAAACTAAGAAAACCTGCATTCTATTCTCGTGCTTGTTACTCACTTTCTAGGGTTCCACAGAGTTACAAGTAATAAAATAGGCAGGAGATTATAAGCAAAATCAAAAACAAAAAACTTCTTCTAAAATATCGGACAAAGTTGAGACTAGAGCAGAGTGAAGTTTAGGAAAAATGACACCAGCAAATAAAAATAAAACAAAACATGGGACCAGCAGTTAGCGTAATGGCTATGTTGCTGGACTCCCATGTAGCTGACCATCATTCGAGTCCCGGACCCGGTGGCTTAAGCTCACGCCGGGTGCATGTGCGTCCATGCCCAAGATCCCAAGAGGAGAATGGAGGAGAAGGGATTGCGGCATGGCCATCCCCCCTGGGGAGTGATTTATTGCTTTCTTTCTCTCTGGCTTTCTGGAGAGCACACGTGCCCTATAGTGAAAACCTCTCCAAAAAAAAAAAAAAAGAATGAATGGAAGAAAAAGAAAACCTTGGTCTATTAAAATGAGTGGAGCAAACAATAAATCTTTATCATAAGGACAACAATCTTTATTATAAGAATATCTGAACTATGTATGTACAAAATTTATTTGAGGTTATTATGATCCTTAAATTTCACTATTTATCACATGCATCTAAAAGGTCATGCTTTTCCTCTCATTTCTGAGGTTTACCAAACACATAACAAATTTACTTGGACAGATGGTAGCTTGAGAAGAGTAAGGCTCAGTGCTAACATTTTCTTCATGTAACTGACCATAAAATGGGTAAGGATATGTTGAGTGATATCTTCAAAATCATGTTAGACTTTTACATCTAGCTAAGATGAAGTGGATTATACCAGACCAGTTATTAAGAACAAATTTAAAATTCAAATACACACACACACACACACACACACATATACATAAGTAACAATTACAACAGCCCTTTACTTGAAAGCACTGAAAAAAGACTGAGGCAACCAGGATGAGAGGTCAAGATCCACGAGAGAGGAGAAAAGGGAACCACAGAGTACTGGGCTGACATTCTGCAAGCAGCTTTTCCCTGCAGGGTGATTGCCAGGTTCTGACTTGGAATCAGAGCCAAAAAAAGGTAAAGAGCAAAGAAAAACACGAGTGTTTGGCCAAGTATAAATAAATAATGACAATACAAGCAATAGTCTAATATGGTATAAAATACCCATAAGATTTAAATGCATATAGACACTAACCAAAAGGTGAGAGGAAATAAATGGGGTTCTATGATGTAAATCTTTTTATTACAGGAGAGGTGGTAAAAATATTTATTTATGTTACCTGTCGACATATCAGGGATACAAGTTGTAATGATTAAGTGAAAACTAGAAGAACGTATAACACAGGCTAGTAGGTGGTGTGGTGGTTAAGGTGCTGGATTCCCATATGGCTGACTATGGTTCAAGTCCCGGACCCTGCAGCTTGATAAATCACACAAATAGATGAGAGGTAGATGATAGATAGAAGATAGATAGATAGATAGATAGATAGAGGTAGATATTAAATATATACACTAAATAAAACTTTTTTTAAGAAAAGAATATAGGGAACCAGCAGTTAGCTTAATGGCTATGTCGCTGGACTCCCACGTAGTCGACTGCGGTTCACATCCCGGACCCGGTGGCTTAAAACTCACGCCAGGCGCGTGTGCGTGCGTGCCCAAGATCCCAAGAGGAGAATGGAGGAGAAGGGATTGCGACGTGGCCATCCCCCCGGGGGGTGATTTCTCGCTTTCTGTCTCTATGTCTCTCTCTGTCTGTCTGTCGAGCGCATGTGCCCTATAGTGAAAACCTCTCCAAAAAAAAAAAAAAAAAAAAAAAAAAAAAAAAAAAAGAATATATAGCTAAAAAGTCTGTAAAGAGGGAAAGTGAACTACTAGCAATAGTCAATTTATCCAAAAAGACAAAAAGAGAAGATGGGAAACAGGAGCATAGAACAGAGATATAAAATGGAAAATGAGAAACAGAAAGGTAGCTGATGAAAACACGAATATAACAATCACATTAAATGTAAAATGATTAAATATTCCTATTAAGAGGCAAACATTACTCAACTGGATTTTTAAAAATCCATATGCCAGAAATAGATTTATAAAAAGAACCAGCTCTTTGCTCAACCAACTCTATTTTTGTTTACAGTGTTTTCTCAATCTTTAACTTGCTTAAGATTCTTCTGAATCACAGATTCCTGGGCAGTGCCCTTTAGAGAGTCAGAAATTGGAAGGGTGATCATTTGCATTTCTATGAGCTCCCAGTTCCCAGATCACGGTGAAGCTATTCCCTTTAAAGTGCATCTTGCGGAGTTATGATGTACATAGTGATACTTGTAGGGTCCCAAAAGCTGTGGCGGCAGAGACTTGAATTTTCTTAGGAGCTCATGTGAAAGGTGGAACAAGAAGAGCAGACTGGCTTATATTTTGAGTCTCAGTAAGGCATCACCTTGCATTATCGTTCTGACAAAAAATCACAAATGGCTCACACCGACATCTTTTCCACAGGAAAAACAGGACTCCCTTAGTTACTTCCATAAATCTTTACATTAACAGGGAATCTTTACTGTACAAAATAAAAAGTATGACCTAGTTTCACCAAGAATTCTTGCTGATACCACTTAAAACCAAAATGGGACACCAGATAAGAAATGCACTGCTCCAGACTGCATTCTTAAAAATGCATCATTGGGACCAGCAGATGGCGTATTGGCTATGTCACTGGACTCCCATGTATTCGACTGGTGTTTGAGTCCTGGTGGCTGAAACTACCGCCAGGCATGTGTGTGTGCATGCCCAAGATCCCGAGAGGAGAATGGAGGAGAAGGGATTGTGGCGTGACCATCCCCCCAGGGGGTGATTTCTCGCTTTCTGTCTCTTTGTCTCTCTGTCTTTCTGGTGAGTACACGCTCCCTATAGCAAAAACCTCTCCACCAAAAAAAAAAAAAAAAAAAAAAAAGCATCATTGACCAATTGACCATTTCACAGGTATTCTGTCTCCTCCCCTATATTACATACTTTGTGAAGGTAGGAGTCAATGCTACCATTTCTTTCCTGTCTTCCCAAAAGTCAAGCACATTTGTCCTTAGCAAATTATAAAGAGTAAGGTCTAAGATAATTGCTAAGAGCTAGCATGACGTTAACCCAAGTTTGTATTCTGTACTATCCAGCACTCGCTGTGACTTATTCTTCACTCTGTCAGCTCTACCCATCTCAGTCTTGTCCACCTAGTCACTGTCTCCACAGTGGTTCTTAGAGCCTAGTGCCATCAATAGCCCAGTAAGAAGTCATTACCCTCCTACCTTTGCAACTACTCGGAAATAATAAACCAAAATAGTGGTATACTCCCTGACACCTTTAGGTTATAGCATCACTCAACAGTGAGAATCGAGAAAATCACAGCTGTGTGTGCAGCAGATGGACACAAATAGTACTCTGCTGAAAACTCAGAGCCAATTTAGTCCCATAGAACAGCAGGTAAATGCTGGGCAGGGGAAGCCAGATTCCACATGACAGACCAGGGTTTGAGTCCTGGCCCTGCTAAGTCCTGTCCCTGGCAGTTTGAAAACCTCTCAGAGTATGTGCACGTGCCCAGGATCTCAGTGAGCTAGACTATCAGAAGAAAACCGATTGTGGTATGACCATGTCCTATTGAAGGGTGATTGATCTCTCTCTCTCTCTCTGTGTCTCTGTCTGTCTCTTTCTATGCTAATATTCACCCTTGACATTAAAAAAAAAAAAAAGTCAGAATCCTTAAAATCATATTCCAAAGTGACCACCTATTTGCTTCCTGGCAAGGCCAGCCTTTTTCTGAATTTAGCTCAACTGTTTGGGGCTTGCTAATGCAAGCCTTCAAGACTAGTTGGCTCGAAGCCTGTTGGTTTGTTTAATCATTGTTTTTATGGCTGTTGGGCACTTTGTTAGACACTTATGACTAATATCTCATTTATTTGAATGATACCAATTATCAATGGTTTCATCAGATGAATGGCACCGATCATTTTGTAGACTATAAGACATGATTAATATAAAAGTTCTGAAAGAAATAGTCCTGAGGTGGCTCTTGATTTAAGAAAGTAGCATGAAAGTCAAATCTTTTACTTTCTCTAACCAGTAAATTATAGGGGTCTTTATTTGGGGTTAGGAGGATGCCAGAAATATTAGACTAATACTTAAGATTCAGCAAGCTTTTATTTTTAGAGAGATATTTTTGCTATAGGGCAAGTGTACTTGCTGGAGACAAAGAGAGACAGAGAGAGAAAGTGAGAAATTACCATCAACCCCCCAGGGAGGATGGCTATACCACAATCCCTTTTTCATTCTCCTCTCAGGACTCTGGGCATGCATCATATGTGCCCAATATGAGTTTCAAGCCACCGGATCTGGGAGTTGAACCATGGTCAGCCATGTTTAAGTCTAGCACCATAACCACTATGCCACCTGCTGGTCCAAGCTTTTCTTCTTAAAGTTGCATATGTCTCCTTTAAGGAAACAGATATCTTTATTTCTTAAAACTCCTTGGGAATCAGGAATGAGCATGCTTTTTGTTTTTGTTTTGTTTTGACTATAAGGCATGTATACTCTCCAGAGAGAAACAGAGAAGGAGAGAGAGAGAAAAAAGAAATCATCCTGGGGGGTGGGGGGATGACCCCGTCATAATCCTTTCTCCTCCATTTCTCTCTCTCATTGGGATTTTAGGCACACATGGACATGTGCTCGGTCTGGAACTCAAACTGCGCAGTTGGCCATGTGGGACCCAGCCACCTTAACCTCTGCACCACCAGCTAACCCAGGAATGGGCAGTCTTAGAGAGTGAAAAAAACTATGAAATCTTTCTTGAGACAAATACACCAGTTGACAGCTCAGAAGGTGTCAGATAAATATTTAAAGTTATGGAGATACCCAAGAGGACCAGAGGAAATAATAAGACATGCTATTTTTTCATATCTGATGGTGAAGAGTGTGTGATAACTTTTTGGAAATTGCCAGCATGTCTAGGCTATATAACACAGGATATAGTACTTCCCATAGAATGGGTATTTCCATTGAACATGGGCTTCCTGAGAAATCCTGCTATCTCCAGTCTTTTTTCTTTTCTTCCTTTCTTTTTTTTTTTTTTTTTTTTTTTTTTTTTTTTTTTCTTTCTTCACAGATGGGGTTGTGGCTTTATTTAGAAACGAACAACGTGCACACAAGCCGTCTACTCGTTTTCTTCACTGCACAGCCTGGCGTTGGGATTGGTGACTCCGATGGCCAGCTGGGCTGCCTGTTCCACGATGGCCTTGTGGTTCTTGAAGGAGACGTTGTGGGCGATCTCAGCACAGTAAGACTTGTTGCACATCAGCAGCACTTCCAGCTCCTGGACGTTGTGGATCAGGAACTTCCAGAAGCCACTGGGCAGCATGTGCTTCGTTTTCTCGTTGCTGCCCTAACCGATGGTGGGCATCAAGATCTGGCCCTTGAATCTCCTCCGCATCCTGTTGTCAATACCGCTGGGTTTCCGCCAGTTGCGCTTAATTTCGACATATCGGTCTGACTGGTGCTGGATGAACTTCTTGGTCCTCTTTTTGACAATCTTGGGTTTCAGGAGGGGCCTGAGGGCAACCATGACACCGGGTAAGAGATGGCCACCACCTCCACAGACAGTGCCAAGGAAGAGAAACTCCAGCCTTTTTTCTAATGACTCATTCTCCAAGACCCTGCTTTAGAATCCCAGCCATGAAGTCATCACCTTTGGGATGTCATCTCTTATAAGTTTCTGAGCCCTTAATCACCGAGCAGCCAGCAGTTGCCAAACCCTACAGACAGTTCACTCCTGGCTGTCCCTAGAAGCAGGTACAGTGCACTCCTAAGAACATCTTCCTTCCACCCCAGTGAATGTGTCTAGTTCTAATACTACCTAATCAGATCATGTCTGCTACCTCTTGAGCCCAAATGATCGAACTCCCTGGGTATTTCCACATGTATGTTCAAGTGTACCTGCATGTACTCTCAAAGACTCACACAACAGAAAAGAACCTGAAGTAATTAGTCTGTATATTTTAAACTTTTCCTCCTCTTGTCCTTGAGATTCTGTAGAACCCCTTGAAGGGTAGAGTAGCTTTAGGGAGGAAACAAAGAATCCCAAATGGCCTCGGGAGCCTTCAAATATCCACAACAGTTCAGCTTCCTGACCATATATTTTACATATTGACTTTTGAAGTAAGCATACTTTTGAAGAAGGAGTAGTCTCACATTTAAAAAGAGTTTGAAAACCAGAGATTTTAGTCCAGCTCCTTTGTTTTATGAATGAATAAATCATGAAGATTGTCCCACGGTCACATTGATATTTAGCTAGAGTTGGAACTAGAACTGAGGTTGCTTGATTCCCCAGGAGTGCATTTTCTATTCACCACACAGCAGGGAGAAAGGGAAAAGAAATAATACTTGTATTGTTGTGGCATGTGTTAATGATTAGGCTATGTCTAGATGATAACCTGGGGTTTAAATGGTAAGTAAGAATGTGGGAGTGGAATTGTTCCATCCTACAATGTATCCCAGGCAATCAGAGACTAAGAAGACGATTGGAATCTTGGACTAAAGGATATTCTTTCTAGACATGTTTGGCAGCCAATAGCCTAGATTTTCATAGCATAAAGTGGCAGCAAAAATCCTAACAAGAAGGATTCAATCAGGAATATTAGGTTGGAGATATACCTCATAAATGAGCTGAATTAAGAGCTTTTTGCATATTTGATAGTTGTTAGAAGTGCTTACAGGATTGACTCTGTACCCTCTTAGTGAAGGAAGCTTGATTTTACGTGGTTGACCAAGGTTCAAATCCTGGCTGTGGCTTGGAAAACACACCAGGCATGTGTGCCTGTGTGCCCCAAATCCCGACAGGATGGACCAAAGAGAAAGAATTACAGTGCAAACACATCCCACGAGGGCATGCTTTCTTCCTCTCTATATCTGTTTCTTTCTGGTGGGTACCCTTATGGCAAGAAAAAAAAGAAAGAAAGAAAGAAAAAGTGCTCACAGAGGGGCCAGATAGTAAAACACAATGTTCTGCAAGGCCAACTTCAAGACCATCCCGAATAGGCCAGGAAAGTATTTGCCCATGACTGGAGGGTGGATGGACTGCAATATAGGATGAGAACCCTCTTGGGGATGCTTCTTTCTTTCTCTCTATCAGATAAAGGAAATAAGTCAACTTAAAAAGAAGTACTCAAAGAGTCATGGCCTGATTTCTGAGCAGAATGCAAACTGTCTAGTCAGAAAACCACAGTGAAGAAAGTGGCTAGAATCAATTGGAGCACCCTTGCCAACCAGAATCTTTAGTATACTTGTACATATACACATGACCCTGCAGAATCAGACTGTGAAAGGTTCCCCTGAGTTTAAAATCTGCATTTTGTTTGCAGTTTGAGTGAGTAAGTGCTCTCAATCAAGGGTATATATTAGAGTCACTTGGAAAGCCTGGCAAATATTGATGCCCAGGCTCACCCCATAAGTAAGAATTTTTTCAGGTAAGACTTTGACATCAGTTTTTCTTTTCTTTTCTTTTAGAGGGATTTTTGCTATAGGGCACGTGGGCCCACTGGATAGAGAGAGACAGACAACGAGAAATCACCCCCACAGGGGAAATGGCCATGCTGCAATCCCTTCTCCTCCATTCTCTTCTCAGGATTTGGGGCATGCATGCACATGCACCAGGTGTGAGTTGAAGCTGCTGGGTACAGGACTCGATTTGCAGTCGACTATGTGGGAGTCCAGTGATATAACCATTACACCATCTGCTGGTCCCAACATCAGTGTTTTCTTAATGTCCCAAATGATTTTAACATATAACCAAGGTCAAGAGCCATTGAGTCAGAGAGTGCAAAAGAACCCAAAAGATAGAGAAAAAGGCATAAAAGGAAAAGGAAGATTACTGTGTCCCAACCAGCTTAAGTGACTCTTGTCCAAGCAAACCTCTGCAAGACTGAGTGGCCACATCACTGACAACCCAGCTAGCATTGTGTGACTGCTATTCATGGCCCAGCTTTGAAGTTCCACTACCCTGGTGCACTTGGGTGAAACTGCTTCTGGCATCATACCTGATAAGCAGCCCTGCCTCTCTTACCCATGACTCCTCTCTCGACCTCTAGGAACGACTACTTTCCCATCCCATCTCCCAGGAACACTGGAACCTCTCAAAGGGTATGCACACATCTTTCTCCACCATAAGTGAACCAGAGAACTTCCCAGATGCCATCATCTTTCATGAGTCCTAATGGAATTAGCTTTTTCTCTCAGCCTCTACCTACCTGAAAAGAGAAAAAAGACTCTTCCGTTAACACATTCCTTCTCAACTGAATCCCTTTCAACCCTTGCAATTTTCTCAAACTGTGGCTGCTCAGAGCAGCTCCACCCAGCCACCAGCAGCTTCAACACCTCCCTGGCTCTGGTAAATGCTAATGCAGCTGTCCCGTCTCTTTTCAGAGATTCTCACTCAGTACCTGCTGACAGCCTCCATATCACCTATCCTCCTTGAAGGCAACATTCCCCTCATCTGCCTAATTCCTATACAGAACCCAGTGCCATACAAAAATACTGGAATGAAGTACTTTTTGATTACATAATCCTGACTTGGTGTAAGTGGAGCTGTTTAGACTCCTGGTCGACCTTCTGTGGCAACAATCACAAGAGATGCTCTGACAGCCCTAGGGAAGGAGGCTAAAGTCAGAGGGAGAAGAACTGAAAATGAATCCATTCTCCTATAAATGTCATTGCATTCTTGATTGCGGTGTTTTCATTGAGTTAACAGGGGCTTACTAAGCATACTTGGTGTGTTGGGGAGTGCAGGGGGCAGACGGGAGAATCTCCACTGAGCCAGATAGCGCAATGAGAAAAGGATAATCTTGGAATCAGAATTATGAAATCTAGTCCTCACTTCATCTCTCATGTTTATGTCACTAAGGACATATGTCTATTTCCACAGTTCCATAGCAAATGGTCTTTAAGAATAGCACAACAGGAATGGCATGGCTTGGCAATCCTGCAGCTGGAAATCTGAACAGAAAAATGACTCAAGCACATAACAAATTATTAGAGAAGAGTCACAGTGCAACACACACACACACAAATTTAAAATTTCTATCTGAATAAATGAACACAGAAATGATTCCATAAAATGGGTGCTATGTGAAACAAGAACTGAGGCTACTGAATTTCAGGAAGGAACGCAACTCCTGATACATGGATCCGTCATTGCACATATAAAAATTGAATGTTCCCTTTTCCTGAACACACAGAGCCTGTGTTCCCCATATGCTACATCCACGCTCTGCACACCCGCTTCTCATCAGAATCACTCAGACTGCCCAAATCTTGGAGAACTGGGATGATTTGCATCGAACAACTTGGCTTCCAATTTGGATCCCCTAGGAAGCGAACTTCCAAGGGGGGATGAGGCGCCCATGGGAAAGGCTTGAAAGATGCCAGCTCTAGCTTTTCCGCACTCCCTCAGTAGAACTGAGACGGCAGGCAACCATCAAGAAACAACGAGGAGCCAAATATTTTTCACAGATACGTCCAACTGAGAATGTGCTGGTGAATGTCTGCAGCCGTCCCTGCCAACACAGCCTGCTCCATCATGGACCCAAGGAAGCCCCAGCACTTGGTATCTAAAACTGGCCATAGAGTAGGCTGACACGTCTCCTGAGTGCATGCACTGTTCAGACAGGGAACCCCACAGAGTGTCCTCATGGGAAGGTCTTTTCCTTTGAGGGTATCTGAGGATCTGCAAGCTGGGAGCTTCCTAGGATGAACAGAAGGACCGGGTCTGTGCATGTTCACACATCTCACTTCATTCACTCACACTTCAAAAGGCTTCAGCTTATGTTAAAATTTTAGTTCTTTCTTATTCGCAGATCCATTTTGGAAGCTGGCACCAGTACGCCTGAGTTCCAGGTATAATATATAGCTCTTTGCTGCCTCCCACTTTCAAGCCCTGCTACCAAGTATGCCACTCACATTTTCCTTCTTTTGGCACAAACCTGATGCTTTTCGTGCCTTCCTCTGCAAATGATGGATAGGAGCTGAGCTAAATATGGAGACAGGGGTTAGAGATACATTTTGTTCCTGTTAAATGTTCTACTTCTCGTTGTTATTGCTTTCTCTGCTTCACATTAACTCACTTCCTTCCTGTTCTCCAAAAAGTAGATGCCTGTGATTGGAGCCCTAGAGGTCAAGAGTGTGACTTCATATTCCAGATCTATCTTTAGGTGTAACAATTGCCTCTATTTACCTGTAATTTGCTAGTGGGATGGAGTAAATCACCTGTCACTTTTCTGGTCAAGATAGACAAACTTCTTGAAATGTGGGACATCTGTTGTTCTGTAGCCAACTGAGGACAATGAATTGTGAAGATGGCATTTCTAGAAGACTACTGGTCAAAATTCTCCTCTTTCACGGGGCTAAACTTGAGATCTTACGAAAACCCATGAAACTGACAGAAAGTTGAGTGCCCAGGCTTTGAAGATGAACACAACAGCTTAGACTCCTGTTTCTGCCACTCATTAGCCGTGACCTTGGTCAAGTTGTTTATTCTTGGAGAGCCTCGGTTTCCCAATCTTGGCACCCATATTGCATTTGGATGTCCTGTCTCTAGTTAACTATAATGTATAAGCTGCATTTTTTTTTAAAAAAAAAAGTTTGTTTATTGTTGTCTTTTTTGACATTGACATTCTTTAATAACCCTGAGTGGTTATTTTAGAGAATGTCTCACATCCTGAATTTGTCTTATTATTTCCTCAAGATTAGACTCAGATTTACAAAGAATGGTGAGAATCCTACAAGCTCAGTATGTACTTCTCACTGCATCTCACCAAGTGGCGCATAATGCCAACTTGTCCTCCTACTAGTGATGCTAAGTTTATTATCTATTTATGGTAGATTCTGCCATAAACTCTCTATTTGAAAAGACTTCCTCCCTTTGTAATTAATAAACAATAATATTCACTAGTGTAAAACTTGAAACTTAGGGGCCAGCAGGTGGTATAGTGGTTAAGGTGCTGGAGTCCCACTTGGTTGACCTTGGTTCAAGTCCTGCACTCAGCGGCTCAAAACATGCTGGGCACTTGTCCATGTGTGCCAAAAATCATAAGAGGAAACTGGAGGAGAAGGGATTGTGGCACGGTCATCTCCCCTTGTGTGTTGGGGGGTGGGGTGGGGTGATTTCTTGCTTTCTATTTCTCTGTCTCTCTGGTGAGTGCATGTGCCCTATAGCAAAAATATCTCTCTCTCAAAAAAAAAAAAAAAGAAAAGAAATATTCAGTTTCTAAAAGACAGTCAACTAGTGGCTTTAGAGGCTTTAGAATCCATTAGTTATTCTTGAATGAATCATTTATACATTTATCAGTTATCTGTCATTCACTGAAGTTTGCAAAACGACAATTTAAAAAGTCTATTGTTCCTTGTTCCTTCCGCATGTATTAATTGGCATTCCTTTGGGGGGGGAAGCATAGAAAATTTTCCTTTTCTATCTCTCACTCCTTCTCTGTCTCTTTCTCTTTCCCTCTGAATATCACCATGGGCTGTTGGATATATAAATTTTTGCCCATATGCCATTACTGTCATTATTCTTATTGATGTTCAAATTGCTGCAAATGTGATCAGTGGAAGCTCCTTTCAAAGGGATTCCTGTGAAGTCTTTTTTGTACCAAAACAAATGTTAATTCCTTTAATGAACTTTTTGAAGTCCTCTCATGTACTTGTATATTTCTGTGTATGCGTTTATACATTTATTTGTACTTTTCTCATATACAAAATGTAACACACTATATATGCTCTTATTTTATTTTATTTTTCTACTTAACAATGGACATACTACATGTAAAATGTCTCTTGGGCATATAATTATAGATACCAAATACATAAATTGGACATGTAAATATGGAGTTCAGAGGGAAGATCCACATCTTAAAATTTCTTCCTGATAAGTTTCCATACTAATTGTCCAAGTAATATTTTTTCTTCCTTCCTTCTTTCCTTTCTTCCTTTCTTTCTTTCTTTCTTTCTTTCTTTCTTTCTTTCTTTCTTTCTTTCTTTTTTTCTCTTTTTCTTTTTGAGAAGATTTTGCTATAAGGCATGTGCACTCACCAAAAAGACAGAGAGAGACAGAGAGACAGAAAGTGAGAAGTCACCCCCAAGAGAGGATGGTCACACTGCAATCCCTTCTCCTCCATTCTCCTCTCGGGCTCTCGGGCACGTATGCATATGGGCCCAGGTCCAGGACTTGAACCGTAGTAGACTACATGGGAGTCCAGTGACATAGCCATTATGCCAACTGCTGATCCCCTTTGTTTTATTTTCATACTGCCAATTAACAAGTAATACTAGGTCTGGCAGGTGGCATTATGGTTAAGGGTGCTAGGCTCTCACATGGCCTACTGTGGTTCAAGTCCCGGACCTGGCAGCTTGCTTTCTCACTTCCTCTCTCTCTCTCTTTCTGTACTTCTCTGATCAAATTGAAAAATAAATAAATAAAGTTAAATAAAATAATTCTTTAAAAAGTAATATTTTATTTTTGTTTTGTTAAAGTCAGCTTCTCTTGAAATATCCTGTACATAACATGAAAACAATAACCAATACTCTCTAAAGTGCATTTGAAAGAAACAGACTTCTCTATATCCTAAAAAAGTGGAATCCCATTCTCCTCTCCTCTTTGACCCCATTTTTCAAAACTCAATTCTCTTCATTTTTGACCTTTGAGAACTTATCAAGTTAACCACATCTTGCTTAATTTGAGGAGGCCCAGGACTGAAATCTTTTCAATTCAATTTCAACTTTCTTATTCTTTCTAAACATTTCTCTAAAGGTCTGGAACATTTTCAATGCTATGTTTGTTCTACCAGCAGTTTTCCATGGGAGCCAACCTGAAATTGTGGGAAAAGGACGGTTTCTGAGATTTGATCACTTATCTTAGGACAAAGCAAACACACAAACAAAAACTATTTACTGAAGAAACATTGAAAATATGATACGAGCATTTTACAATGAGAGTAGCCAATATTGGGACCAGCAGATGGCGTAATGGTTATGTCTCGAGTCCTGGACCCAGTGGCTTAAAACTCATGCTGGGCATGCGTGCAGGCATGCCCAAGATCCTGAGAGGAGAATAGAGAAGGGATTGTGGTGTGGCCATCCCCCCAAGAGGTGATTTCTCGCTTTCTATCTCTCTGTCTCTCTGGCGAGTGCATGCGCCCTATAGCAAAAACCTCTCTTAAGAACAAAAGAAAAAGAGTAGCCAATATTAATAAATTTAATTGTCTAAGAGCACTTCACTGTCATGACTTTGTCATTCCTTTATCAGTGCAATACTACTAAGCAGAAAGTCTAGGCTGAGCAACTGCACACCTGAAGAAATCGGAGTTCTTGCCTCCAAAACAGGCTTTTCTACAGTTAAGAAGACAATTGTACTTATAGTATTATGAATGCGAGACATACATTATATACATCTTGATGATATATTATCCCAAGACAAACTTGAAAAAAGAGGCAATGAGAGTTTGGTGACAGAGTCATTAATGCTGATGGAGGAATATGATAAACTTTTTAAGAAGGACATAAGGTTGAATGTGAACCTTGGAAAGCTGAGCAGGGTTTTGACAGCAATGAGTGACAATTGATTTTGACCTAAGCTAAGAGACCTATCAGAGGCTGTTGTAAGACATAAAATAGCAAATTATAGAAGCTTTAACCAAAGCAATTGCAGTGGAAGTGGGAATGACAGAGAATCAAAGGTCAAATGACCCAAAATAGGGGGATTTAGCAAAATGTCATTGATGATCCCATATCACATGTTTTGAAAAGAACCTAAAATGAATATTTAACATGTTGGAGTTTCCAAGAAAACAAAGCTAGTTTTCTGAAGGATTTGTTTTCTTTTCCTCAAGGGTTGCTATGAATATCAACAAGAGAATGTGAAAATATTTTGTTTATTGTATGGTGTTCTTGTTAGTTCTATTAACAAAAAGGACAATAATCACACAGTTATTTAAAGTTTTGTGTGTTTTCTTTTCTTTCTTTTCCTTTTCCTTTTTTCCTTTTCCTTTCCTTTCTCTGTTTCCACAGCCTGGAAATAGAGAAACCTAAGGCTGGGATGAGTTTTGCCATAGAGAATAATTCTAACATGGGTTTCAAAGTGAGTTGCTTGTAGCTGCTGGTATGGAATACACTGGGTTCTACAATAGCATAGAAAAGCTATTTCTAGCAGGAAAAAGTGCTTTCTAGCAAGAAAATCAGTTTTGTTTCCCAATAAGAAGATGTTGTTAGTATCCAGACAGTTCCTTTTTCCCAAGGGTGCAATGTGGGTTATGGTTATCCAGAGTTTTCAGGAATTTTCCCAAGAGATGTGTGAAGACCACTTGACATACAAAAGGTCTAATTCCATGACTAGCTATGATGTCTTCTTTCTGCACAGAGCATGTGGCCTCAGCAGGACAAATTGAGACATAAACTTCCAAAATAAAATTTGTCATCACCAACATCATCCACAAAGCATTTGATAAATGTCTGGTTTCATATGACGGCCCTCACTCGTGCCTGCTGCTGTGGGTCATCAGAGACATAGACCTTATAAATATAGTTCAACGGTTACAGTGTAAGTTTCCTACAAACCGGGAAAGTAATAATACTTAATATATGTATTGAGTGCGTATTACATATCCATACACTGTTGTAACGAAGCTGTACATGTTGTCTTATTAAGCATCAAATCACCATTTGAATAAATCTTATTCTTAACCTCATTTTACTGATGAGAAAACTGAAGCAAAGAGTGATTAAATAATTCATTCACATTAGACAGCTAATGTGTGGTGGAGCCAGGATTTTAATACTAGCAGTATTTGGTTTCAGTGTGTGTGTGGGGGGGTGTGTGTGTATAATATTTAAGAATTATTTATTTAATTTTATTTATTTATTTTTTAATTTACTAGAGGGCACATGTGCTCACCAGAGAGAGACAGAGAGCAAGAGAGGGAAACTGAGAAAGCAAGCTGCCAGGTCCAAGACCCGAACCATGGTCAGCCATGTGAGAGTCCAGTGCCTCAAACCATCATGCTATCTGCTGACCCCAAGAGTTTATATTTTTAACCAGTATAGTTTATTGCCTCCAACAATGCATTTTCAGGTTAGGAATAGGAAGGACTTTTGTCTGATTGGGGTCTAAACAAATAAACAGAAAATTCCAAGTCTAGATAAAGAGATCATGGATAAAGAAATGGAAGCTGCCTGGGTCAGAGGAGATGGGAGAGAGGGGAGAAGCCCAGTGTGGGGCCAGCTGGTGGCATGGTGGTTAAGGCATAGCTAGAATGTTGGATAAGTAGTATTTTTTGTGGTAGGTTTGGCTGTTCTTTCTCTCCAACCACAACCTAGGTGATGATCAAGAGGTTAGCTGGAGCTTGGTGAAGGCAACCTCCTGGGAATAAGAAGGTAGTCTGGGGCTCAATGGTGGGACAGAGGTCAAATGCAACACTCCATGAGGCTGGCTCATGTGAGGTTCCAGATTCGTATCCAGGGACTTCCCTGAATATACTGGGTACATGCATGCCCACAATCAGGGCTAGCTGAAGGCTGGAGGTGAATCATGATGGCAAGGTCCTGTAGGGGGTATGTGCGTGCTCTCTCTCTCTCTCTCACTCTCTCACTCTCTCTCTCTCTTTCTATCTCTACCTCTATCTCTATCTCTTTCTCTTTCTCCTTATCTGAAGAAATAAATAACATTTTATTTTTTAAGAAGGCAGTCTAGAGTGAAAGCCAAAGTAGCAGGCAGGAGTATAGTAACCACAGCCAAAGGGCAATGCGATGAGAGAATCAGAGAATGTACAGCCAAGTCAGTGGCCTGAGGTAGTTGAGCAGAAGGGAGAGCCAGAAGCCCCAGATGACTAGATTAAGAACTCCTTCCTCCTGGGTCTCCACTACTAAAATATGGGCACACACAGCTTTAAAGGTATCTCATGGGCTGAGCAGTCCTTGTAATGAGTTACACACAGCTTCTGCAAGAAAAGCTCTCTTTGCTACTGGACTGTGAATGATTGCCCTGGGTGTCAGGGAAACTCCCAACACCTTCTCAGCCAAGAGCAACAGAATGTTCTATTGCTTGTGAACTTCTTGAGACCATAACTGCTTAGGGTGGCTAAGATGACAGATGCTTTTTTTGCCAAATTACTTTATCCAACTCCCCGTGAGGGCCCAGAATTTGTAAATGTTATGGACTAAATCAAGTTTCCCTAATATCCATGTACTTAAGCTCTAACCTCAGATGTGATGTCCCATACCACGTTTTCGGAAATGACCTTTGGGATATAATTAAGTTTACATGAGATCATGAGTGTACAGCCTTCACAAATGGATTAGTACCCTTATAAGAAGAAAAAAAGGGACCAGCAAATGGCATAATGATTTCATCACTAGACTCCCATGTAGTCAACCATGGTTTGAGTCTTGGACCTGGTGGCTTAAATTCATGCCGGGTGTTTGTGTGTGCATGCCCAAAATCCCAAGAGGAGAATGGAGGAGAAGGGATTGCGGTATGTCCATTCCCCGAGGGGGTGATTTCTCACTTCCTGTTTCTCTGTTTCTCTCTGTCTCTCCGGCTAGCGCACACACCCTATAGCAAAAATCTATTTTTAAAAAAAAAGAAAAAGAAGAGAAAGAGACATTATAGTTTCTTCTCTATCATGTGAGAAAGTGGTCATCTGTAAGCCAGCAAGAGGAGTCTTGTCAGGAACTGAGTATGTTGGCACTTTGATCTTGGATTTACAAACCTCCAGAACTATGAGAAATCAATGTTTGTTGTTTAAACCACAAAGAAGATGGCATTTTGTTTTATCAGCCAAAGCAGATGAATAAATGCAATTATAGAAAAAGTCAGTGCAGGTCAGGTAACTCTTGACAATGTGTTGGTATACGTTGCCTTCCCTTTATTTTCACAGATTCACTGAAAAGTCTTTTGAGACTAGATAGAAAGAAGTGAAGAGGTCTCAAAGATTCTCCCAGCCCTTGGATATCGATGCTCTGAGCACTACAGGGATTTCAGTGTGTGAGTGCATGCTAGCTAATTTTTCTGGTTCACAGAGTATATAAAAGGGTCTTCAAGAACTAAACAGAAAAGAATTGCACCAAACTAGATTAACTGGCCTCCTTAAGGGAGGGCAAGCCCAGAACACCTGCCAACAGTTAAAGACTGTGACCTACAGTCATTGTAACAAATTGCATTAGACTGACTTGGCCGAATTCCAGGTAACACCTCACTTAGAATGGCTACCAGGAAATTGCTAACCAAATACCAAGGAAAAAAAGTGGTTCTGAGTTGCAAATTGCAGCCCCCTTTCCCCAGCATAAGATCCTTATATTTTATTCCCACATATGTATGTTAGTCTGGACTTAGAAGTTCGCATTTTGATCTGTTTAAGAGCATTCCCTTAGGATAAATGTTAAAATCTCTTGCCTCATAAAATTTTAAACATATCATCCCATAGGGAGTGGGGGAATGAGGAGAGTAAGCAGGGAACAAAGCTGTAATGGGAAAATGAGTATGAAATCACATTCCCACAGACTTTGCAGTTTTCAAACAATTGGCTCCAAGTTCTGCGTTGTTTCCTTTGCCTCAGCTTCCTCTTCTTGCTAGTAAATCCCCACCAGATTCTCAAGTCATGGAAGGTCAACAGATGAGCACCTATTCCATGCTTAAAGAGTCTTTTTTCACATTTTCTTGGCAAGTGCATCATAGACCTTAATGTTTCAATAAGCAGAGGAGTTCAACAGCCATGTAGGCCATCTGGGGATTTAGCAATCCACAAGCTATAGCATAAAAAAAAATGTTACATAAATTATATTCACTGTTTCCTATTCATGTAATGCAGGAAGTGCTGTTTCCACAGGCCCCTGTGCTCCCAGAGATAAGGAAGGTTCTGCTACTATTCAGAGTTTTTTAGATAGGCCATTGGAATTTTGCACAAGATACGGAACATGTAGCCCTCAACAAGATAGACAGGAAGTCGTCCTTAAAATGTCATCACCCGCTGGAATGGTCTTTTGGGACCTGGAAAACTTGGATAGCTGAGATTCCTCTGTGGACTTGCTATAGGCTGTTGTGTCAGTGTGCATAAACTTATATGTGGGTACACATCTAGCTGTCGCTGTGGGATATCATTCAAGGGAGCAGTGTACGCAGTAAATGAAGCAGATCCAACTGCATTCAGGAGGTCTGCGTAAGAAAGCAGGTTTAGATTTGACAGCCCAGTATCTGGTTAGAGGATCAAATAAATCAGCAGATACATTATTAATACTTTTTCTTTATGTGACTTGAAACACATTCTCACCCTGAAGGAAGGTAGGCTATAAGTAATAAAGTGTGATAACAAGAGTTGTGAGGACTGCTTTCTGGAGGTTTTATATGTCTAGAGGATTATGGGGTGGGAATGTGGGAAGAGGTGAGTGTGTGGGGTAAGGAGCTGTGTTTCTGGGAGTATGGGAGTAAATATCTACTTTAGGAAAAGATGACATGAGGATCCCCAAACAGGAGAAATCAGAAATGTTAAAATACCGTCATAATGGTCAATAGAAATGACAGCAGAAAATAAATGGTAAACATATCAGAAAGCATGCAGTGGGGACTTCAGTGCAGAATGATATATCTATTAACACAGCTGGAAGGAAACATAAAGAAATAAAAACAGCTATATTCTTGGTGGGCCATCAACATTTTCCTTCCATGGTTGCCATACCTATGGTGGAAAACGGTTGTAAAAGTGGACGATGCTATGCCTGCTTTCTTTGGAATTTCTTTGGAACATGCTAGGACTGGGTTTTGATGTTAGCATTTACTTAAACCAAAGGAATGCTTGGAAAGCAGGGTGGTTTTCTTTCTCAGCTCCCAGAATTGCTCATGTTGGAAACATCCATATGTTCCCCTTGGTGGTACAGCCTACCCTCCATGATTTTTGTATCTTAAACATTTTCCTGAGATGTCTTTTGAAAGTATTTACAGATTTAACTTTACAAATATTTTCCTAACAATAGATCTTCAGTTTCTGGGGACTTCGTTGGTCAGCACAAGCATGTGCTAACTCCTACACCCTGTAGGGATCCTGCTGAAAGGTTTTCAGTTCTTTAAAAGTGAGAGATTAACTCTACTGAAAATTCTGCCTATTAAATCATTCCCTTGCTCATATTAAATCTCTAGGCATAGTGTAAAATTTTGCTCCTTATTCTCATATAATACATCCTGTCCTTACAATCTATACCTTAAAAATAGAAGTATGACCATTTCTCATGACTTCAACCACTGTCACTCCAGTCTAAGTCACCATCATTTCTTCTCTGAACTTCTGCAATGATTCCTACTCAAGCTCCTTCCTTCCTTTCATACCTGCCTTCCTTAGAGCATATCGTCTACAAAGCAGCCAGGATATTTTTTTCTCAGGAGAAAAAGGAAAAGTTTCTTAAGAGAAAGAGCACCCAGGAATCTGAAGATGTAGGTGCTTCAGCCCCACCTATGGAGGAGATATGATATATTTATTTGGGTAGAAGGTTAGGGTCACCAGAATGGTGGGTACTTTGATTAGCTTACTTGTCACTGTGACTTCGTGGGACCATCTATGGATGTCAGCTGCCAGTAAGGGAGGGCTCTGGCTGAAGAATTCCAGCCAAAGGTCGTTGTAGCCATCTCCTTACTTTCTGACAGGAAATTACTTAACGGCCATTCAGGGGTTGATCTAACATTTCCAGTCATTATCATGTGTGTGTGTGTGTGTGTGTGTGTGTGCACATATGTGTGTATGCGTAATTATAATTATATTTATAAATATGGGACACAGGTGGGCAAGGGATTATGGGTAATGGTCAGTCTTCTGAAGCTGCTTCATCTTGGGAAGGAGCATAGCCCTTTAAGGTGATGGGAAAGGGTGAGTCCTCTAGAGCAGGCATGAATATTGTACCCTCCTTCTGGAGTAGCATGATATTTTCAACCTGGTTTTGGGCCAGTTGTTGGATGGTGTCTCTGATGAAGTGCCTTAGCATTTTAAGGAGTGGCGGTCCTATAGAAACTAAGAGAAGAAGAATTTCAGTGAGGACAAAAAGGGAAGGATAAAAGCAGCACTCCTCTTCTGAGAAGAGGCAGAGAGGCCCATTTATTGCTGTGAGGAGGTCCAGGCTTTTTTGGTATTGAAGTGTTACCATGGCCAGGGAATCAACTTGGTTTTGAATCTCTAAGAAACTTTGGGATATTTCATCTAGGTTTTGCTGAAGGTTAGAGGAAAGAGTTTTATACTAATGAATAGATGTAGCTACACCTCCTATCCCTGTAGAAAGTCCCAAGGCTTCCAGGAGGGTTATCACTTGAATTGCCCTCTTTTTTCAGTAAGTCTATTCTGCTGATAAGGGGACTAATAAGGTTTGATTTTTGGGGATTATGTTAATACTGGCAGAGAGATAGACCAAGGTGTGTATCCCAGTCCAGTTAGTAGATAAACACAGTTATGCAGAGGAGCCACAGTAAAAAGACAGGCCAGTATTAAAAAGGCAGGTTGAAATGTAAGGAGAGCATAGGTGTCTCAGGACTTGATTTCTGCCCTCTGATTCTCTTTTTGAAACAGCCAGAAGTATCTTTTAACATCATATGATTACTTTGTTGAAGGCAAGGAACAATCTTGAAAGGATGGATTGGAATTGGGAGTATTAACATGGATTCATGATTTTAAAAATGTGTATGTGTTTGTGCACGTGTTTGTACCCATGTGCATGTACGGTATGGGCACATGCACGTGCACACACGCACACATTTTCTAGCTTTGTCTGCTGAAAGAACCTAGGAGCAAAGACATACCTAGTAACAGAATGAACACACCTAGCACCCCAATCTTGACTTTAGACACCATTTTTCACTAAAATAAATGAGAGCTTTTCAGTGAAAGAATTATATTAAGGGTTAGGGTAAAGGAAGTACAATAAGACACTGAAAACTATTTTAATGTAAAAAATTAAGGATATGCTCCCCCTCTAAAAATGGTGGGGACTTGTCACAAAGACATGAGGAATAGCTTGTTCCTAAATGGAACAATTTGAGGAGTAAAATAATTAAGAGCAATAATTAATTATAAGCCATTAAAAATAAAAATCCATGAATATAAACCAATGATAAATAAAGAATGAGGGGAAAGGAAGATGCTTGTTTACAGAAGAATGCTATAAAGTGGAGGGAATGCAAATCGAAAATCATCATTTTGAAAGCATTCTAGTAAAGACTAATTCGAGTAAGAATGATTAAAAGATACTAACTCAAGGGAGTCAATTTTGCTGAGGATCAGGATATTTGCATGATTACTTATTAGTAGCAAGAATAAAATAATAACTGTATAGTGGACAAACCAGACAACACTTTGACAAGGTAATCAAAATAAGTATCTCAGGGATCAGCAGGTGGCGTCGTGGTTAAGGTACTGGACTCCCACGTGGCTGATATACAGTTCAATTTACAAACCTGGTGGCTTGAAAATCATGCTGGGTGCATGTGAGTGTGTGCCCAAAATCCCAGGAGGAGAAGGGATTGCAGCATGGCCATCCCCCTGGGGGGTGATTTCTCACTTTCCTTCTCACTGTCTCTCTCTGGCCAGCACATGTACTCCACAACAAAATCCTTCAAAAAAAACAGAAAAATAAAAGATAAATAAATATCACAAATGATGGGTAGATGGAAGTTGTGTGCCTCCAGATAGGACACCCTGAGAAGGGCAAATTTCAGTTCCATGTGTTTCCTGCTGAGAATGTAATACTTGAATATCATCATGAGGAAACATTAGGCAAACCCAAAATGAGAATAATTATATTAAAACGGATCAGAGTGGGTGTGGCATGCTTCAAAACTCATATAGTCAATAGTCATAAAAGCAAAAAAAAAAAAAAAAGGCTAAGAAATTGTTCTAGATTGAAGGACACCAAAGGGACATGAAAACTAAGTGCAGTATGTGATCATAGACTAGAACCAATACTAGAGATAAAATGGAATATGGATGGTAGTTAGTTTGGATAAAATACTATACGAATGCTAAATCGTACTGACGTTCATAGCTGTTCCGTGGTTACATAAGATGTAGTAGTCAGGTTTCTCCAGAGAAACTAAGCTGATAGGGTGTATATACATACAGAAAGGACTTATTGTGAGGAATTGGCTCATGTGGATATAGAAGTTGACAAGTCTGAAGATCTGTGAAGAGAGTGAGAAAGCTGCAGACTCAGGATGGCCAGAGGTGTAGTTCCAGTCAAAAGACTAGAAGACTCAAGACCCAGAAAGAGCCAATGTTTCTATTTGAGTCCAAAGACAGGAAAAATCACTCCAGTTCAAAGGCCTTTAGGCAGGAAGCATTCTCTTACTTAAGAGAGGATCAGCCTATTTATTATATACAGCCTTCAACTGATTAGAAGAGGCCACCCACTTTAGGAAAGGCAATCTGCTTTACTCACTCTACCTATTTAAATGTTCATCTCATCCAAAGCGTGCTCACAGAAATAACCAAAATAATATGTGGGCACTCTATAGCCCAATCAAGGTGATAAATAAAAGTAACCCTCATATAAGGGAATAGCTTTTTTATTAGCATATACATATTGAAATGTTTAGAGGTTAAGAACCACACTGGATGAAACTTACCTTCCAATGGTGTAGACAGAAAGTTTTAGAAATAGAGAGAGTAAATTATAGTATAAACTGGACAAAATGTTAACAAAAAAGTGAATCTGAATAAAGGGTATCAAAAAATTATTTTTACTTTGCCTACATTTTCTGTGGGTTTGAAATGATTTTCAAATAAAAAATTTAAAAGGCCTTTTATTGTTTTGCTTTTTGGCGTGGTGGTTAAGGACGCTGGACTCCCACATGGCTGACAGAGTTTTGAGTCCCAGACCTGGCGGCTTCCTTTCTTGCTTTCTCTCTCTCTCTCTCTCTCTCTCTCTCTCTCTCTCTCTCTCTCTATCTCTCTGGTCAAAATAAAATAAATAAATAAATTTAAATAAAATAATTCTTCTTTTAAAAAAAGGGGGATTCCAGCCTTTTTCCGTTTACCAAGAATGCATCTGACCTTCCGCACTCAGCCTGTAGCATTTTCAATGGCCCGGTCTCAGTCCAGTTTTCATCTCAGCTAGTCCTACTCACCTCTCCACATGGAGCCTTTACTCCCCCTTCCTTCTCCTGCTTGCCTTCTGCTCCTGCAATGAGCCAAGTTCACCACAGAACTTTTATACTTACATCCTCTGTCTTGATTCTCTTCCCCCACATCTTTGCATGCCTGCTCATTCTCATTGCTCAGGGATCTTGTCAAGTGTCTCTTTCCCAGAGAGGGAATAAAAGAGCCTGTGCCTAAAGGAGCCCATCTTCAATCCTGTTTCGCTGTTTCACTTTCCTCTCTGAACTTCTCATGCTTACTCATTCCTTTACTTGTCTGTTACACTCACTGGGTTTTAAATTGCAGGAGGGAAAATAGCTCATGTATACTGTTTAGTACTGTATTTCTTTCTTTTGGATTGTTTATTTTTGTGTTTGCTGTAGGGTGCATGTGCTTGTTAGAGAGAGAGAGGGAGAGAGAGAGAGAGAGAGAAGAGAAAGAATGTGAGAAATCCCCCTGAGAGGATGGCCACACTGCAATCCCTTCTCCTCTATTCTCTTGGATTTTGGGCATGTACTCACACTTGCCCAGAGTGATTTTTAAGCTACAAGAGCCCAGACTTGCACTGTGCAGTCAGCCATGCAGTACCCAGCCTCTTTAACCTCCACGGTACCTTCTGGTCCCAGTACTATATTTCTAATACCTAAAATATTGCTTGGCATATGGTAAATTCTTTTTTTTCAATAATTTATTTATTTAATTCCATGCATTGTTGTACTTATTATTATTTTTTAACTTGACCAGACAGAGAGAGAAAGAGAGAGAAAGGGAAAGTGAGAAAGCAAGCTGCCGGGTCCAGGACTTGAACCTTGGGAATCCAGCACTCTCAGACACCATGCCATCTGCTGGCTGGGCATATGGTAAATTCTAAAGAAATATTTTCAATAAGTAAATAAATGTTTCAGTGCCCATGGCCTCTGAACATGTAAAAGTAAAAAAGTCATCTATTAGCTACTTGTCCTTCACATTTATGTATATGTTTTTCCAATTTGTGTCAAGAAATTCAATGATAAATATTATGATGTTGCAGATGAGCATCAACTATTAAGTATTATTATAGGGGAGTTAAAGGAAGTACAGGGTGAGAAAAAGAAATCTTTTCTTTCCCAAGTAATTTTGATGGTCTGAGAATTAAACTAGGCTGACCTACTTAATGTGAAAAAAGTCAATAGACATAGTAATAATAATAAAATACCTTGGGAATCAGTCCTTGCATTCCATGTACCTAATACAATATCTGAAAAACATTGAAGGATTCATTCATGTTTAATAAAGGCAAGAAATGACCTACTGAGAGTTCATAAATAAGCCACTCCAGAGAAATTTTTAAAAAGGAGATGGCTATTTTGATATCTCCAAATCTAAAACAGATTCAATTTTTTTTTTTTTTTTTTTTTTTTTTTTTTTTTAGCTAGGAAAAAATGTCCATGGTCAGAGGTAGGAATTCCCCAGTGGTGGGACCAGCAGGGAGTGTGATGGTTACTTCACTGGACTCCCACATAGTCAACTGTGGTTTGAGTCCCAGACCTGGCGACTTAAAACTCATGCCAAGCACATGTGTGTACATCCCCAAAATCCTGAGAAGAGAATGGAGGAGAAGGGATTGTGGCATGACCATTCCCCCTGGGGAATGATTTCTTGTTTTCTCTCTCTCTGTCTCTCTCTGGCGAGCAAAATTCTCTCCAAAAAAAAAAAAAAAAAAAAAAGAATTTCCCAGTGGTACAGGAACAACGCTGGAAATAATAACAGATCAATATCCACACCACCCTGAATGTGCTCAATCTTGTCTAATCTGAGAAGTTAAGCAGGCTCAGGCCTGGTTAGTTCTTGGATAAGAGAAATAACAGTAACAGAATCTGCCTGAGGATAGTTATCACCTTCTGCCCATTTTTGTTTTGTTTGTTTATTCTCTGTTTTTCTGTACCTCTGGTTCAATCGATGATTCACACTTTCCAATCAGCTGTATGTTGCTGTAGAAAGAAGGTGTTCACTTTACATTCATGAGGGATGAGAACCAAGAAAATAAAATAAGACATTTTTACTAATCAAAAATAAGAATTGAGGTGACTTTGAGGCACAGCAGTAGTGCACTGCTCCAGAGATGCCAAATCTTACCCTGCAGTTTAGTGTGATCAGCCTGAAATCCACAGGGCAGGCGCCCGAGTGTCCAAGATCTGATGGCTGGAGGGCTGGAGGGAAGGGGTCGAGGCATGAACAGACCCTGTAAAAGAAGCTTCTCACTCTCTCTCTCTCTCATGCACATGCATGTGCTCTATCATGAATAAAAAAAAATCTAAGTAAAAAAATATAAAAATAAGACTGAATTTTTATTTGCCATCAGACTTAACTAGCAGACTGTTAGTTATTTAGGTGCTGAAAGTTTGTGCTCTCCTGTGATGTGATAGATTGATTTGTACTTTCATACGCCATCATAAAATCCCAATAGTTACATCATGGAAAGATCTTCCAGCCATTTTTACAAAAACTGTGTGATTGTCCAAGCTCGGTGCATTTAGGTAAAACTGCAGTCTCTGAAAGGTCTTCTCTGGATGCTATTTTTTGCATATTTGTTCCCCTGGGTCTGCTCTCTGCTGGCAGCACTCAACCTTCATGGCAGAAATGACATTTGCTTACATATAACTGAGCTGTTTTATGGTTGATTTTCAATTTTTTAAATTATCATTAGATCATGGTCTTGTGAAAATACAAACATTACTCTTGATCTCTTCAGTAATGGAAAACCAAGTTTTTTTTTTTTTAATTTTATTTTTAAGTTTTATTTATTTGGTCCCATGAGACAAACAGACAGGCATCCTCAACAGGGTCTTTGCACCTCCATCTGCCTCTACTCTCAGTCAGCCTATGTCAAAGGCAGGCACCTGACATGCTCAAAGAGATCCTGGATGCAAACTTGAGATTTCCCAGTTGTGTTACTGTGGAGTCACAGCCTGGCCAAAAAAAAAAAAAAAAAAAATCAAGTTCACGGGCCAGCAGATGGCATGATGGTTAAAGGCACTGGACTCCCACATGGCTGACTGCAGTTCAAGTACCAGACCTGCAGCTTACTGCCTCTCTCTCTCGCTCTCTGTCTCTCTCTGGTGAGTGCACATGCCCTATAGCAAATTTAAATAATAGTAAATACATAAAATTAAATAAATTTGGAAAAAAGAAAATCAAGTTCACCACTAAAACTTATTCTTTAAACTTAAGTGGAAATGGAATTATAAATTCAGTCATCTTTTCCCTCATTTTTAAAAATTAAGGCATAATTTGCATAGAGCAAAATTCACCTTTATATGTATAACTCTACATGTTTTGACAAATAACTTGTGTGCAACCACCACTACAATTAAGCTATAGACCAAACAGTTCCATCTGCCCACAAAATTTCCCCCTGAACCTTCGTGGTTAAAGCCTCCCTCCAGTTCCAGTCCAAGGCCACATTTGATCAGACTAGTTGTGTATGAACATGTTCATTATACTTTATTCTTTTGCCCTGATAAAATAAGACTTTATTCATAATATTCAAAAATCAAAATGAAATTTCATATGTAGAAAGAGAGAAAAAGCAAATTAATAATGATGCATTTGCTTCTATCATGCCTTATTTTTGAATTATTTTCTCTGTAGTATGTTACCAATCTATAGAACTCTTAATTTAAAAAAAGGAGTAATGTTGTATCTTGTAGTAGATTAAAAAAGAAAGAAAAAGTGTCTCTGTGAGCATACATGCCCTATAGCAAAAAACCCTAAAAAAAAAAAAAAAAAAAAGGAAAAGAAAAAGAACTCACTTTGGTCTCTATGGTGAGCAAATGCCATCTCTGTAAGAGTATCTAAATTATTAATTAGCTTATATTAACCTTCTAAAGTGATTGATAATTAAGCCATTCTCCTAATCAGAGATGTGAAAATGTTCTCAATTTGAATCCTAACTAATTGCTAGTAGCTGCCTAAAATTCTAAATTGAAAAGAATTTTGAGACTTAATAGGCAATATTAACAATATTAAACATTTAAGTCTTAGAAATTACTAAATATGAAATACCTATTATCTTATTTAATACTAGCAACAAGTCCTAAAAAATATTCTTAATGTTATTCCCATGCTATAGGGAGAGAAATTGAATTTTAGAGAGATTAAATAACTTATGCAAGGTTAAACAAGTGAGAAATGATGATCTGAGATTTGAACCCACTTATCCCACACCCAAAGGTGAATAGCAACGTTACCACATTACACATTGTGGAAGGTCATGTGAGTTTGCTGAGGAAGTAAATCTGGGTTGAAATCTGAAGCATGTGTTATATAAAGAAGGGGGACCAGCTTCAGAGCAAGGATGAGGCTTTCCAGAAGGCAGAGCAGATGCAATGGCCCAGATGGTGGAAAAACACGGCGCATTGGAAGAACTGAGATGATGCGTGCCTGCCACAGAGGCCCACAGAGGAAAGAGTACAGGGAGAGGTAGCAGAGAGGCCTCCATACTCCAGCACTACAGCAACAGGAGGGACTTTAATCGCTTATGGGCTTAGGAAAGATCCTGCATCCCTTGAGGCTGGCTGGTGATCCACTCAAACATAGGCTTTCAACAGATCACTCTGCTACGGGGAGGAAGGTTTAATCGCAAAGGTAAGAAGGACAAAAGAAGAGCAGTTAGAAGATCATTGCAAGAAATCCAGATTAGGGATGGTGGCTGATCTAGCTTCTTTTATTTTTCTTCTATATCCTGATGCCTTATTCTGACATCTAGGTCCTTGCTGACCCTGAAGAGACTGAGTTTAGCTAATTCCTAGTACAGCAAAGAATGTCCCACGAGTACACAAGTTTGGATATCAAACCACCTAATTCAGAGCCCATACTCCCCACTGCCTCCTACACTCAGGATGCTTTCTAACCCACTTGAATCACCTCAGGGCCAAGTATCAGACAACTAGAGACAGCCTCTATTCCCCAGAGCCTGGTGAATTATTCCATCTAGCCAATTCTAAACCTCCGTACCCCATCTGCCCACAGTAGAGAACTTTGTCTTATACCCCCTTGCTCTCTGCCTCCTGACCAACTCAGATTTTTCTTCATGTGGCCTTGTCCAGTGTGGTAGGCCCCTCCTCTTGGGATCAGCACGTAACCAACTCTTTTTACTGATGATCATGTCCTGACCTGTTGGCTTCACCATATCTAATAATAGCAATGTCTCTCTTTTACAGAGCAGCATACTGGAACATGAAGGGTACATCTGAGAACTGTTTAGGTGGTATGACTGACTGCCAGGACATGATGGTCAGTTGAATATGGGGGGATGAGAGAAACTGGGGTATCAAGCAGTATATCTAGGTTTCTAGTCTATAAGCAGAGAGAAATGATAGTAAACACTTAGGAAGTTCCAGGCCCCATTCTATACTTTACATACCTAACTCATTCAACCCTCTGTGAAATACTATTTCTGATTCCCATTTTACACAGCTTGAAACTGAGACACAGAGAAGTTAAATGATCTGCTGTGGCAGAGGCTAGCTGTTTCTCTATCCCAACTCTTTCTCTTCCTGGGAAGGCAGCAGAACTCCATTTCCCAGCTCTCCCCTGTAACCCTGAAGTTAGATGTGACCAAGTGACCAAGGTCTAGCTACTAGATATGAAGAAAAAAAAAATGTGTGACACTGTGGACCTGGCCATAGACTCCTCCTATGAACCACCCTGAGTACCATTCACCCTGTGAATGAATGACTTCTACAAGCCTCCCATTGAAGGTATGGAGTCATAGAATGAATGTAGTGTGGGGCCCAAAATTGAGAACAATGGCCTCTTTAAAATATCCAATAGTAAATATACTAGCTTTTGAGGGCCAAGAGGCAGAACTAAGGACATTATAGTAGATATTTACATTGCCATTAGAAATGTAGAAACCACTCGTAGCTTGTATGTTGATTGTACAAAGCACATGCAGCAAGCTAAATCTGGCCCACAGGCCTTAGTTCCCTAAGCCCTGCCCTAAGTAAAGGAGAAGCCACCCACTAACCTTGAATGCTTTCCACTAGAGGGTAGTAAACTGCTATGTACCAAGCTGCTGAAATTTGGGGGCTGCTTGTTCCTGTAGTAAGGGTAATGCACCAAGACCACATAGAAAGGAAGCTGCAAAGCTCAGAACCCAACCTGTGTTGTCAGATAAGTTCTGTAGCTTCTGTTTACTGAGCATACGTGATGGTACCTCTTGAGCAAGGGGACTAAGTCTGACCATTGCTATCTGCCATGGGCATGGGAAGAGACCAATGAGGCTAGTGTATTTCATGTATTGCCAACCTCGTTCTAATCTTGAGCTAAATGCAGCTACATAAACACACACAAGCATTCTACGTCTAATAGCCATTCCTTGAAAACCTACTAAAGGGCCAGCAGGTGACGTGGTGGTTAAGGTGCTGGATCCCACATGGCTGGCTATGTGATTCAAATACTCTGGGTGTGTGTACATGTATGCCAGGGATTATGAAGTGGTCATCCCCTCTGGTGATTTCCCACTATCCCTCTCTGTGTCTTTCTCTGTCTCTCGCCAGTGAGCGCAACATGATCTGCAACACAAAACTAATAAAAAGAAAAAGAAAGGAAACCCATGAGATAACCAATTTTGCAAAAAAGAAAAAAGAAAACCCATGAGATAACCAGTTTTACAAAAGAGAGAGAGAGAGAGAGAGAGAGAGAGAGAGAGAGAGAGAGAGAGGATTTCACTTGCTAGGAACCCATTACTGTTCCTTCAAGCAGTGCAGATAAAAGCAGGGCTGATACTTTTCATATGAATATTCCCAAGTGCCATTTCTTCTAAGCACAATGTTCCCTGCCACCTCATCAGACGTGCCCCAATGTACAGTGCTGTAAGTCTGGAAGCCTGACATTCTTTATTTAGAATTAATTTATTTAACTTTATTTCTTTCTTTTTAATTTTGACCAGAGAAGGACAGAGTGAGAGAGAGAGAGGGTAAGTGAGAAAGCAAGCCGCCAGATATGGGACTTGAACCATGGTTGGCCATGTGGGAGTCCAGCGCCCTCAACAACCACACCACCTGCTGGCCCCTGGAAGCCAGACATTCTCATGAGAGAGGCCAGATGGAGAGATGTGCAAGGCCTGAGTCTGAGGTCACCCCAGACTTTCCAAGATTTCCACCCCCAGATTTTTGACAGTTTGCTTAAAATGACGGAGGAGAGCCAGCCCATGGCTTGGCAGTTAGGGTGGTTAGATCCCACATGGCCAAGTGGGCAGATAGAGTCTCAATCCAGCACTTACAAAGCACACTGGATATGTGTTCATCAGTGTCGAAATCATGAAAGAGAAATGAAGAAAGATTGTGGTGTGACCATCCTCCCTGGGAGGTGCTTTCTCACTCTATTCCCCCCACCCCTGACCCTATGTCCCTCTCAGATGAGTACATGCCCTTCTGGCATATTAGGAAAGAAGAAAGAAAAAAGAAAAAGAAAGAAAGAGAGAAAAAAGAGAGATTAAAAAAAGGAAAGAAGAGAGAAAGAAAGAGAAGAAAGGTAAAGAAAGAAGAAAGGAAGAGAGAGAGAGAAAGAAAGAAAGAAAGAAAGAAAGAAAGAAAGAAAGAAAGAAAGAAAGAAAGAAAGAAAGAAAGAAAGAAAGAAAGAAAAAGAGAGAGAGAGAGAGGGAGGGAGGGAGGGAGGGAGGGAGGAAGGAAGGAAGGAAGGAAGGAAGGAAGGAAGGAAGGAAGGAAGGAAAGAAGGAAGGAAAGAAAGAAAGAAAGAGAACAAGAAAGAGAAAAAGACAAAAGACAAAGTAAACAGCAAAGGTTTTGTTCCTGGAACTTTACAGAAAGTCAAAGTGAAAAGAGGGGCAGCCAGTATGAATTGTCTGGACCTTGTCCAAATCCAAAATATTGATGGCATATAGTGTACAAAAAAGAGGCCAGGTTTCTTGGCATAAATTTGGAAAGAAAGAAATCGACATTCTAAAATACCTTTTCTGCTCATTCTTGCCATCCTTCCCCACAAGGCAGGACTTGTTTACAGTGGTGTTTATAGTTACCAGTTGGCCTCAAAACAGATATTTTAATTCTGAGATCTCGCTCATGGCGAAAGAATGCGAAAAGAAGTTTCTGTGGTGATGTTTTCGTTTTTAAGTTAAGGGTGCAGCTGGTTAATCTATCCATCTCATGGAAAGGAGGATGATTGATTAATGTGAAAACAGAGGTTATTAAAAGAGGAAACAGTAAGTATTGATACAGAGTTTTCCATAGATGTTTGGGAATTTTTTTTTTTTAATTTTTGTTTTATTCCTTGATGAGACAGAAAAAAGAGGGAAAGAGAGAGAAAAAGAAGAGAGAGAGACAGAGATAGATTTTCTTGACAAGGTCTTGTTGTGTCAGGATCATTTTACCCCAGTCTCCCAATGAGCCAAGATTGCCAGCATATACAACCACGCCCAGCATGTTTAAGGCCAACCCAAGGACTAGAACCTGTGCCTCCCATGTGGCTTCCAGGCTCCTAAGAGATGACACTATGTTTGCACCATCATGGCTGAGCCTGTTTTTGCTTTTATTTTGTTGTTGTCTTTCAGAATGGTAGGACAAAAAGGCTATTTTTATTTATGAGATTTATTTGCCCTGAACCCAAAGTTATAAAAAGAAAAAAATGATGACATATGCCTATATAATTTGCCCTACTTGTGAATAATCCCTTATTTGTTGTGGTTTTATTGTACTACCCCAAATTTCAAGACTGTGATGTGGAATTAAAGTCATCTTACACAATGCCATTATAACTAACAGTTGGTTAATTTTAAAACACTGAAGAATTATAAAAATTGATGCATAGTGCTTTAAAAGTTTTATTTTAACTTAAAAAATGCATTTTGCCATCTTCTGAAGTAGAGTAGTACATCATCTTCTCTTGAAGTATGAGTCTATGATTGGAGATCCAGTCAGATACCTTAAATACAATATTGCCTAAATATCCATTTTACTTTTATAAAAGAGGAATGAGGATTTAGACATTCAAGAACCAACTGGAGAGCAGAATCATTTTTATTTTTATTTTATTTTTCTAATTACATAATTCAATGATAATTTTTCCTGACTCATCCTTAAGTCTTTCCAAAGCATTATAAACATAAGCACTCTCTTCTTTCACACTCATATTTCATAGATTTATATGGAATTATATAATTATGATAACTCACAAAACTTGTATTAATTGGTAAACATTAAATTGAATTACATACAATTCAACTGGTGACAGAAAAATGCATAGTGGTATATCAAGCAGCCTTGGGCAATGAGCTTGATTTAGGAAAACAATGAGGAAATTCATTTACCCCTATGGACCTATTAGATAGAGGAGGCCAATTCCAAGATCTTCAAGTATATGTTGGGTCATGTTTGTATATTTCACAAATTCCCTGTTACTATACTTAGATAAACATGGCAATGTTGAGACTGAATGGGCTATAATGGTGTAAAACAAACAGTAGTGATCTGGGTGTCTGGCTTGCTTGAATTTGAACATGATTATTTTAGTAATAATGATGCTGGATTGGTTTTGTTACAGTAGTAACTGTAACAGTTATTGCCATCATTATTATTTTTTAAAAAATTATTTGCTTAATTTTATTCATTCATTCATTTCTTTTCATTTTACCAGAGAAAGGCAGACACAAAGAGAGGGAAAGTGAGAAAGCAAGCCACCAGGTCTGGGACTTGAATCATGGTTGGCCATGTGGGAGTGTCCAGCACCTTAACCACCATGCCACCTGCTGGCTCCTGCCATCATTATTTTACAATTGACTTAAGCAGTTGCAATATAGATATATTTATGTGTCAGCCACTACATTCAGGATATATTTAAAGAAACTATCAAATGTTTTGAAATGTTTTCTCAAAAAATGAAACTTTGATTTTATAATATTGAGGATGAGCTTTATTTTTTAATTATTAATATTTTTTAGTTTGCTATAGAACATGTACATTTATCAGAGAGAGACAGAGAGAGAAGAAAGAAGAAATCACCTCCCACCCCAGGGGGGATGGCAAGGTTGTAAGCTCTTCTCCATTTTCCTCTTGGAGTTCTGGGCATACATGCACAAGCACCCAATGTAATTTTCAACCCACCAGGTCCATGACTTGAACCACAAAGTCAACCTTGTGGAATCCAGAATCTTAATCACCATGCTACCTGCTGGTCCAAAGATGAGGATGAGATTTTAAGAATAAATCAGTAAACTTTTGTCTGTTGAATTTCTTTTTTATTAAATGACATATAATAATTATACATATTTATAACAATATAAGGTGATTTTCATTATAAGAATGCAATGTGTAACGATCAAATCAGGGTAATTAGCACATCCATCATCTCAACCATTAGTCATTTCTTTTGTGTTGAAGCACTCAAAATCTTCCTTTTATAGCTACTCAGAGCGGTAGTTAATTATTGTTAATTATAGTTACCCTACTGTACTTCATAGCACTAGGCTTTGTTTTTTCACATTTCTTAATTTGTGCCCATTAACCAATAGCCCTCTATCTACCTTCCCATGGTTTCTAACCTCTAGTAGTCAAGCTTCTACTTTTGATGTCTATAAGGTCATCTTTTATTTCCACATGTGATGAAACCATATAGTGTTTTATTTCTCTCTGTGTGTCTGATTTATTTGCCCTACCATAATATCCCCCAGGCTTACACATCTTGCTTCAAATGACAGTATTTCATTCTTTTTAATGGCTAAATAGTATTCCATTGTCTGTATAGGTAAATAGAGAGAGAGAGAGAGATGATAGATGATAGATAGATAGATGATAGATAGATAGATGATAAATAGATACAAATGATATAGCTATAGATATATTTATATATTCCATGATTACATTGTCTATTTGGGGTCTTCTGTGGTTTTGCACAGATTTTATAACTGTTTTTCTTTATTTCTGTGGAGAATGCTGTTGGTGTTTTGATAGGTATTGGACTGACTGCATAGATTGCTTTTTGTAGTCTGGACATTTTCACTATATTGTTCCTTTCAGCCGATGAACAAAAGCTGTCTTTCCAATTTGTGTGTGTCTTCTTTACTTTCTTCCAGCACTGTTTTAAAGTTTTTATTACAGAGATCTTTCACTTCCTTGGTAACATTTACTTGTAAGTATTTTATTGTCCTTGTAGCTATTATAAATGGGATAGCTTTATTTTTCAAATTTGTTTTTCAGCTAGCTGTCTGATGAATTTCTCTATTTATCTTTTATCTTCTCAGGCTTCAGACAGACTGATAGCTCTCAGTTGAGAGTGTCACACAAACACCCTCATCACCCAGGGCACTTTGGAAATTGACGGAGGCTTTTGATTGGTGCTATGATAAGGTGCCACTGGTTGTGAAAGTGAAAAACCTGTTTAGATTTATGTTAACCTGGAAACTAATCGTTTAATTATTATAAAGACAAATATTTTAGTTGTAAAGAAAGACTTAGTAAGTCAGTAGCATGTGTGAATCTAAAAATCACTGTGTCATGCAAATCATGCAATAAAACCACAGTCTTTGGCAGTGTTTAAGCACTGTACATTGGGAGCTGTACACGTGGTCCACTGCAGTCTGAGCCCCAGCCCTGGCAACTTGAAAAACACACCAGTCATCTGTACATGCATGCCCCAAATCTTGATGGAATGGAAAAGAGATTGCAATCCTGATGGGATGGAAAAGAGATTTCAGCATGACCATGTCCCATTGAGGGGTGCTTTCTCCCCCACTCCCCTGTCTTTCCCTCTGGAGAGTGTACACATTCTCTGGCAATTGAAAAAATAAAAAGAACAGACTTACAGGCAAAATGGACTTAGGGGCATAATACTCAAAAACTTCATCAGTGACACATAATGAAAAAGAATGCCAGTAGAAATGCTCACAGGTTTACATGCGTTAAGATTAAAGAAGCACACAGCACTGTAATAAATACAGCACTTTACCTTAAAAAGACCTAAAGTTTGGTAGTGGAAATAGGTGACAGAAGGGCCACAGTTTGTGAGTTATTGTAAAACAGTAAGAGGATGGTGATCTGAAAGTGAGTAGAAAAGTTACTACACATACTAGTTTGACTTATAATACCCATGGTGAAATGAGGCGGCCAATAAATGTTTGAAGTGTATTAATGTGTGTGTTTGTGTAATGTTACATGGGTCTTTCAGCTATGTGCTGTTTTCTGCCTTCATCTAGTGTTTTACAACAAAAAGCTCATGCATAAGCAAATGTATCACAAGGGGTCTTCAAGAGTACATGGAAAATGCATATCACAAAAAACTATGCATGGATTTCAATTTTTCTTGCACCAAAATAAACTTGTACCTTAATTCCATTTTTTCTATGAACATTTGGGCCACCTAAATATTACCATTATTGTATATCATCAGATTTGGAGGATTTTGATGATATACTGTATTACCCAATGTATAATTTCTATTAAACCAGATTTGACAATGTAACTGAGCTTGAGTTGAGCTGAGAAATATACTATGTTCATCCCTTCTCCAATAGTTTCCATGTGAATAACATGTCCTAATGCCCTGAGACATTGTGTGTAATGGATTAACTTCTATTCTATGCACAGGATAGTACAACTTATGTATTCTTCTGAGATTTGAGAAAATACTCAAGTAATTTTCTTTCCTTTATTTTTAAAAACATTAATTGACACAACAATTCCATATATTTATTGGTTACAGTGTGATATTTCAGTGTATACAATGTTATACTACCCATGTATACAATACATAATGATCAAATCAGGGTAATTAGCATATTCATCAACTTGAATATTTATCATTTCTTTGTGTTGGAAATATCCAAAATCTGGGACCAGCCAATGGCTTAATGGTGACATTGCTGGACTCCCACATGATCGATTGCAGTTTAAGTCCCAGACCCAGGAGCTAGAAACTCATGCCAGGCATGTGTGGGTGCATGCCCAAAATCCTAAGAGGGGAATGGGGGAGAAGGGATTCTACATGGCTATCATCCCTCGGGGGTGACTTCTCGCTTTCTGTCTCTGTCTCTCCAGCTAGCATATGTATCCTATAGCAAGCAACAACAACAAACTCTAAAAACATTTTCAAAATCTTCTCTTCTAGCTATTTTAAAATATGCAGTGAATGATTGTTAACCATAATCACCCTACTTTGCTATAGTGCACTAGAATTTAATTCTCCTATTTATCTGTAGTTTGTTCCTATTGACCAACCCTCTTTCCCTCTCTTACACTTCTCGGATTCGAGTAATCCTTATTCTACTCTGCTTCTATGCGATCAATATTGGTTTTAGTATCCACATGTGAGTAAGAACATAATGCTATTCCTCTTTCTAAGCCTGGTTTATTTCACTTATAATTATATCCTATTGTTGTCACACATGATAGAATCTCTTTCTTTCTTATGGCTGATATCATAATTATAGATATGTATGTGTGTATATATATATATATATATATATATATATATATATATATTACATTGTGTATATAAACCATATTTCCTTTATCAAGTCACCTATCTACGAGAACCTGGGCTGATTCTCTACCTTAGCTATTGTGGATACTGCTGCAATGAACGTGCCAGTGCAAATCTATTCTGGCATACTGGCTTCCTTCCCTTTGAATATTTACCCAATAGTGGGATTGATTATGTGACAGGTCTAGCAAATCATTTTCTGATGGGCTTAATCTTCTCTAGGAAAAACTATATGGTCTAAGTTTTGACCTAAGATGCAGTTGCTTTATTTAATTTCTTTGTTTACTTTGTTTCAGTTGAGTATCACTGGATTATAATCTCACTAATTCTAAGAGGATAACAGAGAATTAATGAATGTGTTTAGGGAAAACTGTGAGTCCTGGGTAATAGTAGATTTTCTCCAAAGTGAGAAAAATTCACAATACGGTATCTGTTGAGACTGGTTACTTAGACTAATGAAAAATGGTGAAGAGGAGAAGCTTCTTCCCCCGGTTCCTCACCAGAGTCAGCATGGTAGCTAAGGTAGAAGAAGGAAATCCTCTCTATTATTCCCTTCCTTCATTTCCTTTGTTACTTTGGTATCAGAATAGCAGAGCTGCACGATGTCTTTAAGACAAACCCCCAGGCTGACTCCTTTCTTCTGTTTGCCACTTGTTTGTTTACATATGGTGAGCAGGAAAGCAAGACAGAACTGATAGGGACAGACACTTCTCTTTGCGGACCTCTGTATCTTCAGCCGAAGCAGGAAGCTGATTCTGAGTCCTGGTTGGAGCCTAGTTCCCATTGCTCTCCCCCCTAAGCCTATAGGAGAGTAGATGCATTTAGAGTAAGGTAGAGGTGGATACTCAACAGTCGTCCTGAGGATAGGATATATTCTGCACTCTAGCTTTTTATTTTTCAAAAGAAGTTTTTGCCTTAGAGCACATGCACTCACCTGAAAGAGAGACACAGAGACCAAGAGAGGGAAAGTGAGAAATCACCCCATAGGTCATGGCCACACCACAATCCCTTCTCCTCCATTCTCCTCTTGGGATCTTGGGTAGTCATACACATGCACCCGGTGTGAGTTTCAAACCACTGGGTCCAGGACTCAAACCACTGTTGGCTGTGTGAGAGTCCAGTGACATAACCGCTATGCTATCTGCTGATCCCTCCAGCCTAGATTTTAACAGATTTCCAGGAGGAGGAGGAAGAAGAATTTCTATCAAGAGCATGTGTGCCTCTTCATAAAAGTATGCTTTGACTGTTATTCCTCAGTTGAGTTTCAAGGTCTAAAACTCAACAGAAAGAAAAGCAATCAATAGGATTGCATCAGCATAATGCCTCAGACACTTGGTGGTAAACACTGAACCCAAGTTCTGTGATGGCAGAGTTTTGTTTCTATTGTCCGTTTTGCTGTAGTACATTGCTACATCCCAGCATCAAGAGCAGAACCATCACATGATAGGAGTTCGGTATCTGTCAAAGGAAGGAATGTACATAGAGGTGTGTGGTGCAGCCTGTGTAGAGGGTAAGTGTGCAGCCTCTTAGAGGGGGCTGTCCAATTCTGGAGCCACTAGTCATATGTAGCTACTGAAGTTTAACGGTATTAAATTTAAATACCATTCAATGTTTTCATGGTATTTAAATATAATTAAATACCATCCAATATTTTAATGGTATTTATTTACTTTTTAAAATTATTTAATTTTATTTATTCATTCATTTATTTTAATTTGACCAGAGAGAGACAGAGAGAGAGAGAAAATGAGAAAGCAAGCCACCAGGTTTGGGACTTGAACCGTGGTTGACCATGCGGGAGTGTCCAATGCCTTAACCACCACACTACGTGCTGGTCCCAATGGTATTTAAATGTAATTAAGTACCATTGAAAATCCAGTGTTTTCTGTTGCAATGACCATATTTCATATATTCAGTAGCATATGTAGCTAGTGTCTGCTGTATCAGAGGGCTGATATAGATAATTTTTATTATTGCAGAAAGTTCTATTGGACTGTGCTGCTTTAGCACCCACCTGTCTCTTCTACTTGCTAGCTGTATAAACTTAAGAAACTTATGTCTCTCAGTTCTGTGACTATTAAGTGAATGAACATAAATGTACTTAAAACACGGCCAGCACATACTGCTTATTATAGCTAATTTGACTTTGGATTGGGATGAGGTCCCTGGAAACAGGGCTGGATCCCTGAATCACTTATAATGTGTCTGTGTAGTTTTTCCTACATGATACAGTAAGAGACTAACTAAAGGATAAAAATTCTGCAAACCCAAACACTATTACCTCCCTCAAATCATGACAGAGTACCCCTAGAATTGAGCATTAGTATCTTATTCTTCTTATTATTATTATTTTAGTGACTTGGCATATCTGAAATTTATTGGGTCTTCTTAGACATAATTGGTATCTTAAAATCTGATCTGGAACTCAAGACGGATTTTCCCTAAGAATAGAGGTGCTTAAGACTTAAGGATTCCCATGCTCTTGCCCTTTCCAGAGCTGAGCTCTTGGTTGAAAATGGGCAATACTCGTGAAACTGCAGATTCCCATCTACTTTTTCGGCAAATCAAGTGCTCAGAGTTAAGGGTCTCTGTTCTCTGTGGCTGTGTTCTGTTGACACATGCAAATAGCCAACCTGGTTATTCAGGCAATCCAAAATTCAACTCCATTGGAGAAGTCCCATCAGACCTCTTTAATTTTTCTATCAGCATCACTCAAAAAACTGACTTTTTCATTTTGCCTTGGGAATATCACCTGATCGCTATTATCAACATAGATTTTTTTAATAGAAAATATTTTATTGTTATTGTTTAACTTGCTAGAGGGCTCTAGTCCTAGAAGAGAGAGAGAGAGAGCGAGCGAGAGAGAGAGAGATCACCCCTTGGCGGCATGATCACACTGCAATTGCTTCTCTTTTATTGTCTACTCCTGTACACATGCCTGGTGTGTTCTTTAAGCCACCGGGTCCAGGACTCTAACTGCATAGTTGGCCATATAGAATCCAGCTGCCTTAACCACCACATCACCAGTTAGCCCCAAAAGATTTTATTTTAGAAAATTCTGTTCATTAATATAACTTAAATGGATTAATAAAATTTGTCATTACCAATTTTTTAAATTTTGCTGAAATTAAACTTTATTCATTCAAATCATATTTATTAAACTTGCATTTTAACAAAATACTTGAAGTATAAGATATGCCAGGGATCTGCTGATGATTCTAAAGCACATTATAGGTACTTAGTGAACAGAGAGGAAATCTGTTGGAAACTTTTCTAAGTTAATCTAGACAGAGACTTGGGAGAGCTCAAGTCTTAGTCTTAGATCTGCATTGAAATATTTACTCTCAAAAAAAAAAAAAAAAAAAAAAAGGAAGTAAACATGGGACTAGTAGTTAGCGTAATGGCTATGTTGCTGGACTCCCATGTAGTCGATTGCGGTTCAAGTCCAGGACCTTGTGGCTTAAACTCACGCTGGGTGCATGTGCATGCATGCCCAAGATCCCAAAAGGAGAATGGAGAAGGGATTCTGGCATGGTCAGCTCCCCTGGGGGGGGGGGGGGGGCGGATTTCTCGCTTTCTTTCTGTCTCTGTCTTTCTGGTGAGCGCATGTGCCCTATACCAAAAACCTCTCCAAAGAAAAAAAAACAAAAAACTTTTTCTTGAACATTTCACCTAACTTTTTTGAACCATAGACCTTGGAAACAGTATTTGTAAAGGACAACTTATTTTGAAAAACATAGATTAAGACAGTCTGGCTCATAAAATTGGTATGTTGTAAACCCACCATTTTGAAATTTTTTTATAGTGGAAATACCGATAAAGTTTGACCTTTCATGAGCTCCTGCTTTTATTATTTAGAAGATTTTATTCTCTATAATAAAATAAATTGTGATTGTCCATGTTTTATGGAATAGTTAAGTTGGTTTTTGACTTTTGCCAACTCAGCAAAAGTAAAGAAGATTTCCCCCAGGGAATTTCAGGTATGTACTCATGCAGATAGGCAGGAAGGGAACTGAAATTTGCTTTATTCACACGTCTTTTCAGAGACATATATGTACGGATCCATTTCTAAGGCCCATAGTTTGGAGACCATGACCTGTTCTAATTGGATGATCTTGGATTTCAATGGCTGTCTTCTTACTTGTTAAACATATTCATACTCAGTATATTCCAGACAGGGCAGAGCCTAGCAATAAAAAGTACAGATGAGAACCATCTCTGAGATACAAGCAGTAACATGATGCTCAAGAGAAGCTGGATCCCACATGGGCTCAAATACAAGCCTGGTCCACCTGAAACATGGTGGTCTCACATAAGAGCCCAGGGTCCATCGGGCCGGGGGGCGGGGATCATGGCATGCCCAGACCATGTGTAGGGTGCTTCTGTTTTTCTCTCTTTCTCACTCATTCTCCCGTGTAGATGCATGCAGTCTACTACGAATAAAGAAAATAAGCATAGATGACATGCTGATAGCACCAAAATTTCTTTAAACGCAAAACTGGCAAATTGAAATGTAAAACAACACATAAGAACTAGACACCTCAAGCATGTAATTGTATATTTATTTCTCTTTTAAAGAACACTCCTTAATGTAATTCAATATACAAACTTGGTTTCACAGAATTATAATCCACTATATAGCACAAAGATAACCCAAATTGTGTGTGTGTGCATGCACACACATGTGCGTGCTTGTGCACATGTTATACCCCCTCCCTCTCTTCCACTCTCTGGACCTACAAACAAAGGCTCTTCCCACCTTCAGTATTAATCAAAAGCCATTCTGAATGTTACATACAGAAGACATCATCCTCCCATGAGTTCTTTTCCCTTGAAAGCTTCTTTTCCCTATTCCCCCTGAGACAGCCAGGAGTGTGACACTCCTCCCCTATTCAAAAGGGTAAGGTGACCTCCCTAACACTGATGCTAACCCTGTTGCCTTGTAGACTGGCTGACAGAAAGAGCTGAGGAGCAGGTCCCCTCACCCCTTCTCTGTTTCCACACCCAACCCTCAGAGTCCGAGCACGACCCCTCTGCGTGGCCTCAGTTCCAGTCACCATTCTGTGCAGCAAGAACCAAGATTTCTAAACCCAGGTCTTCTCCACGGGCAGCGCACAGCACTGCCTGCCAAGCCACCGGGCCGGCCGATAACCAAGCTCTACACAGTCCCATGTGCTTTGTCACTTTAATTTTTAAAGACACCCTAGCATAGGTCTGTGGCAACCTAGTGTCCAACTGAGTTACATAAAATTGTACCAGTGATGCACTTGTACATATTTACATGGGGCGGAATGTTTTCCCATATTTTTAGATGCGTATATAGATCAACATGTTCACATAAGACCAAATACTTTTAATATTATTTATAACTGATTTATAAAGCTTTGAAAAAACTCACAATAGCACATTGTTTACTTTAATGCTTTACGGTACTATCAGTTTAAAATCACAATCAGCACTTAAGTTATAGTCAATCCAGCAAACAAGAGACAAAAATTTACAAGAGTTAAGAACTGACTGATACATCCTTTATCTTTTTTTATAACTAATGCATAAGTGCAGAATAAGATACTCTAGTTTAAATATCTTGTTTACAATGTACATTTTGTTCTAGTTACGCAACAGTAAATCCCATGCTTCACATAGAAAAGCAATCCACAACATTAAGAAAAAATGTACAATTTATGAAACAAAGTAAATAAATATTAGTATTACAGAATCAGAGCTGTACATAAAAGCTGTTCAGTTTTAATCATATAAAAATATGTTTTAGTGCAACCTCACATATATATTGATGCTGTTTTGCTTTACATCATTTAGATCCAAGTGTCCAAAAAATGAAAGAAATTACATTTATTACAAAGCAGATACACAAATTCTAAAATATGTACAAATTACTGCTAAAAAATGCTTATAAGAATATAAGCAAAGTAAAGAAAAGGCACAAACATCTGTACAATTTTAAAAGTACCAGACCCAATAGGTTAATTTCAAATTTTGTTTTGGTCAGGCTCATGATGACTTGTTAATTTACCTAATTCTTCTGATATAACAAAAGTATATATAATAGCAAACTACTGTAACTTAGGACAGGCATGCTATAAACTTGATTACCTCTATTTCTAGAAAAACAAAAACAAAAACAAAAAAATGGGAAAATGTGGAAATGAAAGTCACCATGCATCTTAGATCAATGTAGTTGACTCTTTTCTGATGAAGGTTCTTTGCCTTCCTCTGTGCTTGAAGATAATTCCTTGCTGCTGTGAAAGTCCGACTGTTTGTCATCTACACAACTCTTGCTGTAAAACGTGGAGTGAGCTAATGCAGTCTGCGATGTACCAAAATTGTCCTTTTCACCATCATGCAAGTCAGGGTGGGTAGCTGAGGGACAGGGCTGACCTGGCTCAGATCCACTAAAGTGTCTAATGCTAACATGTGCACTCTCCAAGGATTTTTGGGGGGGCTCCTGCACCCGTGCTGGCTGGTCTGCTCCAAGCAGAGCAGCCTCTTCTGTGGCAATCCGGAGAGAGGCAATGGCTTTTGTACAAGTCTGTATATTTTCCTCCTGCTCCCTTTCGGATGCATTTAGGCTGTCTTCTGAAGTGCTCTGTTTCATCAACAGCCGAGGAGAGGAGGGAGTGCTAGGTAGACCAGATGACTGTAGACCATGAGCTCGTTTTTCATGCTGCCTAGAAAGAATGTAGGGATCCTTAGTGTAAGCCTCCCCTGAGGCGCCTTTCTTCTCCTCGGAGCCCTCCATTGGCAGAGGCAAGGTGGGTGGAGGATGTAAACCAGAAAGGGCCGGTGGCACAGAGTGAACCATTTGGATCCCACCAACCGGCACCATGGGGATTGGAGCTCGCACTTGTTGCTGAGAGTGGAGTGGAAGATGACTGAAGACATGATGGTCAGGACCCTCAGGGAAAAGGCTGGGGCCAGGATGATCATAAGCACCTTCTTGGTCTCCATAGAGACTGAAGTAAGGAACCTGAGGTAATCCTCTTCTTAAATTCTGCACAGGAAAACAAAGAGAGCACACCATTTAGGACCTGATACCCTTCATTCTAAATAGGTAAAGCTAGTCTCATCCATTCACTTACTCATTCTCTCACTTTCTAGGAAGAATTTCACTACCTACCCTTTGAGCGATTTTTTACTTTTTAAAACAAGAGACTACTCTGTTCTTTTCTTTTCCTTTCTTTTTTTTTTTTTTCTTTTTCTTTCTTTTCTTTTTTTAAATAATCCATGAATGAGTGTTGACAAAAAGGTTACTTTTTGTTTTTAAACAGCAAGGCACTAAAGCATTCTGTGTACTTTCTACAAGGTCCAGAGACAGCAACTTTTTTTTTTTTTTCAAAAAAGAATTAAAAGAAAATTGTGGATAATTAGCAGAAAGTTTACTGAGCAATAACCACTAATAAGCATTAATCATAAATTTTTAAATTCAAAATGAAATAAAAAGATTACCATCTGTTTATATACTGGAAAGATTTTTAATACTTTCTTGAAGTGTTGATGAGTATAAATGGAGTGTCAAGTCTATGAATTGTCTGAGTTTTTTTGTTTTTGTTTTTTTCTCTCCCCTAATTTTCCACAGAACAAATAACAAAATGGTGGTAAGGACCCACAAATTGATTCTTCCAATAATAAAATACTAGTCTAAAGAATAAATTCCTGTTCAAAAGATGATCAATGGAGAAGACCAGTTTCTTCATCAAATCATAAATCAAGGCTATTTCAATCTTATATCAAGAGCAGTTTTTATAAAGAAATATGCATCAAAAGTAGTTAACATTAAATATTTCAAACAGTTAACAGCTTATTTTCAACTAGGTAGCTGAGAACCAAAGGCAATTGTTTCTTATTTCTTCAGCTTTTATTATTTCCACTTAAATGTCTTCTTGGCAATTAATGAAGTAGGGATACGTAGAATTTGGGGTCAAAATTCCAAATTTAATGGTCCTGGTCCTGAAAATGGAGAATTTATTTTCTATACTGTTTCTGAAGCAAAATACAATTCATATTGCCAGATTATCAAGTTTTAATAAGATTATCAGATTTCCATTACTGTGTCTCAATCTTTTAATGGACAGTCATCTTTAAATGGGAATCACATTTTTAAAACTTTCTGAGAACTTAAAATAAGAGATATAAATCTGTCAAGTATAGTAATCCAAGGAGAAAAACAGAAAAAAAAATTTTTTTAAATTACTTTCAAGGACTTTCAGGTAAAACTTAGTGCTCTCTTGCACTAAGGATCTATCCAGTTTAATTTAGATAGTTGCACTGGTTCAGGAACCATTACATACGCACTACCCCTGCACTCTCATTTGGCCTTCATCATGCTCTGGACTGTACCTTACTCCAGCTAGAAACACATGCCTTCCCCTGGGAGTGTGGGTCAAATGGTGGAATCAGCCCTATAGTCACCAGGACCTTGTACACTGGGAAAGGTGAAAATCTTATGACACAAGGAAGAATTATTTAAATGCCACACATACACAGAATCTCTCTTATATTTTCTCTGGTTTAGAAAGAGAGATGCTGCCTTTTTCAAACACCCATTAAAGTGGAAGAACTGGAATGCCTACAAGAACAATCTTTGAAGATAATCAAAGGAATTTTCTTTTAATCACAGTTACCACAGATTCAAAGTTTAAAATATTAGGCCCACCGCCATGGTGTAGGAAGTAGGGTGCTGCTATGAGGTTCGGTTCCCAGACTAACCTATAGCAAGTCAGGTGCAGTGGCACATGCTTGTGATCCAAGCTAGCTGGGAGGCTGCGACAGGTGTATTGAGCCATGGCAAGAGACTGTCAAAATGATCTATATTGGGGCTAGCAGGTGGCATAGTGGTTAAGGCATTGGACTCCCACATGGGCAACTGCAGTTTAAGTCCTGGATCCAGCTGCTTGAAACTCTTGGTGGGCATGTGTGTGTGCACACCTAAAATCCTGAGAAGAGAATAGAGGGGAGGGAACTGCAGCATTGCTGTCCTGCCAGGGGATGACTTCCCGCTTTCTGTCTCTCTGTCTCTTCTGGAAGTGCTCATGCCCGATAGCAAAAATCTCTCTCTCCAAAAAAAACCCCAAAAAACCAAAAACCAAACTATCTCTTTCTTTCTCCCTCCTTCTCCCTCTCATAAAGGAACAAAACAGGGGGCTGGCAGGTGGCGTGGTGTTTAAGGGTGCTGGACTCCCAAATGTCTGACTGCGGTTCGAGTCCTGGACCTGGTGGCTTGCTTCCTCATTTTCTCTCTCTCTCTCTTTCATTCTATCCCTCTCTGATGAAATTAAAATAATAAAAAATAAATAAATAAAATAGAATAAGGTTAAATAAAATAATTCCTTTTTTAAAAAGAATTATTACACAAGCTAACAGGAGAGGTGTCCCTTTATATGAACTTAATTGAGATCCCTGGCCAGGGCTTACTAAGGGAGTGATAAACTGTCCTCTAATGATCAACATAATCCTTTTTTATTTTTCTTAGAGAGATTTTTTGCTATAGGGCACGTGGACTCACTGGAGAAAAAGAGACAAAAAATGAGAAATTACCCCCCCACCTCGGTGGGATGGCCATGCTGCAATCTTTTCTCCTCTCAGGATTTTGGGCATGCACACACACACACCCAGCCTAAGTTTTAAGTTGTTGGTTTAAAACCTGAACCATGGTTGACTATGTAGGAGTCCAGCAACATAACCATTACACCATAAGCTGGTCCCACATTCAACATATTCTAATCCAATAAAATTGTATTTTTGCTACTGATAAAAGTTCCAAATTCAGACCTTCACTGATAAATAAAACGATTACAAACACAGAAGTAGGGTACAAGTAGAATTCCCATCATACAGCCACTTTCCACATCCTCTTTCTTTCTATTCACCCCTCCTTCACCCTCCAAATAAACTCACAGTAAGTCTCCCCTACTTTGTGTTTTACTCCATTTATGATCCTATTGTTCTGTACTCTGGACCTTATCACAATGTGATAGACAAACTCCATCTTAAATCTCGATAAGAAAAATCTTGTTATGAAAAAAAGAGTAATCAATTCAAGTGTGGATTATGTGAAGTCTATGTGCATATCTATGTATATATATACATATACATATATGTACATGGAGACAGATGCATGCATATCCCATTTACCAACCAGAGGAATTGCCCCACTCAGCTTCCAATAGTGTGTCAAGGATGTAGAAAAGAAAGAATGTCCTTGGGGTTGGGGTAGGAGTGGGAGAGCTAATGAAGATAAAGGCAGATGTGGCTGATCTGTACTCCATCATTGGCCTTTGAGTTCGGTTACTGGCGGTTGGTTGAGAGAACACCTGGCGTTGGCCAGAAAATAACCTTGTCCTGAAGGTGCGAACAATATCAGCTGTCCACTCCCTGACTCTTGTCAGCTGAATGGCATGTTCTTCCAGGGACAGAAATCTGCACGGCCTACCACTCTGGATGCCACAACATTAAGAAACTGGCCAATCGGTAAGTGACCTGTCCTGCTTCACAAAGGTAACAAACTACACATGATGTATACGCGCACTCTATACTGAGGATCTGCATACATCTTTCTTTCTCTTCTTGCTATGTGTCTCCCAAAACATTGAAAACAGAAGTGACTATGTATTTGTTCTTTTAAGAGAGTTAAAACCAGAAAGTATAACATTATTTCATCCTCCTCCTTGAGACACTCATCGTAGATCTTTAAAAATATTTACTGAGGGGCCAGCAGATGAAGTAATGGTTATGTCGCTGGACTCCCATGCAGTCAACTGCAGTTTGAGTCCTGGACCTGGCGGCTTAAAACTCACAGTGGACATGTGTGTGTGTGCCCAAGATCCCGAGAGGAGAATGGAGAAGGAATTGTGGTGTGGTCATCCTCTCTGGGGGTGATTTCTTGATTTCTGTCTCTCTGTCTCTCTAGTGAGCACACTTGCCTTATAGCAAAAATCTCTCTTTAAAAAATTACTGAATGAATAAATAATAAAGATTTACTTTTTAATCCTCCGTCCCTCCCTTCTTCCTTCCTTTCTTCTTTTTCCTTCTTCTCTCCCTCTTTCCTTCCTTCTCTCTTTTCTACCCTCCTTCCCATCTTCCTTCTTTCCTTCTTCCCATACTTCATTCCTATAAACCTAAAAATTGAAATCTATCTATCTTAAAACTAACAGAGGGCATTTAGGCAGAATGGTCAGTGTGGCAGGAACCCCTCTAACTGCACACATCTGCTCTACGCCTGCTCCCTGGGCCTGTCACTCCAGACTGAGCCAGAACAGCAGCGAGTCTCACTACCACATCCTTTCAAGCCACAATCACTGCCTTGTGAATCCCCAGTCAATATTAAGCAAAAGACTAGGTACTGCTAACACAACTATGAAAAAAAAATCATTTCCAACTTGTTTCCAGGCTTTAAGTTTTAAGCATAGTTCCTTAGCATTTTTTTGATTTATTAAAGCTAAAACTGCTTTTCTTGAAATTATGAAAATATATATATTAAAAATACCTATTTAAGGACTGTAGTAAGCTATATAGCATCAGCTAGATGCTAACTTATAGTATATTCATTCTACTCAGAATTTCATGCCTAAAGTCAGACATGTATTCACAGATATGTATATATCAGCTGATCTTGCTATTGAAAGTAGTTAGTTTATTTAAGATATTTTGTGAATCAATGAAATGTGGGAGGAAAAAAGAATGGAAAGCAACTGTAGACATCAGAGACAGTGTGGGAGCAGGGTTAGAAATGGCAGAGAGTGAGAAATAGGGGGAAAATATGTAGAAATGGAAAATTATTGATGATAACATGTATGATTAAGCCACTATGCATTATATTCTGGATGGGAAATCACATGTTGTATGCTGTAACAATGCTCAGTGAATGAATGTAAATTAATTAATTAAAAACAAAAAAATGAAAAAAAATCATTTTCAGTGTTATTCCAACCTGATATTTGCATACATTAGCCAGAGGGCAAGAGTTTCACCTACTACAGCAACCAGGAGAAATGCCTCTCATAGCATGGTTAATTCTATTTTGTTCTGACTACAGAAAGAGAAGAAGCCTCTTCTGCCCCTCAAAATGATGTGAAAAAGCATAAAATGGCAAGTGCTTGAGACCAACTGTCCTTGCTTTGTGGAAGATTCCCAGATATACTCTCTTCTATCATGTGAACAAAGCACAGGCTATAAAATCTCTAAAGAGAATTAAACTGGTAATAGACCAAAGGTTTCATAAATGGTAAAATTTAACAACCTTATTAAATATATAGGTGAGCTCGTATTTAAAAAACACCATCAATAAGCAGAAAGTCAAAGCAAACTCAATGCCTAAGAAAACCAATCTCTTTGCAACAACTTTCTGGGCATACACCCAAAAGTTAGATGAATGCTTTTAGCCCACCTGTTCAAATCTTTTCCCAAGTTGGCTATGGGGTGCTCTAATTTTTTACAACAACAGTGTGCTTGCACCAAAGGCTTACTATTTTTTGTGACTACAGGTGACTGGATATGTTCCACCACCTCACAAATGCTTTGGTCATAAGCCACATGGCCAGAGCTACACCAGGAGCTGTGGAGTGGTGGGGGAGGCTCATATAACACAACCGGTGACTTCAGTGCATCTATACCAGAGAATGCACTACACCCCAGACTTGGTATCCCATTCCAAAGGACACATGGCTATTTATGCTGAAATGGCATAAAGTGCAGAAGAGTCCTCCTTTCTATTTGTGTCTGGATCCAAAAATCTGTGAAAATGTGCCTTTTTTCTTAAAATGCTAATGATTAGTTCAGCAGGTAAATTACATCCTGATTGCTATGCATGTTCCTGCAGGATCAGTACCAACAAGATGAAGTTGGTCCTAGGTTTGTGAAAAAAGGATGCTCGGGCTAGGGGAGTGGAAAGCAGTGAGGAGCTTTCCTAAAGTTTTAAAATGATCTGTTCTTATGATTCAGGATGCTGAAAGGTGATGCAGGGGAGGGAACTGGCCAGCAGGGCCGTAATGAGCAGAGCTGGGAGCTGGGACTGGTGGTGCTTCCTTAAGCTGTGAAGGACGGTGCTGATGCCCATGAGAGAAATCCAGAGCAAAGAGAGAACAATACAGAGCAGAGACCAGGAAAGGAAAACATGTTTAAAGCAAACCAACTCCAAAGGTATCATTCCTCTGTCTCTACTAAATGCTTGTTTTATTCACTTTCTAAAATCCTACACAAAGTGCAAGAGGCATCAAGTTCTACTCTGCTGTGGAATAAGACTGGATAGTTGCTTTTCTGGATTATATTAAACCTATTGCTTAAATGTAAGCCATGTTTACTACCACTGCTATTTTGATTTCTAATGAAGGCATGTCACAGAATCTCCTCTGTACCTTCTCCCCTAGCTCTCCTGATTGCCCATCCTCCTCAGGTCAATGCTCTCACTCAGCAAATGCACTTGGTGGTGGAAATGGCAAGAAAAGCAGAGCTGTTCACACCTTTGATTTACAAACATATTGTCATTCTCTTCTCTCCCAGCCCCCATCAGTTTCACATGTCTACTCATAGTGGGCAAGGTAATGAGTATATTTTAAATATAGTAAAGTAAAAAGGTTTCCATAAAAAAAAAAAAAAAAAAAAAAAGGTCCTGGAATTTGATAGAAAGTGGACGAATATGGAAGATTTGTTGCTGAGTGAAGCTAGTCAGGCAATGAAAGAGAGACATTGTATGTCTCTACTTAACATATATACTGACTGTCTGCACTCTATGGTAGAGACTGAAAGACTGGAGAACATAAAAGCATTAAAAATTGTAATGGACACTAGAGATAAAGTGGAAAGAGAGTGTAAGAGGGGAAGAGCATAGAAAATTTGGGAGAGGGGGAAATGGAGAGGTAAGGCACTTGTGGGACACAGATAAGTTTTGTTATTTGTTGACGAGGATGTGTATGGTGGTCTCAACTGGGCTGGACTGAGGTGTATATCATGCTGGGTAAAGTCTCTTCACAATCTAAATGATGTATAGCAATTTAATGTATGAATAATAATAAAAAATATAAATAAAAAAATAAAAAGGTTTCCAAAATCAAGACTAACAACTGAATCAGAGTCCTTACTTGGTGAAGAGTTACCCAACTAATCCTAAATATCTCTGTGTCTGTCTATGCAGTCATGACATTCCAAAACCTTCTTCAACTTTTTTATGCACTTAAAGGTTTCAGTTAATGGCTATAATTAGTTAGACCTGGAAATCCTTCAAAAAGGCTTCACCTGTTCTGTGCTGGAAATGTACTTCTGGTCTGATGCAAGACTGCACCTGGACTAGTGCCTCAGCCGTGTTCCTGACAATGCATACAATTAAGATGTCTTCCTGCTATTTTCAGTGACCAAGTTCATTCCTTCCCTTGAGAGATACCATGTTATGTAAATTTCATGCTAATGTGTTCTCAAGAGGCTTCGATGTGCTTTGACTTATATATTGAAAAGATAATGTGAATTATACTTACAGGAGGCCCCAATACAATTGGCTCTGCTTGCAAATACTGCCCCATGGACAATGGTGGGTTATGGTATAAAGCCCTTCTGGGAGATGGTGCTCTTATGGTGGTCATGTATCTTCTCTCTCTTCTAGGAGAGAGGTCTCTTCTTGCCATGATGTCTTTCCCAGGTGATACTGGCCTCCTTGGGGACAAATGTCTTCGTGGTGAAACATCTCTTTGGGACAGCTCTCTTCTCAACACAGCCTCCTTTCTTGGTGAAAGATGCCTCATGGGTGACAGATCTCTCCTGGGTGACAAGTGTCTTCTGGGTGATAAGTCTCCTTTGGGTATCAGATACCTCTTTGGTGAATTATCTCGACAGGGTGAAGAATCATATCCTGGTGAGGAATGGCGGCTTGAGGGTGAGAAGTCCCTCGGAGAGGAGCTCAGCTCTGAAGACAGCATGTACTCCTCATCCATACCACTGGGGATGTCTAGCCTGTCCTTGTCTGGTTCCGAGTCTGTACTTTTACTCTGAAACAGCCTCTGGTATTCGGTCATCTGGGTATCTTCACATGAATCACTTGGTGTCATGAGCTGAGTAACCTGAATACTTGGCAAAGTAACCAAATAGCTGATCAATGAAGAATGTCCCAGAGAACTATCTGGAACTCCATGGGGCACGGCACCAACATTCACAGGCAAGGAAGAGAATCTAGGAGGCTGAGGACTGGTGCTTCTTGATCTTGTTTTAGGTGTCAAGTCTCCCTGGTCGTCAAAATCATCATCATCATCTTCATCATCATCATTATCATCTCCATCCTCACCATCTGATTCCTCAGCATCTGAGAACTGATGATCAGTTGAAATGCTGGACATGCTATGCTTCTCAGCTGCTTTGTGCAAATCTTCCATATTTTCTGCAACAATTGAACAAAGGTAATGGAGATAAAGATACAGACATCAAGGTTAAGAGCTTATTTAGGTCCCATCTTGTTCTGAAAGTTTTTCCCAATCCTCCAGCCCCTAGATATGCCTCTGTGCTCCTAGAACACTAACAAAGCACTTACCTGCATGAACCTGCACTGGTTCTAATCTTTTTATGTCTATTTTCATCCCACTTTGCAATAAGGAAGCCAGGTTAGGTCTTATATCTCAAACATAAACCACTCAGGAAACCCTCAACAAGTGGGTAGAGATACATTCTTAATGATGATGCTAAAGGAAAAAGAAAAGCAGCAACTTTTTCTATTGGTTCAAGCACAAACTGGCATGGAGGTGGTATATCTCAGGAGGTTAGGCCAACCTCTAGGTTCTGTATTGAGGTTATGATGGTTTTTAAAAATTTTTTTCTACTAGGTTTCTTCTTAATAGGAGTAACACATTAAAATGATTTTTCAAGTTTCCAAAAAGTTTCATAAAATTTAATCGCCATCATATTTCCTTATGGTTTTAGATAGAAGTCTCACAGTGAGGCATTTTTCTCCCAGAATCACAACCAAATTGCATTTATTTCTCCTCAAAAGGTTTGAAGAAATTCAGTGTGCCAGATTTATTTTCTATATTTAGTATTTAATAAAATGAAGTGTGATCAGTTTTTAAAAATATCTAAACTTATTTTACCACCTTGGCCACAAAGCTCCAATGTACACAGTGAAGAGGTCGGTCAAGGAAGTTAAAATATACCTGCTTCCTCAGTTTCGGTATCATCCACTGACGTCATGGAGACGCCCAACTCCAGGCATTTTTTCATGTGTGCTTTAGATTTCATATGCTTTGTTAGGTTTCCTAGAAAACAAAACCAAAAAGAGAAATTAATTTATTACCTAAATGCGATCATTGCTCTAAAATTTAATGTGAAATGAACTAATTTGGGATAACACAGATTTGTTTCTACTCACTACCCACTGCTTAAAGTGAAGAAGATTAATCTAGTTTCTGGTGATATCAGTTACTGAGACCTTTGGCCCAGTTTTCGGTATCTTTGTTCTAGAAGGCATGTGGAAGTCCAGAAACATGTCTTTTCAAGAGTGACTCCAAGCAGGACTCGAGATCCTGGACTTTCTTGTCTTAGAAGGGATTTTTTAAGAGGTTTTTGCCTTAGGGCATGTCCAGAAAGAGACAGACAGAAAGAAAATGAGAAATCACTCCAAGGTGGGATGGCCACATTGCAATCCCTTCTCCTCCGTTTTCCTCCCAGGATCTTGGGCATACATGCACATGCGCCTGGCATGATTTTCAAGCCATCGTGTCCAGGATCTAAACCATGGTCAGCAATGTGGAAGTCCAGCAATGTAAACATTTGCCATTTGCTGACCCCGTAAGAAGGGATTTACTATGCTATCCAAATGAGCCAAACCTCCTGGGACTTCATGTAAACAGAGCAACAGAAGCTGCATCGCACCCTTCCAACTTCAGAATGAAATATTCTCAACACACCCATTAGATCCTTGACCTTTTGACATTGAACAGGTATAGATTAACCTCCAAGGATCCTTACTCATAAACTAAAGTGATGATCAATCTTAAATTCAACAATCCATAGAAATACTAGGTTGTAGGGCAAGTCATGACATTTTTATGGTTTTCTATGCAAAAACTCATCATGACTTTTGAGACAAGCCAATACTAAGCTAATGACTTATAGAAAGCACTATTCCCAGTATTTAGTAGTATATGTTAGCAAACTTCCTAAAACGAATTTCTAAAATTCTGGAACAGCAATATTCCCTTTTTATTTATCTTGAGAGCCCTTTAAGTCTAAGAAAAAAGAAAAGTTTCATGACAAAATGTTAGATAATGGGAAATATATGCAATTACAGATTTACATATGGGTATATATATATGCATATATGAACAATCTTCAAAAGTTCATGGTAAATTGTATTATGAAAAAACCATGAATGGATTTCAAAACTTTTTGCACCAAAATAAACTTGTACTTTAATTCTATTATCCACAAACTTTTTGAAATCCATATATATATATATATATATATATATATATATATGTATACACACAGACATATGTGATTTATACAATTGCTTTATGAAATGTAAAAATTTTTTTTAAATTAATTCAGTTACCCTTGACTTAAGATCTATGGAAAAAAGAAAGAAAAACATATGTGTGTGGCATACAGTTTACCAAAAGAGTTCCAGGGATTAATTTATTTGTAAGTAGACTTTACATCAACTTCATGAAAATGACCATATTATTATCTGTGCCCTTTGGTAAGGCTTTAGTAATGTATCAAGAAATGATTTATTTTGAAGAGTAGGTTTCCTAAAATCTAAAGTAGAAATGCAGCCCACTGAAACAGCTTGTTCCCCTTGCAGGAGTGTTTACTATTAACGCAATACATGAGCTACAATTCTAAACTGGGACACTATGACTTATCATTGGACTTATATATTTTATTATTTATTTGTTGCTTACATACCTGTGAGTTTTTTTTTTAAAGGAATTAAGTAATTAACTTTTTAATTTGCTGTAGGGCATGTACGTTCACCAGAGGGAGACAGAGAAAGAGAGAGAAAGTAAGAAAGAAACCGCCAGGTCCAGGATTCAAACCACAGTCAGTCATGTGGGAGTCCATCACCTTAACTACCATGTCACCTGCCAGCCCCTTCCTGCAAATGTCATATGCTATTTTGATCATTCCAGAGACAGAAACATTCCCAGGATCCCTGGCTGTTTTACAAAAACAAAATTGTATCTGCCATTTTTTTGAAAGTTTAACATTTTTATAGACATCATAAATTTTTAAATCTGTACATTAAGTACATACATCTATAAATTAATAAAAGCCATCTGCCAGGGTGTAAGTATGCTGTATATGTATATGGATGTGAATGCTAAGTGTGTCAAGATAATTCATTTAAATTTCATTATGTTTCTTCTGTATTTTTCTCTTCACCTGTTCCAAAAAGGTAGTCAGGCTTTGGACTTCCATCTTTAGAGTAGGTTTGCAGCTAGAAATAGGGATGTGAAACAATCCCACCTTGATTTTTATGAAGTCATGAACTTCTAACACATTGAATCAGGGCAAGGAGGAGAGACATGGCAGGAGGAGAGCGGTTGAGTAGTGCACATGCAGGGAGAAGGGATGGGTCCATTTGTGCTCAGAGAACCATGGAGATTTGGATAACAGGCAGTTAAAAGGGAGGGGAAAACTGGCAGAGATTCCCACGGGGGTTTGCTTATTTTAAGATTCTGAAACATTTGAAAGGTAAAGAAACATCGATAATTACCTAGAATAAATTTTTGCCTGTTAAAACTCCAGGATGATAATTCAGAGTCAGATTTAACTTGACTTTTTCAATTACCTAGAAATGTGTCATTTCTTTACCCAGTTTTTTTATACAACTATACCCCTACCAAACTCATTTATCTACCAAAGATAAACATCATTGAAATGACTGATGAATTGCAATATTTCCTAAAATAAAAATTTTTATTTTCTCATCTCCTAGAGAATCTCTCAGTAAAGTTCTGTATAAAAGACTTGATTGTGCCAAGGTAGATGATATTTTAAAAGGTTTGTTTATTTCTCTTGGAATGCAAATGAATAACTCCCTCCCCCCCCTTTTCTGCTTCAAAAGAGGCAAATCTGTAACATAGATACCTTTTTAATAAAGAAGAAGCATATATGTTCAGAGCCCACACATGGGCACTTCTGACAAATCAATAAACAATTTAGGATTTTTGGTTCTAAGAGAAAATACAAATACATTTCTCCACCAGAGATCATTTTATTGGATATTTCTTTTTCTTAAAGGGATTGGAGCAGATTAATTGGTATGTGAAATTAAGTTAAAACACGGGAAATGATGTGAGGTTGGTGAGTGGGTGGCTCCAGGATCCATTAGCTCTAATGTGAAACATACTTCAACCAAAGTCCAACAACTTTTTATTTACTACTGTTTGTATTTTGAGGACACTGGGCTTATGAATATTTTCATGATTTTATAAAATGATAGAAATAGAACCAAGGTAACATTTGAGTAAAACATTTTTATATAAATCTACCTGCTAAAAACAGATTCCCCTCCCCCCAAACAAAAATAGAATAAAACTTAAAGGTATGTTCTAGTTTTATGAGATGAACAGTTGCAGTCTTAGAGTTAAGAATCGTCTCTGTGCTGATAAATACATGGAACACAAGCTATCAAATTTCTATGCATAATTGATGCAACTGTAGATGGAGGGGCCCACCTGGGAGTCTGTGGATCTCTACATTATTTATAATCTTGAAACTGACCATGGGCACATGCTTTCTTCCCAGCTGTTGCCTTGCTTTTCTCACTATGTGCATTGTTTCCTTGCAGTATTTCAATACTAGTGCTAGGATTCTCTAGACCACAGAACATTTCCAGCATCGAAGTTATAGCTATCCAGGCACTCCTTAGCCACTTCCTTAGGAGACGACTGGCCGGGACTGAGGTCTATAACTCTTAATGAAGTCATAAAAGGAGACTTGTAGTCTCACATACATCCTTTCCTCACTTTCATGAGGGAGAAAAAAGACATTTCATGGATTTCTATTTTCATAAACAAAACCAACTTATCATTGATGAAAGCTAGTTATTAAACAGTATTCACAATCCTAGGTAGCCGTAAGAAAAGCAAGTTTCCCTTCAACAAAATCAGACTGATACCTTTCGTTTTGAAGGCGAAGTTACATAACTTGCATACATAAGGCCGAACATCCGTATGTGTACGGATATGTTTTTTGAGCATGCTTGGCTTCTTGCAGCGAATCCCACATTCTTCACAAATGTACTTTCCACGTCCACGTCCTCTAACATAAACATAATCTTCATTGGATTTATACCTGTGTTAAAAGGGAGGAATCCAGTATGTTTTCAAATACTCTTAGTATGTTATATATCAACCTCAAAGCTAATCATTTGCATGGCAAATTTTTATGAGAGCTTTTTATAATTATTCAACTTTACTTCTATGAAACTTATGAAATTTATGTAATAAGCATCTGAAAGAACTATATAATAGATTTAGCACTGTAAACAAAATGTAATTCTACATAGAATTCAAAATGGATTTGACTCTACTAGTAAGTGTAAATTTATAGACTAAGGGTATAGATATTCAAATGGGATTGTATAAGACCCAGAGTCATAGACCTGTGCCTTACTGCTTTGGATTCCACACAGTCTCCAATCAGGGACATCCAAAAAGCATTGCAAAACACGTGGCTCATCATACATCATGCTAACATCACATCATCTAAAATGTGCATGTATAACACACAAACCCCTCTACATTTGCTAAAATAAGTATAACTGATAACAAAATTCTTCCCTGCAAGTTTCTACTCTATTTTTACAATCCTGGCACAAGAGCATCTCTGAAATGTCTCGTTTACACAGGCTGAGCTCAGCTCACCAACTGTTGTCTACAGATTTGATCTGCTCTTCCCAAAGACCATGAATCTCTGCTAACACAGAGTCTAAATTTCAACTGGCTTCTTGAAGGTACTGTTATATAATGAAAACTAGAGAGTCTATCTTTAATCAAATTTGCATTTGTTTCCAGAAAGATTTCATAGAGAGATTTGAAAGGATATCTGAGGTCATCTAGTTTAATCAAGTCAGCTGGATGAGCTAAATTTTAGGTACTTCCTTTGAAAACCAAGGGACGAAACCTACCTAGTGCTCAACCGTTCCATGTTGTTTAGAATGTAATAAAACATAACCTGTCATAAAGTACAGTAGCCTTCTATTGAATAATTTAATGAATATTATTATTGAAATCATAGCTAGACTAGAATTATGGGTCTAATGTCATTCTTGGGAAGATATTCCTTTCAGGGAGTGGGTCTTAGAACTTTCAAAGGTAAATTGACATGAGTGCCCTAATTCACTGTGGATTTACTCAAAGGCACTAGATTTACTGTTTGTTATGTATAGTGTGAGCATTGCAAACTTTTCTATTTTGTCATAGCTCATCCGCTGTGTCCTTGGAGAAGTCTTGATATATTTTTTCTATGCAAAAATGCGTCATGACTTTTCCAGCGACTCAATACTAACAGGAATAAAAATAAATTCAACTTTAATTGTCCAAACAACTGAAGCATTTTTTAGGAAGGAAAAAAAAATCCATCTCCATATTTAAATGCTAACTCTTCTAAGGATGCTATTTAATCCAACTATTATCTACTTTTTGGTCAGAACCAATCCAGGTGAGAGTTAAGTAGAGTTGAAAATATTATAACCAATTTTACCAATGCCATTTGCTTTGAAATTTTCCCTTTTGACAAGGAATTTCAACTACAACTTTTTCTTAAAAATTATTTTAAACTTTATCTTTTATCTCACATTGTCTTTTGTAATAAAGTAGAAAAGAAGCCAAGAGCAAAATACCATTCACCTTTCAATTTCACTATTCTCTACCCCTAACTAGATGAAATTGTTTAGGGGTATAGAATACAGTAAACAATTTTATAGAAAACTAATTTTCTCCAGGGAGGAGTACTTCGAGCTTATTGTAGCTGATCATTATAGTTGATGGAAAATGTGCTTTATTCTCAAATAATGTAATTTTATTGTCAATGTCTCAGTCAACTAACTTGTTTTCCAGTATAAAACTTATTTTCTATATTTGAAAAATATATATAAATAAATTATTTCTGATATAATAACCCTTCAGGCTCACTGATCTATTTGATAGGAGAAATAATGGGACTAACAATTGAAAGATATGCTGCACTAAATTATTAAACCTATCAACTAGTTTATGTAGGGAACATATACACTTCAAAACTGGTCAGTCATACTTTTTCACATTATCCCTTTTCAACTACCAAAACTAAAAGTGGTAAAACCCCTGGTCACCACCAGACAGAAACTGGATCACAGATTTAAAAATGATCAGACCTACAACGTGAGGCCTTAATAGGGGGAGCAATTGAAATATGAGCAGGTCCTTCTGGATGATCAAAACAGCAATAAAATGTTCACGTATGCTTTGGTTTGTATATTTTAATTTACATTTAATCACTGTATGTTTTACAACATATGATATGGGTTCTCTGAGGATGAATGCATTGTATGTCAAGAAAGTCAAAATATTACCATACATAATATTTTTCCATTCTATGTCTGTTACATGTTCCTGTTTTGTTCTTTCTCCCCCTTGAATTTCTCCCTCACATTTGTTTTTGTACTTGTGTCTTTGTTAGCAGAGATGGGCTCCCCACATCATATACTGACTGTGAAGGTCAGCTAATCTACTGGCCCAAGTGCCCTGTTATGAAGACTGCAGAATGTAAATGGGCTGATTCAGTCACAGGGACCACTCTGTCTCTGAGGAAAGATAAAATCTGTATTTCTCTTACTTGTGTTAAAAGATGAGGGATGTCAAGAAATACTGAGACAAACTTCATGACTACATATAACTGTGCCTTTCATGATGAAAATAGAGGGAAAAAACCTAAGGAGAACTGACTATAACAATCCACCTCCAAACTGCTAAAACTATGTGAAAAAGTGAGTTTTCTTTCCACTAAACACTCACCATTTTTTTAGTCCATCAGCATTATTTCGACCTCCAAATATAAGTGGACTGAATTCATGCTCATAAAGATATGTTAACTATATTGGATCGTCGGGAAAGTCATGACATATTTTTTTCTATTTTTCTATGCATCATGACTTTTCAGAAAACCTAATAGATCTAGTGTACAGATAATGTTAGTTATGTCATAATACCAAAAATGTGATTCATTTATTTTAAAATTTAAAAAAATTTAAATACGTAAGTTTGGATTTTTCCATCCACGTAACTGGATTGAAGACATATTTCTATCAAAATCTAAAACTAAACATTATGGATGTGTGTAATTTTTATTAACTACACAGATAAGGAAGCCACTGAACTAATTATTTGAGTTTCTATAACCCAGAACACAACATTTAAAAAGGAAATTCTAGGACCTAGGTGGTGGCTCAGTGCTAATGCAACTGGACCCACAAGAGAAAGGTTTTAAGTTCGTGTTCTGGGACCTCTTTGAGTATGCTGTGTGTGCACACTCATAAACTGAGCTGGCTAAAAATAAAATCCCTGTTAGGGCAGTGTCTCCTCTCTTTCTCTTGAGACGTAAATAAATAACTTAAAAAAAAAATTTCTAAATGCAGAGAAACCATCATGGCCCAAAGGAAACTGGGACGACATGATAACTCCATGCAGTGTGTGGTTCTCTGCTTTGGATCCTGGATATTTGTGGAATTTGTGAAATGCCTTAGACTGGAGTTCAGCGAACAGAAAAATCAATTAGCTAGTTATTAGGATTACAGATGAGTGTGCATCATTTGATTTCTCTAAGCATATGATTAAAAACATGTCCATTAGTAACCCACATGTCCAGAAACATCAAAAAGTGTACAAATCTAGATAAAATCAGAACTCTACCTATTTAGCAAATTTCATATTAAATCAGGGGCATGAACATTTAAGGCAGAGGTTCAAACCATGTGCATCAAAGACATTGTCATTAAAAGTATATCTTGAAAGCAAGGGCATGAACTAATTATCTATTATCAGTTGGAATCCAGAAGTATGAATAGAAAAAGAATTCACTTTAAACTCCAACCGGAGTAGATGCTATTTTTCCATACAGACACTTAGACCATTTATTCTGATGTATAATTGAACATTTTACTTGTTTGTACTTGTGTTAAGTTTCCTTACCCTCCTTCAAAGATTTTAATTCGGATTGGCTCAGTTTGTTTGGATCCAATATCTTTATCTCCATGAATATCTCCTTTCCCTCTTTCCTTTAAGATATTTCCTACTAGTTTCCCTTTCTAGCTTGCTGCCAAATAAAAAGGATACATCGGGTTTCATCTGTAGGATGAAAAGAGAGAATCATTTCACATGCTTTCTCCAAGACAGCATAATCTAACATCCCACTTTCAGCATCTCTGAAAATTTGCCTGTTTTCCATACTAAAAGGCCATGTACTGGTTATATAAGAGACATGAAATAAAATCAAAGAAGAGTGACAGTGTCCACAAATAAAATCTACATATTGTGAAAACACACATATGTATGCTTGGTTAGTACTTACTTTGTGGAACACTAAGAAAGGCTTAATAAGGACATATTCTATGTTTTGAAGTAACAATTAAAACAATTAATAATGGGGCTAGCAGGTAGCATAGTGATTAAAGTGCTTGACTCCCACATGGCTGAACATAGTCTGAGTCCCTGACCTGGCAGCTTGAAAATTACTCTAAGAGCATGTGCATGAGTGCTCAAAGTCCCGAGAGGAGAATGGAAGAGAAGGAAGTGCAGTGTGGCCATCCTCCTCAGGGGTGGGGGGTGGGGGAGTGATTCTTCACTCTCTCTCTCTCTCTCTTTCTCTCTGGCAAGCTCACCCACCTTATAGTTAAAAGAAAGAAGAAAAAATAAGAAGAAAAGAAAAAAGATAATAATAATAGAAGTCATCTCCAAAATTATTGAAAGGGAAATAGTAACTGATCTAAGTGGAGAAAAGTGTTAAATTCTCCTTTGTTTCATTATTAATTTAGCATACATTCCCAAATGCCCTTTATTAATATTTTTTATAATTTTACTTGTAAGGCATGGATTGGCAGGGATTGTTCAGGTAGGAATAAGCTAGGTAACAACTTGGAAAAGTTGTGAAAGAATAAAATAGAAAATAAACATTAGTGAAAAATATTGTCCGTAAGAACATGTTGAAAGCCCTCTAAGATTGTGAAGTTCAGTTCTGACGTACTTCGTGCCTCCTGATCTTCTCCTTCAACATCTACTCCCTGTTCTATACCCCCAAGTCACAGTTCACTGAATTCCTTACATTAAAAGAAAAGCAGACCTGATAGGCCACCAGCACAGGTCAGAAGAGAGAAGAAACACAGGAATTAGTAGCAGTGGTAAAATTTCATGGCACCTTCAGTCTTTGGGACACTTCTGGGCACCCTCATAGCTCAGTACAACCAGTGTTCACCCAAGGGTAAGGCTCAGTGTTGCTGAGGAGTCCCCCAACTCAGACCTTAATTTTACTTGCATGTTTTAGGTCTTAGATCTCACACTATGTAGTCCACTCAGCCACCAAAGCCACATAGAAAGTGCTTTCTAAAACTGTATCTGTTACCTGGGCAAATTGCTTCCAAGCACTTGAAGACGTAAGCTTCCCGGTTCCAGGCCTATGCATAGCCGCCAGTGTATAAATCTCTGCGGTGATTTTTTGCTTGGATCTCAGAAGAGCCAGAGTGGTCTTGGTGGTTCAATCCCGATGGGTTTGGATTACAGGAACTAATGCACCATGAAGCATAAACCGAGGATTTGAAGGTGGCCTGTTGCACATAATTGGGTTTTGTATAATTCAAGAAGCACCAACTCACAGTAGTTGTTGTCCGCAGACTGGGGAACTGAAGAATCTGCTGGAAATCGGCCACGTCCGTGAAAAGCAGAGTGGAGTTTGCCACGTTCCCACCTGGGCCAGAGGCCATGTGGACCAGCATGCCAACAGGCAGCTTTGGACCCTTCCCCTCCTCTTCCACCTGACTGTCTCCTGTTGGCAATGAAGAACTCTGTGGGCTCAAGCTCATGTCCGATGCTGTCTCGTCAATATCTAGCTCATCAGAGGGACTCTCTACTCTCAGAAGGCCCACTGAACTTTTGCCCTGGAGGGGGTGCCCTGGATCCAGAAAGCACCTCCCTGCTGGGTGGGAATGGATCCCTAGGGGGCACACTGGCTGATGGATGGTCTTGAGATGAGGAGGGTGACAGGGAGGAGAAGGATGATGACCCTGACTGCAAGCCGTCCTTTGGCTCGGAAGCACAGCCTTGTCGAACAAGCTGGGGTTTCTGGGGACGGGAGAGGTCCTTTTTGATGTCTGAATTGGTTAGCTCCACTGCGCTGAGCTCCTCCACAATCTGCCCGTACATCTTTTCTTCTTTGACCCTTTTCTGCTGTTTCGTTTCCATGAAGAGCTCCAAGCTGCTGGCAGGAGAAAGCATCCGCTTGCTACCTCCCAGGGTGGCGACGCTGTCCGAGGTGGAAGGTAAGCACAAGGGAATGGTGGACTCTAAGCCAAGGGGCAAGGTCTGAGGTACTTTCCAAATGGGGTATTTCTCCAAGCCTGCATGCTGCCCTAGCACCTGGGCAATGTTGAATCCTATGCCTTGCATGGGCTGCGTTGGTCACCAGTGTTCTTTGGGTCATATTCTCGTCCACCTTGCAAATAACGATGGCAGGGCTGTTCTGTCCAAGTATCTGAGAAATGCTCGTGTACATGACGCTGCCATAGGATGGGACATGCGTCTGGATCCGGACGGGAACCACCGTTCCTGGCAAGGACTGCACAGGCCCCGCATTTGCCGAGGCAAAATCTTCTTGAAGACTCTGCTCAGAGGGAGTTTCAGTGGACTTATTGCCCTGGTCCGATGGAAACTTTGGAAGGAGGTTCTTGGAGTGCAGCCCCGATGTTCCCGAATAACACGGGTAAGTTTGCTCCTTTGTATGTGGCATAATCGGCAGCTTTCTTCCCAGTGTGCTCTGCCACATGCTCTAAGGGGTAGCTGGGATGAATTTCTGCCTGGAAAGAAGGCTTGCTGTAGCTCTTCTGAGGGGTGTGGCGCACACGGGTGTGGGAAATGCGCCTGCCACCAGGGAGGCTGCTGAGCTGGTAAGTGAACCATGCAGACAGTAGGGTACTGAAACTGCAGCAGGGCATTCTGGATTGGAGAAAAAGGGAATCGTCTCTTGATGAGGGAATAAATGTGGCTGTTCGGCTAAGTGCTTGCCTGTCATATAGGATGCTGGTTGTATCAAAGGATTTCTCAAAGAGTCCTGGCTGTCCATGTGCAATGATTTGTTGTTGGGCCAGGTGGAGTGGCCCTGAGCTCAGTGGGACACAAGGACCAACCACCTGCTTCCCAGGGTCCTCTGCCTGAAGGGGAGGGAGCACAGGGGGGCGGGCCGTGGTGCCACACAGACCTGAGGCCAGCATGCAGGTGCTCCATCTGTTCCTGCTTGACGCTCTGGTCCACACTGGCCTCCCCCTGAGCAATTTCTGGGGAACCACTGAAGGAAGCCTGCCGCACCAGAAAGCATTTCTTCCTCTCCCGAGATGGTGATAATGTCGAGGCTGATGCTCCCACTGCAGGAGCATGGGACAGGTTCCCATAATCAAAGGATTTGCTCCTTATTTCTGGGACTTCTGCTGGGTGAGGACAAGGCATCTGCTCTGATGAGCAGCGCCGCATCTCTTTCTGGTGGTGGTGGCCCGGGACAGACAGTGAGTAAGAACCAGCAGGAACAGTCAAAAACTCAGAATGCTTCCCAAACTCATCCTGCTTAGGAAGGTGCAGTAAGCTTAATGGTTTCTTCTCTTTCGAAAGACATTGAGAAGCTGGAGCTGTGGGACAAGTTGCTTTCTTGGCTGGGGCTGCGAGAGAGGCCCGTGCCTGTAGACTCGAAGCTGGACTCCCCTGAGGAGTGCTCCATATCTGCAAGTCGCAGACGCTTCTTTTTGGGGTGGCAACTTCTCTGCGGGGAGCTGGGAAAGGGTCTCACTTCTCTGGGGCCACTGAAATTCCTCCACAGGCTTTTCTGGCTCTTTGCTCTGGAGTTCTTTCTCCTTCTCTGGTTTATCAGGCTCCTCAGTCACTCGGATCTCAGGCACCTGAATGTTGTGCTGCCGAACCAACCTGGGCTGGGCATGGTAGGACTGCTGCGGGTACCTGCTGGGATGGGGATGGCTTCCCACCTCCCTCTGTACTGTCCCCGGATGGAATCCACTCTGGACTCACAGGGGCTTCTGAAATCTCACTGTCACATGTCTCTGAAGGGGAAGGGGGCTTTATCTTGTGCACAAGTCACAAGTTCAGCCGACTCAGACCTTTCAAATGAATTGGGTCGGCTCAGCGAGTTTGTGTGCTGAATCACCGAGATCACATTTCCAGGAGGTTTCCTGCCACCTAGGTCTGATATTTTCTCTGAATCCGTGGCGGAAGCTGACTCCTCTGACCCAAAAGATGGACTTCCAGATTGCAGCTGGGGTCGACATGGGTCAAAGCGCTCGGAGTGACCGTGGGGGTGGTTCTCATGCCCAGTCATGGCAAATCCAGTCCTTACTCCTTCCTGCATCTGCAATTTGGGGTCATAATCGGAAGTCATCATGCCCATGGGAGTGCTTACAAGGCTGCTGCAAATCATGGGAGTGTCCTCCTCATCTCCTACACTCTTCTCTTTCCGGCGTTTTCTATTTTCGCATGTAGTTCCAAACATGGTTGGCACTCCCTGCAATGGCACCGAGGGATCCATAAAATATTCTCCACCATGTTTTACAGAACTTAAGCAGGAACTGTCTCTATAGCTTTGCCTTGGTGTCTCAGAGTCCTCCCACTTCTTAGAAGCTTTCCGACAGACATCATAGTCATACCCCATCCTGTCCCCAGGAACCAATTTCTTTTCCTTCCAGGATGCACTGGCCATCCCCTTGGACATCCGACCATGGTGCTCAGGTTCCACATGCCCCTCCTGCACGGAAGGCAGCTCAAATGCTGCTTGTCTTCTCAACATGCGCTGAGGGGGGATGCCCACGGTCCCTGGATAGAAGACATCGTCGGAACCACTCATCCTTTCATCAAATGAGTGACTGCCTCTCAACGAAGGAGGGACACTTAAATTAGTTGCTGAAGAAGTTGGCATTGAGTTGCTTCGAATAAGTGGTGAAGAGTCTATAGGAGCTTCTAAGAGAACTGGGCTGCTGCCTTGGAAATTTGCCGGGTAAAGTTTTCCTTCATTCCTGATAGATGGCGGAACCGTCGGGGGTTGTCTGGAATCACTGTTGAATTTAGTGGATTTCAGCATGCTTGCTGGACTGGGATCGACTTCTCCCTTGCTTGGGATCAGTTGTGAGACGGGATCTTCGAACATCTTGACGTCTAACCTGGTGTTTATGTGAGGTAATGTTTCCATTGTGTCCTTCCTACCTATGGTGGCGCGCTCCTGACTCGTGGTTGAAACGCTGAGTGCATTTCTCGGACTAAGCCGACAGTATTTGCCAAAGATGATTTCTTCATAAGACTTTGCATTTGTGTTGGGAGGGCTTATTTGCTGCTCTGCACTTTCTGAGCGAGAAAAAGTAACCAGAATCAGTGCTTCCTTTACTGTGCGGGCTCAGAAGGTTGAGAGATGGCTCAGAGTCTTGTCCTTTTTTCTCTGACAGTCTTAGTGCAAGTTTCTGTTTAACTGTGTGAGAATCATCAGCCTTAGTATTTAGAGACGGATTTGGTAGGATATCAGAGCCAATATACTGAGAGCTTTCGTTAGGGAGAGGAATCCCGCTTTTGGGGATAATCAGAATCGGTACCTTCATCGGACCTCCCAACGATTCTTCCAATGACCCATGGTAGCCACCTCTGCTGGCGATATCCAGCGGGATGGGTGGGCCAGGACTCATTTTGTCAGAAGCCTCCGCAAATAAGGAACTCTCCTCATCTGTGTCTGTACTCTGCTCACCATCTGAATGTATTTCTGCTTCTACATCAATAAAACCAGCCTCTAGGTCCAATTTAGATACAGCTGACTCTGTGAAAGGTACTAATCCTGCCTTAATTGCATGGGCATGTGACTTCCTGTGCTTGTACAAATTGCTTTTTGTCTTGAAGGAGAAACCACAAGGTATACATGGATATGGCCGCTCACCAGTATGGGACCTGATATGTTTTTTCAGCACGCTTGGTTTGGCACACGCCCTGCTGCAGTAAGGACAAATGTACTTGCCGGGCTTTTTCGGTTTGTGCTCTTTCTTGTGAGCATCTTCTGCCTGTTCGATACTTTTCTGGGAATATTGGCTATAAGCAGGGTTCAGACTCGAAATCTTTTTTCTAGGATAACCACCACTGTGGCCGTGTATAGGAAAAGGAAATAGGTCCTCGGAGGCAACAGATGGCAAAGGGCCAGGGAAAAGCCACGGAGGGCCTTCTAGGCTCTGATGTGGCTTGCTGCTGTGCATGACTCCCTGTGGCAATGAGTGCTGAGGGAAGGACAGTGAGTGTTGGCATGAGTAAGGAGTTGGACGGTGCGCTGGGTATTGCTTCTCGGGGACTTGCTGCACCACTTCTCCAGGTGAGACCAGCTTCCCAGAACCAAAGAGTTGTGCAGATGCCGTGTTTCCGATTTGCTCAGGATCCAGTTGTGGCTGCCGCTGTCCTTCTTGACTGCCAAAAGTGCTCATCTTAATAACAGCCGATTGTTCCTGTCTCCATCGACCTGATGCTTTCTCAGTTTCTCCAGACCTTGAGGTAGCTTTTTGTCCTAGAGCTGTGTCCCCAGTGTCCATTTTGTTACACAAGGTCTTAAGTGCTAGTTCGCTTGAAAGCCGTGAAGACTCATGGAGTGTCTCCAAAGCTGTGCTTTTTAAAGCTTGGTCGCTTCCATGTTCCACGGTGTCTGCAAACCTGCTGATTGCTCCTTCTCTTTGGAACCTCCCACCCCCTCACCACAGTCAATGGGCATTAGGTGGTGATGTACTGGGACCAGGGTTATGACACAGTTCTCTCCATTGTAGAAATGTCCATCCCAAAGCTAAGTGCAAATCTATAAAGACTTCTTATGGCATTTGAATATGTTCAACTAGGATGATATTAGGACGATGAATAGTCTAGGAGAAATTCTGCCCATCAACTAGAGTAAAGTCCAATTGCCAGCTTCACTAAGACAAAATGACCTGAAGGAAAATAAAACACAAAGATATGGTCATAACAGTGATCAAATAAGAAGCCAATCCCAAATAACCAACGTGAAATTAGATAAATTAGCATTTTTTTTTTTTAAACTCCAAGGAGTTTTTTTTTTTTTTTGGCTGTTATATTAATTCCACAATTAAAGGATATTAATTTCAAACTTAGCACTAAGTCATAAGCATAAAATCCCTCCTATACTTGAATTTTATTTATCCTTTTAAATACTCCTTAATTTTAATTCTTTAATTTTAATTAGAAAAGTATATGAAGCAAAATTCTTTATAAATATTATTTATAAAGTTATAAATGAAAGCTTTTTAAAATCTTTCAACTTTATAAATAATATTTATAAAGATGTAAGATTTTAAAAACCTTTCATTTAAAAAAATTAGAGATATTCTTCACCAAGTTATATGACTTGCTGATGGTGTATTACATATCTCTACACAAAGCTGTATTTTATAGCTTAATATAAACACATATTTGTATATATTGTATAATATATAATATAGTAATTATTAATATGAAATAAAAATATAGTGTACATATAAAATACATGTTTTATAAACTATGCATATATTAAAATATTTTATATATTAATATGATATAGATTTATAGTTTAAAAGAGTAATTAGTAGAGCTAGATCAAGGCTATATGAATCGATTATTATCAAATTTGGAAAAGGTAGACCACGGGCCAGCAGGTGATATGGTGGTTAAGGCACTGGACTCTCATAAGGCTGGGCCGCAGTTCGAGTACCAGACCTGGTAGCTTGAAGATCATGCTGGGTGTGTGTGTGTGAATGCCCAAAATCCTAAGAGGAGAATGGAAGAGAAGGGAAGGCAGCATGGCCATTCTCCCGTGGGGGTGATTTCTCACTTTCCCTCTCACACTCTCTCTCTGTCTCTAGTGAGTGCACATACCCTATGGCAAAAAATTTAAAAAAAGAAAGAAAGAAAAAGGTACATGAGTGCATCTAAACTAAACAAGGATAAACCCTCATAGTATGGAAAACAGAGCATATTCTGGGGACAATATAAAGGAACAGTTTAAAAATGAAACGATTACCTGAATGGTTTAGAATTCTCATGGGCATGATTGTCCTGATGCTTCCTGGGTACAAAATAGATCCATTAGGAAAACCTGTTCCCTTAAATCACAGCATTGCTATATAGAAAATCAAATTCCAATTTCTAGTTCATTATATGCATATGTAAGGCTCACAAGGCTACGTGCTCTAAAACCACAGCAAGGAACTGCTTCAAGGTGCATTTCACTAAACAGTAAACCTTACATTAACACTGTGTTCAAAAATAACTCAAAGAGAAAAACAGTTAAACGTCATAATAATATTTTCTAAGATATAAGATTACTATATCAAAGCATCTTAGTATTTTGACACAATCAGCCTAGTTCTACATACTGACAAGGTGAGAAGAGTGGGAGTATTTTGCACCTATAGGTTTGAACATTTAAAAGGACACACTTCCTTGGCAAGAAATTTTTATCACAGCAAAGCAAAAAAAGTCCTCTACCTGATGGAGAATGGGTCAGGAAGACTTGTCAGCTTACTCACTACTGGGTTTGAGGGAATGATCAGCTTCCTTAAGAGAGTGATCAGCGTAGTACCCAGGAGATTGTGAGAACTTTGATGCTAAATTGTATTGATTACAATGAATAGGAAGATGATTCTTTGATAAGCATCATGGCAGTGTTTACAAAAATAAGAAAGCTCATATCTTTTGACGGAGAAATTTCATTGCTGGAAATTTATTCTTACAGATGTACCTGCATTATCACACAAAGATATATGTGTGAAGACTGCTTGAAAATTATGGCTTAACCATTTAACTGAGTCATTTCTTAACAATGACATACACCTATAAGCACTGATACAGAAACTTGTTGAGGAAATAGTAATATTAAAAGCTAGTATTAAAAGCTAATATTGGGAACCAGCAGTTAGCGTAATGGCTATGTCGCTGGACTCCCACATAGTCGACCGCAGTTCGCGTCCCGGACCCGGTGGCTTAAAACTCACGCCGGGCGCGTGTGCATGCATGCCCAAGATCCCGAGAGGAGAATGGAGGAGAAGGGATTGCAGCATAACCACCCCCCCTGGGGGGTGATTTCTCACTTTCTGTCTCTCTGTCTCTTTCTGTCTGGCGAGTGCATGTGCCCTATAGCGAAAACCTCTCCAAAAAAAAATAAATAAATAAAGCTAATATTACTGCACCCTAGTATCTACATTATAATCCCATCTGTGTAAAAGAGAAACAGGTGATAAATATAAAATTCCTGTGAGGACACCAAGCAGCTTTAAGAGGAGGTAAATCACAGGAGTGGAACCAGAGAGTCAGATGAAGGGGAGGGAAGGAATTCTTACTTGCAACCTTACGACTCTTGATAATTTTACTTTTTGATTATTTTTTCTTAACATGAGCATGATTATCTTTCTAAATAAAGTATTGGTTAATTAAAAGATGCTATGGTTCAAATGTACTGCAGATTTTAAGCACTGGACTCACTTCCACAGCCAGGTTGCTCCATGACAGAGAACTCTTACTATGATGAGAACAGCTACAATTTAAAAGGGGCAAAGGACAGGGAAAGTCCCAATGGGCCTCAAAAAGTTTTGAAATTGGATTTTAATTTTTTCCGATTGACTATTTCACTATGATATTGATGCATGTGTTCAGTTCCATTGCTAATCATCACAATGAGGATGGCTGTTATTTACTGTGTCTGTACTAAGTGCTAAATACTAAGAGTTTGTGGCCAGCTACAGTGGCAGTGACAACACCATGCTCCATGATGCTAAAGCCACATGGGAAGGTTCCAAACTCATGTCCCAAGGTCTCCCTGTACTCACCAGGCATACATGTGTGTCTGAGATCCTGGCTAGCTAAGACCGGCGATGACTTACAATGTGAGGAAACAGTTGCAGTTGCCCCCCCCCCACCCCTCCTTTCTTTCTCTCTCATGGAAGAAATAAATGAATAAACTTAAAAAAACAAAAGAGTTCCATTTACATTATATATTATCTTGTTTGATCTTCATGAACAGCCCTATGCTATAGATATTATAACACCTGTTTTATAGTTGAAGGCAATGCTTAGGGAGCTTGGGTGTCAGAACCAGAACTCACATCCAAGTCTGGCTGACCTCCAAGCCCAAGAGGTCTCACCTCCACCCTACATTTATCTTATAACTTAAAATACTACATCTTCAATAATATCTTCCCCTATATGTTTTCACTTTAATATCTGAAATGCCTGAGCTTTTAATTTTTAATGGTTTGAGACCAGCAGATGGTATAATGGCTACATTGCTGGACTCCCATGTAGTTGACCACGGTTCAAGTCCCAGACCTGGTGGCTTAAACTAATGCTGCGTGTGTGTGTGTGTGGCCAAGATCCTGAGAGGAGAATGGAAGATAAAGGATTATGGCATGGCCATGACCCCTGGGGGGTGTTTTCTTGTTTTCTGTCTCTCCATGTCTCTCTGTCTTTCTGGTGAGCACATGTGCCCTATAGCAAAAACCTTTCAAAAAAATTTTTTAAATGGTTTTAAGAGAATATAGATGAGTTTTACATGTTTCTAGTACTGAAAATGCCCCCTAAATGTCATTTACTAGAAATAGATGAATCATTTAAATAATGTTCTCTTTCTCTCTCTTTATATATATGTATAGATAGATAAATAGATATCACCCACGTATACATATAAAGATATATATTACATATATATATACATATATCTTTATATATATATAAAGATATTAATGAGAATGACTTCTTGTGAAAACGCAGTAAGTTCTCAGTATAAATTGATGTCCTTTGTTTTTTTAAAGTCATTACTTTTAAAGAAGATAGAGCCTCACAAGTAAAAATCAAGCATACATCACTTCCTGTCCTTTGGTTGACACACACACACACACTGTATATATATAATATATATATATATACACACACACACATATACATATATTTGTTTGAAACATAAACCTAAGTTAAGTAAGTACATAAAATTTTATAAAAGAAAGAACTGGAATAATATATTTAATAAATGATCTAATAGAATATATATTGATAAACGTTTCCATTCAGCAGTGACGGAATACTTTATAAAGTAGACAAACTTAACTTTTATAGTTTAAAGTAATAAATTAAAACAGTTACAACCTAAACTAGATATAGACAATTCTTATCACTAAGAACATACCATGCAATGGATGCACCAATAAAAAATTCAAAGACAATAATGTTTTTCTGTCAAAAAACAGACCAGAAGATGAAGAAAAGTGACTTACATAAAATTCAAAAGCAGATATCTAATAGTCAAAGCAAAACTTACCTAAAATGTTAACTGTCATTATGTGTAATTTTTAAGAGAAAGGGGCTAATCAGGAAAAAAATCATATCTACTCTTTCATCTAAAAAAAACATGCTACAGTTAACATAGACTCATCCTCTATTTCAATGTATATATTATCTAGAATATTTTTAAGGTGTAAAATTCTGATCCCAATAAAAAACATATGAACTCAATTACACAAATAGTTTCTGTCAAGAGAAATCTCTTCCTTTAAAACTTTTAATATAAGCTTACCCATGATGCTCCACTATTTTATCAGGAAACGAGATCATATCCTGTACCATGCTTTCTATTCCTGGGTCATTCAGGAAGCACTTCTGCTATAGTTTGGATGTTCCCCCCAAAGATTCATGTGCTGGGACTTCATTGTATTGTAAAGGTGTTAAGTGAAAACTTAATCTTTACATGGTGGGCCAGGGTGGAGCCTTTGGGTGTGATAGGATCATTAGGCTGGGAACCCTATGACTAAGTTCTGATGGATTTATATTAAGAGAAGGAGACCAGAACAGCCATCCTGCTCCAGATCCTTCTCTCTTCCATATTGTTGCCTACTGATGCCATCCCCAGGTTCACTGGAATCATGAGTCAAGTAAACCTCTATCCTTTATAAATCATCCAGTTTCAAGTACTTCAGAGAGCAATGCAACAGTGGACAAGGACAACTTCCATGCTCGTGCCTGAGCTGGATGTCCCAGCAGTATAAGGACACCTCTGGTCCACATGCCTCTGAACTGCAATGTCTAACTCTGCACTTCAGTGAAAGACTTAAGAATATTACCGTAGATTTGGAAATCATCCCCATTTCACACAAACCTTTTACATTAGATTTTAAACACATTTGGGGATTCATTACGCTCTCTAATATTAACTTTGGGGAGCCCTTAAGTAATTGCTACCCACAAAATCACTTTCTTTCTTGGAGTTCCCGACACACAGCAAAAAATGTGTGTAGGAGAGAAAATGAGTGATAGAGCCTGATGGGAATTTTCTGATCATATTCCTAAATCATTAAAAATGTGGACTGCTTGTATTAATTGCTTGTCTACAGTTGTTTTATTATTTTTTTTTAATTTGCAATGAAAATTGTATGTCTCAGGACCAGCAGTTGGCATAAGGGCTATGTCGCTGGACTCCCACGTAGTCGACCGCAGTTTGAGTCCCGGACCCGGTGGCTTAAACTCACGCCAGGCGCATGTGTGTGCGTACCCAAGATCCCGAGAGGAGAATGGAGGAGAAGGGATTGCGGCATGGCCATCCCCCCAGGGGGTGACTTCTCGCTTTCTATCTCTCTGTCTCTCTCTGTCTGTCTGGCGAGCGCACGCGCCCTATAGCAAAAACCTCTCAAAAAAAAAAATTGTATGTCTCATAAACCTTTACTGTGCCTGGCATGTCTTTCCTTGGAAACCGAAGTAGGATGTGGGAATGATCAAGAGTTTTTTTGTTGCTGTCCTCAACTTATATTGAGGGGAATAAATTCACTTTAACAACCATAAGGCTTTTGGAATTAAATCCAAGGTTAATTATGATATTTGTCGCTTTTTGGTTAGGTGACACTTTTACTAAGTGAACTAACACTTTCCAAATTGGCATAAATTTTTGAGCTTGTGTTTTATGACTTAAATGTATGAAAGTGCTTATAGATTGGAAAACATTTTTATAAGTATATTAGAGAAGGAAATTACATTAAATGGATCATTGAGTCTAGGAAAATACTTTCTTTGGACCTCATAATATTATTACAAATCATTAAATGTACCATTGCACATACCTGCAATTTTAGTTTAATTTTCTCAATATTGATCTACTTAGAGCTATAAAGATCTACAGTAATGTGGTTAATTATAGCTATATTATTCCTCTATGATCATGTGATTCAGTTCACTTTTCATATTCTCTAATAGTATCTTAAAAGTAAATTCCAGTTTTCCTAATCATTTCATATGTTAAAAAATGCAATGTGAGAACAATTCTCATATAAAAAGAAAACAGCTAGTTATCATTTTATTCTCTGAGATTTCTTTTTAGGGTAACCACACCTACGCTAAGTCATTTTTGGCACCCACTGCCAACAAAAGAACAGTATTCCAAACAGAGTGGAGTGTTCACATTTAAATTTTCTTCAGTGTTTCCAGGTGCTATGAAAAGAATAAAATACTTTATGGAGGATAAAGCTCAGAGGACAGGACTTTTGAGTTTCCTATGGATGGTGCTAAGCCTATAGGAGTCCTCTAGTCAGTAAAGAAAGACATTGTGTAGCAGGTTCACCACATTTTCCAGAGAGGGCTAATGCCTAAAAAGTTACTATTCTCTGCATGGCTACACCATTGCTAATGGAGCTAAAGGAATTGAAGCAAAAGAAAAGAAAACGATATTACATGAAAAAGTTGCCATTTTTCTAAGTGTGCCCTCTATTTTGATCATTCTTGACAGTCCCATTCAAATACATTTGCAGCCCAGCTAAATAATTTCCTTAGGCCTTAAAAGGAAAGCCACCTCCTCCCTAGACCTCCATAGAGGTCTCCTCAGGATAACATCTGGGTGGGATTGGCAGGAGGCAGGCTCACTCTGCAGATGAATAAAGGCCTACAATATCCAGGTTTGTCAATCCAGGATCTTTTGCTTAGAAAAACACTATCTGGGAAAAAACTTTACCTCAGGAAATTAATCATTACTTGAGTGGTAGCAAAAGTCAAGTGAGCATTAAATAATAACATCCTAAACAATAATAGCATAAAGCAACTGGCAGCAAGCACCACTTCTTTATTTCTAATAATTTAATAATAAAATATTTTTTCAAATTAAAATGGTCATTTGCTCCTTTTGAGAATTTAGTGGTATTACACTTAAAGACAAAATACATGTCTTTTGATTGCAATTACTGAATGCCATTTTTGAGGTGATTTCCATACATTTGTTTATGCCATAGATCAATTATAGATATGTTAATAAATACATAAGCATCTCAGAACACTGTTGCTTTAAAACTGAGCCTAAAACGCACTACAGCATACTCCACGAGCACTGGATAAGGAAAAGGAGGGCCTACTACCAAAAAACCGTGACCAATGCCAGTCCAACTGAATACAGACTTATTTTCACAGGATGATTCTAAAAAGGCACCTTCCCAAGAGCCAATTTGTTATAAATGCTCCTTTTAGTAAAAATTCCCATAACGGCCTTGGTTCTTCCTAAAATGAGCAAGTTGTCAATAAGAGGATACTATATATCATACAGAGTTCTGCCAAGCAATTCAGAAAACGCTGAGAGAAAAGCAAAAATATTATGAGGATCACTCTAATTTGGCATATTTGAAATCTAATTTGATACATAAAACCTAGTCCAAAACTGAGCTATATTGGTCCGTGGCCTACAATGTGGACATCATTGTAGATATTTGTAGAGTTTGCCTAGTTAGTATAGACATGTATGACCCATGTTGCTCTGAATAATTTTTTCACTTTTTGCTTTTATAAGTTTTATAATTATGATTTTACTTTCTATTATAGTAGAATGTTTTCTCATTATATAGCAAAGGCTATTAAGATTTGCTAAGTAGAATTTCACATGAAAATAAACTTTACGAGAAAGATATTCTCTCAAATAAAGCTATTTAAATTAAGGAGGCTGTAATTAAAACTGGTCTGATAATACATTCAAAACTCTTTCCCTCTAAATGGAAAATATTGTTTCCTACCCTATTTGATGACAAAGTCAGTTTACACATGAGTTCATGGTAGGCCAAAACTGCTTTTGTAAGTTAAATGTAAAAATAATAGAATGAAATAATAAATGTTAGTTATTTACCTGTTATCCTCATATCAAAATCCTGCATCACAACCGTCTTTGCTTTCCAGGATGCTAACTCCCCCACAGAAATTCATGCACAACTTCTGGGAATCTAAAAGCAAAATAAGAAGACTTAAGAGATGATGACACTTATAATAAATTGAATAGGCAAATTCATTATTAGTCCAAAAAACCCACCTTCCCCTATTTGCTTTTTTTTTTTTTTAAGTTCATTTATTTCTTCTACGAAGAGAGAGACAGACATAAAAAGAGAATGGTCTTCATGCCATGATCCGCCCCCATTTTCCACCAGGCCAGATCATGGGCATGAGCATGTACCCAGGGTGTAAGTGAGACCTTGGGGTATGAACCTGAGACCTTCTCCTCCCACACAGGCAGGGCATTGCATTCCTACTGTGCCACCACCTGGATTCTCCACCATCTTTGAGAAAAGAAAATTTGGAATGCAATCCCTCAGAAGCTTCCCCCCTCCAAGAAAGTATCTCCTTTCTTTTACGATAATTTAAATCTTTTAAATAACTACTTCTATTGGGCTAGTAGATGTCATAGCAGTTATGGCCCTGTATTCCCACACGGCTGACTGGGGTTGGAACCCTGGATCTAGTGGTTGAAAATTACACCAGGCACACATGCATTTGTGCCCAAGATCCCAAGAGGAGAATGGATTGTAGCATGGTCATCCCCCCAAGGGGTGATTTCTCACAGTCTCTCTCACTGTCTCTGTCTTTCTGTCTCTCCCTCTCCAGTGAGTGCACATACCCTAAGGCAAAAATCTTTTAAAATAAATAAATGCATAAAATAAAATAAAATAATAAAATGACTAAGTACTTCTATTAGAAAGGAATTGCCTGTAAAAGCAAAAGTGGAAGCAATTATGAAAATAATGTTACAGTTAAAACTTGGTGCACTGGACTAGAAAATGGACCACCACAGCCCATGACACTATTTTGCCTTCACACAGATGTTTCTACAAAACTTCTGTTGGTGCATCAGCAACTAAACTTCTCTGGATGAAATTTCAGATAACCTCACTGCAAATGCTTTTCTATAGTTAGTTCAGCAATGTTAATAGTCTGTGCTAACAATTTCTGAAATAAGAACCCAAGACCAAGCAGAGTAAAAGCCTAAGAGTTCACAAACTCTAAGTAATGAGGAAAAAAATTTTCTAAGAATTAATTCAAACAAGTGTGATCCAAAGAAATGCACAAAATATCAAACCATTAGCTCAAATAGATTAATCAATCAACCATCATAAGATGCTTTATTTTCCAGTATAAAAGACCCACATAAAAACAGTACTATGTTACCCAGATGGCTATTGTGTAGTGCTCTTTCTTTCTGACAAGTTATTATCAAAACCCTCATAGGAAGGACTATGGCATTAAGGCATGACAGATAAAATATGCCTTTCCCTAGTGGCACTTCATGTATGCATTCAAAGTGCTTAAAGGAAGTATTAATAGTTTGCTTTAATTCCCCTCCTCCTTCCTGCACATCCCTGCAGAAGCACTTCAGGACACCCTGTGCACTTTGAGACATGAATCACTGTAAGCAAGTAGGCCCACTCAGTTCCTCAAAAGACACAAAAGGTGCAAAAATAGCTTCTGCAATTGAAGCAAGAATCACGTCAGCAGCCAGATGAATGTGGGTGGTCAGATAAGATTTGGTTGCTGCAAAGGGCAAATTATTAAGTAAATGCTAGATTTATTTTCTTTTAAACTTTGTTCTCTTGTCTCAAATCAACCATTCGGTGGCACTCAAAATGACATCTGACATGTTTTACTCTGCTCAAAACTGAAAGTTTCATCACCATCAAGAGCATGGAGGACGAACAACAAAAGAATAGTAATAGTGTCCTAAAAAAATAATGATAAAGGGAACCAGCAGTTAGCGTAATGGCTATGTCACTGGACTCCCACGTAGTCGACCGCGGTTCATGTCCTGGACCCGGTGGCTTAGCACTCACGCCGGGCGCATGTGCGTGCGTGCCCAAGATCCCGAGAGGAGAATGGAGGAGAAGGGATTGCGGCATGACCATCCCCCCTGGGGGGTGATTTCTCGCTTTCTGTCTCTATGTCTCTCTCTGTCTGTCTGGTGAGCGCACGCGCCCTATAGCGAAAACCTCTCAAAAAAAAAAAATGATAAAAAGACGGACATGTTCTTTAAGATAATTAACTTTATCTGTATTTTTCACATGCCAAATATCAATTCACTTCAAAAAAAGGAAAAGAAAGTTATTCAATAAACAAACTAACAAACAAAAACTGTATCTTGATAAAATGACCTAAGGCACAGTAAAATATAGCATCCTCTAGAAAACAAATTGCTGAGTTATTTTATGCTTTGAGCAAAACTCACCCAAGACATAAGTGGGCCAAGACTGTATAAGTTATTTAGAGAGTACAATAATTGGCAGTGTTAAGTGACTACCTCTGACTGGTGGTCTCACAGTCACTGAACTAAGAAGTAAGATGGGGGAACCAGCAGTTAGCGTAATGGCTATGTAGCTGGACTCCCACGTAGTCGACCACGGTTCGCGTCACGGTGGCTTAAAACTCACGCCGGGTGCGTGTGTGTGCGTGCCCAAGATCCCGAGAGGAGAATGGAGGAGAAGGGATTGCGGAATGGCCATTCCCCCTGGGGGGTGATTTCTCGCTTTCTGTCTCTCTGTCTCTCTCTGTCTGTCTGGCGAGCGCACGCGCCCTATAGTGAAAACCTCTCAAAAAAAAAAAAAAAAAAAAGAAGTAAGATGGGAAATGGAGAACTTCATTTCTCAGTAGGCTAGTACCACACCCACTCCTTCCAGACATGTTCATTCCTACGTACAAACAGCCTCCAGAGACAAAAACAGAGCACCTCAATGCCCCACCAGGAGCTGTGACAGGACCAAGGGCCTCAGTTCTGACTGGTTTTCCAGTTTTACTTTCTGTGACAAGGGCTACTGGAAAAAGGAAATGCTTGTCTCATGATATGCACATATAACTGCACTTCCAGATTGTAGAAGAAACTCCTTTCATTCAATAAGAGGATTGGAAAATTCATGACCTCTTTAATGTTTGGTTTTTATCTTGAAGAGCCAAAATACAATACTAATATTTTTATTTTTTTCTTACAGAAACTTCCAGGTAATTAAGTGATTTAGGGAAAAAAAAGATCCAAATGATACTAGCATGAAAAGACACTGATTTCTGTAATTTTGCACAAATCATTCTGTTGCAAATTGGAATCAGTAGCAGCCTCTACAAGGGAGATAATTACTGTTCTTATTAAAATGATGACAAGCAGAGACCACCTCTGAAAATCATTTTTTGCAATAATCTTCAGTGAGTTTTTGTACCTCAGTTTCTCCACCAAAACAAAGGATAAAATTCACTTTCCTCAAACAGCTTTTGAGAATGCAGTAGGACAACTCAGGCTTACGCTCTCTAGAAATCAGTGGCTCACTTAGTATATTGTTTAAATAATTGAATGAAAGAGGAGAGACTGTCATTTTTTATGCATTTTTTAGGTTATTAGACTCATAGAATTACTAGGCAATGAAAACTTAATATTTAATAACCTAACAGGTTTTCAGGCAGCGTGCTAAAAAATTGTCAGATACCCTCACATTATTTAAAATTCATTCCTAAATAGGAAACGAAAATTATCTTTTACTTTACTGAGTGCAGGCCGAGTTTTCTGTTGGCCTGTGGGTTTATGAGAGAAACACTTGAAAATATTTTCCAATCTCCCATTTGTAATAAACACAAATTTTGAGTATTAGTCTTTCTACCTGAGGAGTTTCTCAGCTTTTCTACTCTTTTCTCTACCTTCTTTTTTAAAAAAAAAAAATTTAATTTTTTTTCCCATGTGGTGTATATGCTCACTAGGGAAAGACAAAGAGAAAGAAAGTGAAAAAATATCCCCCAGAAAGACTGGCAATCCCTTCTCCTCTTTTCTCTCCTCAGGACTCTGGGCATCCATGCCCAGCACCCAGCAAGATTTTCAAGCCGCTCAGTCCAGGACTCGAACTCAGGCTGGCAATATGGAAGTCCAGCACATTAACTAACAAGCAACCTGCTGGCCCCATCTACTCTTAGAAGAAAAAAAAATAATTGATTTTAGAGATTTGTTCTTGGATACTTATAAGATATTATCATTAAAGTAAGCAAGGTTGGGCTAATGATAGATGGTAGGAAGATAGATAAACCGATGTTTAAGTAAACCAATATTTGGCAGGACTTTTTATTTCCATTCTCTGTTCTCCAAATGATTTTAAAATAACTTATGGTTGGGGTCAGCAGATGGTGTAGTTGTTGAGGCACTGGACTCCCACATGGCCAACAGCGGTTCAATTCTTGGACCCAGAAGCTTAAAACTCATGCTGGATATGTGTGCATGCGTGCACAAAATCTCGAAAGGACAATGGGACAATGGAGGAGAAGGGATTTGTGGTGTGGTCATTCCCCCCAACTACCGCCCCCTGCTCCAGGAGGTGATTTCTCACTCTCTCTTGTCTCTCAGGTGAGCATATGTGTCCTATAGCAAAAAATTTTCTCTTAAAAAAAAATCCAAAAAGAAGTTATAGTTTAATATGACTTTTGGATCATAACTTTAGAAAAACTAATAATATAAACTAGTTACATTTTGAATGAGAGCTGTCACAATTTTAAATAGTTATTTGCACAAACTCTATGAAGAGATCATAACACAGTTAAAAGAATGAACACTACTCTTCATTCACTGGAGAAAGGACACTTTTTTTTTTTTTGGAGAGGTTTTTCGCTATAGGGCGCGTGCGCTCGCCGGACAGACAGAGACAGAGAGACAGAAAGTGAGAAATCACCCCCCAGGGGGGATGGTCACGCCGCAATCCCTTCTCCTCCATTCTCCTCTCGGGATCTTGGGCACGCACGAACACGCGCCCGGCGTGAGTTGTAAGGCACCGGGTCCAAGACGCCAACCGCGGTCGACTACGTGGGAGTCCAGCGACATAGCCATTACGCTAACTGCCGGTTCCCGAGAAAGGACACTTTTAATTTTATAGTAGAGAGTAGAAAAGATTCGAGTAGTGACTAAAGGACACCAAAGGAGAAGTGCTCAAGAGTGTTCAAGATACACTCCGTCAATTTCACCAGGTTTTGCAGAGACATCATTTTTTCTCTACCCAAAACGAAACAAACAAAAGGTCCATTGTTCCACTTTGGAATGACCAAAATGGCAAGGCAAGATGAGGTTGGGACTACAGAAGACAGGAGAATGTAGGCACAGGCTGGAAGGATACACACACACACACACACACACACACACACACACACACCATGGATCAGTATGAGGGCTATAAGCTTGGATCATTAGAAATAATATCAATACAGGGGCTAGCAGATGGCGTGGTGGCTAAGGGCACTGGATTCCCACATGAGTGACTATGGTTCGAGTCCTGGCCCTCTCTGGTCAAAATTTAAATAAATAAATAAAGATAAGCAAAATAATTCTCTTTTAAAAAAAAGAAATAATATCAATATGGAGACAGAGGTTGGAATTGGGTTTGAAATATAAAGAGGAAGTTTAGAGATATGAGTAGGAAAAGAGGAAGGTGGCAATTTTGAACCATGGGACAGTTTATTACTAGACAATGAAGAAGTCTAGGAAAAGTCAAGAAGGCATGGAGGTCCAAAAATACCCCAAAACACAAAAAAAACAAGTTATGGTTTAATATGACTCTTGGATCAGTCTTGCAAATGATTAAGGTTCTGCTGGGAAACCTCATAAGTATCTCCAATGTCCTTTATTTTCTCTGAGGTGAAACCAATACACACTACATCATAATTTTAGAAGAGCTAATACAATAAACCAGTTGTACTTTAAGTGAGAGCTGTCACAATGTGGAGCACAGGCTGGGCTACATGAGAGGTCTGGGTTCGAATCCTGATCCAACCTGAAAGCGGAGTGTGGGCACAGTGATGTGCACCTGTATCTCCAGCTTGGGAAAGGTGGGGCAGCAGGATCACAATATGGTGGGACCCAGTCTTAAAAACAAGAAGGTACACAGAAAGAGGAACTCTCACCATAGAGTTTTTGCATGAGGAGGCTGGGGCAAGCTGAGTCAAAATTAGCCTACTTCGCCATTTTTCTTCAGGGTTCTGGCTCGAGAAACTGCTTGTAAAAATGACCCCAGAGCTGTCTGTAGTCTATTACTGCTTCTCAGCAGGTAATCACTGCTGGGGCATAGAAAAGATATAAAATGAAGCATCATGTAAATAAAAGCACTAAAAACAAAACATCATAAAGCAGGTCCATGTGCACTAGAGCTTGCTACTTAAGCTCCATAAGGAGATTTTCTGCTTATATTTTTAAAGATTTATCTATTTATTTATTTATTCATTATCATCGTTTTTCAATTTTGACCAGAGAGAGAAAGAGAGAGAGCGAGCAAGCCACCAGGCCCAGAACGCGAACCACGGTTGGCCATATGGAAGTCTGGCGCCTTTAACCACATGCCACCTGCCATCCCTGGTTTTCTGCTTATTGTATGACAATTTTAGACATTTATTGAATATCTACTACATGCTGGGAAAGGGCTAAGTATATGAAATACAAAAAGGGAAAGATAAGCTCAGCATTTTAAAAACTCTGAGCTTTAGGAGGGAAACTTCTGTGAGCAAGTAAGTTCAACAAAGTACTTTAGGTGTTCTGACATAAATATATACAGTGCTAAGGAGACCACAGCTAAGGGAATGGGGTCAGCTTGGGACAGCAGCAATGCCCTGCTCCAGTGAAGCTGGAACAAAGTGTGTCCTGTACTGTACTCACCAGGCGTGGGCACCTAGAGGCTGGAGTCTCATGTGTGGCCTATGGAGGATCCTTGTCTTTCATTCACAGTAAATAAATAAACTTGAAAAGTTAAGAAAAAAAAAAAGATGGGAGAGACTGGCCCATTCTATCTGAAGAATTAATTAGGAAAAGCGTGATAATGACACTGAGTTGTTTTTAAAGATAACTGTTTGTTAATATACACAAGTACATGGTTCTCTGGGTTAGGTTTAAATACATTTGTCAGATGAAGCAAAGATACAAGGCTCTCATTCTAGTTTCCCATAGCTATATATACTTTATTTCATAGGGGTAGAACGTTGGTTCATGGGACTGTTTCAAGAATAAGATGTTCTAGTTAATTCAACCTGTAGTTAGGTAGAGACGTAGAGAAAATGATTTGTGTTTTAATATCTGCTAGTGATTATTTTTGAAAGTGCATTAGACTTCTTCTCTAGTTAATTACAGTCTACTGAACATAACTTAATCTTTTTCAATGATTCCGGATGGTACTGAAGCCTCTGGTCATCATTCTGCATCTTGGGTGTGCAGGTCTGGTGCTGGCAACTCAACCTTTTGCCCGCATGTGTCTTGAAGCATATGGCAAGTTTTCCAAGATTAGAGTGATCACTGAGGTTTGTTTTCCTCAATACAGTTTGGCATCGGAAAAGGCGGACATCTGACTAACTTACTTTAGGAGCCAATAAGTAATCATAAACTCCCAACATCACTTAATTTTTTAGCTTACTAGGTATCATTCAGGGAGTGTCTAGTACTGTGAAAGAATTTAGAAATCATTGAATTGATCTGGCAACTAACAGATAAAAAAGGTGAAAATCGGAGAGGTCAAATGACTTGCTCAGGGAACCATGGTTCGTTATGATGGTTTCTGGTCTACAATTTAGGTCTTTGAACTCTCAAGTCAATTGTGCTTTACTCTCTATACTACCTCCTTCTATAGAAACTTTATTACTCTAGCCCTGTTATAGAAACTGAGTGTGTAAAAGAGTGAGAAATAAAGAATAGGTGGTCTTGAAACCTGAATGAGCCAAGTTGTTTACACTCCATACTTTAATCAGCCAAAGAAAATAACAACCCCTGAAAATAATCCTCCACTGGACTGTTAATCAGTTTGTATAGAAAACAGGAATAAAGTCAATGAAAATTTTAATTGTTCTCAGATGGATAAATGGAAGCAAAATTAGGTGTCAAAATAATCAATTTCTACAAATAGTTCATTAGGTACTATTCAAAGCAAAAACAATTGCTTATATCACAACCTATTTTCAGCATAAGCTATTCTATGATATCAAGTTTTTTATGCTCTTATAATGAATATGTTAAAGTAAATATGAGGGCTCTTCAAAAGTTCTTGGAATATGCATCTAATGAAAAAATAAACGCATGGGTTTTGGGAACCAGCAGTTAGCGTAATGGCTGTCGCTGGACTCCCACGTAGTCGACTGTGGTTCGCGTCCCGGACCTGGTGGCTTAAAACTCACGCTGGGAGCATGTGTGTGTGTGCCCAAGATCCCAAGAGGGAAATGGAGAAGAAGGGATTGCGGCGTGACCATCCCCCCTGGGGGGTGATTTCTCTCTTTTTGTCTCTATGTCTCTCTCTGTCTGTCTGGCGAGTGCACGTGCCCTATAGCGAAAAACCTCTCAAAAAAATAAATAAATAAATAAAATAAACGCATGGGTTTCAAAGTTTGTTCACACCAAACTCAAATTCCATTTTTCCATGAATTCATTTTCTAAATTGAGTCCTGAGATCATCTTCCCAAAAGCAGTGCAGCTCTTTCCCTGGTAGTCACTAGAGGTAAGCTCCTTGGTCCATAATACCAAAAATTTCACCAAGGAGGAATGTGGAGACATGGTAACCCTATCTCCATGGGCACTGCTTCTCCTGCAGAACGGTGTGTGCTTCACTGTTTAAGAAAGGGCAAATCCAAATATATGTTTTATGCTATTAGAAATCTTCCTTATTTTCTCATTTGTAATGCATCCTCCCATTTTAATTTTTCTCCCTCTTCTTTCTATTTCCTCTATTCTGTCCTTTAACCTTAACATTATAATGGAAGTTAAGTAACTTCTTTTTGTCAATATTTATTCTTTAACTAAATATTTGGAAGACTAGGGATCAAATTAAAGGAGGTTTATTTGACTACTATACTCTGGTGAGAAGTGCCACACAATAAGGTCTTATCTCCAATGTATTGTTTTCCTTATCTTTTACAGTGTTTATGTTAACCATTTGGCTGCAACAGATATACATAAATAAGGTCATGATTCTTTTTCCAATTTTCCTTTTACTCCCGAGTATGCCAAGACTAGCATAAAGAAAGAACAATGTTAACTCTGGATTATGTAAACAAAGAGAACTGAGAAATCAAATAATAAAATATGCATTATATTCATATGTATTCATAAAATAGGCTGACCTTGCCTGAAAAAAATTCGTCTCTTAGGGAAGAACCTCCCACATCAATGAAAATAATACCCAAAGCAATGAAAGCACAGCCGAAAACTCAAATTGCATCCCATATTTCATGCTAAAAATGATCTCGGATGTGATGAAAAATAACTGTCTTCAGTCCCTCTACCCTATGTTTACACACAATAAAGAGCCCTTGGAGAAATCAAGGCAAAGCCACCTATGACCTATTAAATAACCAAACCGGAAGGGCCCTGTCTACTTCTAGTAGCTGAGTTGTGAAAAGAATTGATTTTATTTCTTCTCTTTACAATTTTTCTAGACAATGGAGAAATTTGCTGTGAGCCAGGGTAGATATACAACCACAGAAAATTGAAGAATGATTTTGATTTAACACTGTCCCAGGATCTGTGAGGCAGATACTAACCCTCAGGTTTTTAGAAACGGATATAAGTTTGGCACACAGCAAGTAACCCGCACATCAGTTACTATCAGAGTTTAAGAAACCATATAATCAAAAAGGGCTTGGCCAACTAGGTAAGACTATTAATAGATACAGGTGAGTGGTTCAATCGGAAGTAATGCTTTACCCAAATGAAGTACCTGGTCAGCTTTGTAATTACTATACTATCTACCTGGCACAAGTGCTACCTGGGGGGTATTCAGGTACTTAATTTCTTGGTACTTTGATAAACTGAATGGCATTCATATTTTCAGCCTCTCCCTGGGGTTAGAAAAATACCTAAGTTTTAAGTAGGTATTTTTAAGAGTCTATTGGGCAAATTCTATCAGAAGGAATTGCGGCATGACCATTCCTCCTGGGGGTGATTTCTCGCTTTCTGTCTCTATGTCTCTCTCTGTCTGGTGAGCACACGTGCCCTATAGCGAAAACCTCTCAAAAAAAGAAAAAAGAATATATGAAAAATTTATCTGAGTTTATAAAATATATCCAAATAATTAGTGACATACACAAAAGTTTATCTTTAATATTTCAAAAAAATTGATGACAATGACCTACAAACTACTATCTAGAACAGATTTAAAACATATTTTAAAAAGTTTATATATTGTGTTTTGATCATTTTTTTAAAGCTGAGGCAATCTGTTCTATATGCCAAATGTGAAAAATGACTTATAATAAGTTTTAAAATTTACTGGGTTTTAGAAATACAGATTATCACTTAACATCCAGAATACAGATTCTTTACCTTATTAAATTAACTATATTCAACCACAAATATATTGAAAAGCCAAAAAGCCATTTGAATATCCCACACAACACAGGACAGCAACTAATAACAGATAGATGTCAGTTGTCAGATGAATGAGTGAATGAATGAATGAATGAGTGAACTAATGAATGAGTGTGAATACACTGACAGAAGTGCATTCAGCACTGAGAAAAAAAAATTCTTGCTGAATAAATGAAAACATAAGCCCTCAGATATGGAGCGTGGAAGAGATTTTGGCAAGTCCACTCCCACATCCAACCACCTAGGAGATTGAAGCTCAGTGAGACAGAGTAACCTATTTGGGCCTTGGGGTAGCTGAGTACCCCAAAATCTCAAAAAAAGTTAGATTTAGAACTTATGGCACGCTTTCAGCTTCCTAACACAAAGAGAAACGTTCTTTTATACAAGTTGAGAGGTATGAAGTTAAATAGGTTATATTAGAAATTTAGATACAGTCATGGCGGCACAGGACTGACACAGACCTGAATGACACTGGGCCCCAAGGGGCCTAATTGGTTCCAGGTACATAAGAAGAAATACTATGGGGACCAGCAGTTAGCGTAATGGCTATGTCGCTGGACTCCCATGTAGTCAACTGTGGTTTGAGTCCCGAACCGGTGGCTTAAACTCACGCCGGGCGCGTGTGCGTGTGTGCCCAAGATCCCAAGAGGAGAATGGAGGAGAAGGGATTGCGGTGTGGCCATGCTCCCTGGGAGGTGATTTCTTGCTTTCTGTTTCTCTGTCTCTCTCTGTTTTCTGGTGAGTGCATGCATCCTATAGCAAAAACCTCTAAAAAAAAAAAAAAGAAGAAATACTATGAAGAAGAGAAGGAATAATTAAAGATCTTATGTCTTCTAATTCTGCATAACTACCTAAAGCATACCACTGCAACAATCACCATGCACTTCATTATACAGGCACTCAAGAAATATTGATGGACTAAATAGTGTCACTAGTGATTGATGTGATTTTTTTCAATGTTTTCATTAATAATTTATCAAAGGAAATGACTGATGATTGTATGCCTCATTTTTTCCCAGCTCAATAATTAACAGGATATTATGTCCACTATCTGCTACTATGGACAAAGCAAGGTGTCTATTCTAATTTATTTAGCAACTTAAAAGGAGTCACGTGGTTTACAAGTTTTGTTTGTTTGTTTTTAGATTTTTTGCTATAGGGCAAGTGTGCTCAATGAGGGATGGCCACATCACAATAACTTCTCCTCCATGTCCTCTCGGGATTTTGTGCATACACACATATGTGTCAGGTCGGTTTTTCAAGCCACCAGGTCCAGGACTCAAACCACCGAGTGGGCCATGTGGGATCCAGTGCCTTAACCACCACATCACCTGTTGGTCCCCGGTTTACAATGATCTATTTCAAGTGAAGACATATGAAACGAACTGATCTGGTCCCCATATCAGGGAGAATTTTATTTTTACTTAAAATAGCTTAGAGCTGCTTCATTTTAAGCCTATGTAGTATTTTCCTTTGGGGTAGCTACTCGAAAACTAGCATCTAAATGGGTGGCCTTCCCCTTGAAAGCTTCTCGGCCTTCTAGCATGTGTTTTGGTCACTAACATCATTTCCAGCTTTAAGTACTATTTCTACTTCTGTTTTTCATTTGTCTCATATGCACCCTAAACACTATGTACACACACACACTACTCAATAATAGGGACTATTACAAAAAACATGATACATGTAGCTAAGAATTGGTTCCAAAACTGAATCTATTTGTGTATTTCAATAGTGTCTGGACAGTATAATTACAAGAACTAATTGGTTCCAGGTATATAAGAAGTAATGGAAACTCCCTAAATATTTGCCTTTTCCTTCGGCCTTCAACTGTATTGATTCCAAGAAAAGACTTGGTAAATTCAACAGAAAAGGTACATGTAATACAACTCAATTGAAACACTAATTATTTTTCCCTCTCTAAGGAATTGCATAGGAATAATATGGAAATAATATGGTCAAATTGTATTATCTTTGAGACATGGTCAAATTTCCAGCTACTGTCAAAGCTCAGCAGCAGACATGGTAAATACATCTGACATGTTCTTGGACACAGATAACTTACACTGGCAGATACTACGCACAAATCCTGCACCCTGTACTGAAGAGGCTGAATGAAGATTTTACATTTGTTGAACATTCATGGGGTTACAAAATTGCACTTTAATAAGTTTGAATCCATTGGACCAGAAAGTGTTCCAAGTTTCAAATCAACCTTTACTTTTAAGGTATAAGCATCAATTATCTTAAGTGTTACTAAAATTTTAAACAATGAATTAAAGAGCCTAAAAAACATTTTCAGTGTCATTTTGATTAACCAGTAAAAAGTGATTTGGTTTGGGGACCAGCAGTTAGCATAATGGCTATGTCGCTGGACTCCCACGTAGTCGACTGCGGTTCGCGTCCCGGACCCGGTGGCTTAAAACTCACGCTGGGCGCATATGCGTGTGTGCCCAAGATCCCGAGAGGAGAATGGAGGAGAAGGGATTGCGGCGTGACCATTCCCCCAGGGGGTGATTTCTCGCTTTCTGTCTCTATGTCGCTCTCTGTCTGTCTGGCAAGTACACGTGCCCCAGTGTACCGGAATGTGTAGGCCCACAAAAGCTCTCAGTTCGCACTCTACTTAATGATTCCTCGTTTACTGATGTTCTGTCAAATCTCACTTTTCACTCTTCACATGTATCACTGAAGGAAAAATAATTAGTTTAAAAACCTTATTGAGAATTTATCATGGGACCTGCAGAGGGTATAATGGTTACATCGCTGGACTCCCACATAGTCGACCATGATTTGAGTCCCAGACAGATGGCTTAAAACTCACTCCAGGCACATGTGCGTACGTGCCCAAAATCCCAAGAAGAAATGGAGGAGAAGAGATTGTGGCATGGCCATCACCCCTGGTGGGGGGGGGGGTGGTTTCTCACTTTCTGTCTCTCTAGCAAGCGCATACGCCCTATAACAAAAAATACCTCAAAAAGGAAAAAAAAATGTGTCATTAGCACAGATTCTCATCCAAACAAAAAAGAGGAAAATAAATAAATACAAATAAATAAATAAATAAAAACAAATATATAAAATCACAGAGAACATTACAAAATTAAGTATTTTATCATATTGTCTAATTTCTATCAAGCTTGCTCTGGTTTCAGTGAGAGCCTTAGGTAAGGTGCCAGAATGAATTTTACTGCAGCATCTATGGTCTGATTTTTTTTTTTTAAAGAATTATTTAACTTTATTTATGTATTTTAAATTAACCAGAGAGGGATAGAGAGAGAGATAAAGTGAGAAAGCAAGCTGTCAGGTCCTGGACTTGAACCAAGATTGGCCATGTGGAAGTCCAGCGTCCTTAACCACTATGCCACCTGCTGGCCCCATATGGTCTGATTTTTAACACAGGTAGAAGTTATTTGAACAAGTAGACTATATTACCTCTGGAAAATGATTTAGTACTGCCTTGTCGATGTACATTATTTCATTTTTCCAAAGCTTGTGAGGTCAGCCTCATAACATCCTTCCAATGTTAGAAGGGCATGAAGACACCCAGGCTTAGAAAGGGAAAGCATTTGCCAAAGCAGTTTCTCAAAGATCACACAGTCAGCACATAGCTTTTGGCCCCCTGCTTCCAGGCTCAAGGGTATTTCCACAGTCCACATGTGGACAAGGGTTTAGGATCCCTCTGCTTAGGACTACTGGGCGAATTCCTTGCTTTCCCTGAGCTTGAGTTTCATTATATGGAAAACGGAAATAATAATAGTGGTGAGCCAAAATACAGATGCCATGAGATAGTGGTTTGTCGATTTGAATCACCAACTATGAGGGGGAGCAGGATCTTGAAAAAGCTCATGGACAAGTGTATTATGAAAAAACTATATAGATCTTAAAAAATTTTTGCACCAACATAAACTCGTACTTTAATTTCGCTTTACCATGAACGTTCTGAAGTTCCCTCATACTATATGTTGTTGCTGTTGATGTAAATAAACAAAGCACTTCTGGTGCTGACAGAAGAAGCCAGAAAAACCAGAAGGAATTCAAAGGCCTGAGTCCTAGATAATAATATGTATTGTTTCACCAGATAAGTTCTATCAACAACAGTAACCAGTCAGAATGTTTTTGTTGTTGTTGTTGTTGTTGTTTTGTCTTTGGCATGAGGCATGTGAGCTCTCCAGAGAGACAGAAAGAGGTAAAAGTGAGAAATCATCCCCCAAGGGTGATGCTCACACCAGAATCCCTTCTCCTCCATTCTTCTCTCAGGATTCGGGCATGCAAACACACGTCTGGTGTGATTTTCAAGCCACTGGGTCTGAGACTCGAACCATGGTTGGCCATGTAGGAATCAAGCACCTTAACCTCTGTGCCACCTGCTGGCCCCCAGAATGCTTTTTACACAATTGACTAAGGTGACTAGTTTGCAGTTAATCATGGCCAACCAAAACAGCATATTTAACAGCAAACAAGTATTCATTTTAGTCATTAAATAAAATCACTTTCGCATCCACCCAATACTTAAAAGTTCTGGATGAAAAATTTTTTTCTTTCTTCCTTTATAATTACGAATTAATTAAACTTCATCTACACAAGTGAATTAAATTAAAATATTTAGTTCTAAATAGTTTTCACAACCCTTTCCCACATGGTGCAAAGAAAGTGGTTGTCACTTATCTGTAAAGTAACAAATCTGAAATGCTTCCCCAGGGAGATAGTAATTAAGACTTTAAGCTAATATGAGCACAATTCATTTAGATAGTGGATGGACATGACATCACCCAGAACTGTAAATAAAGTTATTCTTCTTGAATAACAATTTTCTGTTGTGTATACATGTGCTTGGTGTGTCTACCTAGTATGTACACTTATGTCTGGAAAATCCCTTCTGTTTTCTGCTAACATAGTAATTTTTATATCAGGGAAGAATGTTATAAATAATTCGAACCTAGGCTTCCAGGTGACAGCCTGTTAAATGAAGGAAGATTTTCATCCTGAGAAGCCAGAAGAAATCGTCTCTCCTTTTGATTTGTGTGGTGAGGAGAGGAAGTCAAGAATCTCTTCTGTCATAGAGACCACCATGGGAGGTCTCAGTTTACTGGCACATTTGATACACAGAATGCCTGGAGTCAAAGAACTGAGCAAAAGAAACCCTACACTGAAGGCTGATGACCACACCAGGGCTGAAAGCACAGTGCCCCTGGACTTCCGTGGATAACGAGCCAATAATGTCTGTTGTCCTGCTTTAGAGAGTTTGGCTCTCTACTCCTTGCTATCCCAGGTATCATACAAATGCTGTGGTGAAAAGATCTTGGTTAAAATGGATTGGGGGCCCAGATGATCATTCATGATCCTGCTGGCTAGGAGGGCTGCAGGGAGGATCATGGCATTGAGACCTTGTTGAGGGGCTTGTCTCTCTCTCTTATTCTCTGTTTTTCATGAAATAAATGGACTTCAAAACCAAAACCAAAACAAAAAAATAGATTTGGATGGTGTTTTCCCCTTCCAAATCTACCTGTACACCCATGGGGAAGGTATCCAGTAGAGCAATAGCATGATTGCACGGTCTTCCACCAGAACTGCAATTTTCTGCTTAATTCACTCTTCAAATGAAAAGCAGTCCTGTTCCTGACTGCTCAGGGTCCAGCGTGACCCTATGAAGACAGTGTCAGGATGAAGAAGCACATGGACTCTGCAGTTAAGACAGAATGGGCCTCAATCTTAATACACCATTCACTAGCTTGGAGAATTTTTTCTTTTTAAATGACAGAGTGTGAGGAAAAAGGAAAAAAATTATATAGATATTTGTGTAATAATTCTCTCTCTCTCTCACTCTGTGTGTGTATGTGTGTGTGTGTGTGTATACTCAAATATCTGTATGTGAATATTTGTGTAATAAATACATATACCCACATATAAATATCTATACATGAAAAAACAAACATCTTTCTATATATGTATGTGTTTTTGACAATGTCTCTCCATTGTGATCTTCTGCCTCAGCATGCTGGCTAGTTAGGATTAGACACATGTCACCATTCCTAGCCTGTTTAGATTGGGTCATGATCCTAACCCAGCCACTTATGTGGCCCCAACTTTGCACCACTATGGCTAGACATAGTGTGAGATCTGGGTAAATTACTAACCTTCCTAATGTACGTTTTCTAATTATAAGATAAAGCTACAAATAATTCCTATGCCAGAATGTTGTATTAATTGAGATACTACATATAAATGATTCAAGACAATACTGGGACTTTTAAAATGCCATAAATTATTGGCATTCTTATGTATATACAAGCAGAGCTAAATTTAGAGCAGCTAACTATATCAGCAAACATTATATTATTAACAAAACTAGGTACTTGACTTTTGTTATTTGAGCTCTAAGAATAGCAAGCGTATTTAATCAGTTGAAAATGGTTATTTGATTTTACATGGACATTAGCAAATATAGAAAGCATGTTTATATTTGTAGATTTTGTCTTGCGTAGGTATAACTTAAAAGTATGAAAATGCTGACGAGGCAAATAAACATTTTGTTATACATAGAAACCATTCAACAGAATATCAACACTGTAAGAATTTCTGTTCCAGGTTCTTTGTTTGTATTTCATGACAGAATTACTAGCCATAAAATATAACTCATTCCATGGCTTGTCAGCCAGAAAAGTGTCACTCTCATGTTACGTGTAACCCAGAAGGAACGTAGCTCTGTTTGCAGTACCACCTAGGTACCCCTAAAAAACAGACAGCAACCTCTATCTTGTCAGTATTTAGGACAGCCATATCTCTGTGAGGGCTAAGACTCTAAGAAAAGGAGAGAGAGAGCAGGAGGCATCATCTTTTCTTGGAAGAACCAAATATTTATATTGCTATTTATGGTTTCCTCTGATCCTGTAGAATAATGGATAAATGTTAGTGAATTTGTGGGCATTAGTCATCAGCTTTAAAAGTAACGAATTATTTGAGAAATTAACAATTGCTGAAAACCATATTCCCCCAAAACATTGTGGAAGTTCCAAACATCAGAATTCTGTCAGCCAACTTCTATAATGCAACCTGAAACTGTAATTACAGTTCATGGTGGTAGAATAGCAATCTAGTGACATCAGAAAGCAGGGAAGCCTCTGGGCTGAGATCCAGCTAGTGGGTAAAAGCAGTCCCTTGCAGGTTAGCAAAGTAGGTGGCATCAGCACCAGGCCCCGGACAAAGGTCTGGCATCACTGATTGCTTTCAAGTTTTCCTGGCTTGTTTGTGCGTGACAATCTACACATCACTAAATGTCTACGGAGAGCAGATTCTTTTCAAATCTGGGTCATATTGCTAAAGGCTATTTTTTCTCAGTATGTTCAAAACCTTATTTTTGTTGAAGAACTTTTCCAGAAATTAGATTAAGCAGCAAATGATATCTCTTTATTTCAGACTTAGCTCTGCGTTGCAGCACAGCTGGGAGGAAGCAAAAAAAAAAAAGTCACTGAAAATGTCCGCATCTGACTGGTGTGAAAATAGTGTCTTAATCACACGCCAATATGTGAGGAATTAAATCTAGGAAGAGAACATAATCTTCAGGTGCTGAAGTGTGTCTCCATTACTTCAATTTTTAGATACTTAACAACATTCAATTAACATCCATGATACGATATTAGTCATTAATAACACTTATTAAGCACCTTTGCTGCTGGTATGAGAAGTGCAAAATTCAGGTTTAATAAGGTGGGGCTCTAACTGCCAGGTGGTAGCTTCACGGGGTTTATGCTGCTCTGTAAAATGGTTTATTCTTTTCCAAGCTAAGTTTCTAAGTATTTAAAGACCTTTGTTTTTCTCTATGTTCAATATGCTCATAAACAAGAAATCCCTGACTGGTTATGAGTAAATTCATGTGAAAATCTATAAAGCATACACTTTCTACTTAGAGGGGTAAGCATGCATTTGATAAAACGTAAATGTGATAAGAAATTTAAAATTTTAAATGATGAGTTAAAATTTTACAAATTTAATATTCTAAGGGATAGTATGTAGATGAAAAAGGGAGAATTGAGAGATGTAAAAGGAATCTCCCAACATACAGGGAAATTATTTATGTGGATGGAACTAAATCAAAGGATTGGTTTTAATTTCCAAAACTGAACTTACCCTTTGATTATGAAATTGAGTGTTTCTTCTTAGGTAAATCTAAATAGCTCAAGAAAGTCATATTCTATACCAGAAAATTGTTTTAGAGGCATCACATTTTTATCTCCTCACTTCTTTTTTTAAAAAAATTTTGCCAGAGTGCATCTGCAATCACCCGAGAGAGACACAGAGAACAAGAGCACTCTAGAAAGCACACTCCATGTGGGATGCTCGCGTCAGAAGCCTTTCTCCTCCACCTCTCCCTCCGTTGAGATCTCGGACATGCATGCACAAGCAATGGGCACACCTGACAAGCTTCCAAGTCCTTGGACCACACAGCCAGTGCTCCAGCTTCCCCAACCACCATACCACAGACCATCCCTATCTCATTACTTCTTGATACTAATGAGTAAATCATGGCATTGCTGGAAAAAGACTAACTACATCATGATCATAATGTAGAAACCTCTGCATTTTGAACAAATTAGACATTGCAGTAGTCATAACAGACACTATGCACTCAGCCTGCACAGGGTGGGACATCACAGCCATTCATGCGTGGTTAGCTTGTCCCTTCCATTCTGTTCTGATGCTGCCTTCAGGTGGGATGGAAAAGGATCTTCCCTGCGTATCCCCAAGCATGAGGTCAAGCAGAGGCTGTGTCCAAAAACTACTACTAACATGGGTGCCCACAGCTATAGGTTATAGTGTGAGAGCATTCAAAGGACAACATTAAGGCAAATACCGGTATGCTTTTCCATGCTTTACCGCACTGACTTTTCACTTAAGAAGGTTAGATCAGGCCAAAGGTCACACAGATAGTAAAAGCCAAGGACAGAATTCTAAGCTTATTTTATTTTACCCTACAACCCCTAATATTTCCATTGATCCATTGCACTCTAGGTCAGTGCACTAACTCAGCACTCTTTGTGATGTATCCTTGGATAAGTCACTTCAACTTACTGGGTCTTGGTTTTCTCATCTATAAAATGGATACAATAATTCTTGCCCTGCTACTCTCCTGTTATTATAAGAAGTAAATGAATCTACCTATCTAACATATAAAAATATTATGGCAAGCCCTATCATGTGGTAGTTAAAAGGAGCTGAATTCCACATGGACAATCACAGTTTGGGCCTCAGCCCAAGTGACTTGAAAAATACACCAGGTACATGTGAGTGTGTGCATACTCAAAGAAAGTAGGAATGGAGGGAAAAGAATCATGGTGTGACCACATCCCTGTGCCTTCTAACTCTCTTTTTCTCTCACACATATACATACGCATCCCCTCTGGCAAGCAACTACACACACACACACACACACACACACACACACACATATATAAATGAAAATTACCAGATCAGTGTAAAACATGAATGTTAAACCCATGACCCTTACATAAGCCTCTATTTTATATCTATTAAGGCCAGCACAAGCTTTCTGTGTCATGACTTAAGATCTACTAGGATTTTGATCTTCATGGATCTGAGCACGCATCTGGTTCATTGCTAATCATCTTTTAAGTCTCAATATGCCGCCTTGCTAATGAGTTCCCTAATTCCTCTTCTGCGATCACATCGGACAGACAACTCCTATGGGTCATAACACTGTGCCATCCTTGTCTCTTAGTCTAGTATTTGAAGTTCTTGGAGGCAGGGCTCTGTCTGTATTTGTTAAAGTACAAACAAGATCTAAAACGCGTAATGGCTCATTCACCACTGCAGTAAAAATTTGTGCCCTCACAGATAGGTGGCTCCACTCTGGGGGTATTTAAAAACCCAGGCTTAGGGCCAGCACTTGGCATGGTGGTTAGGGCACTGGTCTCCCACATGGCCAACCATGGTTCAATTCCCAGACCTGGCTGCTTGCTTTCTCATTTTCTCCAACCCCCCGAACCCCCGCCATGTGCCCTATAGCAATTAAAAAAAATAATAACGCTAAATAATATTGAATCAATAATTTTTAAAAAAATAAAAAATAATAATTTTTTAAAACTTCTGGCTCCCTCCACCTTACAGTTTTACACCAACTGCCACAGGATTTCAAGGTTACTATGAATATCTGTTTCAACAGATGAGCATGGAAGATCACTTTCACCCACATTCCATCTACTAGAACTCAGCCACATGGCTCAGAGGGCCTGAGTAATACATTCAAACCGTGAATCCCAGAAGGATAGGACAGTTTGGTGGATGGCCAGCCAGTCTCTGCCACACTCATTCTAAAAACCTAAAAGATGCTTCCTGAGGTACAAACAGACCAATTAGTACTAGTTGGCCAAGTCTTGGCCACAAAGTAATAACGGGAAAAAGGAAAAGTACTGTATACAAAGCATGCTCACAGATCTAATTCACTTGATTTCACAAATCACAGCTTGCCTTCCTTTTCCTAATAATCTAAACTCCGTTTTGAGAAAGAAAAACTACATTGCCAGAAGAAAAAAAAAGCATCTTATGCAAAGCCTAAAGTTTCCAGAAAGAATCCCTAATAAGGATTAATCACAGAAGGAAAAGAATCATGAACAGAGGCAAAATTTACTAGCAATACATAAGAAAAGAAAATGTGACAGAGTCTGCTTGCTGTGCAATTTGCTTTAGAATTTTACATTTCTATTAGACTAAGAGGTAATATCTTGTCATGTTTCTGTAGCCAGAGTTAAGTTTACATTATAAAGTCCTGATTTTTATGTTTTAATATCTCAGTCACTTTAAAATAAATTGAGTTTAAAGACTAAATGCATGGATGCATGAATGGAAAAGATAATACTGTCATTTTGGCCGGCCATAGAGACATAACAGTAACACAGCACTCTACAATGCTGACATAGGAAGGTCCTAGGTTTGTGTTCCAAGGGCTCTATGTACACACCAGGCCCATATATGCCCATGGTCCTCACTAACTACGCTGGGGGTACATTATGGCAGGAAGACCCTGTTGGATGTGCCTCGCTCTCTGTCTCAGGAGAAAAAATAAATAAACATATAAAAAATAACCTCTTATTTTAATTAAAGTTACTATGTACACAAATAATAAATGCATGCACTTTAAAAAGCATCATATAAATCTATATAATAAGTAAAATTCTGTATACCATAAATATCAAATGCCCACATTTAACTGGGTCAAAATCACTGGTGTATTAAATTCATACCAAAAGAAATCTGTCAAGTCAAAGTTGAAATTCCTCCTGGGAACTAAGCGCATATGCCAGTATTCCATCACCTGTAAGTTCCAGGGGATGAAATGCTATAGTGCATATCCCAACCCAGAGGTTCTCTTTATTTTAGTGGAAGCTGCTTCACCACATAGCTCTCAAAATAGGTTTATTTCTGCTATTTTTCTGACTATATTTTAAAAGAAAAATGACATAGGTTTCGCAGATGCTGGTGAAATAATTACAGTGGCATAGGCAAGGCATATAATTAGTTGAAGAAGGGCGTAAAAAAAGACTTCACCTACACTACGTGGGCCCAAAGACTTGGATAGATTAACTGGGAAGCAACTGCTGTCTGTATCTTTCATGGCTATAACCAACAATGAGGCAATAAAAAAGAAAGAAAAAGACCAAAACAACTATATATAAGTGTGTGTGACACACACACACATACATATATGCATACACACACACACACACATACACAGACACGTTGTTTACATATAAACTCTCAAAGCCATCCTTTCTAAACTTAAGAGAGTGTCAGAAACACTGACACTGAAAATAAAGCCAGTAGCTACGTTTATCCCATGGGTGTGCAGCAAACATCAGGAAGATGCAAAAACAAGAGGAAGAACTCTGAAGTAATTCCTCATGTTTTATAAGCAGTGATGACAGTACAGTCCCTAGTCATGGAGAAGACCCTCTTTGGCAACAGGAGGATGGGAAAACTAACCCTTCCTGCTCTCCTGACCCCTGAAGGGTAGGAGGCTAGAAGTAGCAGGAAAGGAACCAAATTCTCTCATTTTCATATAAGCCTGTTATACTGTAAGGGTTTCAACTTCTAGGCTGAAGAAGCCCTTAAGCATGAATATCAAAAGCTATTTTTACCTGTTTTTCATAATCTCTTTTATTTTATGAAGCTTGCAAGTGAGTTTACAATGATACAGTGCAGCAAATTCCAGTTCAAACTTTAATTGCACATGGAGGCACAATGCCAGTTTATTTTTATCCAACGTTTATAAATTTTAATTGGAAGACTCCGCCCACAGCTCAAACAAGTCACACCTTAATGGTGAAGCGCTCAAAGGACCTGTGAATAATTATAAATGAATGCTATCCATGACAGTGCCTGGCCAACCTCACTCAATTGCAGAACAACTGACATTGGTACAGAAGCAAACTGACTGCCTCACACAGGTCGGGCCGGCCGATGGTTGGAAGGTATGTGAAATAACAGGTTAACGCTCTCCTGATCTAGCTCAATTCCAGGATGAATTCAGAACACAGGTTCACAGCTCTAGTCCCTTCAGGGGCCAGGCAAGCAGCAAAGATATGACGAGGAGCTGAGTGAAGACAAGAGGTAGAGGAGAGCCTGGGAACCATCGAAGGAATGAATATCTTGTCTAAATGTGAACTGAACAGAAGACGGCTTGGCCCAACACATACATTTCGAGCTCCTAGGCTGTGACCTTGCTTTAAGGAACAAATGGACATCATACTTCTCTCAGTTGACCTTTGCACAAGGCATTAACCAAAGTAGAAGTCAAAATTTGTTCTCTCTGACACATTGGGGTCTAGATATTCCAGCTTATTAGTGAAAGAACTGGTTAGTCCAACTGGTGGTTAATGGAAAATGACAAAGATGACATTTTTTTTTCCTTTTCCTCTTGAGAGTGAGAGAAGTACCCTTACCAGGATACTCATATCCCAATCTACCCCCAGTCTTAGCCAGCCTGGATCGCAGCCATGTGCACACCCAGCATTCTTGGGGAGGTCCTAAGATGTGAACGTAGGACCTTTCCCATGTAAGTCCAGTTGCATCATTCTATACCACCACCTGGTTTGCTAAGGCTGATAGTCTTAAGAAATAAGGACATGTCAACTCCATCTCGGCTAGAGAAGGCCTGAAGAAATTCTCACAGAAAAAGAGCTAGACAATTATTCTGAGTAGACTTTAAAACAATGAATGGAGAATATTAGTCCATTCGATAGAACTCCATAAGATATAGAGTCTTCCACCAAAAGTCTAGCCCTTGTCCTAAATAAATAAATAAATACAAACCAAAAAATCCCCACATAATCAGTGAAATCCCTTAACACTGTACTCACAGAATGCCACTTGGTGTAACGCTAGACCATGAGGTATTCACCCTCAGGATTAACTAGACGCAAAACATGTACCAGGTCACAGAAAGAGAAGGTGGCTGTGAGCAGAGGAGTGATTATTTGGGGCAGCAAAGCCACCGAGTGTCCCCCGAGGGTTGGGGAGCCAATGGAGCCAGACCTTCAGCCACATCTCCTCACTGGCCTGCACAGAGACAACATGCTCTCCACCAAGGAAAAGGGGAGCAGATAATACCAATGTTTCCTTCGTAAGGAACTGATTAACACCTCCCCATCCTCTGATGTCCCAAACAGCCTCTGACGGCCCACGGGTGAGAAGCTTGACTGCCCGATACCTGACTCAGGAACCTTGTGCACAGAGCTTGCTCTTCCTTTCAGTGTAACAGAGGAGCAGAGAACCTAAGGAGTCCTGATTTCATTTGCTGTTTGCAGGACCTACCAAGGAGGGCAAAATTTTACAGAAGACATCTCCCACTTATTTTCTAAGGGAGGAGATTATTCAGAAAATCAACACTACATGGGAATACTTTTCAGAGGGTGTCTGAGAAGCCTGGACATTTTCCTGGCCCAGCTCCTCCCTCTCATCAACTTTTTGAGCTTATAATTAAGCATCCCAGAGCTCTTCAGACTGCACGTATATTTTATAATGCCATCTACAAAAGACACAAGAGAAATCTGATAGAGGCTTAAGAAACACAAACTTTGTGGGAAGCTAAGACCCTCACCATCCACTCTTTCATGTGTTCAACAATTATTTATTGAGCACATGCCATATTTTACATGCTGTATGTAGTGCTGGGTCTACAGTGGGGGAATCAAATAGCCATGGTTTCTGCCCTGAAGAAATTCTGTCTAATGTACACAGGTTAGAACCACTATTTTCAACTTACATATCTCTGAAACCAACTCCACATAAACTAACACATTTGTATAAAAAAGCAGCATTTCTGGGACCAGGAGACAGCGGCGGTTATGTCTCTGGACTCAACACATGACTGATCATGGTTCTATTTCCCAGACCTGAAGGCTTGAAACTCATGCCAGGCGCATATGTGTGCATGTCCAAAATCCTGAGAGGAGAATGGAGGAGAGGGGACTGCAGTATGGCCATCCCCCCAAGGGATGATTTCTCACATTCTGTTCATCTCTCTGGCAAGCACATGTGCTCTATAGCAAAAATATCTTTTTAAAAAAGCACCATTTCTAATCTCACTGTCAATACCAATCCCCCTTTAGCTCCTGTTAGGTATGCTGCTCCGTAGATATGCCCTGGTCCCACTGCAATGTCAGTACATCCAATGTACTCAGGAGACTTCACAGAAATAAGATATAAAATGGCTTGTGTTCTCAGGTAGCTGACAACCTCCTTTGAGTAACAAAATATTTACATGAAACTATAAATAACAATAGGATTAGAAAAGTCCAATGAACAATTCATGAAAATATTCCATAAATAGGGTGCTCATACAATTTATTATCCAAACCATGACACTTTCAAAGCAAAAAGAGGCACTATTAAGACTTAATACTGGAATCCATCCCTAACAAACCAGATTATAGGTGGCTTTTTCATACATTCTTTTTTGGGGAAGGGGTAATTATCCAACTTAAAATCATATTTACTTCCTTCTTCAAAGAAATATACATGGGATATTTACTATAATGAAGACACTATGAAGGCTCAATACTTGATCTCAGAATTTATTCTCAGAGGAAAAAACACATAAAAACAAATTGTTAAGTAAGTAAGTTGTAAGTAAGAGTTGTAAGTAAGGAGTTGGCACTGGAACCAGGTAGTTCCCACTACATTGCCCCAGTTTTGTTTGTTTGTTTGTTTGTTTTAATTTTGCTATAAGACATCTGTGCTTGCCAGAGAGAAAGAAAGAGAAGGGATGACCATGTTGCAATCCATCCTCCTTTATTCTTCTTTCAGAATTTTTGGCACACACGCACATGTACCCAGCATGTTTTTCAAGCCTCCAGGTCCAGGACTTGAACCACACAGTAAGCAATATGGGATCCAGCTACCTTAACCATCATGGCACCTGGCTGCCCACTCCCTCAACCCCCAGTTCTTAATGTACAACAAACATATGAGAATAATTTAGAGGATGAAAATATGTATTTCTTTTCTTTTTTGTTTGTTTGCTATAGAACATGTGTGCTCACTGGAGAGAGATGGAAGAGAAAAAAAAGGAAAGTGAGAAATCGCATCCACTAAAAAATAATGACTTCAGTGTATACATATAAATTAAATAGGGTGGTATCACAGTCATGATTGTAATAAACTGAAACATTTCAAGAGCCAAAACGTGTGCGGAACGGAGAGGGACTATTGCCTAGAGCCCTAAGTGACTCTCAGGAGAGAAGCTATGCACAAAATCAGGAAGCCCACCAGCGGGAGGGAAGCTGCCATAAAAGCAAAGGGACTGACCAATGGCCCAAAGTCTAGGGAGCTGGGTAGGGAGGAAGGTCCAGTCTTGGGTAAACTGATTAGAGTAATTAAAGCTTGCTTCAGAGCATCTCTCTACCTCCAGGGTCTTCCTTTGCCCACAAGTTTCCTAAAACAGTATCTCTGATCTGATTGTTCTCCCGCTTAAAAACTTTCGGTGACTCCTCATCTCTCACCAAGTCCCAAACCCCGGGTCTACCATTTATGATCCTACAAAATATGCTCCTTACTATTCATCCAGCCTAATCTACTACATCTACTCCAATATCCTAGGCAGTAGAACGATGACTGAGTCATTATTCTGAAGCATGACCAACCTCTTCCATCTTTAGGCCTTTGCTCAGACCAGAAGCTCCGAAACCTTTCTTACCACTACTACCATGATCTACTAAAACCTACCTCACCATGAAAGCTAGCTCATGGGCCAGATGTTCCATGAAATCTGGTATATAATAAATGTTCCACACATATCTATGGGTGGACAGATAAATGGATGAATCTCACCAAGAAGCTCTCAGGTGGCCATGTGTACACTTCTGTTCCATTATCAAACTCCCTGCATGTTTCCTTTTTTTCATAAGCATCTGAATACCCTCTCTCCCTTATTAAATGGAAATCTCTTGAAGGCCTTTTGAATCCCATACAAATTGCAGTACAAGATCTTTCTTTCCTTTTTAAGGGTTTTCAAATTTTTTTAGAGGGAGAGATTTTTGTTATAGTGTACATGCACTCACCAGAGAGACAGAGAGACAGAAAGTGAGAAATTACCCTCTGTCGGGGTGGCCATACCACAATCCCTTTTTCTCCATTCTCCTCTCAGGGTCTTGAGCACACACGCACATGCTCCCAGCATGAGTTTTAAGCTACTGGGTCCGGGACTTGAACTATAGCCGACTACGTGGGAGTCCAGTGACTAACCATTATGCCATCTGCTGGTCCTCTTTCATGAGATTTTTGCCACAGGGTGTGTGCACTCACTGAAGAGACAGAGAGATGGAGAGTGAGAAATCACCGCCCAGGAGAATGGCCATACTACAATCTCTTCTCCTCCATTCTCCTGGGATTTGGGACATGCACAGCATGAGATGGCATGCTACCACTGTGCCACTGCTAGCTACATAGTACAAGATATTTCACAAAATATATGCTTAAGATAGTCAAAATAAGGTATACTTGGCAGCAGAGGCCAATGTACATAAAGTAAGCTTAATATATGTAATAGATACATTATAGTAATGAATGGTTGGTAAACAGACCTGGCTTACTTTAACTAGTCCAGACAAAGTTTAAGTCTGTAGATGGAAGTTAACTTTTGCCAGAGATAGTCAAAGTCAGCACCTCCTATTCTTCCTCAGGACTCAACTCTGGCATCATCTTTTCCTTGAAGTCTTCTGAGCACACGCTCCCCACTCTATTCCCCCCAAGATTCTGGTTCTTCTCCTGCACTGTGCACATACATCCTTCAGCCACAAGGCTGAGCACACTGTTATGAAACTCTTGTACCTCTCTTCACAAGAGAGTAGTCAGCTTTGTTCATCTCTGTAATCCATCAACCCCAGAACTCCCTCAAGTACACACTTGGTTTTCAAAGAAGACTTCTTTAGTATTTGATTTTAGAAGTACTGAGCTAGCATTCTGATTTCTTTACCTACTATTTACACTCTTCATTGTTAATATCCCCAGGATAAGCTACTAAGTCTTAGAGTAGTAAAACTTAGCCTGGACCCTATAGTCAGGCATACCCAGTTTAGAAATCATCCCCAGGGGGATGGCCATGCCACAATCTCTTGTTTAGAACATTGAGACTGTTTCTTACTAGAGTTGAGTTCCTAAATAAATCGCTCACCCTCTCTAGGCCAATATCCTACCATCTCCCAAGGAAGTAACAATACCCACCCTGCGTTACGAAGAGTAAAATGTATAAGAAATAAGGCACCTAACAGTAATTGGTTATTGCTGGTAATTGGTTATTGGTCAATAATGACAGCAATTATAATTACTACAATAAGAAGATGGGTAAAAATAAATGTTTGTTTTACACACACACACACACACACACACATATTATATGTATACACTACTGAAATTACATATACATACATAACATTTTTAAATTTTCATTTTAGTTTTTTTTTTTTTTTCCCCCAGAGGACTTGCTTGTCAGAAAGAGATAGAAAGACAGAGAGGGAGGAAAGTGCCCTCCCCACTCCCCACAATGGGGCATGGTCGCACTACAATCCCTGCACTTCATTTTCTCCATGCTGTCAGGCCAAGATTCAAACCACATAGTCTGTTCATTGACTACTAAACCATGGGGCCATCCACGGTGTTTTATTTTGCATTTTTGTTTTTCTTTCTTTTTTTTTTTTTTAATCAAACTTACATAGCTAATTCAGTAACCCCATACAGACACAGTCAACATCTTAGGAGTTATAAATTATTTCCCATGCTTCCAGTAAGAACTGATGAAGAAACTACAATAGAGACATATTAAGTTGACAGAAAAACATGAAAAATATGGCTCAGGAGGTAAGGTTATAGGGTCTGTCTTCAATCTGATTTCTGTTCCATGGTTTTCCAAGGAGAATTAGAAAACAAATCAGTGGGGCGGAAGGTGAATGTTTTCTCAACATTAAATATTTAAAGTAGGTCGATAAGAGCATTACATATCAGGAATTCTTAATCAGTCTCCATGCCTCTCAAGCATTAAATATGTAAGTGGTACATAGGTATGCCATACTGAGAAAAACCAACGTGGAAAATGGGTTCTTACATAGTCTCCAAAGAAAAGAATCTAGTGTCTGGCTTCCTTTGTAAACAACTGTCATCACATTTGAAGAATAGTACATCAGGAAATCTCTGGAAGATAGCTATGCTTTCATGAGAGGGGTACATGTGAAAGAGAGAAAGAGAGAGAGAGAAAGAGAAAAAGTATTTCAATAGCATTCCACCATAGAATGACCTCAGAACCACTGTAAGACAAATCATTAAAAATGCAACACATGTAAGCTTGCTTCAATTGCAGATGCAAAGAAGTTAGTGAAAGCAAAATGATCACTTAAGATCAGTTTAAGAAACCTGGCTTCTTAGACATAGGAGTAAGTAGGTGTGTTTGTCTAAACCCCACCATTTACATCTTCTATGCCCTATCATTTTGTGTGATGGCTAAATTTAAATTTAGTTTTAAATTTAATTCATAACTAAATTCCAATAACACAATTTTATAGTTGAAGTATTTAAAAATGAAAACATGGTTTAGTGAAGACAGAGCCAGCAAGACTCACATCATCATGTGAAAACATTTCATCATATAGTCTCTCAACATAGATCTCACAGACCTAATTCCCTATGTTAGGTGTGTATATTAAGTTGAATCCTTTATTTAGCAATTATTCTGCCAGCACCTTAAGTTCTCAGATAAATGGGTAAATATATACCAAAAGAGGCTCTTATCCTCAGACCAATATGGAATAGCAATAACCACTTACCCTCTACCTGAAAATAACCATAAAGGTAGACAACATACATAAAATAACAGCTCTCAACACACTAGCTACCTGGCAGCAAAGGACAGAGATCCCTAAGAGAAGGGAAGCCACTGAGGGAGCCCTCCAAGTGCCCCAGCATACTGCCTGGAGAAAGTCGGTAGACCATGGCACACGAAAAGGCCAAGCGTGAAACTCGGGCAGAGGCCAGTGGTCCCCCTGAGTGAAAGACATGGAGACAGAAGTCCAGGGAGCTGAAGGCAGTTAAAGGGCAAAGCACCAGGGAGAACAGCACTACACAGACAGAACTCCAAAGAACGTTTCCAGTTGAATATTGATCAGCATATGCACATGAGGAAAATACCTATAGCCAGGAAAAGAATAACCTGAAAGTATTAAAGGGAATGGTGCCCAGTATCCCCCAAAAGGCCAGGAATAATGCTGTTTCCACCATCCAAAGTGGAAAATTTCATAATTTATGGGGCTTTGGTTAGAATATTAAGAAAAGTCTTACCTTGATAATGCAGAAACATTGAACCTTTATTAGGATCTACCTAATAAAGCTTAACAGCCACATGTGGAAGGATCATTGTTTCCAATATCTTAACTATGTACCACATCAAAGTTCAAGAATACTTTTTAAGAATACAGAAGTTTCTAGTATCCAACTAGGTAAAATTTTAGCACCCAATTAGAAATTCTACAGTATGCAAAAAAGCAGAAAAATACAAATAAGGAGGAGAAACGCTAATCCATTGGAATTGACTTGGAAATGACACACAGCTGATAGAATTAGTAGAAAGAGACATTAAAACAGTTATTTTAACCACTTTCCATATGTCCAAGAAACCAGAGTAAAGAATGAATATGTTAGGTGGTAGGAATATAGAAGACATTAAAAAAAAAATCAAAGTTGATCTTCTAGAGGGAAAACTTCAAAACTGGAGAAAATACAATGAACAGAAGATCAAACATTAATGGCTGATTACACATTGAGGAAGAAAAGATTTGTAAACCAGAGGCATAGCAGTAGAAGCAATCCAAAATCAAAGAGAATAAATACTTAGTGAAGTCCACAATTCCAAAAGTGTGTCTGAAAGTTAAGTGAGACCTGTTGTCCTGAGGCTGAGACAAAATTCATTACACAGTTGAAGACAAATTTAACATTGCAAAAAGAAAGTACTTATTTTTCTGTTAACAGAATTATATGACTTTGTAGACTTGTCCTACCTTATTATCTTTATATTGATAGATATATTATTTACCATTCATAAGACTTGTCATTGCTATTGAATTTTAAATAAGGACTAATAAAACCTATAAGTAACTTTTCTGTTTTAAATAATTGGTTTGACTTTAACAGATTTTACATACATATTTAATGTTTTATTTTATATAAATTTATATACAAATATACATATTTTATATATATAGTAAAAACTCATGGGCAGGCTATTTTCAATCATTGTAGTCTTACTATCTGACATTAATGGAATAAAAATTGTTACAAGGGTTTATTTTACTGCAAGAATTACAATTCTTTGTTTTTCTGATCTACTTCCTAATGATCTTTTGTTTCATCTACATCTCCTAGTTTCTGTTGTTAAATCTTCTAGGCTCTTGGGGCAGGCAGGTGGTGTGGTGGTTAAGAGCACTGGACTCCCACATGGCCGACCGTGGTTCAAGTCCCAGACCTGGAGGCTTACTTTCTTACTTTCCCTCTCTCTCTCTCTCTATCCCTCTCTGGTCAAGTTAAAATAAATAAAATTAAATAAAATAATTCTTTCAAAAAATCTTCTAGGCTCTTAAAAAATTCACATTCAAAATTATATATATATATATATATATATATATATATGTATATATATACACACACACACACACACATAGAGAGAGAGAGAGAAAGAGAGAAATGACACATATATTTAGTTAATTTTCCTTAAATGTGCCCTTTATTGCAGTAAGAAATAGTATATTGCTAAACTATTCAAAGTCAATAATGCATAAAGCACAGACACACCTAGCTGTCTCATCAGCAGATCATATGTTTTTTAATAGACCATATACACTCAGCTTCTCTTGACAGTCTTTCCCATATTACTTTATGGAATACCTAGCAGGTCCATGCTGCCCACTGGAAATTGATGAATGAGGTACAAAGCTCAGAGTCTATGGTCTAGGGTCAGATCGGTGAAAACTATGTTTACATCACAGCTACTGTGAGGTGTGGACCAAGTACTACGGGAGCAGAATTCAGGAGAGGGGATGACTAAGTGTGCTGGGGAGAAAAAGCAGTGAAAAACTTTCATTGTGGAGATGACCTTACACCACAAAGTATGTATGGAAGTTCACTTAATCAAGAAATTGGAAAGTGACATTAGAGAAAGAGGAAACGGCAACTCTTAAGTGCATAGAAGCATGAAGAAACAAGGTATATTCTGAGAAAAAATAAATATGGGTCTTGCTGAAATATCGCTTATGTAAGAAATGAGATGAGAGAAGTGAGGTGGAAATACAACAGCAGGTTCAGATAAAAAAGTACCTCTTAGGGACCAGCAGTTAGCGTAATGGCCGTGTTGCTGGACCATGTAGTCGACTGCGGTTCCAATCCCGGACCCGGTGGCTTAAACTCACACTGGGCACATATACGTGCGTGCCCAAGATTTCAACAGGAGAACGCAAGAGAAGGGATTGTGGCGTGGCCATCCCCCCTGGGGGGTGATTTCTCATTTTCTGTCTTTCCATCTCTCTCTGCCTCTCTGGCGAGCGCACATGCACCATAGCAAAAAAACTCTCAAAAAAAAAAAGTACCTCTTATAATATAGCAAGAATTTTGAATTTTATACTAAAGCACTAAGAAGTCATTAAAATTTTCTAAGTTGGGAAATGACATGGCTAGATTTCTCTGTTAAAGGGACAGATTTGAGAGCAGCATCAAGAGCATGGTGGAGGGGGATGGGGACTCGAGGCCGAATACCAGTCACAAATCTACAGCACTAGTTTCAGGGCAATAAAGGATGAATAAGATTAAGAATAAAGGACGAATCCAAGGTTACAGATGACTTTAGGGAAAATGGGACTTTTAATGTAAAGAGAGAAGGAAGAACAGGTCTGGAGAGAAAAGTATAATTCTGGACATGTTGAATTTGAAGTTTACTTGGCTATTTAAGAGAAATACCTAGTAAATAGTCGAAAGTATGGAAGTAGGAAACTAGAGCTCATAACTATGGAATAGTAGTTGAACAAACTAAAGAAGATGAGGACACTAAAACCTTGCAAATTACACAAATCTAGAAGGGAAAGGAAGACATTTGTCTTAGTCTATGATTTTGTGCTGCCAAAACAAAATACTACAAACAGTAATTTACAATGTAATTTACAATGTACAGAAATTTATTGACTAGTGATTCTGGAAGTATGGCAGTCTAAGATCAAGGTGCTATATCATTGGATGAGGTGTCATAATCTTGCTGTGTCATTGCATGACAGAAGAACAAAGAGAAAGACAGCAAGCAACAGAAAGAGACAAAAGGAGTTGAAATCATCCTTTATAAGCAACTCACTTCTGTAGCAATGACATTAACCCATGCATGAGATCGTAGTCATTATAACCTAATCACCTCTCACTAGGTCTCAGCTCCCAACACTGCTGCATTGGGGACTGATTTTCCGAAACACACTTTTTGGTGGACACATTCTAACCACAGTGAAGCCCTATGGCAGAACTATGCACCATAACATTTAATGAGCTGGTGGAGGGAGAACCAATGCTGAAGACTGAGAAGGACCAAATGGGCAGTAGAGAAACCAGGGTAGAGTGGTACCTAGACAATCCATGGGGCAGAATATTTTAAGGAGGAGAAAGTTCAAATGGAAGAGAAAACTCATTTAAATGAGAAATGAAGAATGGTCACTGGAGTTGCTAACTGAAAGATCACTGATACTGTTTATGTGAATAATTGCAGGGGTGTTGAGATCCTGAAACTGGATTCCATTAAGATGGGCAAGAACAAACCTGACATCACTCACATAGATTATTTATTTATTTATTTATTTATTTATTTGGAGAGGTTTTTGCTATAGGGCGCGTGCGCTCGCCAGACAGACAGAGAGAGACAGAGAGATAGAAAGCGAGAAATCACCCCCCAGGGGGGATGGCCACGCTGCAATCCCTTCTCCTCCATTCTCCTCTCGGGATCTTGGGCACGCACGCACACGCGTCCGGCGTGAGTTTAAGCCACCGGGTCCGGGACTCGAACCGCAGTTGACTACGTGGGAGTCCAGCGACATAGCCACTACACTAACTGCCGGTCCCAACATAGATTAATTTTTAAGAACTTCAACAACAGGAAGTTTCTCAACATGTTAAATTAATACTACTAACTGGGATTCTTTTTTTCTTAATTTATTTTACACATTCAATCAGTATACATCACTTAGATTGTAAAGTGAATGTACCCAACATGAACACACATTACGCCAGTCCAGTTCAGTCCAGGATAACATGCACATTACCATCAATAGACAATAATCCAGATGTCACGCCTCTCCATTTTCTCTTAATTTCCATTATACTTTCCTCCTCCTCCCACCCTCTTCCCACATTGTCTAATTGGGATTTTAATAAATGATTATGAAGTTATTTACTATCTGCCAGGCATTGTACTTATAAGCACTTTACATACATTATCCTGTTTAAGTCTTGAAAATTTAGACAACTCCAAAACAGCCTCCCTAATGCCAAATTTGCATCATATTGTTAATTTCCAAAACAAAATATCCAACTTGCTTTTTCTGTTCTGTAAGAGTAAAAACTATATCTTATACTACTTTTCTTTTATCCCTTCTAGTATGTTTGGGGGACACTTAAAAACTCAATATCCTTTAAAACTCCTGTAAATATATTGAGTTCTGACTATACATATGACTATATTAGACAATAGAATTTTTTTTACATTATCCAATTCCACACACGTTTGAAAGTCATTGGAGAGACAAAGCATACAGGTAAAAACTTACAGTTTTAAAGATCAATTAAGTGCCACTACATTTATAATAGTACTATGTGAACACAGAAAAAGAGAGATTGAGCCAGTGCTGTGAAAGGAATATTTATGCAGCTGGTAGATGTTAAATAAGGGCTTGACATTTCTGACAGGCAGAGACATAGCTTTCCAGGAGGTGGAAATGTCTGAGCAGAGAATGGCTATGCATCTCACGTGTGCTAAGAGTTCACAACCACTGATTTATTGGGCAAAATCTTCAGCTCTACAGTTCTTTGCCCCTAATTAAGCTCCTTTCTAGCATGTATTGTTTTCCTTCCTTATAGATCTTTAATTCATTTCTTTACATCTTGAAGGCACAGGCCTCCATTATCATATCTTGTTTCAACTCTGACAACCCCGTTGTCATTCAACTCAACATCATCAGTATCCCTAAGGACTGGTAATTCTTGTTTTTCTTTCTTTCTTTCTTTCTTTCTTTCTTTCTTTCTTTCTTTCTTTCTTCCCTTCTTCCTTCCTTCCTTCCTTCCTTCCTTCCTTCCTTCCTTCCTCCCTCCCTCCCTCCCTCCCTCCCTCCCCATCCTTCTTTCTTTTTTCTTTTTATTATATATATATATAATATATATATATATCATATATATATATATATATATATATATATATATATATATATATATATATTATATATCTCAATCACATGCACTTGCCAGAGAGAGATAGAGAGAGGGAAGGTGAGAAATCATCTCTCAGGGGGGATGGCCATAACCCTTCTCCTCCACTCTCCTCTTGAAATTTTGGGCACATGTGTACAGATGCCCAACATAAATTTAAAGTCACTGGGTCCAGGACTCAAACTACAGTCTGCCAAGCGGGAGTCCAGCATCTTAACCATCACACTACCTGCTGACCCCATGAACTTTCAGTTCTACTTCTGAAGTCTTTCCATTGATCTGGTCCCATATATATGGCCTCATTCTACTCATGGCTTCATAGCACTCTGCATATTAGGACAAATATCTCCTTCCTATGTGTCAAAGACCCACCAGATCACCAGATGCCATGCCTTGCCTCCTGCATTTTTTTCTTTTTCTTCTTTTTTTTAACCCAATCTAACTTGTAGCTGTTTTTCCCACGAACATTTGCTTTAAGACCTCCTACAGCCAGCTACTTGTTTCTCTCTTCAAAGTCTCCACTGGCTCAAATCACCCCTTATGCTCAAGACTCTAAATCATAATTCACTGCATGGAAACCATTAATTCTGCATGAAAAGAATAGTTTACCACTATTGAATTGTCCAAGTAGTACTACAATCTTGTTCCGTATATATTTTTATTTAAATTCCCTATAAAATCTTTTGTAACAGTTTCAGCATGTGTGTGTGTGTGTGTGTGTGTGTGTGTGTGTGTGTGTGTGTTTAGGAATGGGAGTTGAAGAATGGCAGTTCCCTGAGGATAGGACACATACTTTGTTCAAATTGAGCTCAACAGTATTAGCAAGGGCATGTGAGGGCTCAAGAAATAATCCAAAGAAAGGCAGATCAGTATATGTCTTTCAAGCTACCCTTTCACCTCAGATGCTAAAAGAAAAATAAAAAATAATAAGGTCTTGGGGACTTAAATTTTCTTTTGAGACTCAGATACTAAATCTATACATTTAGAAATTAATTATTACCTTTTTAAAAATCACTTAACCAGACTCATCTGTGGCTGTAGGCAAATCTAGAAAAGATAAACATTCAGTTCTAGGCTCGGTTGTCTAACCAAATTTCATTTTATCCATACACTAATAATTTGGTCTTTGTTTAGAGATGACTAACAGTCATATAAACACAATATAGTGACAACCACAAGTCTGAATCTAAATTATTTCATTACTAATAAGCACTAGACTGTTACTGCTAATTTATGAGCAGGAAGTGCCTATGTGTCTCAAGAGCTATGTTGGACACAACATACATAGAGACAAATCAAATATTACTAAGTATGAGATCCTCAAAGTTCACACCTTGCAATGCAAACAATGAATAAGCCAATTTTAAGAATAAAGAAAGGTACAAAGCAATAAAGACATCAAGGGGAAAGTGGAAAAGGAATCTGCCTTGAGGAGTTGCAAAAATATATGCAAGAAAGCAACATTTAAATGAGATCTCAAAAGAAAATAGACAGAAGGCAAGGAATACAGATTTAGCATGGACTATTTGCCCGACACAAATGACATATTATTTCATTGTATAGACCATGTCAGGCATGGTGAAACTGAGGCAGGACAAGTAAAGTCACTTGCTAAAATGCTACATAGCCAGCTTCGAACTCAGCTTTGCATGTTCTGTCCAATGTGCAAGCTCCTTTCCAAAGGCAGGGAAGCATTTTTCCGGCAAAAGGGAAAGAATTATTATTGCTACAGTTAAAATTCCTTAAAATGTACCACTTGTAAAAATCTTTATTTATAATGAATTAACATTTTATGGTTGTAGCCATAATTTTCCATCTGTTCATAAAAAGCTTTTAAAACTCAGTTCATTCGAAAATGCCTGGGATCCAAGGTCATTCAATAGATTTGTCAAACTTTCAAAAGTATATGCAAAATGTTGTGTCTACATGTGTTTTTCTAGGAGAAAAGGTCAGGAAAGTTTAAGAATCCTAAAGTGGTCTATGAATTGCCCCAGAGGACTAAGAAACACTGATCTACAGAGAGTTTTGTTCCACTTTTAATGTAGTTTGAAAGGAAAAATACATATATAAAATTCAGTTTCAGATACGAGGAAATATACTTCATAAATCCTAAGAAAGAGGATTAATATATTCTATTCATAATGTAACAACTTGCTAATGAGACACCAAAGTGACCCTTTCCCATGTTCTAATAACTACTCGGGATGTTAACAGTGAAAGGATCATTGAGAAAGCTAATTTCCTTTTCATCATGCTTGTTAAGTGTTTACTTTAATTCACATCCTGTGTGACCCTATGGGAAAATTTTTAACTCATACTGGGGAAAATCCCATAGGGTTACACAGGATGTGAGCCGGGCTTGTACTGAACTACCTTCAGCTTGAAAAATAAAATTAGATAGGTGAGTTTCACTTTCTGTTTGTCAGAAGTTCCACTTTCTGGTTGCCAAAGTTGAAATTCGTAGCGTGTCTGTGTTTTTTGAAATGGCAATCCAATGAAATTTCAACCTTCTCACTCTCTTTTTAAGGAAGGATTTCTCCATGTGGTACAGCAAACTCCTTTTGGCAGAAAATGCTAATGCGTGGTGCCAAGCCAGGACAGCCGGCTGGAGCACTCCCAGGGTGCTCCCCGGTACCTGTGTTCACCCTTCAGCTGCCGGTTTCCATTTCCTGTGGAGCACACACATCATACCACTTCCCCTATAGAAAAAAGAAAGCAGCCCGACTTAATTGCTGATGGAAACACTGTCATACTTTCCACTGGCCAAGCTTGAAACCATTACTGATCTAACCTTCATTAATTTTTCCACAACAATTTGCTGAAATGTCAGGAAGCAGCTGTACGAAGACTGATTCATTGTCCTTATCACGGCTACTTCATTGGGCTGCCTTTCTCCCTTTTTCTCTCTTTATATACATAGATAGCTATAGATAGTTACATGTATCTTTCAGTTTACAAATAAAATTTGGGATTTTCTCTTTGGGTTGGTATTGACGGTAGTATCTCTGACTCTGAAAACTCCAGATCTATTCTGGATGTATTGTAATGGCCCAAGCATTTTCAGATCTGGAGGAGACCCCATGAAGTTTGGGACAGCATCCCTGCTTCCTGCCGATTACTCAGTGCTCTATCTGTTTAAGCAGACGCTAATGAATTCAAGTCTTACAGCAACGCTGCATGTATTAGTCAATCACAGAAGCTAAAATTCACTTCCAAAATGTGAATTAGAAAATCAAATGCCCTTTTCCATTTTTTTTTTCACTTTCTTTTCTCCCTCATCATTTTAGTTTGAGCTATACCATCTGTCTCAACCTATCAAATAATGTACTGCGTCTGCCTGGCAAAAACAAGTGGAACAGTACACCTCATAACCCTACCATGCAACCACTGAGCATCTATAAAAGTGGTACACAACAGAATCTGGCCATCTGGGGAGAACTGGTTACAGCAAGCTTAGCTTCTCAGCCAGCACTCAGATTTGCAGACTTTTAACTAGTTGGCAGAACATCAACTAGTGTTCAAGAAGAGAAACACTAACATTTTTTCCCCCACAAAACAAGAATTCAGATATAAATTTTCAAAGGTGTGTTTGCCAATGAGAAGGCTTCAAAAACAAAGATCAAGTCGCTGTCACATCCTTGAAATGGAGACAGTGAATCCAAATCAAACATTTTGCAGCACTGCTGAACTTTGTGGGTCTGAACATGTTTTTCCATCCCCATATTGCCTGAATACATATAAGCAAGGGACTGAAGCCGAACAGACTTCGAACCAAATGACACAATACCTCTCAGAGACAGTTCCAACAGAAGGAGAAGAGTTCCTCTTAGGATGACATAAAAAAAAAATCCTAATGTTCCCTTCATCCCAGATACAGGCATTCCTAGTCCAACCCCAAAGAGAGATGCACAATTGAGGTAATAACCAGACATGTAACATATGAAGCAGATCATGGACTCTGAAGCCAGAACACCTTCTTTCAATCCCATCTCTGCCACTTACTAAGCATACAAATAACATCAGAGAACTTACCTAACTTCCCTGCCTCAGCTTTCTCATTTGTAAAATGGGGATAAAAATAATATTGCTAGACTCATTAGAAGGACTACATTGTGCCTCAAGATGGCACTAGAAGTGAATTGAAAATGTTAGGACAATGCTCCTCGCAGTGCTGTGAGACATAGGCGCACTGCTGTAAGTGACCACACCTCACCACCACCAGGCCGGGAAAGGGAGAGGTGGGCATAAGGTCACCACAGGCCAGCAACATACGAAGAAGGAGGTTGACTTCATAATCAAAGTGCATGTTGCAGAAGAGAAAGGTGCTTGGTCTCCTGGCACTAAGATCAATGTGGAGGTGCCAGGAAGCCACAATATGCAAGAAGGGCACCATATTTCACTCCTGTTCTACTATATTACCTTACGTAACTCGCATGCTCTCACAGCAAATCTTCTGCAATAAATGCAAGATGTCATCTAGATCAAAGCTTCTCAATCTCCTTACTTCCATGGCCCCATTTGGCATCAGATGAAGTGTGTGGCTTCCTTATTAGCATTCTGTTTTAAACTTTATAAGATAAAATTCATTGAATTATAAAGAAAATCGATTTTCATAAAACAGTTTCCTAAAAAAAAAAAAGAAAACTTGGGCTGTCCTTGTAACACAGCAGTTAAGGGAACTAGAGCCCACATGGTCAACCACTGTTCTAATCCTACTCCCCATGGCTTAAAAAAACATGCCAGGCATTGCATGCATGCATTCACAAAATAATGAAGGGATGGTGCAGTGAAGAAAAAAGAAATGGGTTTGACAACATCCTATTAGAAGGTTCTCTTTCATTCTCTCTCTCTCTCTCTCTCTCTCTCTCTCTCTCTCTCTCTCTCTCTCTCTCCCCGGCAACAGCACGTATCCTCTGGCAATATTTTCTTTAATTTTAAGTAAGTGTGTTGACAATAATATATCTGATTCTTTGTTAACAATTAGAAATGAGATACAGTACAGGTCTAATAGCACCATAATTTTGAATAATCATAATCATAAACATACTTTGAGATATTAGCCATACAGTGATTCGACGTGAAACCATCTGTTATTTCTATTGGTGGCACAGTCATAGAGACTGCTGACATTATTGTCATTTGCTGCCTACACTAATAATGAAGGGAATGATGACATTCGAGGAAGATTAGTGAAAAATAGTTATTTTTTTCTCAACCAGATTCTCTGCATTCTGTGCATGTATGGTTATGATTCCCATTCTAGATAAATAATAAATCTCTTTATAATTCCAAGTAAGACCAATTATAATTGTGTCCTGGTTTCTCCCACAGGGAGTGTTCACAAAGAAATAAAACTATTCCTATTCTTTCCCACTGAGTGGACAAAAACAGATTTAAAAGTGTCTTTTCTCAACTTTACCTAAGTGAAGGAGGAAGCACTTATTGACTTGAAAATGAGTTACCCAAACTCTACCAGGCCCTACCAGCCTATGAGAAAATGCAGATGAAATGGCGTTAATGCCAATTAACCACAGCTCCAGTTGCAGCCCCACCTGCTCACACAGGACCTCTGAACCCTTGAAAGGTTCTGACCAAGTATTTTCAGGATTCCAGCAAGGGAGACTTACAGGAGCCCACAAGCAGCCTAACAGCCAGTCACTGCACCATCTGGCCCATCTTCCTTCCCACACCAGCTCCCCCTAGCTCCCTAGAAAGTAACCCCTCTGCTGCCTCCACAGTGTAGCCCAAAGTAGGAAGGCAAGTGCTCAGAAGCCCCCATGGCCACTAGAGTCTATATATCCTAGCAAGATGGGCTCCTGCCTTGGGTCTTCTGCTCTCGAAAGCACACATGCCACAGACAGGAACAAAATTAATTTATAGAAAAATACACAACACCTTCATCATTGGTATCCAGATGTTACATAACCCAGAACTCTGACTACAATGGTTAAATTTCTCTAGGTAAATGCTTCTTTTGCCCAGTGTCTCTGCACCAATGAAAATAAGACCGAGTTTGAATGCTCTGGAGATCATGGCTGTGACACTGCAGGATGTGCATTTCAGAAGCAGAAGAGGTTTTGGTCACATTCAAGCTTAGGTAAAAGAAGGGACATAGCACCTAGTCATTTCTCTCAGGTGGAATGATCACAACAGATTTTACACAAGAAAGTATAGTCATCCCAAGATCCCTTCTCTTTAGTGTTCTTGTCAAGGGATTCTAGAATAATTAAGCAAGTGCAGTATTTAGAACAATTGCACCTGTCACCTGAAGAACACTCTGTAATTAAACAATTCTTCTTACTCTTGAATTTGCAAAGATATAAACTAAAGGGCCAGATATTAATGCAACACATTGGAGGCTGAACGCACATAAGAAGGTCTGGAGTTCTTGTCCTGAGACTCCTCTGTGCACATGGCACATGCATGCATACTCATGATCCACGCTAGTCGAGGCTGGCGGGGACTGAATCCTGGCATAAGGACCCTGTTGGAGGTGCTCTCCCTTCCTCTCTCTCACACACAATAAATAAATACTTTTAAAAAATACAAACAGGGATGGCATAATGGTAATGTCACTGGACTCCCACATAGTCAACCACAGTTCAAGTCCTGGACTGGGAGGCTTAAAACTCATGCTGGGTGCATGTATGTGTGTGTGTGTGTGTGTGTCCAAAATCCTAAAAAGAAAATGGAGGAGAAGAAGATGGCAAATAGATGCCGTGGCCATCCCCTTAGGGGATGATTTCTTACTTTCTGTCTCTCTCTCGCTCTCTCTCTGACAAGCACACACAACCATTAGCAAAAAAATCTCTCTTTAAAAAAAAAGAAAGAGGGAACCAGCAGTTAGCATAATGGCTATGTCGCTGGACTCCCACATAGTCGACTGTGGTTCGCGTCCCGGACCCGGTGGCTTAAAACTCACGCTGGGCTTGTGTGCGTGCGTGCCCAAGATCCCGAGAGGAGAAGAGATTGTGGCATGACCATCCCCTCTTGGGGGTGATTTCTCGCTTTCTGTCTCTATGTCTCTCTCTGTCTGTCTGGCGAGTGCATGCACCCTATAGCAAAAACCTCTCAAAAAAAAAAAAAAGAAAAAAGAAAGAGAAATAGTTTTCTTTTTTTGCATTTTCACATATTCCAACATATATTTTTGATGAAAATACGTTGCTATTTTAGATACTCCAAATACAATTACATGCAATTTTACATATTTTAGGTCATTGGGAATGAAGTTGAGATCTTGGTGTATATAGCTTCTTTTGTAGATTTCAGAAACTTAAAAAGATCTAAAAAAAATGACCATAAAGTCTAAAAACACTAAATCTGTGGCCAGTCTGTGGTCTTGTGGAAGGTGGCTGGTTCCCACACGGTCAACCATGGATTAAAGACTCAAACCTTGTGGCTTGAAAAACATGCTGGGCATATGTGTGTTTGTGTCCCAAATCCCAAAAAGAAGAAAGATGGAGAAGAAAGAATTGCGGTATGACCATGTCCCATGAGGGTGGCTTTCTCCCCATTCAACCTGTTTCCCTCCAGAAAGTACACACACCTTCTGGAAATTTTAGTTAAAAAAAAATAAATTATATGCTTAAATGTAAACTTGAAAACAATGAAAGTAATCAGACCAGTCAAGCATGACTCATATAAAATTCACTAATAGGAAATTACAAATTCTTTTTTTAATAATTATTTAATTTTATTTATTAATATTATTTTTAATTTGCTATAAGGCATGCATGCTCAATAGAGAGAGACAGAGACAGAGAGGAAGTGAGAAAGTAAGCTGCCAGGTCAGAGACATGAACCACAGTCAGCTGTGTGGGAGTCCAACACTTTAACCACCATGCAGTCTGCAGGCCCCACAAATTCTTTATTTAGTGGAGATTTAATTGTTGTTAAAAACAATCAAGATGAGTCAAAAATTATTTTCATCAAATTCACAACTTAAATAGGTCACATAAAATTCCTGCAACTTTATATTCTTTACAAATAAAGATTTAATCATTGATCAAATTAAGAATGTTGGCCTCCACTTGAATTCTTGCCCTGGAGACCCCACAAATATTTACAGCAATGACCCTCTCCCCAGATATGTGTTCTTATGTTCCAAACCTGAAGAACTTGGCTCATAGCCAAGTTTTGAGATATCATGAAAGTCATTCCATCACCTTTTTTGCCTCCACTCTTACTGAGAATCTCACAAATTTTATAGTTTATTGTGAATACCTTGTAGCCATCTAATCCAAAGACTCATGTCCAGTCCAAACGGCTAGAGAGAAACAGCTATACTTTTCCTTGTCCATCTTGGAAATCCTCATCCAGATAGAAACACTAGTTGACTATCAGTGAGTGGTTTGAGTCTGATAAAGCCCATGCATTTATAGACAGAACCAGTGCCTTGGTTTACATCCCCTTTCATCTTTGTTCTGTCTCGCTCTACCTCCAAGACTCTAGGCTGCCAATTAAAGTCTCTCTACCATCTCCAAAGTTCTTGATCATTTCCCTACCAGACTCATGAAAATTAAGGTTGAGTAGGAAGACAAACAGCAATAGGGCCAAAGAGAATGAAGCCAGCCTCAATAAAGCACCCTTTCATGTCTTTACTCATTATCCAGTTAGTAAATTTGGAGGATAAACTTCATTGCAAGCTTTTCAACTATTTACATGAGGACAATGAATGTTTTGAATAGTTCTCTCTTTTATACTTGGACATTTAGGGGAAGACTGTTTCCTGGAGATCAGGATTAAGGGGTTGAATTCTGCAGTAATGCATATCAATTTTTGTTGGATCTGTCTGGAGCCTTGATTTTCGCATTTTAAACAGAAAGAATTTTTAGGGGTTTTGCAGATAAAAATTGATGTCCAATTAAATATCTCTATATATAATTCACATGTATATGTATATGTGTGTGTGTGTGTGTGTGTGTGTGTGTGTGTGTATATATACATATGTATATGCACACACACATACACAAAGTCAAGAGGTGCTGAGTGGTAAAATAAAGGAGAGTTGTTTTATATGCCCAAGGTCTGTAAGGTATTCTACAAGATTAAGGAAAAGAAGAACTTTGATTTCCTGACATTTCAGTCGATGGCCTTTCCAGTTAACCACTGACATCGTTGCCATGCTGTTGACTGCTATTTAATTCAGAAATCACTTCTTAAGGGTTCAGTAATGTTAGAAAATAAAACTTAGAAATCATCAAGTTATTAAGTGCTGTTCTTCATGTCAATTATTTAATTTATCATTACTAAATATATAATCTCAATTGTGTCTAATTTTAATAGGTATTAAAGAAATTATACAGAATGTTTCCAAACTAAATTCCGTAAGAAATCTAAGGTAGAGTTTGCGCAATAATGCTATCATGAAGAAAAAGATTTTAAAATGTGTTGTTGAGGAAATGTTAACTAATTGCATCTGTTCTGAAGAATAACTCACCATGCCAACCTTAAAAAGGAATTAATCTAACTTCTTCATCAGATTTCCAAAATTCTATATGCTATAGAGGTCAATCACGCTACCTCAAAAAACACAAATTGAATATATAGGATCATTGGAAAAGTCGTGATGCATTTTT